>CM021797.1:48224936-48259482 GCA_011076525.1 Nettapus auritus | reverse complement strand
CCTTCCCTTCCCTTCCCTTCCCTTCCCTTCCCTTCCCATTTTTAAAGCCAGATACAACTCATAAATCAGACTGGTTATATAGCTTGCAGTAGGTCATATTCTATATGTAAGCCATATTTTTTGATGCAACATATCAAACACTTTAACAAATTAGCTTTTAGAAAGGATTTTTGAAATCTGTGCCACTTCATTCAGTCATATGTATCATAGTCGCTTCTTCATCTATCTTCACTTGTAGAATAAGACAGAAAGAATTTCTGTTTTTGTTTCATGGGCCATTTACAGCAAAGAAGGCTTTGATGTAGGACTTTCAAGACTTTCTGAAAGGATTTTTTTTTTTTTTTTTGATTGAAATGAATTTAAGAAATGTTTGCACTATGCATTTAGTCACATGGTCTAAACTTTTGGGTAGACCTGTGCGGTGCCAGGAGTTGGACTTGATGATCCTTATGGGTCCCTTCCAACTCAGGATATTCTATGATTCTATTATTCTAAATGTAATTCTGCAAGCAAGAAGAACAGAGTGAAGGATGAACATCTTTTTGATGACATTATTTGGCTGATTAAAGCTGTAGATGACATCATTTGAAACTCCTAAATCATCTCAGAAGTTTTACAACATATTTTTTGTCATGGTAAGGGTAAGATCAACTTTTGGAAAAGTGGTGTAAAAGAACACCTTCTAGGAGAAAGCATAGTGATGAATTAAAAGGATTAAGTTTATTGGACAAAATTGTACTGAAACCTGAACAAAGTTTATAAAGCAGACTTTAAATCCAGTTTTCTTTTGAGCTCTATCACTCTTTATGAAATGTCAGCTTTGCTAATTGCCAAGAACACAAAAGGCTGCACCCACCTTAACTTAAAGGTTGAATGACGTTGAACACCAAGCTGAGTGGTGCAGTTGATACAATAGAAGGAAGATACGCCATCCAAAGGGACCTTGACAAGCTTGAGAAGTGGTCCCACATGAACCTCATGAGGTTCAACAAATCCAAGTGCAAGGTGCTGCTCCTGGGCCAGGGCAATCCCACACATGAGTACTGATGGAGAAGAACTCATTGAGAGCAGCCCTGCAGAGAAGGACTTGGGGTTTCTGGTCGACAAAAAGCTTGACGTGATCCACCAGTGTGAACTTGCAGCCCTAAAGGCCAACTGCATTCTGGGCTGAATCAAAAGAGGAGTGGCCACCAGACTGAGGGAGGGGATTGTCCCCCTCTGCTCTGCCCTCCACTTGGAGTAATGCATCCAGGTCTGGAGCCCCCAGCACAAGAAGGACGTGGATCTGTTAGAATAGGTCCAGAGGAGGGCCACAAAGATGATTAAGGGGCTGGAGCACCTCTCCTACAAAGATTGGCTGAGAGAGCTGGGGCTGTTCAGCCTATAGAAGAGAAGACTCCAGGGTGACCTCATTGCGGCTTTTCAGTACATAAAAGGGGCTTGTAGAAAAAGATGGAGAGTGACACTTTGACTAATCAGTTAACAGGACAAGGTGGAGTGATTTTAAACTACAAGAGGGGGGATTTAAATTAGAGGTTTGGAGGAAGTTCTTCATTGAGAGGGTGATAAGGCACTGGAACAGGTTGCCCAGAGCGGCTGTAGATGTCCCATCCCTGAAGATGTTCAAGACCAGGTTAGATGAGGCCCTGAGTCACATGATCTAGTGGGTGGCATCCCTGCCTGTGGCAGGGGGCTTGGAACTAGATGATTTAATAATCTCTTCCAACCTGAGCCATTCAATGATTCTGTGATTAAAGGGGAAGATATGTTGCTTGGACTGAATAAATGCGGAGGCAGCAGGATTCCTGTGACTGCAGGGAGAAAAGAACTGTGAACTATCCTCTCAAGTAAGTTTCCTTTATTGGAATGCACTCTAATACTTAAAAGTTTTGGGCAGGTGAAAAGAAGATTGTCATTGCATGTATCTGTAGAGCAAGGCAGCAGGAGCAGTAGTTGCCAATAGCCCACAGTGGCATTTTGGAAAGGCTGTTAGAGGCCATCTTTAGTTTTTCCTGAGTGGGATGGGGTTAGGAAAACCCTATGGAAAAGGATTGCTTTGCTGTTTTCACACAGTAAACATACACTGCAGCAGTCATTTAACTGCGTTAATTTATGCCAGAACTTTTTGGGTCATATGGGGTTATCTAACAGACCATCACTACTTTTCATAAACAATTTGGATATAAAACTACAAGATTTATTGAGCAAGTTCACAGATTATACCAAATTGGGTGGAGCTGTTGACTCCATCAAGAGTGGTGAGGTCTTGCAAGGAGATCTGGACAAATTAGATAGCTGGGCAATCACCAAAAATATGAAGTTTAACAAAAACAAGTGCCAGATTCTGCACCTGGAAAGGGGCAACCATGGTTATACATACAGACTTGGGGATGAGAGGCTGGAGAGCATCCCCACAGAAAGGGATCTGGGGATTTTGATTGACAGCAAGCTGAATATGAGCCAGCATTGTGCTCTGGCAGACAGAAGGGACAACCATATCCTTGGGTGCATCAAGCAGAGCATTGCTAGTTGGTTGAGGGAAGTGATTGTCCCAGTCTGTGCTGGTGTAACCTCACCTCAAGTACCATGTGCAGCTTTGGTCACCACAGTACAAGAAAGATATAAAATTGTTATAGTATGTCCAAAGGAGGGCTACAAAGATGCTGAAGGGTCTAGAAGGCAAGACATCAGAGGAGCAGCTGAGGACACTTGGTTTGTTGCACCCGGATAAAAGAAGACTGAGGGAAGACTTCATGGTGGCCTGCAGTTTCCTCACAATGGGAGTGGAGGGACAAGCACTGAGCTCTGCTCTGTGGTGACAGAAACAGAAACAGGACCCAAGAAAATGGCTTGAAGCTGTGATAGGGGTGGTTCAGGCTGTATATCAGGAAATGGTTCTTCACTGAGAGAGTTCAGCACTGAAACAGGCTCCCCTGGGTAGTGGCCACAGCACAGAGCCTGCCAGACTTCAAGAGTCATTTGGACAACACTATCAGACACATGGTCTGATTTTTGGGTGGTCCTGTGTGGAGCCAGGAGTTGGACATGATTATCTTCCAACTCAGGATACTCTATGATTCAATGTTTCTATTTGCATTGTTGATATCCCACTATGGGGATATCCCACTATATCCAACTATGGCACTATATTTGGAAACAGGAAACTAGTAATTCCAAGCCTGATAAATACAGGACATTTTGAGGAAGCATGGGATGACAGAAAGAAATACCTACTGTGGTGGAAGTTGTGCCACCTTTCCCCTCACCTAGAGGAGAAAAAGATTATTTAACTTTGCCAAATGTCAGACTAGGAAAGAATGGTCTGTCTTTAAGGCTTACACATTGATGGGTGCAAGAAAAAAAGGAGCAAATAAAAGATGCTGGAGGTGAGTTTTATGATAAGATTCTCAGTGGCTGGAGAAGCCACTTTTTTCAATTGTTCATGACAAAAGGTAAGGACACAGACATCACTGTTCCTAGGGAACTGTTTTGAGGAAATCTAATGCAATTTCATGGTGTCAGAGCTGAAATTGCTAAGAGGACCTCACTGGCAGAAACTGGTGGAAAACTTCTCCAGTCACAGGAGTTGTTCTTGAACAAAAGCCAAAGGAATCAAGCGTGACTAGCTTCACCAACTAGTGTATTTATGATCATAGGAACAATCAGTTTGCAGCTCAAAGATTAATCAAAGCAATGTAATTTGACAACCTGCTAGAACCTATGAGATCATGATGCTTTTCCTAGAAATAGGATGCCATTAAGCATCATCATCATTATCAGCATTCTCCCTGAAGAAACCCTCACAGTTTCAGCAGTATCAGTTTCAATTAATAGTAATGGTTTGTGGAAGGCACCTGTCTGGCATGAGTAACCTTTGACTGCTTGACAACGTTTCATTTTGCATAATGTTGTTCCCTTAGCTTTTATTAAAGATATAGTAACTCACCAACAGTGTACACTTTTGAAAAGAACAATTTTATTTATTGTAAGGGGAAAAAACTGGCAATACTTTTATTTTTGCCTTGACAGGCTTAATAAATTCAGTGGCAACCATGCTAGAGATCAAAGTGAGGATGAGAACCATTAGAAACCCAAGCACATCCATACTAGACCATGCACGAATATTTTCTTCTTGATGTATTTTGAGTAGGTATGTATTAGGAACTGTGCACAATGCCAGCCAGGTGTCTTCTGTATTCCATGCAATGATTGCTGCATTTCTACACTTTTAGAGCTTAGTTTACTGCCTTACACACCACTGTTCTTTCATTATTGATATATGATCCCATTGCAAAACTTTTTTGTTATGTTTTTAAATAAGCATCCTTTGCAGCTGCCTGGAGTGTATTCTGCTTGTCATTGTTGACTAATAGACACTAGCTTTGCTTCATTCCTTATTTATTTAATACTTCAATAGTAGGTCGCTGTGGTCCATTCCACTTCTAGGCCTGTGCTTGTTCAATGCACAATAAGATTCTGAGCCCATTTATGGGCTCCAATGAACCCCAGTTATAAGAACGACTTATATGATTTTGTCTTATATTTTATTTATGCTGTACTCTTTAATCAAAATATATGTTGATTTAGGATCCAATGCAGCCAGCTTCACAGAGATAATGCTCTTATTTATAAAATGTTAGCTACAAGATCTTTTAGAAAATATGGAAGCACTTTAATCATAGAAATATAACATTACATATTACATAAATTTGAATTATTTTATAGTAACTTTCAGTTGCTTTGCTTTACATATAAATAGTTTAGTCAATAGAAATGCTTACTAACAAAGAACAACAAAGGGCTACACATACATTTGAAAAGAAACGATTTCTAGACATACAATATGAACTACAATCAACAAGTTCTGCAGCTAAGTCCCCTTGCAACTTGAAGTTCAAATTAATGGTTCCGAGTTTAGAAGCCTATAGCTAGAACATTCAATAGCAAAACATGAGTCCAGAAAAATGTTCTTTTTGTCTGCTTAACAGAGGGTCATCCAGACCACAGCATAGATCTCCCACTTTAAGCGCCTATTAAGCAAGGCAGCTAATCTGTTCATATAAAAAACTTTACACACTTTTATCTTTGAAGTCTTTTGTATGGAAAAGAATGGAGAGAAACAGTGAAAACTGGCCTTCATGGATCAGTTAAGAAAGTAAAGAAAGAAAAGAAACTTGTTTTATAGCGGTTCTTTACCCTACCTTTGACTATACTTGTTCTGAATCTGTCAGCTGGAAGGTATCTTCAGAATAGTATTGGTTTTTGCATCTCTGTTCAGTCACAGATCAACATTATGTTTTTCTCTTCTGGGAGTGAGTGAAGTCTACCACCCCTAATCCAACTGTGTACTCGTTACAGAGCTAAAGCCTGTTCCTTCTGACCACTGACACTGGTGATAAGACAGAGACATCCAAAGCCTACTCAGAAGCAGGCAGCAGAGAACGGCCCAGGAAGCTGTACTGAAGCCACAGCCAGGTCCAGAAAAAATGTACTGAAATCTGTTTTGTTCTCCTTCCCTACCACAAGTGCTGGATACTGGCCTTTCTTTAACCTGCATCAAAGCCTTATCTCCTAAAATAACTGCATGAAAGTAGGAGCCATGATATGTGTTCCTAATCATTTGCATTTGGTTGGGTATTTTAGTCCTGCATTAACACCATTTGCAAATGCTGGAGTCATCGCCTTCAATTCAATAGGATGAAAATGTGAAAAAGGGACACTGCATGAGTTTATCAAAGACTGTAGAACAAAATTACAGTAATTAAGAGCCATTGATGAAAGAACAAAGTGTAAAACTAATGACAGATTAACGCAAAAAGGCAGACTGAAAGCATTTCCATAATCTGAGATGAGCTGACAACTGTGACAAAGTGGGGGGGGGGAAGGGGAAACCTGTTAATGAGCACAGCAACGTGTTCTGTCAAGAATACCATCTTTGTCTTATTTCCCACACAATTTTCATGCATTGTAAATGAGGAAACTGCACAGATAATGTGGTTTAGCATATCCTGGTTGTGTTCTGGGCCACTGTGAGGAACCAGAAACCTCTTGATAACTTTTTATTATGAAAATGTACGGAATAACATATTCAAAATTAGTTTGTTTGCACAGATCAATAATCTTCCCCAAGTTTTCTCAACGTTCTTGCAGTGGTTTTGAAGCCTGTAAAATGTAGTTGCCTTTTCATTGCTAGGAGCCACGGGGAAGTCTGAGATGTCTTTACAGGACCAGCTCTGGTGGTGTTGTATGCAAGAGAAAGCACGCACAGAGTGAAGGGGCTGTCCTTTCTTCTGGTTACTTTATCACCTCTGTGACCACAACAGTAACATCTGGTAGAAGCACTGCTGCTCCCTGCTCAACTGTGCATGGCTTCATGACTGGTTTTCATTGTAGCATTCAATAAAACAGTGGTGAAAAAGTGCCTAGCAATGAAAATCTATAAAGATTTCTGATATTACTATTTTTATAACCCCTCATATATTAGAATAACTCAGCGTTTTAAACTGAGACAGCTTTGTTTTGAAATCTTGATAGCAAAATTTAGCAAAATTTATTCTTCCATGTGATTTTTTTTTTTATTTCCCTCTTTACCCAAATAAATCTTTATTAAATGAAAACTTTAATTCTAGATAATCAAAGAACGTGTTCTGCGCCTTTTAGTTGTACCCATTCCTCTAGCTGTTTCAATGGATGACATTTTCCTATGTTTTGCTTCACATAGAGAGTTGCTGTTTGTTATTTTGGAAACAAGGCATTTTAATTACTAGTGTGATAAGCACGAATGGAAAATAGCTGTTGTATACTTTCCATACCACATTTTTCAACTCTACCTACAAAACATCTGTAGAATAAATTTGCTTTATATTTACAGTATTTCACAGATTTCAGATTTGAATCAGTTTGATTAAAATTCCAATTTGAATTCAAAGATTTTCTATGATATTTTTCTAAAATATGCTTTTTCTAAAATATTTTCATTTTAAATAAGATAAATGAAATGGTATTTTTTTTTTTTTTTTTTCCTCCAGAGGAAAGGGGGGATGTAAACCAAAATGCCTAATTTTAACATCTGAATTTTCAGAGTTGCCATAGTAATTAGTGCTAGTAATTTTAGTGTTCACATATTCCAATTCAATTTGACAGCCTCTGTATTTTACAATAAGTGACTCCTGAGAAGATATGTTGTTACAGCTTTCCGGTGTCAGTTGGCTGGTAATATCTGATAGGATTTGGTATAGTTACAAAACAGACCCTCAGAGGGGGAATAACATCAGCAGTCTTAATCTATGACCACTTTGTAACTAATTCTGAACTTATTTATGCTTGTGTGGTCATATGTTGCTTCTGAAAGATAATGCTTTGTTATACTTTGATCATAAAATTGAGTAGGCATTGCTATTCTGGTACAGAAGTAGCACTTTCAGTAGAGTACTTCAGGTGACCTCATTGTGGTGAGACTTCAGAGATCCTTGTAATGGGAAATGGGGAATAAATGACCCGTAGAGAATTAACTCTCTCTTAAAATTCAGAATGTCTCTGACAAACCTTACAGTCTGACATATTTTAAGTTAGTCTTTTCCATTTTGGTAATCTGATTTGGTTATATTAGAGCTTTGATTATGTAATTTTCCTGTTAATAAGAACATAAGAAAATGTGTCAAGAGCACCCATTTGCAAGTGAGATTGATATATCCCTGTTCTGTTTTGACAGGAATGCTGTGAAGAAGCCCATGCAATTGTTTTGTCATGGAACACTGTGTTTAGCAGTCAGCAGATACTAGGCTGTCTGGGAAAAATATCTCCACATGAAAGATAAAAACATGTAGCTTGAAAGGGGAAGGACAAGGAGTGACAGAAAAATCTGCTTCCAAACTTGCCCCTGTTGCTAGAGTCCAGAGTCCCACTTCACTCAAAGAATGGCTTGAAGATGAGAAGCCCTCCATGTACTCACCAGCACACTTCTTTGTATCACTAGAGTAACATTAATGGCTTGGCTTTCACTCTTGTCATTATACTACACTGCCAGAATGCTGTATTTCCTGGAGGGAAAACATTACAAAAAAGACTTAGTGACTATATATCCCATATACAGATCATAATCTTATTGAGATGGGAGATGGTCACATTTCTAAGTGATGCCAGGTTCATTTTTAGTTCATTTATGGGACTTGAAAAGATATGGGTAGTGTGAATCAATATTCAAAACAATCCTTTTAACTCCTGAAATTTCAGCTTGAGTACGTCTGATAAAACAGTAAACATATTTCAGAGTAGATAAATCAGCTATATTTATTTGCAATTCCACTGACCAAGCAGACAAAAAAAATCTTTAGAGACACTGACTTGAGTTCAAGTAAGAAAATACAACAGATAATAAGGGAGTTACTCAGCAATGTTTTTTGAATCTTCATCAAATTTTATGTTGTTGTTTTTCTTTTTGTTTGTTTGTTTGTTTTTTAATTTGTTTTGTCTTTTTTTTTTGTTTTTGTTCTTGTTGTTGTTGTTTTTTCCCCTGGTTCTGTGAGAGAGGAAAAAAAAATTAAACTAATTTTCTAGTTGCTGATATAAAAGAGAAGTTGTTTGAAGCAGTTGTGATCAAACCAGCAAAAAACCTTCAACAGTACTCTTAAACTCTAAGTACTGACAGAGGTTTCTGACATATATTATGCAGGAACTGTTTAAATTACTTTTATTGTCACCACCTAAGGAAAAATTAAGAAAAAAATGAGAATATTTAACACATTATGAAACAATTTGTAACTATTGTTAATTTATCACATATTATTCAATACCATGCAAAAGAGAGAACCTGTAGAAGGAGCAGCGTTGCTTTCTTTCTCATGTCTTGCCTCAGAAATACATTTTCTTGCTTCCATATTTCTGTTTTCCCTGTGTTCTCTGCATTGGCTGTACTGAAAAATAAAAAATAAAAAAATAAAAATAAAAGAAGTGGCTTGTATCAAGAGATACATGTTAGACAGGTATAAAATAAGTGTTAAAATTTCTGGAATACTCCCATGAGGCATCAGGGTTTTTCTGCCTCAGGCTGTACTCCTGAGGTACACAAGCTTGGGCAATGAAGAGCACTTTGCAAAGGAGGAAAATCTAAATTTCCAAATTCTATGGAAGAATATTACAAAAGAAATAATCAGAAGACAATGCTTGTTCATACTAGAAATCCTCAAGATAGCAATATTTTACTATTTCTCCTTTATATATATAGACCAAAGGATTAATCCACTTATGGTTCATGGGAAAAGAAATCAAAAATAATACAGTCCATTGGATCTCTTCAGTTTCTCAAGTTTAACATAGTCCATAATCTTTCAGCCTATGTGAAATGTCTAAATAATCATGCAGACATGTTAGAGATATTCAATATCATGTTATTCCTTAGAATTTTCCTGAAATTTCACAAAATTTCATTCCTCCTTTATTTGGTAAGTATTTTCAGCTATTTAATCTGTTTAAACTGCTCTCTGTCACAGCAGAATTACATGTAAACATTAGAGAATCACAGAATCACAGAACTGTAGGGGTTGGAAGGGACCTCAAAAGATCATCGGGTCCAACCCCCCTGCCAAAGCAGGTTTCTCAGAGCAGGCTGCCCAGGTAGGCGTCCAGACAGGCCTTGAATATCTCCAGACAAGGAGACTCCACAACCTCTCTATGCAGCCTGTTCTGATGGTTCCAATTAGTGAATGGCAGACCTCAAAAGGATTACTAGTACAGGTGAAAAGCCCTGAGGTTTAGAATCTTATCAAATTCTTTAGTTGGGAAATTGGTCTGAAATTCTCACAAGTACAGACTTTTGATTGTGTGTGGTGTCATAAGTAATATTTCTCAAATCTACAGACATGGCTTTGAAAGCTTTGTGTTTGTGAAAAGTCAGCTTCAGTCTTTAAAATATCTTAAAAAATCTTTGAAGGGAAAATTTTAATTTGCAGGAATAATAAACTTTATGGTGTTGTTAAGCAAGTGCTAATTTCCTTCCATTTTGGTTGAAACCAGGAGATGCCACCCATACTTCCAAACCATTTGTGCTAAAAGAATAATAATTTGAATATGGAAAAAAAAAAAAAAAAAAAAAAAAAAAAAAAAAAAAGTATAGTTTTCAAAGTTGTTGTTGTTGTTGTTGTTGTTGTTTGTTTGGTTTTTTTTTGTTTTTTTTTTTGTTTTGGCTGGGAATTCTGTTAACATGTTCATAAGTACTAGTCCCTTTGAACACAGCCTATTGATATTTTTCCTTAAAGAGTTCATCACTACATGTGACTTTTGAAATAAACACAGAAGGAGAAAAATAATAGTTTGCTCCAAAACCTCATACTGTCTGTCTGAAATATTTTCTAGGGCTTTCAACAATCATAGTGCCCTGTTCTGCAATACATGAAGAACTTTTATTCAAAAATATCATATGCACATTTGTTACCCCTACCTTTGCTAAGAAATGTCTGAAACATTTATTATCCTGTTACAATATCCTTAAATTACTGCAGTTACATCTTTGCTGCATCATGTCTAGTTTTAATTATTTTAATTGAATTTAGAAGATGATAAAAATCACTGAAAAAAATAAAAACTTCAGTGATTTCTCTCTCAAAAGCATTTTATTATTCATGATCATTATTAATATCATTTTGTTATTATTTCATTATCGTTTGTTATTATTTTTAATATCAGTGTAGATTTTTTACTCATTGCTGGATACAAAGGACTAGTCATGAATATTCTCTGTGTACACACAGAATCTACCGAATAAGCATCTATGAAATCTCAGTACCAAGCACACTAGTACACCATCCACCTGCATGTTACTCAAACCTGACTTCATACAACTGCTAGAAAGTATTTGTTTTTCCTGCCTGCTTGTACCCTGGTTTCTCATCTTCAGACACACCAATATGTGTACAATTAGAACTACTGGTGACAAAATCCCATCACCACCATAGTAATAAAGTAAGCAACTTGATTTCAGTGGAAATGGGGTGGGCATGATCACTGCATCACTTTTTATAGCATGGAACATGGTGAAATACACATCCTCAGGTAAGAAAATATTGTTACTAGCAGTGTGAACTGGACTTGAATTAAAGAAAACAAACAAACAAACAAACAAACAAACAGTTGCTATCTTTTCAGATGTCTCAAGTCACTGACAACAATCAGTGCAGTGTAGTCTCCGAGTTTCCAGGTTATGCTGCCATGAAACACTACATCACAGTCAGCACCTGCCACTGGGAAAAGCAGATGAGTGAGACTGTGTCTATCTACAGTTCAATAGCTCTGAAAAGACCACTATGAATCTGGGCAGATAAAACAACATTAATCTACACTTCCAGAAGAATCTTTAGGCTTAAATGATGACAGATGGTTTAGTTCTGATGTCGCATTTTCTCTGGGTCATGCAAAAGATCGTGGGGTTTTTTTGTGTGACTTTCTAAAAAAGCTGTCATTTCTTATGTTTTAAAGCATTTTCTTTTCCCCTTATAAAATATTTGTGATTTGTAGGGTTTGTATTATTCAAATAATCTTGTCAAATATCCTCCCCAAGAAGAAGAGCATAAAGTAATGAATGAGAAGGATTCTATATTTTAGAATTAAACATCTCATTTAAATGTAGCCACATTTTTCTGGGTACAAATCAGAGGCTGTTTGTATGTGTCAGTGATAATGTGATTCTCTCAAGCTCTCCAAATCCGTTAAATAAATTCTAGTATGAGGTCAGGTTTTTTTTTTTTTTTTTTTTTTTTTTTTTTTTTTTTTTTTTTTTTTTGCGGCTGCTCTGGCCAGAGATCCCACACAGGATTTCCAAATAAATGAATTATTTTCACAGTCATGGTTTCATTTAATGTGTAATCACAAGGAAGAGAGTAGTGAGTAGTGAAATTGCTGGAAATAATTCTTATTGATTTTTTTTTTTTGGCCCAGATGTCTAGGAAGCATTAATGAATACTCTTTGCTTACATGGCTCACAACTGCAGGACTACAGTGAGGTAAAGCAGTCTAATGTTAGCTTAGACCAACTGAAAGGTATCCAAATCATCCCAAACTTTCCTCAGTGTCCTTAGTTACTTTGCTTATGCTGTGAGAGTGACAATTTGGTGTCCACCTGTATAATGCCGGCCAAATGAAGGGGACTTATCAAGAACTTACTCCACACATACAAAGATTTTCTCTGTTTTGCCCTCATTTTACCTTACCTGAACAGCAGCTGAGCTCACAAAGCTTCTCCCATCTAATTCACAAGTGAAAAAAGTTTCAGGTAAATCGATTGTGCAGCTTTGAATACTTGAAACAATCGTGGCCCTCTCTGGCAGAAGGAGCCAGGGAAGAGAACGAGGCTAGAAGCTATTGCAGAGTTGAAGAGAGAAAACAAATAAAAATAAATATGAGAGCAGCACCCCACATCAGTCCTACAACATGTGTGGCCTGATAAGCAATTGGCAAACACCAGTCAAATTCTCTAAGGTGCTGGGGAAAATGTGACAGGCTCAAGAAAATAAAACTCTTCTGGCATGCCCTACTCTGCAAGACACAGTCATGACTCACCTGCAGTCTGGCTGATGTTCACAGGGTGATGCCTCACATCACAGGGCAGCATTTTGGCAGGGCAAAGAAGGCCCTGGCTTTACACCTCATCTCAGCATTCACACTGAATCATCAGCATTCACGCTGAAGTCTCAATGACACCTTCTGAAGAGTGGCAGAAAAAAATCACAGTGTCCAATTAGCACTAGCTTATAGAAATGAGGCAAATCAGCTATTGGTGGATTCACACCAATTCATTGCCTACATCCTGTACATTTGCATTACAGCTATATCCCCAGATTCTGGGCACGAACAGCATAAGGACTCCCAGGCTGCAATGTAGCTAATTTCCTACTGACGTTAAGAAGTGAAGTGGGGAAGTCACAGGCATGATTGATTATTGGGCCACGGATAGTTCTTAATTCTCTCTGGATGGCAAGGATGACTCAGGGAAATTATTTGCAAAAGTGAATATACAATGACAGGGTATACAAAGGCAATCCCACTGCTAAGCTAAAGTAGCAGGGAGGCAAAATGCTACATGTGCTCATTAAGTGTAAAAGCAAGAGACACTAGTTATTGGCAGTATTCATTCACCAAATGTTTAAGAAAAGCAGTAAAATATTAACAACCTTCAGAAACTATCCCATTTTTGTCAATATTCACATCATTGTTCAAAGCCCCAGAAAACCTGACAAGGTTTACTGCAGACTAAAACCTCCAGGAGTGAGGAAAGTGTAATGTCATGTACTGCTTCAATGCAGTCCTCACTCAAAGAACACCATTCCTCTGATGAGGGGACAGTCGAAGTTTACTGTCATAAGGGGACTCGATGTTGGCCTCTGCAGGATTTCTGTCATTGGCAGCTCACTGGATTTCATAACTGAACTATATTTAAGGCTGTGCTTCTGTGATTTTGGTTGAGGTTCCAGTGGCCAGGGATGAAAAAATGATTCAGAGTTGTCTTGGAGGGTATCTGGAATGTCATAACAGAGGCCTGGAGGAACTCCCTCTGGGTTGTTGTGTATGAAAATGAACACGTGACCTTTAGCAAATTAAATGTATGGCATAGAATTGTTAATGAAAAATTGTTAATGAAAAATTGAACTTGTAATAATATTTTGATAGCACAAATGTATTTGGTATCTTGCCAATCAATCTTTATTTGCCATAATAAAATTCTCTTTAAAGGAAACAGAACTTAGCTGCTAGACATTTTAGTGCAGCTGAATCACTCCCCTGAGCACTACTTTAAGAAAAGTAATCCTCTTTAAAATGTTTTATTTGAAAAAAATCCTAAAATGAAAACTTGCAAAGAATAAATTATGTTTGGGCAGCTAGCTGAATTTTCTTTGTAAAAATAATAATTCATTTACAAGAAAAAGACATTAAAATGCATTTCTATTTCTCTCTCCACTCCTCTCATTTGCAGTGATGAAAACACTTATAAACTCTATTTTATTTTTATTTTTTTTTATTATTTTTTTTATTTTTTTTTTTTTTCTTCTTCATCTCTTTGCAACCCTGGCATTCACACATCTTAATCTGCAACGTGCTTGTCAAAGAGACATTGTTGGAGGCTCCTGCTGCTGCTACCCAGAACAATGTATTTGGACATCACTCATGTTGATCAGGGCTGTTTTGTTGTTTTGGCTGTTTTCTTGAAGCAGAATTATTTAAGACATCAAAACCACTTCAGGGAAGGCTCAAATATTAATCCAAGATGTGGAACAGATGGTTAAGAACAAATTCAAAACTGAAGCACAACCTGATTTTGTATTCATTTCACAGCCAAAATTTAATTTCCAAAGTTTTTCTAGGTTGTAGTTTGTCAGTGGATTTAATTCACATTCACACTTTCTAGTTTGAAGGCTTGATGATAATAACCTACTTCTAATGGGAGATTAAAACTCAAAACTTCCAAAGATTCTGACATTTATATCCAGACTTCTATTAACCTTGTCAAACATGCTTGGCTTTGAATATATGTATTTATTTATTCTTTTTCCCAATCAATGATTCTGTCAAATATGTGCCAATTCCTTATTCCCCACTGCTTTGATTTTCTTTCTTCTTTCCTTCCTCCTTTTGTCTTTTCTCTGTACAATGATTTGACCTCCAGTCACTGACTTCCCTGATTACTGCAAGGAAGATACCTACATGAAACAGTGAGACCTCATCCTTTCACCCTTCTCTTCCTTCTTGCTATGAAATGCTATTACCAGAATACCTGAACTACTCTCCAGAATTAAATTCACTTTGCTTGTTCCACTTTTTGGAACATATAGGAAAAATTGGGAATATAGTGAAAGTGTTTAGATTCTAGTGTAGTGAATCTTTTTATTCAGGATGGAAATTCAAGAAATTACATATTTCTGACTGTTACAACTTTTTCTCAAAAGGTATGCAGTCGGTGGCTCTCTTGTGTTATGCTAAGATGCAGTGTGATGTGCCAGAAAATAATATGAAGCTACAAATTAATATTTTATGAAATAACAGCTGTATATCATTTTGGACTAACTCAGGGTATACAATAGGCTGCTATATAGACTATGTGGTGGTTGAAAAGAAGTAAATGTACTTGAGCTGCTAGAGAGCTGCAGCCAATGTGGCTGAGAGAATGGTTTAAAAGTAACTTATATATGCAGCTGTATAGTATATTAATGGCATCTGAAACAGAACCCTTGAACACCACGAGGATTACCACAGATATTCATCCAAAGGCCACCCTAATGATTTGTCTCTTTATCCTTCCTTTAAAAATGTGTGCCTCTTTCAGTTCAGCTGATACAGCTGGCATATCTTAATTTCAGCTGTATGCCCAGAATCTGTGTAAAATGCTCCTGTAATTGATTGACAGGATTTTGAGATGGATTTGAAAGAGAGAGACAAAAGCAAATGCTGTGACTTTCAGGACACAAGGATACCCTTTTTCTCAGTGGGAAATTGTGATAAAACCAATATAAAAAGCTATAACCCATGCCATTGTGCTCCATCTCTAGCTAATGATGTTCTCCTGTAAGTGATTTGCTGTCAGCCTGTGGCATTTTACTTAGGCAGAAGAGGTGAAGCATGTTTATCCAGCTTGGCTTTACCATCTGTTATTAGTATTTGCTTTAAAGAGAGAGGATGGACAAGAGGAGGGCTACCAAGCTTCTCTACCTTTACCTGCCTCTCAAGAGGATGAAGTGGTTGATGGGGCAGTTTGTCCTGCAAAACTGGGAGTTCCTGGTCATAGAACATATGTCTAGAGAAATTTCAGGATATGCTTTGGAAATTTAAATAGCTTCTGGTTTATTTTCCACCCCAGTTACACAAGCAGTGCAATGAAGGAATAGAAGATGATGAGGCAACCAGCTGCACCAATAAGGAACAGGAGAAGATAAAGGATTCAAAATGTAGCACAGGTGTCAGTAATTCATTGAGTTATGTATTTATTGGCTAGTCTCTAAGCTTCTATTACAACTCACCTGCTTCTAAATAAGCAGCATGTCAAGACAAAGAGAATTATTAAACAGAAAGATAAGGTTTTGTTCAGGAGAAGAATAAATGATCTTCTAGGCTGGACAGAAATTTTTGTGATCTCTAGGATTCCTTCATGTGTTCATGTTTTACTCTTAAAACTTCATGGTAAGCTCTGAAATGAAAATCATCCTGCTGACTCTTGGTTTAGTGAGAGTATAAATGAAATATGTCATCATGGGAAGTCTTCAGTACCTTTAATCTCATTTCTTCCATAATTTCTCTCCATGATCTCAGCTGGATTTTTTTAAGTGGAAAAAAGTGACATTGCTAATTGCTACAATTAGAGCTACTGCTGCTAAAGCAATTATCCTTATAAATTAAAAAATAATAATAATCAAAACAAACCCCAAATCACATTAACATTTCAATTTCAGTAACACAAGAAACAAAATCCACAAAGAGGTTTCTACACAAGCCTGAAGCTTCACCATTTTAAGTTCCATAAAGGTTTTGGGGGTTGGCATTAATTGCTGCCACCATACACACCCGATCTGTGTTGAAATCAAAAACCAAACTCTTGTTCACTTCATGGAGAAAAGTGTATTTTCTACCTAAATTTCTTATATTTCTAATCACAATTTATTTCATATTTTTATTATTATATGAGAATAGCTAAATCTGGACTTGTATCCTTAATGACCTGAGATCCCATTTTATTGTATTTTGTGGATATAAATGATGTTGGTATTTTATGATGTTAAATATGGCTGAGTTTGTGGATGAAGCTGATGTGAATCATTTAAACTACCACTCCTACAAGTATAATCTTATGCTTGCAACATCACAGTCAAAGCATCTAGAACAGGTTGCTTAGGGCAATGTGCAGTCAGGCTTTGAATATCTCTGGAGATGTAGTGTCCAAAACCTCTTTGTTCAATCTGTTCTGGTGTTTCACCACCATCACAGTAATAAAAGTGTTTTTCTTGTGTTTGGGTTGAATCTCATGGTGATGCAGTTTTCTTTTCTCTATCTTTAATATTTTTGCCCAATGTGCTTTTCCTGTTACTGGGCAATAATGATGAGAGCGTCTCCATCTTCTTTCCACCCCTTTATACAATGAAATATAGATATTATTAAGATCTCCATGAGCCTTCTCATCTTCAGCTTTAGCAATCCCAACTCTCTCAGCCTCTCTCTGTATGACAGATGTCCCAGTTCCCTCAACATCTTTGTGGCTCTTCACTGAGCTCTCTCCAGTATGTTCATGTCTCCCTATACTAGGGAGCCCAGAAGTCGATCTAGGACTCCAAATGTATCTTACCAATACTGAGCAGAGGGAAAGGATCACTTCCTTTTAGCAATGGTGTTCCAAATGCAATACTGAAGGTTGTTGGCCTTATTTATTGTAAGGGCCCATTGGTGGCTCATGATTAGATTGTTGTCCACCAGGACCTGAGGTCCTTCTCTGCAAAGCTGGTTTCCAGGTGGTTAGCTCCCAGCATATATTACTGCCTATGTTTATCCCTAGTCAAAAGCAGAACTTTGGACTTCCCTTAATTGACCTTAAAGAGGTCCCTCTTTGTCCATTTCTCCATCCTTTTAAGGTCCCTCTGAATGTCTGCAAAAACCCTCTGATATATCATATCTCTCAGTTTTGTACCACCTGCAAACTTATTGAGGGTGTGTTTGGTCCCATCATCAAGGTCATTAGTAAAAGTATTAAACAATGTTGGTCCCAGTGTTACCTACTGGGGTACATAAGTAGTGTCTTGCCCCAGTCTGAACTTTTCACCATTGACCACTATTCTCTGGACCCAGATGATCAGACAGTTTTCAATCCACCTCACTATTTATCTAATCCATCCTTCTCTATGAGGATGTTACAGAATACTTCCAAAAAACCTTACTAAAATCAAGGTAAACCACTTCCACTTCTCTGCCTTCATCCACCAAGATAGTCACCTCATTGTAGGAGGCTAGTTCAAAGGTTAAGAATAATTTCCTTCTGGTAAATCTCTGCTGATTACTCATGATCACCTTCTTGTTCTTCATGTGCCTGGACATTTTTTCAGGGTTAGCTGCTCCATAACCTTCTCAGGGATAGAGGTGTGGTTGATTGGCTTGTAGTTGCCTTGATCCTCTTTCTTGTCCTTCTACAAGTTATGAGTAGCTCATGCTCTTCCCCAGTCCTTGAACACTTCTCCCAGTCACCATGATTATTTAAAGATTACCAAGAATAGCCTTGAAATGAAATCAGACAGCTTTCTCAGCACTCATGGGTGCAACTTGTCAGAATCTGGGAAAGGCACATATGACCATAAACAAAACAAAGGTAGAGCTGGAATTAATTTCTGGAATTAATTTCAGAGCATGCTTAGCTCCTAGTGAAGGATGGTCTTATTTTACGTAAGGTTTGATTCAGTCCTCACTGTTATAAACCCATGAGTGGAATTGAGGTGGGGGAGAGACCATAAGAAAAACACTAATAAGGTATTGGGAATGTTGCCAAACAACTCCATAATAAATGTTCCTGATCATTTCATCTCATTCAGAATTATAAATCACTATCATTGAACTGAGGGCATACTGTGGGAATAATACAGCTCAAAAACAGTAACAGTTCTCACTAAGGTTACATGTCCAGATACTTTCATTATTCTGTCAGGTTGGCAAGATAATTGTTTTCTTGCCACTCTTCTTGCTTTGCCTTGCCTTTTGGCTGCAGAGACCTCATAGGTTTGTAATGCTGCAGCATTGATGAAAGACTTCTCCTCTAGACTTTTCTACATTTTCCACCTGAAAATGTACTCTACTTAAATGTGTTAATTTTGACAGATTATATTAGCTGGTGTAGAAGAAGCAGCTGCATTCAATAACTTTGAAATAACTTTAGTTTGCTAAGAGGGCAGACTTGTCCTCTTCAGGTCTAGAAGTGCTCTTATTTGTGAAGGGAAGACTTGAGGCCCAGCCTGGAACCAGTTCAGTTTGAAATATTCACACAGTTCCATCCCCTGCCTCAAACCTACCCATGATCTTGCCCTGACTTCCACAAATCCTTCTGCCAAAGAATGACAGTGGAGTGGAAAGGGAAAGGGCATTTCCATTGCCTTCCTCTGGGAATATGTGTTGAGTTAGTTAAACTGGCTCTATGCCTTTCTTTGAAGCAAATGCACCAAATTACTTGCACTATAGACATGAATTGAGGCTGGCATATGAAAATAAACCAGATTCTTTTCCCCAAGGAATAAGAGAAATTTCCTGTCAGGTCAACTGAACAGCTCTTGAAGAAAGGAGGTGGGGGGAGAGGAAGAAGGGGAGGGAATTAATTGATAATTCAAGGTGTCAGCTTCTCTGACAGCTCAGGAGCCTAAAGCTACCTGGTTATTCTTGAAAGAGAAGCATGGCAGGGTGCAGCTCTGCAGGACTGCCACATGACAGTCAGCCAGGAATACCCAGGAAGCCTACTGCCTTCTGTGCAATGACCCTGAGGGTAGCATTGGAAATATAACATCAGCTTGTTGTGTTTCAAAGTACCTGGAATATTGCTAAATCAGTCTCTTGGAAATTATGAACTATGAGAATTAAAGTTGGTGATGAAATTTATTCAGCAGTTCTGCTGTACTTTGAAGTGCTGACTTTCTGATATAGCTGCCTTGCCTTGCATCCCCTCCCCTCCCTTCTTCTCTTTTTCCATTGGATCCCTTCCTACATTTCTCAATGCACTGTCTGTCATTTTAGAAGCCTCTCCTCTCACCTTTTCTACTGAAAAAGAGACAAAGGGTAGCAGGATAAATTTGCATATGCAAAAATAAAGTAAAAGGTTGTAAAAATGTATCTGGATAGTCTAAACAAAATATTTATAAAATTGGAATAAAGGGTCAACTAATCCCATTCTAGTGATCCAGATCGAGTGATCAAGTGCCCCACTTGGAGGAATGGTATGTTCTGAAAAGCAAACTCAGGACTTATTTCTGAGGCTACAGTTGTAGTAAGTAAGAAGATAGGCACTCTGAATCTTAGAAGGTTCACTGCTCTGTTGTCACTATTTTCCTATGGAGAAACCAGAGGTTTCTTAGGGTGAGATAACTGATTTTAATGAGATTGTCAGCACTTAAACTTGTACTGGCTGGTTTAGGGACTGAGGTAGGCCAGTACCAGCTCAGTTTGAGAAGCACAGCAGACCAGTTTATGTTAAGTTGAATGTTGTTGTGGATGCATTGCCATCAGAATATGAGCTGGTCACTTTAAGGCTGCCTGCTGGAATGCAGAGATAAGAATAATATTGGGAAGCAGTTCGCATGTACAAAATGATATATAAAAAAGCCAAAGTTATTTTTATTTTTATTTTTATTTTTATTTATTTTTATTTTTATTTTTTTATTCTCTGGTAAAATGTTCGGTTTCATTTTATTTTACTACCGTTCTTACAAATTTTTGACAGATCTTTTGCAGCTCATTTTGTGTATGAAGCAAATAAGTGATTCTGTTTTCTGCAGCTATTATACTATTATAAAGGAAGACTTTTTTTTTTATTACTTTTTATCTTCAGGGGAAAAAAAAAAAAAATGGGGAAAAAAAAAAGGGGAAAAAAAAAGGCGCCTTTATTAGCTAATTGCTCTCCAGCAAGTACTGGAGAAATTAATATGAATCTGTCAGAAAAATTGTGCTTTTGGTAACATTTGATATTCCATTAAGTTAATGATAATTAAGATCCTTTTTGTTTACAAAAGGGCTTTTAAATCTGTTAGATGTGCATCTTCTAATTTCTGTATGCTTTTTATGTGTTGATTGACTCACTTTGGTATCAGCTCAATCTATCCATTTTATAAATGGCAGGAACTTCTGTCCTTTGTGAAGTGTGCTGATGTTTTTTGGAGTAATTAACCCAACATTAATGAAGTAAAGTCTTCTTTTTCTCCTTGAAATGTAAAGGATTATTGTTGTACTGGGCAGCATATGCAAGGAGGAATGGGGTAGACTTTCATTGCAAGGCTGGACACATCATGACTTAATTTTACTTGAGAAGAAACTAGCTTTTTGGGTGGAAAACATGGTATCATGGAATAACTTATGTATTTTATCAGTCATGTTAAAAATTAGTAACAGAGAGAAAGTTCTGTGTGTCTCATTCACAACCAAAGCTGTCCAGAGATGTGGTTGTGGTACAGTCTTAAATTTAATGTGGTGAAAGCTATACTGTCCTGCCTTGTCCTTTTAATGCTGAATGATAAAGCCCAGCATTTAATCCCCTCAGCCAATACTATATTTGACAAAATACTGTGTCTCTGCACATGCCAAAAAATTACTTCTTTGGGGTGTTTGGCTAATGCTGCCTTGACAGAGAGCTGCAACATCCACTGGCATTTATAGACAGCCTGTGAATTAGAAAAGCAGTTTAAAACTCTGTTTTTAATGCAGTAAGAATGTCCAAAGAAAGGGTGTCAATTCTGCAGAGTGCAGAAACATAAAGGAAAAGAGGGAAGGGGGGATATATTTGGTTGTCTACATATTTATTTATTTTTGTTGAATTTTCGTAGGCTTGTTTTAAATCAGTATTTATGCCACCCTATTAGAGCTGTGACTACCTTCAGATAAATTCTCCTTGAAGCATATGAAATGCTCTTAGAGCCTGAATACTTTCCTTTCATTATTATTTTCTGCATAAGTAAGAGCTGAGAGAGGAGTCAGCCAATTTTCTAGGAAGTTCACTCCACCTCCCTGCACCCTGTTTGATGGTGTCCACTGCAGCTGAAACAGTTCCTTGCAGTCCTGCCTACCAAAGGGAGCTTCCCTCCCTGAAATGGATGTGTTGTGATGACACTAATACTGTGCTGGCAGTCTCAGGCGTGCCATGTCTTAAAAAAAAAAAAAAAAAAAAAAAAAGGGTCTCCCACAAAAGCAAAGATGCTGGGGAGCCATCCCGGGAGCTGTTAATTTTGAGAACCTTAGCTGGAACATGGTTTGCTGCTGAATGGATGGAGCTGACTAGGAAAGGAGGAGGAGAAGAGGGTGGTAGTATTACCCTTCCTGGTAGGACAAGTTTGTTGTAGCTCCACTTGATCAGCCAGAGTTCTGAAGACCCCGATGGTGAAAACTGGCACTTTATTTCTTCTGGGCTCTTGCTGCATTAACATTCAGTCAACTTGTTCAGATTTGCCATTCCACTTAGGACATAATTAGGCAGTGCAAGGGAGCACTGATTATAACAGTGACAGATATGTCAGATGGAACTAACTGGAACAGGAGGACTTCTAACTTGCTATTGTAATAATGGCTATGATGACAGATTTGGGAAAGTTATTAAAGTCAGGGTGATGCTTGGGTGTGTCAAAGATGGCCTTCATTTGTACATACATGTTTTCGTAACCAACCTCTTCTAAGGCAGTGAAAAACATATAAAAAATAATGTATATATGTATACATAAATATATATATTTCCTCAGGTTATAGAGCACAGCTCTTGGAGACCCACTTGGAGAAAAGGAAAACGAAAAGGAAAAAAAGGAAAAGAAGGACCTGAGAACCCCTGAAGAGTCACTTTGTTCATACATCATTTAATACTAGTTATAATCTATTTTTTGATGTTCACTAAAGTCTTTTTCACAAGAAAGTAGAAGAAAGAGAACAGAGGAATTCTGCCAAAAGAGATTTTATGAAATTGATCTTGAGCATATTCAGTTGCTTTGAAAAGGGAGAAGGCAATAAATACAGAGGGCCAATTATATGTGCCTTTAATTTACTATGTTTAATTTCACTGAGTGGCCCAGCTGCCTTAGTGACTCAGCTGTAGCTATGAAAATTGCCTTAGGGTCTGCATACTAACATATTTGATTTCGGCACGTCTCTATTTTGCTTACCACCCTGCAATACTCTGAAATATGTAAATTAAAACATGAATGAGTTTAGTTTTTTCAGCTTCATTTCAACAAGTTTACAGCAGAGCTCTAAAAACATGAAACTGAACCCTGCAGAGCCACTGAATAGCCATGTTTGATTTGGATAATGTCTCAAAGCATCTTTATTTTATTTTATTTATTTATTTATTTATTTTTATTTTTGGTTAGCCTTTATTACAGCTTTCTTCTCTTTGTTGTCAGCTTTTATTTCTTGGAGCTGTCATTGAGTTAAACCAAACATACTGAATATATCTGCTCCAAAAGTGAACGCACCCTTTCATTGAAAATCCACTTCAGCCCCGCTTGCTCTTGTTACTTGTCAAAATTTCTGGGAATAGCAGTGGCAAGATTTAATTCATAGGGTGATATAATTATTTCCTCGAATTGCTCTCAGCCAGCTTTTGCAGTCCTTCATCAAAAAAGAGAGAGGTCGGCTGGCACACTATTAATCCACAGAGCCAAGGACTATGCAGCCTGTTTTTAATCAAAATCACGTCTAAAATGTCAAAATAAAACTTTATTTCCATTTCTTTACTAATGATTTCATTTTCAGAAGTTTCACTGAATTGTCTAAGACTCAGTGAGATGGGACTAACAATCCTTTCGTTTTGGCTTATTTTTCTTTATAAACCACCCTTTCCTTCCCTTGATGTCACACTGGGATTTTGCTGTAAACAAAGGTCCTAAAATCAAGTATAACCTTTCACACTGTGGTCCCTAATTCTGCATGTCAGACAATTATGGGGGTTTCCCAAGTGAGTGTTAGAAAGGATAACTGAGTATATCTTATTTAGCTTGGAGGTACAAAATAAAGCCGATAATAATAAAAAAATCAGGCTAAGGAAGGAAGAGGGAGCATTAAAAAAAAAAAAAAAAAGAAAAAAAAAAAAAAAAAGAAACAGAAACCACATTTTTACACTTACTCAGATCATTCTTACACATTCACAAGACACTGTCACAAGGGAATTCCTTCTCAGCCTAAAGTCTTGGCTGAAAACCTCTGACAACTGAAGAATGAAATCCTCCTCTCCCTTTTTCACTTCATGACTTTAAACAATTTCAACCTGTTAGGATGAATCCTTTTCAGAGAATGTAACTGACTGGCTTCTGAAGCCAAATAGCTGTCATGGGACTTACTAATTTGGTTACCTGCATCATAATGATTTTTATAAGACCAATTTCCTGAAAACTCTGGTGCAGGCTTACACTGAATGCTTGACAGAAGCCTGGAGAAGAGGAGGCTGAGGGGAGACCTCATCGCAGTCTACAACTTCCGGGGGGGGCGGGGAGTGGAGAGGCGGGTGACCTTTTCTCCATAAACACCAGTGACAGGACCTGCAGGAATGGGGTGAAGCCGAGGCATGGGAAGTTTAGACTAGACATCAGGAGGAGGTTCTTCACTGAGAGGGTGGTTGCGCACTGGAACAGTCTCTCCAGTAAAGTAGTCACTGCATGAAGCCTGTCCAAATTTCAAAAGAGATTGGACTCTGCACTTAGTCACATGGTCTAAACTTTTGGTTAGAACTGTGCGGTGTGAGGAGTTGGACTTGATGATCCTTATGGGTCCCTTCCAACTCAGGATATTCTATGATTCTATGACATTGCAGCAAGCTAAAAATACATGAATGCTTTCTGGGATCTACATCTCTGAAGTTTTTAAAACCAATAGGGAAAAGAAAATGGGAAGAGATTATTTTGTTATGTTTTGTTTTGAAATCTAGTTGTGTTTTCTTATAATCTTCCTCTTTGTTAAAGACTCTTTGATCTCATAGCTCTAGTGACAGAATTTATAAAAGATGGAGACTCCAGGTCATTGGCAGACTTACACCTTTCCATCTCCCCATAGAAATGTAGTATTTCAGCCAAATTTTTACTGGATTTGGTTTGCTCCATAGAGCTGACAACCTCTATTTCTCCAGCCAGCAATCAACTAGCATGAAATGCCTTGAATCACAGATTTTTATTCATGGTGAAGCAGGCGATTTAAACAATTATGTTGAAAATGCCATATCTTTGGTAATAGTGGTCTCTGTGAAATAAGCTACCTGTCCACTATTTAGTTTTATTTTTTTTCTGAGTTTCTAGATTTTTAGTTGTAGGGTTGTCTGAGCATTTCTGTTTGAAATACACAAGGAGAAAAATGTTTTCATCGTCACTTACCTAACAAGCAACTATGGTTGCCCACACTGTTAAAAACATACTTGACCTAAACAGACACCAAGTGTGGAAAATGTTAATCTCAAATACATATATTAGGGAAAATCAGGAGAAACGGGAAAAGAACAACTAGAACAGAAGTATCACTTCACCATTAGTTGGTCTGATCTGCTTAGAACAGTATAATGACACGCATAAGAGAACAGTAAATAGATATTTTTTTACTTGTTCACAGAACTATGCTCCAGCAAGCTATTGTACTTCATGTCAATGCATTTCAAAGTATAAGAACTCTTACCGTCACAGTAATACGTTATGAAAGATGAACAAGATCTCTGTGATTATAATTTTAATTGCTCTGCAGATGTGGATTTTTCACCTGCAGTACACAGAAATTGCAACTGCATAACCCTTACAGATCCGCGGACATGGATCATGATTAACTTAAAATGAGGAAAACTTCACATGATGAGATGTTTCTTTTCTTTTCAGGTTATGTTTAATATTGCATAAAGTCATGTACTGTGGTTCAAAGTGTGTTCTAAGACTATAATGCATTCTGACAAGTGTATTTTCTTATGTCAAAGTGCTGCTGTGTGCATTGTCTTTGCTCAAATTTCTTGTGCTATGTGCAATTCTTGAAGAATAGTAACAGGCAGTTCTTGACAATGTTCTTGTTCAAAATATTAAAATGAGGTGAAAAAGATAATTTAAAAGTGCATAGACTGTTTGAAAATAGCAGTCACAGAACCCCAGCATGATTAATGCTGGAAGAAACCTCTTGAGATCATCTAGTCTAATTCCCCTACTTGAAGAAAAAGAGTCAGTTAAAACAGGATGTGCAGGGCTCTGTCCACTCAGGTTTTGAATATCTCCACAGATGTAGGTTCTACAACCTCTCTGGGCAACCTGTGCTAGTGTTTAATCACCTTCACAGTAAAGAAGTGTTTTCTCATGTTTAAACAGCTTTTTGTGTATTTCAGTTTGTGCTCAATGCCTCTTTTCCTGTCATTGTGTACTCCTGAGAAGATTCTGGCTCCCTCAATTTCATTCCTTCCCACCAGATATTTATACACAAATACGAGCTTTCTCTTCATCAGGTTGAACAGTGTCAGCTCTTTCAGCCTCTACTCATATGGAGAATGTCCCAGTCCCTTAATCATATTCATAAACCTTTATTGGACTCTTGGCAGTTCTGTAATCCATGCCTTATAAGCTGATTTATGAGGATGTTATGGGAGACACTGTCAAAAGCCTTACTGTAGTGCAGATAAGGAACATCCACTACTCTCCTGCCATTCACCAAGCCAGTCATCTCACTGTAGAAGTCTGTCAGATTGGTCAGGACTGATTTTCCCCTTGTAAATCCAAGCTAACTATTCATAGGCACCTGTTTATCCTTCATTCATTTTTAAACACCTTTCAGAGCTTTTTCCCCCATCACCTTCCCAGGGATTGATGTGAAGGTAACTGGACTGTAGTTCCCTGCATCCTCCTTCTTGCCTATTTTGAAGACAAAAGGGAACTTTGCTTTTTTTCCAGTACTCAAAAATAACTGCTCCCTCCCTCTTCTACATTGTCTTCACCTTTCAAATTCCTTCGAGAGAGAGTGGTGTCCTAAGGACAGCTCCCAAAGCACGGGTACACTCCATTGAGTCTCATGGTCTCATGTATGCCTAATTTGTTTATACGTTCTCTAACCTGTTCCTCCTCTATCAAGAGTAAGTCTTCCTGGCTGTAGACTTTCCCATGGGATTCCTGAAGGTAAAATTTGTGGGTGAATTTGTGAAATATATATGTTAAACAAATTAAAAACTGGTTTGTTTTTCATTTAGTCTATAGGGACACTCAGATTTTACCTCTTGGTATGTATTCAAGTGTGCTTTTGAAGTCATGGCAGTTATTTCACAAAAATTCATTAAGATTTCTCTTTGTATAAGTAGAATATATTCGATAAATCATTAGAGAGGTAACTGCACCTGCTTGACAGTCTTCAGGGGGAAACAACTCTGGTAAGTATGTCTATTTATATCCATAACACATTATAGTGGTTCAAACTTGCATGCAGCTAAACACCACACAACCATTCACTCACTCCCCACCCCATTGGGATGGGGAAGAAAACTGGGGGCAGAGGAGTGGAATTGAAAATTGTGTGTTGAGAGACAGACAGTTTAATAAGAAAGGGCGGGGCCCCCCCCCCCCCCCCCCGGAGACAGGAGGAGCATAAAAGAATACACAAAACAAGTGATGCACAATAGAACTGCTTACCAACAGCCAACTAATGCCAGCCAGTCCTCAAGCAGTGGTAGCCTCCCCTGCCAACTCCCCTCATCTGTATTGTTGAACATAACATCATGTGATATGGAATATTCTTTTGGCTAACGAGGGCTGGTTGTCCTGGTTGTGACCCCTCCCAGCTCCTCGTGCACCCCCAGTATCCTTGCTGGCAGGATTCTATGAGAAGCTGAAAAGTCCTTGGCTCAGTGTAAGTACTGCTCTGCAACACCTAAAACATCAGTGTGTTATCAGCATTATTTTTATCGTAAATCCAAAACACAGCACCATACCTGCTACTAGAAAGAAAATTATGGTAGCCAAAACCAGAACACACGCACATACATATACAAACACCTAAACGTATATATCTTTGATTTGGTTCTAATGAAGCTATTTGCATAACTATTGAACTTAAATTTGAGAAATGAGTGATTAGAAATAAAAACACTTGAGCAGATTGTGACTAAAGTTCTTATTTTGGCAGACTACCTATTAGTAACAAAAGGAAAAATTCATTAAGGTGGTGATGGAAATGGGAGTAGTGTCTTGTTATAAACTGATTTACACAAAAATTCATGAGGACTATTGTTGAATTTAACTTGTTCCTCTGATTTTTCATAAATAATGTCCTTCCTTACTACAGAAACAGAAAGTACATCATGACTAAGAACAAAAAAGACCATAAAGAGCATAAACAATGAATAAATGAGACAAAGAATGATTTTCCAATGACCTCTGAAGAATTTCCCTCAGATTCTTGAAAATCCTGCATAGAATCATAGAATAATTTGGGTTGGAAAAAACCTTCAAGACCAAGTCCAACCATCCACTTAACTACCGCTAAACCATGTCCCTAAGTGCCTCATCCATACATTTCTTAAATAACTCTAGTGATGGACCCTCTACCACTTCCCATACCAATTCCAATGCCTAAACACCTTTTCTGTTAGGAAATTCTTTCTGTTATCCAGTCTAAACCTCCCTGGCCACTTCCTGAGGCCATTTCCTTACATCTTATCACCAAGATCTTCATATAGAAGAGAGCTATAGCAAATGTTAGATAAATACACAATAAAGACTTGGCAATGAAAAGTTATAAAAGCTATTTACCTTCCTGGAGTGATAGAAACAGTAGGATTTTTTTTAATCTGGAATTTACTATAAATATTTTTTTTTTTAATAAAATGAGGAATATGAGGGGATATTATATGACTCTAAAGGCACGGTATGTCATTTTAATAAAAGTCTGAAGTCAGAAACAAAATCACTAGTGTATCAGGGCAGTTAGGAACAGAATGGACAGGGTAGAGTAAAACAGTTCATATGTTCTTCGTCACATTATGCCCTAAACTTCTCACATATAGGCATGGGAAATTCAGTAATGTCTTCTCGGGCAATGGAAGGACAGGTGCCACATATTTAGCTCACTTTTATCCCTCTTTCAAGATACAAAGTCTGTATGTTGTCCTACTGGGTAAGCCACTCTTGCTGTCATCATTCTACAGAAAAAATAAGATAATGGGACTTTATGGTAATTACTCAATTTCATTAATGTTACACTGTACCAATTAGGCTGAATTTAATCATAGTGAAAAGTACTAGAAGTATACCTGTGGAAAACTGTTATTGTCTGCAGGAAAAAAAAAAGGGGGGGGGAGGGGGAGAGGGGGTAATAGAAAATAGAGCAAAACATAAACCAAAATATAAGGCATATTTAATGAGGAACATATGACGAAAATCTCTATCACCACTTTATTAGTTTTTGTGACAACAATCAGATGAGATTTAGAGTACTTTTTATTAGGGAAAGTTTTTTATTCATTCTCTAAATTCCAAGTTTAAAGATTATAAATACCTTCCCTAAAATGTTGCATTTGTTTCTGAAATGGCTTTGATGTTGAACATTGTCTGCTTTTTTCTGTATTATATTAGAGTATGCTATTTAAGGTAATTGCATCTTTTGATGTACTCTGATTTTGAATAATTTTATTAACCATGGTGAAAGCCATGGAATTAAACCACAAAGAGAGAGAGAGAGAGAGAGAGAAGAAAAAAAAAAAAAAGAAAGAAAGAAAGAAAGAAAGAAAAAAAAACCTTTTTGTGAATTTCTGACTGCTGAAGTTGCCTATAGAAGTTATTGTTATTTTTGAGTATAATACCATGCTTACAAAGTTCTGCAATACAGGTTTGTGTTAAAATCATGTGGACAAAAAAAAATTAACCAAACCACAAATATTCTGTATGTGTGTATTAGAGTGCTTAATACAACACAACACCTCAGTGATTGTTTTGCAAAGACATTAGGGGAATGGCTTGTCAAATATGGCAAACCTTGCAGAGAGAATGCTTTTTCAGTTTTTCAAACTGTAGCTCTGGATGCATAACAAAACCAGAAGGATTAGTGACTATTTAGTAAGCTAGAGCAAGAGTGTACTGAAAATAAGCAAAGAAATTGCAGTTTCCAAAGTCTTTGGTGTCCTTGCTGGCATTTAGATATTTCACCCTGATTATGCACAAAACAAAAAAACAATCACTGCTACCTAACACCCTTACAAATCTGATTTTTTTTTAAATGTATTTTTACAGAATTGTGGTGTGCAAGACACTAGATATGTGTTTTTTTGTTTGTTTGTTTGTTTGTTTGTTTTTACCTCAAAGTCATGCACTGCATATGAGTACTTATTAGAGCAAAATTATGTCCCCAGGAGGCTGCTACTCTTCTCTGCAAAGGAAAATCCCACTTAGTTGGGATATATACTATTTTTATACACCATTTATATTTTTGGAGCATTTGCAGTGGAATATCCCACAGCACACATCCTGAGCATTCTGAAGGTAATGCCTAGTGAAAATAAAAGATGTGCTGAGGGTAGATTCAGTGCATGCTTTTTGAGTCTCTAAGCCATTACAGATCCTGGTTTAGAAAATGAGTTTATATCTTACATTGTGCCCCATGATGAGCTGCATCCTACGTATATATAACAGCTTTGTGAGCATTTGGCAATAACCCTCTGGAACAAGTGACTCTGGCCCCATGCGGCTTTGCAGCAGGATGCTAATCCACCCAGGCAGACAGCACTCTCAGTTTCAAGAATCTCAGCATCTAGAGTAAGCAGCGTGATTTCACACTGTTAGAAAAGAGATTGGTTTCTGCACATGAAATCAGGTCTTTTTCTATACCTGCAGTTATACTTGGCTGTATTTGGAGCAATAGCCTGATAACAGAGATACTCAAATGTATCAAGCTGAAAATAAAGCAAACCTCCCCAAAGCACAGTGGTTAGTGTTACATATGAATAAACAAAATTTGACTAGGAAAATAAAAATGTTGGAAGATGCTATCTCTACTGCTGAAAGCATCTTTAGCCATATGAAATGGACACATGCTGCAGATCTAGTTTTAACATTGATTTAAAAGAAAAAAAAATACACGTATTAGTTATGCATAGTTTCATAAATACTTAAGTGTTCAAGTGCAGCAGCAGTTTCTTTCTGTAATTTTGCCTAATAAATTGATAAAAAAGATATACAAATGCAGTGTGCAGCCCTTAGCTCATTTTCTAGTAAAAACCTTGGAACTTTGAAGTGTCATGTTACACCTTCCACTATTGACAACCTGGGGCAATTTATTGTGAATTTCACAGTGTTTTATTATGAATGTCATAGCGGTTGATGTTTTGTTGTTGTTGTTGTTGTGTTGTTTCTTTGTTTGTTTGTTTGTTTTGTTTGTTTTTTCTTTCAACCACCACTCAGGGATTCATGCATATGACAGGCTTGACAATGAATTAATAAGAAATTATGCTTGCAGCCAATGAAAGGAACCACAAATATGCATGAAATGTTGTGTTTTACAGTACTGCCTTCTAATGCTGGATCAGGTCTTTCCTTTTATCAAGAATGTGTTATCAATTAAATCTTTGTGAAACTATTCCAACTCCCATGGAAAAGAGAAAAGGGAATGTGGTTTTCTTCTAATATTCATTACTGTGGTATGCTGTACCACACTTTCTCTTCTACTTGGTCTTAAGATGTATGTTCAATGTCACATAAGAAACAGCTTCTACTGTAATATTCAGCTCACATTTGGTGAATACAGGGAGTAGTTTACACAGTCACCTGTTGATTACAAATAGTAACTAATCATCAAGATACATTTCATTGGTTTTTCATGATGTGAAACAGTTACTCCTAGTTTTCACAGAAAACTCAGCAGAGGATGGAATATGAAGTTTTACCAATCTTGGAGCAGGCACAGGAAAGGCTTAAAATCTAAAAATCTAAATTCAACTCTGTAGAAGCCGTCTTCCTTATCTAACAAGTATACATTGTAACTTTGCCCTACCCTTCTTATTCTCATTTTTGCCTCATGAAACTTTTGGAATCATGGCTTCAATACTACAAGATAAGAAAGCAAACTCTCTACTCCCTCAGTGGAGCTGCTCAAAACCTGAGACCAAGGGAACATTTTGTGCTATTTAAGGAAGGAAAATTATCTATTTGATTTTTTTTTTTTTTATGAAGTAAAAAATAGCTGCAGTGAATTACAGTACTAAAGACTTCACCAGTTAGGTGTCTCTAATCTAAAGTAATATAATATTGATTTTCTTGTTACTATTGCATTGAAAATCTCCTTAGTTGTAAATGTATATAGTAAACCAGAGTCTAAAAGGTAATTTACTAGAGGCTTTTTATCATCCCATTCATACACCTTGAAGCTGCTAGGGTAAATTGTTATACATATGTAGAGATTTAGACTGTTTGGAAGCCCATTACAAATAATTTCCTTCAAATTTCCTACAAATAATTATTTCTCTGATATCTACTTAATATCCAAATAACAAAGTGTCCAGGCTTGTTCATATTAACACATTATAGCTTGCCAGCTACAGGAACTTTGATACAACCCTCTATTTTTTTAAATTCAGGTCAGAATGGTTTTATAATCTCAAAAGGAATAGCACATTGATTTCAGTCTAACAGTTTAAGAGCAACAAAATATCCTGGAAGTTTTAGACACCTTGGATTTCAAAGAGAATTGGGTTATTTCTACCAATCCTGTATATTTTCCAATTTCAACGTGGCAGAGAAAAGAGTTCATTTTACAATGGAAGCACAAGCCGATATATACAGTAAACTGTGACAAAGACCAAAGAAAAGACCTTTTGTCTCAAGCATCTGACCAGTCCAGGGGAGGGAAATGACACAATTTCTTTTGATTAAAATCAGAGGGCTTCATTTGTGGTGAAGAAACCTTTAAATGGAATAACCAATGATAATGCTTCAGATACCCTTGTTTGTACACCTGTACATTTGTTGTTCTTTGAAAGAACAAGTGTTAGGTCTGAACATGATGCCAAAACTTCATGTAGTTAATTCAGGAAAGCTTTCAAAATTAATTTAGAGAAAGAACATATTATAATCGTTTATTATTATTATTATTATTATTTTTTTTCCTTCCCAGCTTGGACAAGATCCAGCTGCTGTGTTGCATTGATCTGAGGGGAGAACAAGGAACATGTTTCCTTTCCTCTTTCACAAAATGTCCAAACCCAAAATATTATATGCACTTATTTAGCACTTGTGACTGCTGGTTGACAAGGTGGGCAAATCACCTTGTACCATCAAGGGTCTGAGACCAGTAATCTCAGTTATGGATTCTGCTACTCCTTTTTACTGCACAGTGAGTGAGAAACAAAATGGAGATCTTGTTTTAGAGCAGCAGTGGGGACTGATCACATAGGGATTATACTCTTCTGTCCATCGGAATGGGCCTCTCCCTTCAGGTCTCTCTTTGGTGTTACATTCTGGTGTTTTACGGTTGTATGTAGGTATAATATTAAATTAATAATTTAGAATTCAGTAAAAGACATCATTAGGACAAAAAAAAAGTTCAGATTTGAAGCATTAGAATTTGTATGTTAAAGACTGTATGAGAATTCAAAATGGCAAGAGTGCTAGGAAGGATTTCTTTCTTGCATCCCTTGTAATTAAATAAGTTGTGTGGGGGAGAAGTCTATCTAGTTAAGTTAACACTCACTGAGAGCAACCACTTAGAATTCAAGTCCAAACACCTTAATTTAATGTTGAAGCAAATACTTAAGTGACTATCTGAAGATGAACCTTGCTACAATAAGTGCGTGTGCGCATGCTTGATGCTGTGCCACAAACTGTGTTCCTGAGAGCTAGTTTCTAGTTCAATACTCTGAAGGGCACACCTCCGAGGACAGCTGTCCATCAGTTCATGAAAGATATATTCAGGCAAGAGATACAACTCTGTTTAGAGAGATGATAAAAGAGAAATAAGATTTCATGATTACAGAAAAAAAAATACAAATTGTTTTTGTCTTACAGTTTATGAGATGTGATACAGGTACTTGGCACACAGGGCCTCTACCGTTTCTCTTCATTTGTCCTTGATTGTTTATGTAGTTCTCAAGCAGCAAACAAAGCAGCAAACAAAGTTCTCAGGCAATAAGTTAGCATTTGATATAATTACGACTGTCACAGTTGTAAAGCGTTGAGTAATCCACAGTTTTGTATAGTGCTATAAGCTTGTGGTAGCACCAAGCAGAGATGTCCCTGAAGATAGAGATGCTGAAATAGAGTTATGCTGCTGCTGTGACAAATACGGAAATATACTTTCATGGATGAGACCACATCACTAGGCTGCAGTTCTCAGAGCAGAAGAGTTACCCAATGGTGATATTTGTTAAACAATCTTCACTGGCATTTCCTGGCTTTCACACACAGTGTCTTTCCTGTCATTTCCTGGCTTTCACACACAGCATCACACACAGTGAGTCTTTGGCCTAATAAAACTCATTCAAAATAAATGTGCTTTGTGCAGCAATAGTGAGCCCTAAAATTCAAAACCAAGTCTGTCCAAAATTTCCAGAGTGACCCAGTGTATTTATAGAACAGACTGAGGAAATTGTTAGATATGAGGAACGTATCAGGACTCTTTAAAGTGAATGTAGAAATTTCAGGAAAAAAATAATAATAAAAAAAATCAATCAATTTTAAGGGAAAACAAAGTATAAATTTAGAAATAAATATGAACTTATGAACTTGATTGCTGTATGGAGATTATACTTCTTTAATATTACAAGTAAGTAAGAAAGTAAGCAAGACAAATACTAGGTCATCTGTTTTCTATTTACTTTTAGGGGAAGGGGTAGGGGAAGGGGAGGAGAAAAGAAGGGGGAGGGGAAGACGTGGGG
>CM021797.1:48192536-48208126 GCA_011076525.1 Nettapus auritus | reverse complement strand
TTGAAGACAGATATCTGTTAAAAAGTATCAAAATATATATATATATATATATATGTATATATATATATATTTAAACAAAGGGATATTTTGATCCTTTTTACTATTCCATTTTAAACCCTAGCTCCCAGGTGTAACTGTCAGAGCTGATAAAGCATTCTGTTTATTGGTGCTACCAAAACTTGTAGAAGCATTCACAAGGCGAGGCCTTTAATCACACCAGCACCAGGGAAAATTAAATTTCAGTGACGGTCTTATCACTGGAAGGTTCACTTTTCAGCTGTTGTAAGCTCACTGTTGGAAGGTCAGCATGACTGAATTAAAAGTGGTTGTAATCTTGCAATGATACATGCTGTCTCTCTTGATCTGACCATACTATATAGAGTACAGATGGAGATGTTTCAAGGATATTAGCAGTTAAACATTAAAAATTGATGTATCACACAGCAGATCTGTAATTATCACTGTACTTGAACGTGTTAGGAAATCAGAGTTGCAGATAGGGTTATAATTCTTCTATTAAAAAAAAAAAAAAAAAAAAAAAAAAAAAAAAAAAAAAAAATTAAGAGTATCCCACCATTTCTTTGTAATGGTGGGGTAGAAAGGCATAGTCCATAAACAGAAAAGGTCTCCTATCAGTAATTGTTAATGCTTAGGAATTTCTTGCCTTTGTCCCAATGAGACCTTGAGAATTAGTTCTCACAACAGGTCTTTTCACAATTACTTCCTGCAGAAATTGGTCAGCTGCCATGATGCAGATCCACGTCATGTAAGATTATTAAATGCATACATCTTCTTACTGTATTGAAATGGGCAAAAATATTCACACATAGCTGTGTCATACCTCAGTTATCTGGACAAATGATTTGCCGGATTTATCACTGAGTTTTTGTGATTCTCAGGCGGCAGCTTGCTAGAAACAGAAAGTCTGTCTGTGTGACAAGTCGTGTGGTGGTGTTCCCCTGGGCACCAGTGTGTGACACTGATGGCACATGCATATGACTGGAATTGGGGATAGACTCATGCACTTTGGAGGGCAAACACCTTTTACAAATGTCCATAATGGTGGTATTTGCTCTCCTTGAGACAGTCCCTGAGAGTGCCTCTGCTTTACAGCTAAGTGCTACCTCTTCCCAGTCAAATTTTATTTGAGCAATCTTCTGGTGGAGCCTGGTCTAAATATTGAGGGTTATGAGCAAGGTGACAGATACTGGTAGGACATTTGCCTGCTGTGTAAGGTGTAGATGGACAGTTGTTGGGGCAGTCATCTTATAAATGGATTGTGCGTCTGTCTTTCAAAGGAACCATGCATATGCTTGCTTCTGCAGTGCCCAGAGGAACAGGAGATTGTGTGAAGGAGACAAATGGTACTGTTGGGAAAAGACCTTTGCTTGCTTGTTCCTGAAGACATTCATTTCACACGTGCTGTGGATGGATTATTCAAGAATAATTAATCATGAAATACTACTCACATAATGCAGTCACTAGTGTTGCATATTTTTAACCCTGTCATTCTGAGTTAATGATAATAGTCAAAAAGATCTTGATGTGAGGAAAACATTTGAGTTTTGTGTAAGAGAGATATACCTTGCCTTCAGAGACTATGCTTTTCTTGCACATTATTTTTGAGAACTAACATCATTATATAAAATTGTACTAATACAGACTTAGTAACTCCTACTAACGTTATTTAACTCCTGTTTAGGTTAATTAAGGAGTTAATTAGGGTTAATCCCTCTTTTCTATAAGGATGTTCAATGTAAACATGGTAACAGATAAATATATATACATGTTATTTCAGTCTCTGGAACTTACTGTTTTCTCTACAGCGTGTGCCTTGAAATGGTATTGCTGAGACTAAGATGAGAGCACATACCAAACAAAAGCACTATGGTGTTTTGTATATGGTTAGAGGAAGCTGAGGGTTTTTTTTTGTTGTTGTTTTGTTTTGTTTTTTTCTTAGTCTCACATTAAAAAAACAAAACAAAACCAACCAACCAACCAAACAAAAACCAGCTGGTACTACCTCAAGTACACATTCAGTGAGATGGCTGTGAAGTTACACTGCACATTCCAGATGGTGAACAATTGGGCAGTTGGGTTGTTCTTCTGGATAAATAATTCACTTTACCATATATGCTCAGGATATAGGCACTAATCTTTCTTTGTTGGTTTTGTTTTTATTTGTTTGTTTGTTTTTGTGGGAACGGTGGAATGTTATTCAGCAGCATTGCGTATTCATATAGAGTGTAAAGCAGAAACAAGTAATTGTTTTAGGGTTAAGACCTGAGGAGGCGTAGCAAAAAAGGTTCTTTGAAAATGAGCTGTATGGTATGTGTGCTCTTCAGCTTGTCAAGACGAATTGACACAAAACAGAAAACAGAGCTAAAATATGTATCTATATAACAAATATAATCACTTAAAACTTAGATACAAATACTTCATGCTTCCATAACTAAGTAGAAAAAAAGTGCTTGTTTAATTTTGAATGACACATCAGACTAGGGTTCAGTGGGCTTCATGGTATTATTTGTCTCAGTGTCCTTCCTTCAGGGTCCAAGGAGAGGATTATGTTGTGTCCATGTCAGAGAAAAGGTGTCAAAGTAGGAATAAACACAGGAATGCTCCAGCCTTGGTAGTCTGTAGCTAAACAGTTATTGAATGGAGGAAAATAATCCCATCCACATGCAAGTCAAATTAAAAAAAAAAAAAAATCAGTGACTTTATAAACAAATTGTTTTATGTGTGCCTTGCACCATATAAAGCCGATAAAATAAATTTTGCACTCAGAAATTATTTTGTCTATATCCAAAGTTATAAGAAAATCACTCTCTACTGGGAGTGATTCTGGATCCATATTCTACATTTGGTTAATCAGGTATTAATGAAAAATGAAGGCAATTGTGAATGTTAAAGACTTACAGACTTACAGAAAACTGATAGACAGTTACAATGGCAGCATCTTACAGGCAAGTCTTGTCAAGTTAGGCTATTTTAGTATAATCCGTTTGATTTATTATCTCTTAGCAACTTCAGTTTCATCAAAGTAATGGCAAATAAGATTTACCTGTTCCTCTACCAGTATATTCTGTAAATCATCTTTAGCTCCCCTGTCACCTATGCAGTTAAAAGAGTGTGTAAAACAGATTAAATCTTGTGGTTAACATTTTTACTTATGTTTATAACATAACCACTTTTGATATACCCTCACAGTATACCCTTGACATGCAGGGGGGAAAGGTTGCCATCCATCCAGATGGACCTTGACAGGCTTGAGAAGTGGGCCCATGTGAATCTCACGAAGTTCAACACAGACACAAGATGAATAATGAATGCATTGAGAGAAGCCCTGAGGAGAATGACCTGGAGCTGTACTGGTGGATGAAACCTTTGGCATGAGATAGCAGTGTGTGCTTGTAGCCCAGAAAGCCAGCCATATCCTGAGCTGCATCTAAAGCAGGTTGAGGGAGATGATTCTCCCCCTCTACTCTACTCTTATGAGAGCCCACATGGAGCACTGCATTTAGCTCTAACTAGCATAAGAAAGACATGGACTTGTTTGAGCAAGTCCAGAGGAAGGACACAAAGGTGATCAGAGAGCTGGAGCACTTCTCCTATGAAGACAGGCTAAGCAAGTTGGGGTTGTTTAGTCTGGAGAAGAGAAGGCTCTGGGGAGACCTTACAGTGACCTATCCAGCACCTAAAGGGGGCCTATAGGAAAGCTGGGAAGGGACTCTTTTTTTCAGGGAGTGTAGTGACGAGGAGAAATGGTTTAAAATTACATATTTGGAAGAGATTCTTTACTATGAGGGTTGTGGGACACTGAAATAGAGAAGCTGTGGATGCCCCATCCCTGGAAGTGTTCAAGGTCAGGTTGGATGGGGCCTTGGACAACCTGATCTAGTGGATGGTGTCCCTGACCAGGGAAGGGGAGTTGGAATTTGATGATCTTTAAGGTCCCTTTCAACTCAAACCATTCTATGATTTTTAGCTGAATGAAGGAGAAGACTGGGTAATTTTATAATCTAACTTAATATGAACATTTTATTCTTAGTACAGTTTTTGGACTAAAAATCAACTTAGATTTGGTGACAAAGTAAAAATACACCATTTATTTATGTGTTTTATTTTATTTTCTTCTTAGGGATTCTTAATATGAAAAGAGATTGAGAAGCTTACTCTTAAGGTGTCAAAAGGTTTACAGTCTTATTTAGTCATATGCCATGACCAAGAGACTCTAGGGTTCTTGCTTTGCTATAAATTTTAATAAGTAAATCACAAATGAGTGCTTTCTTTGACTAAAGCCATAAAAATCCCTTTGTCTTCAACACAGGTTACCTTTCTACTCTTTAGTCAGTTTAGTTTTAAAACCTGTGCAGTGCACATGAAAGGATGAGCTACATGCTTGCTGGTTTCAAGACAATTTATAACCTCTTTAGTTTTATGCCACAGAAACAAGTCAAACTGCACTGTAGCCTGAATTTATCAGGCTCACGAGAGAGATGCTGGTTCAAATCATAGCCTTGTCAGAGCTTTGATTGTTAGTTTGTTTCTGATTATATGGATGATAAACTGAAGCAGATTGGCATCCCCTTATGACACTTAAAAGTTTAAAACATTCACAGATTGCTTTTGTAACCACTGGGGCTCTGGATAAGCAAAATTGTGTCACACACACAGTAAACATTAAAAGAAGAAGCCTAGTGGTCTCCCCCAAGATATCTTATCCTAGAAAGACATTCCTGGTAAGTGTATTCCAAAGGCAAGTGTGTGCACATCAAGGGATAAAGTTGTTAAAAAGGAAGTGACGGGAGGAAGAAAAGGTAGAGTAAAAAATCTGAGACATCTCTAATGTGCAATGGAGAAATTTGCTGAGAAGAACATTTGAGGCAATGTTTAAAATAATTTATTTACTAGTAGAGTAAGTATCCTGCAACCGGATTTGCAGCAGAGGAGTGAAGGTCATAAATCATATTAAATGGGGTTTACAAGAAAAATCATTAGACAAAACAGTACAAAATCAATAAAAGCAATTCAGTCTGGAAACAAACATAACAATGAGGGAGGGAAAGCAAGCTGCAGAAATACTGCCACTTGTTAAATTAAACTGTGCACATAATGGAATTTCAGATGGAAGACCATCCTTCGTTGGCTTCTTTATGAGAAATGTTGAAACTGGTTTAGATCATGTCCTTCCTAGCCAGTCATTACAGCATGAAGGTGTTAGGTTTTTATAAAGTGGTTGTAATGCCGATAGGAATTGGGCTTCACTGAGGGAGAATATACTTCTCCTAAATTTTAGATATAGACATCTAAGAAACACTACTAGCAAAGCCATTCTGTCACTGCCCTAATACAGCACCAGTATAAGCACTATAAAGCCTCTGAGTACCAACTGTTCTCTACCAAGTTCAGCACATCATGCTTTCATTTTGATGAGGGATTGCAGAATCAGGTCACTGCAGCTCCCCTGAATTTTTTACTGTGGAGAGGAAATGTTGCTGGTGTTTTGGCAGCCTCTAGGTTCTTGAGAGGCTCCAAGGCTGCCTGTGGCACTGCTGACTCAATGTCAGGCACAAAGCTGTCAGAGTTGCACTGTGAGATGATGATACATCAGTTGGAGGAGGATGGCAGGAATCAGAGCTGAGGTCAGCAAGGACTGGGAAGGCCTCCAGAGGTGGAGAGGGGATAGGCAGTCCTTTAAAATGACTGACTCTCAAACATTTACCTTCTCCACAACATCTTGCATGCTTCAGTCCTCTAGGACTTTTAACATTTTTTCCCCCAGTGTTTCTATGGCTAAGTCTAAACTAATTATTTCTTCTCCTTAACCAGTGTCCCACCTGCAGGATACCTGCCATGGTGATCTCAGCATAGGCAGTACACCGAGAAAGTACTGAGAAAATAGAATGGTACACCTCCTGTTATTGATAGTCTTCTGCCGTGGAAACTGGTGCAAGGTCCAGCCACCTCCCTAAGTATTCAATGAAGATTTCAGGAGCTCTGATTCATTTGGTGTAGTATTATTCGTGGATTGAAAAGTTACTGGTCTTCTGGTGATGTGTGAAATGGATTTTGCTACAGTTCCCCTAAGCTGGGTGACACCATCACAAAAACCTGTCAGCTCCACAGACATCCCCACTGGAATCTCCAGTACTGATATCTGGACAGGCACAGTCTGCCTCCCTCCACAGGGAAGTTGTAGCTGCACAGGGTAGAGAAGCTCATACCACAGTATGTGTTGCCTCCTCATTGCAAAAACACAGGAACCACAGCTTGATCTATCTCACATGTTACCAAAGGGCCCATCTATGTATGCATAAACTGCTGCAGTAAATCACTTTGAAAAAGGCCTACTATTATTATAAGTTGTTACAGTGTAGAAATTTACCCAGAAATGTAACTTAATTTTTAATATACTATTATTTTGCCATATTTTCTTATCCCTCTCAAAATTAATTGATCTATTTTTTTAACACAATTCTATTTTATATTAAAACAAAAACAACCACAACAACAAACTGTTAAACTCAAAATTGCTAGCAAAGACAGACAAATTGCTAGCAGATAGTGTATGACTTTCTGATTTAAAGAGCACTGTCATGATCATAATGAGCGTTTCTCCTCTGAGATTAAGTAACCATGTTAGAATTAAAAAATAATAATAAATTAAAGTGAGGGTCTGCTTTTATTTTTAACCTAAAATAGCCTTTATTCTAAACTCTTCTGACAGACATGTTTCATGTGACCTTCCAATGTGATAAACAGTTCAATTAAATACTGTCCTGAAAGCCATTCAACACAAGAATGAGCAGTTGTCTCTATCCCATCACATTTCCATAATCCTTTTAAACACCGAATGCATAATAGAAATATATATATATATTTCAAACAATTTATCAGTCCCATAGCATTCACCCACTCCACACTTCTCCTCTCATCTTGCTATTTTATAGGGATGATTTATCCCATAGGTGAATGCCTTACTCTTTAATTACTTTAGGGGGACCTTAACATAGATATGAATAATCCAATAAAAAGATAGTTCCATTCCTGCAGTTACTTCTTCTCAAGTCAGTGTCTGAATTGCAAACACTTGCCAGATGCTTGCCAATGACCATATGTGTAACCAGTTCTTGCTGGTGTCAGAAGAAATTTAAGGAAACAATAATCCCAAAGTATAAACTATCTTTCTCTATACATATTAATTTATTACAGCTTTTAAAATGAGAGCTTACTTATTTTCTTTTTAAATGAACCATATAACACCAAATTAGATGTTTTGTATTTACTTTGATATGAAAATCTTTCAGGAAACAGGGCCACAGAAATTCTGGGCAAGCTCATCCTCTAGGACAAACCTTGCTTTAAAACATCATAGTATTTTATTTGTAAACATCTTAGTTTTTGTTATCTAAAGCTTATCTAAATCTAAAGGATTTTTTTAAACAAAAATCCACAAAATATTTGGAAGCATACATTCAGAAGGACTCAGCTGTTGTAACAGATAAAAATACACATAAAGAGTTGTGATGGTTTTACTCAGGTGGGCAGCTGAGTTCCACCACAACCGCTCTCTCACTCCCCCTCCTCAAAGAGGAGTGAGGAGAAAATACGATGAAAGGGGCTCAAGGGTTGAGATAAGGACTAGGAGATCGCGCAATAATTATTGTGACGGGCAAAACAGACTCAGCATAGAGAGAAAGTAAGATTTATTGCTTATTACTAACAAGCTAGAGAAGTGAGAAACAAAGGAAAGAAACCAAAAGCACCTTCCCCCCCCTATCCACCCTCTCCCACCTCCTTCCCCCCGAGCGGTGCAGGGGAACGGGGGAATGGGGGTTATGGTCAGTCTACAGCACTTCTCTGCCGCTCCTTCTTGGTCACTCTTGTCCCCTGTGCTGTGGGGTCCCACCCACGGGATGCAGTCCTTGCCGAACTGATCCAGCGTGGGCTGTCCACAGGCAGCAGCTCTTCAAGAACTGCTCCATATATGGGTCTGTACCACGGGGTCCATCCCTTTGGAGCAAACTGCTCCAACCTGGGTCCCCCACGGGCAGCAGCTGCTGCCGGGTCACCTGCTCCTGCATCGTCTCCTCTCCACGGGCTGCAGGTCCGGCCCGGAATCTGCTCTGGCAGGGGTCTTCCACAGGCCGCAGTCTCCTTCGGGGCACAGGCTCCACCGTGGTCTCCTCCACGGGCTGCAGCGTGGAACCCTGCTCCACCGTGGTACTCCATGGGCTGCAGGGGGACATCCTGCTTCACCATGGTCCTCACCACAGGCCGCAGGGGACTTCTGCTCCGGCGCCTGGAGCACCTCTCCCCCTCCTTCTTCACTGACCTTGGCGCCTGCAAGGCTGTTTCTCACTCCTCTCACCCTCCCAGCTGCTGAGTGCCGCAGCGTTTTTTTCCCTGTCTTAAATATGCTCTCACAGAGGCGCAAAACAACATCACTTACTGGCTCAGCTCTGGTCAGTGGTGGGGCCCTTCCCAAACATGGGGCAGCTTCTAGATCCTTCTCACAGAAGCCACCCCTATGCCCTCCCTGCTACCAAAACCTTGCCACGTAAACCCACTACAAGAGTAACATTTTTATTTTAATATCAAATGAAACTAGACTACGAATGGTCAAAAGTTATGGAAACAAGCAAGAAACTTCCACTTCAAACTGTATATGCTGTTTAGTAAAGTCAGTGCTTTTGCACTTTGAGTTTTTTTGTTCAATATTGTTTGGGCTGAGTCCTTTTACCTGCCCACTGGGATGACTGAAATGCAAAACCTCTTCTAGAAATGATGATTTTCACTTCAGATGTCTCTGTGAACTGCCTAAAATATGTTGCTATATATAAAAGAATATTCTGAAGGCAATCTGTGTGTTTAATTATGTCTATACATTTCTCTATACACATCCTTAGATGTATTATGTAAATAAAAATTTGGTCCATAATTCAGTCTATTTTTTTTTTTTTAATTTATAAATATGGCCAAGTCAAGACAATGTTGTATGATATTTGTGCTCAAGCACTTGGCTGTGGAAAGATTTACTTTTTCAAGTATATTTAATTAAAAAAAAAAAAAAAATCCATTTGTGACTGATTCCTGGATGTAGAGATACTTTTGTGATTGGTTGCCTTAATTCAGACCCGTTGAACCTCGTGTCAAGAGTGCTGATGGTCTTGAGGAAATTTACATTTATTTGATTTTTCTTAAATTCTGTTCCTATTTAAGGTCATGTGTAAGTCAATAGATGTTTGCGAGCATTTTAAAGAACCAGTCCACACGCTAATTTACCGTGTTGCTACACTTGAGTAGTATTTATTATTTGTGTCCTGATCTCACTCTTAACAAAATCAATAGCACAGCAAAGCTGCAATGTTTTTGAGTCATTTGCTGGCATCACTAAATGGAGGTCATACCTCCATGCTTTGTATTAATTTAAGTCCACCTGCTGTATCTCAGCTTATGTCATGGCTTACAAAGATGGACTAAAGTTCCTGTATAAAAGTAAGCTGATTTCCATCTATCTGTTATGTACTAGTTGTAAACAGAGATATATAACTAAAGTAGGTCACTGTACCATTGCACAGGAATTTTACACAAATATGCAGATATGACAGGTAAAATATCTTGTATTGCAGCTGCAATTTATAAACCAGGGAATCCAAAAGAATTTTGCACATCAGTTGTGAAGCTAATTGGTATTTCATACTTACAAACCTAAAAAAAGATACATTACTTAAAAGAAAAATATTTGTTTCTGTCTTTCTGTTAATTTAGCATTGTAATCCTTATTCTCAAACTGGTCTTAAACAGGGGTATTCTTACAATTTCTTCAGTTCTGTTGACAAAACACTCAAACACTCAATTTCAGTACATAACTATATATGCATAGAAAGAAAGAAAAAAAGCTTATTGTGAACATGTTCCACATTATATGTGTTCAAGTGAATAGAAGTTTTCAGTGAAAGCATGTCCCTGAAGCAAGAAAGAGCAATATTTTTTCTCCTTTCTTTTTAATGGCTAAGCTCAGCTTAACTATTTAAACATTCACTTTCATGCCTCTTAGTTCTGCACACTCTATTTTTTTTATTTTATTTTATTTTATTTTTTTAAATTCAAAAAACTGCTGGAAATCTTAAAGTACTCCAAGGATCTAACTTGCTGAACACTGATATAATGACATTTAGATTGAAGTTTTGTTCCATTACAGTTTTATTTAACTTACAGATCCTGGACTTATTATCTGCAGTGCTTTTCCCAGAAGAGTCCAGCTTGTTACTTTCTGTGTACTTGAAATGTGCTTTACTGCAGTAGAACCATCTTCTACGATGCAGTTATGCCAATGTATTTTAAGTGAAAACTTAAGGGTTGTGAACTGAGCTATAAACCGTAATTTGAGAACATAGTCTTTTCTCGGCTAATTTAACAACTTCTCTTTCGTAAGTGTAAACAGTGGAGAGTCATTTTGATACTTTATTTTATATGTATAAATATATATATATACATACATATAGCATGTTCCAGGGATTGTCTTTATTTTTTAAGAAACTTAATGTCTTTGAACTAACTTCTGGAAAAAGACTGCACTTGTTCTGGTCCTATTTCATCTGTTGAAACATGACATAAAATAGTGGAGAACCTTGGTGTTGGAAAGTTTATAAATAATGATGCTTTTGGGGTTATTAGTCCCAACATTAAAACATGACAAAAGTCTTAGCCCATTCTCATGTGGGACAAAGTGATTCCATGATAGAATTTCTAATATGTGTCATGATTAAATTATAATTTTACAATAATTTATGAATAGTGCATGTTAACCTAGTTGTTAATTGCAGTAGTATTCATATTTATTTTTGAGAGGAGAACTAAAAGCAAGAGGGAAAGCTGCAGCTCCAAGTAACCCTGAGTCAAAATCTAGTTGTAAAAAAGTTGTATTTACTTCTAGCCATCAAAAACTGTTGGGCAGTGGGTACATGAATTTTACAGATTTTCATTTGGTGCATATCCACAGGCTAGTAAACTGATTTAACAGCTTATTACTTCCAGAATGGGAAACTCTGTACCCCACACAAAGCTTAGTCTCATTCTTTCTCCTGTCCTGGTTCTTGTGTTCAACAGCAATCAAAGGGGAATAAAAACATATTAAAAAATATTTAACCCCCAAACTTGTAAGATACTTTAAAGTCTGTAGCTGAAATACTACGGTAATTCTTTTTGAAGTGGCCTTATTAAACTTTAATCTCACCCTAGTGGCTCAGATGGAATTCTGGTCTAGTTTTATTTCAGTTTTACTGCTTAAATTAATGCACTCATAAATTCATATAACTTGAATAATTATTGGTATTTCAGCTAAACCCTGAAAAATCAGATTTTTCAGTGTAATAGTGTGATCATGCTTATATTTTGACTGACTGCACCCTACTCACTCAGTTATCTCTGTGCAGCATAGACCACCACTGCGCATTTCCATTCTGTTTCGCTACACTACTGTTGCATGAAAAACAGTGGACTAATGCTCAGATCTCAGAATAACTGACTCTGGTGGTTGCAGTGTTTTTACCCTGTTGGACAGCTAAACTCCACCACAACCACGCTTTCACTCACCCTCCTCAAAGGAAAAGGGGAGCAAATATGCTGTAAAGGGCTTGAGGCTTGGGATAAGAACAGGGAGATCACTCAGCAATTATCATCATAAGCAAAAGGGACTCAGCACAGGGAGATTAATTTAACGTACTGCTTAACACTACAAGACTACCACAGTGAGAACAAAAAGCTAACTAAAAATACCTTCCCTTGTATTGCTCCAGCACAGATGCCCCACGGGCAGCAACTCCCACCACATCCCCTGCTCCGCTCGGGGCTCCTCCACGGGCTGCAGCGTGGAGATCTGCTCCATGTGGGACCCATGGGCTGCAGGGGGACAGCCTGCTCCACCCGGGGCCTCTCCACAGGCTGCAGAGGAACTGCTGCTGCGTGCCTGGGACACCCCCTGCCCTCCTGCTGCACTCACCTGGGGGCTGCAGGGATGGTTCTCTCATTTTCTTACTCCTTTGTCCCAGCTGCTGGTACAGAGCAGTTTGTGGTTTTTTAATTCCCCTTCCTTCAAGCTGCTCTCCCAGAGGACCAACCAGCATCTCTCCCTGGCTCTGGACAGCAGTGGGTCCCTTTTGGAGCTGGCTAGAGCTGGCTCTGCTCTGACATGGGGCAGCTGCTGGGCTCTGCACACAAAGGCCACTTTTGCAGCCCCCCTGCTACCAAGTGCTCACCACATAAACTCAATAGAGCTTATTTTTCAAAACTTAACTCAAGATTTATTTAATTTTTTTGGATCTACCTCTCTTTTCCTTCAGTTAATGAGCTGGAAGGTCCATACAGGAATTAAATGCACTTCTGAGAGGCAGTGATCTCCAAATACAATGTCAGAGAAAGATTTTAAGGTCAACAATGAACCTAATGGGAATATCTAGATATATGTCTCCTTTCTGAAACAGCAGGAAGGGCTGCTTCACAGCAAAATGCTCTTAGATTCTCCTGCAACAAACAGGTTCTCCAGCTGGGAAATGGGTCCTTCTTTTACAGTTTCTTCCACTTCCTTCCTCAAAGCTATTGTTCTCCCAATAGGCTGGGGGAGATTTTGCTCTTCATTTAAATAATTTTGTTTTGCAGTTAAGTTATAACCTATACTCACCAAAACAGCCGAAACGTCAGTGGTTAAGAAGACAATCCTTTAGTTATTGGGATATTATATCTATTTTACCGAGGTTCAGTAAGTTCCAAGTTGTCCGTCACTCACATATTCTATATGGAGAGGGTAACCTAATCAGGATGTGATTTTTTTTTTTTTTTTATTTTATTTTTTTTCTCCTGTGTACACCAGAAAATAGTGTTGTTTTGCATCATTACAGTTTACCAAGTGGACTTTCTATCAAGCAAATATCCATACTATACTGTACATCAGAAGTAATCCCTCAGAAAAGACTGGCATTTAACTTTGTGTAGAGCAATCACGGATCTGTTATGATTATGATGTGGAGTAAGAAGTAGACGATGACCCTTATTATCATTTCCAATAGTCAAACAACCATATATGTCTCAAGCTAGGAAGCACAGTAATTTTATACATGCGGTAGCAATTAGCATGAGAACCTCCTATTGCTCATCAAAGAGGTCATTGCTGTGGCCATTTTTGCTGAGAAAGTACTTAGGAAAAACAGGCAGTACAAATTATATTAATCATAACAACAATCTGCAAACTCCAAACAATCACAGTTCCATTCAAGATAATGATAACAGTCATGGTTGGTTAGCTTTTGATTTATGTTATGTTTATCCAACCATTACATAAGTAGTAATTAAATTTTGTTTCTTGTACTACCTATTGAATTTACCCCCTAAAAAAAAGGGCTTTAAATGTTGAATGGGCTTGATTAGCTATCAATAAGAATCTCTCTATCCATCTATCATAAAGTGGTTTTAAAAACAAATTAATTGCAACATATATGGTAAAGTATCGAATAATGCTGAAACAATGAGCAGTTAAGGAATTACTGCAATTGCCTAATAATTAACATTTATATAAAACAAATACTCAGTGCTCGTCAGCAGGGCAGACCTGTGTGGGATCAGAAGATTTTTCCAGCATTTGGTTATGTAACTCATATATTAAAAATCATTTTGGATATGTATTTTTAAAAATAAGAATAATATATCCAAGAGAAAGCTTTCATCACCCATGCACATTTATGAAATATTCTTTCTTATCTTGTATTTAGAAATTATGATATGCTAAAACAGTATGAAGACTAATGTAAGTAAACTGTCAATAACTAAGTAAACACTAGCCCAGGATAATTTAACAAGTAGTGCAAAACATAGGTTGCACATATTACTGTCATTTATGGGTTTGAAAGTTGTCCTGGTTTTGTCTAGGATACAGTTAATTTTCCTCCTAGTAGCTAGTATGGTGCTGTGTTTTAGATTTAGAATGAGAATAATGTTGATAACACGTTGATGTTTTATTTGTCGCAGAGCATTACTTACACCAACTCAAGGACTTTTCAGCATTTCATACCACCCTGCCTGTGAGGAGGCAGGGGGTGCAGGAGGAGCTGGGAACGGACAGAGCAAGAACAGCTGGCCCAGACTGGCCAAAGGGATATTCCACACCATCTGACATTATGCTGAGCAATTAATATGGGGGAGCTGGCTGGGGGCAGGGGGACCACTGCTTGGGGATGGGATGGGCATCGGTCAGCAGGTGGTGAGCAATTTTATCGTGCATCATTTGTTTTGTACACATTATTGCAGAACCACAAAATCACAGAATGGTTGAGGTTGGAAGGGATCTCTGAAGATCATCTAGTCCAACTCCCTGCCAAGCAGGATCACCTCAAGCACATCGCACAGCATCCAGGCACATTTTGAATATCTCCAGAGAAAGAGACTCCACAACCTCCAAGCAACCTGTTCTGATGCTCTGTCACCCTCACAGTAAAGAAGTGCCCTCTCATATCAAGACAGAATCTCCTGTGCTTCAGTTTGTACCTGTTGCCTCTTGTTCTGTCACTAGGCACAACTGAAAAGAGTCTGGTTCTATCCTCTTGACACTCTCCCTTCAAATATTTACATGTACTGATGAGATTTCTCCTCAGACCTCATTTCCAGGCTAAACAGGCCCAACTCTCTCAGCCTGTTCTCGTATGACAGGTACTCTAGACTACTAATTATCTTTGTAGCCCTCTGCTGGACTTGCTTCAGTAGTTCCATGTCCCTCTATAATGGGCTTAGGTGGCAAGGTTTTGGTAGTGGGGGGCCATAAGTGTGGCTTCTGTGAGAATAATCCAGAAGCTGCCCCATGTTAGATAAGGGGGCCCTGCTGCTGGCCAGAGCTGAGCCAATAAGATAGAATGTTTACACCTCTATGAAAGCCTATTTCAGAAAAGGGGAAAAAAAAAAAAAAAAAAAAAAAAAAACTGCTGTTCAACAGCAGCTGGGAGAGAGAGATGAGTGAGAAGCAGCCTTGCTGGCACCAAGGTCAGTGAAGAAGGAGAGTGAGGAAGTGCTCCACATGCCAGAAAAGAATTTCCCCTGTGGCCTGTGGAGGGGCCCCTGTTGGAGCAGGCTGTCCCCCTGCAGCCCATGGGTCCCACATGGAGCAGATCTCCACGCTGCAGCCCATGGGTGGAGGAGCCCCCGGTGGAGCAGGTGGATGTGGCCTGGAGGAGGCTGCGGCCCATGGAGAGCCCCCACAGGAGCAGGCCCCGGGCTGGAGCTGCAGCCCGTGGAGAGGAGCCCATGCAGGAGCAGGGGGTCTGGGGGGAGCTGCCGCCCGTGGGGGACCCATGCTGGAGCAGTTTGCTCCTGGGAGATGGATGGACCCCATGGTACGGAGCCGTGTGGGAGCAGTTGTTGAGGAGCTGCTGCCAGTGGGCAGCCCCCGCAGGCTCAGTTCGGGAAGGACGGCATCCATGGGAGGGACCCCATATGGAGCAGGGGCAGAGAGTGAACCTGAAGGAGCAGAAGAGATGAAGCATCAGGGACTGACCACAGCCCCCATTTCCCATTCCCAACCACTGCTTGGGGGAAGGGGGAGG
>CM021797.1:48173686-48192436 GCA_011076525.1 Nettapus auritus | reverse complement strand
TGCACTCTGTTCCATCATCCAGATCGTTGATGAATAAGTTGAACAGCACTGGTCCCAGTACTTACTCCTGGGGGACATCGCTAGCTACACGCCTCAAACTGATTCCGCACAATGAAGCACAACCCTCTGAGCTCTGCCATACAGTCAATTGCCAATCCACCTCACCATCCACTCATCTAGCCTCCACTTCCTGAGTTTGTCAATGAAGATATTATGGGAGGCAGTGTCAAAAGCCTTGCTGAAGTCAAGGCAGACCACATCCACTGCTTTCCCCTCATCTGCACAGCTAGTCATCACAGAAGGCTCTCAGATTGGTTAAGCATGATCTCCCCTTGGTGAATCACCCTGTCAGGGATGGAGTTGAGACTAACTGGCCTGTAGATTTCTGGGTCCTCCATCTTGCTCTTTTTGAAAATTGAGTGACACTGACTTTCTTCTAGTTGTCAGGCACCTCTCCTCTTCTCCATGAAATTTCAAAGATGATGGAACGATCTAGCAAGAACTTCCACCAGCTCCCTCATCACACGGGAGTACATCCCATCCGGGCCCATGGATTTGTATGTGTCAGGTTTGCCTAAATGATCTCTGACCTGATCCTCCTTGAAAACCTTCCTTTATCTAAACTTTCTTTCTTGTCTCCAGGGTCTGGGATTCCTGAGGGTAGGTCTTAGCAGTGAAGACTGAAGCAAAGAAGGCATTCAGTAACTCTGCCTTCTCTGTATCCTTTGTCAAAAGGGCACGCACCCCATTCAGCAGCAGACTGACATTTTCCCTGATCTTCCTTTTTCTACTGATGTATTTGAAGAAGCCCTTCTTGTTGTCCTTGACACCCTTTGTCATTATTATTGTTATTAATTATTATTATTTCTTTTCTGTCCTAATAAACTGCTTTATCTCAATCCAAAATCTTTGAACTTTTGAACTTTTTTTCCAGTTCTCTCCCCCATCCCACTGGGTGGAGGGTGAGAGAATGGTTGTGTGGTGCTTAGATGCTGGCTGGGTTAAACCATAACAAAATGATGAATCTTTCTCAAGTTTCTTGTAGTAGCTACAATCCAAAGGAAGTGATTGCAATGTGGCTCTTTTTGATTGTTCTGCCAAAGTCTGCAGACTTTGCAGATCATGCAGATCAGTCAAGATTCATTAAGACCGTGTCTATAAATCTGTGAAAATGATTACCTTTCCTTTTAAAATGTCTTTGTTATTGCTTTTGCAAACTAAGAAAAAAGACCCATCCTCTGAATTTCCAAAGTTTAGTTTGTTCATATTTGAGGAAAAATAAAATACAGAACACAGATGGACTTCCTATTTTTCAGTTCACCTTACCATAAAGGTATCCACTTGAACAGCTATTACTGACTCTTAGCTTCAAACAAAATATACCTAAGTGGACAACAGTGTAGCTTTATGTTCAGAAAACAGTCAGCTCACATTCTCTGCATCTTCATTTCTATAAACCACCAACTCAATACAGTCCTGAAGCACTTCCAAGCAATTCAACTACATCTATTAGAGCTTATTTTACATGTTCAGATCAAACAAACAAACAAACAAAAATAAACAAAAAGAATGTCCATCCTAACATTTCTTAGGTAAGCCACAGAACAGATTTCCACAAGATGAAGGCTGAGAAAGTTGATGTTGTTCATTGTGGAAAAGAGAGGAGATCTTATAGTGGCCTTACAATACTTAAAAGGGGCCTACAGGAAAAATGTGGAGAAAAAGGATAGATTTATATTAGACATCAGGAGGAAATTCTTCACTCTAAGGGTAGTGAGGCACTGGAACGTGTTGCCAAGGGAAGTTTTGAATGCCCCATCCCTGGATGTGTTCAAAGCCCAGCTGAATGGGGCCTTGGCCAACCTGATCTTGTGGGTGGCATTCCTGCCTAAGGCAGGGGGTTTGGATTTAGATGATTTCTAAGGTCCCTTCCAACCCAAGCCATTCTATCATTCTATGTTTCTATGAATACAAAACAGTAAATGACTTCTTTGCTGCTGCTTGTTCCATCATATAAGTACTTACCTACCACAAAGTCTAAATAATGAGAGAGTTGGAATGAAATGTCTGATCCCAAATCCTTAATTAATTTGATTTTAGTAGGTTGTTGAAAGAACCCTTCAGCCTCACTACTGCTTTCTTGTCTTACGAATTTTCTCTTCACATTCTAAAAACACTAACAAATTTGGATTATTATCTTGAAAACTAAATCACATTTACAGGGTCAAGATATTATGAGCTACTGAAAATTAGTCAGTGCAAGTGGTTGTAATAGATTGCCTCTGGCCTAGGCAAAGAACAGGGGAGTTAAAACATATGTGTTTTTTCTACCAGAAGTCAGTATCCATGGAATACTTGTGTTTCCCTGCTGGGCTTTGCTGATAAAGACCCGCCTCACTTTCCTGGATAACATTCTTAGAACATTTGTTCCAAATGATAAGATCTAAAATTTCACAGAGTTTCAAAACCATCATGAAATCTCAAATTATACGTGCCTGGGAGATTAAAAAGAATTCAGGGATAGAAGCACAACACAGAGATTAATTAGCAATGCCACTAAATTAAGCATAATATCAGCACCTTTGGAGTGGGTGGTAAATTGTGCATGTACTTTTCCTAAAAGTTGTTTGATATGGGGGGAATATACCTTTTCCTGCTGAGACAAGTGTGAACAGGGTAGCTGATCTTTTTAGGAAGAAAATAAATCCTGGAGAGAAGTGACCTAGAACTAGAGGTGTTCCATGTTTTCACTTTGTCAGAAGTTTGTTGCAACAGTTTGCACAGCTTTTGCAGGGAGACTGTAGATTTCAAACAGAAAATTAGAATTATTCATCAAAGATTTCCCTAGGCTCTTAAAAGGATTCAGGTGATTTTCAGAATGAGAAAAATGCAGCAGTCGAGGTAGGTTTCTTGTCCAAGCACCTTTGGAAACTGTATTTGCTGAAGAATTCTGGGAGTTATTAACATGGACCTCCAAGTACAAACAACCATAGACAAGTCATCTGCAAGGCTTTTTACTTCTCTTCCCATGTTACACAGCAACATTTAAAGAGATTGTGACTGCAGATGCTAATCAATTGCACCAGTGGTACTATGACTCCTCTTCTTCAAATGAATTATAATAAGGATTTTTTTCATTAGCCTTGTGTAAGTGCTCAGAGTCTCTCAGAAGTTAAGGCCTCTTCGACATCGAGGGGATCATATTTAAAACTTTACTGCAAAACTCACCTCTGATACCTAATTATAAACTTTTCAATACACAAAACCTCATGTGTGGCAAGTGGCTGACAAGAACAATCTTCAAAAATCCTTGAGGCCCAAAGCTGTAATAAAATGGGATGATCTTCAAAAGAAATCAGCTTCCTATTGACAGCTCCCAAGTGCAGCACATTAAGAATCAATACGCTTTTAAAGAATTTGGTCATTTACTTCTCCAACCCGTGAATGACATTTTTTAATGTTATATTTTTAACGGCAATTAGAAAGGAAGAAAGAATGAAGAAACAAATAACCAAACCATGGAATATGTGATTTACAGATCCTGATTGTAGTTTCTATTCAAGTAGTTCAGAGCCTTAATTTTAAAAAATACTATTAAGTACTGCTTTGTCATGTGGACACAGACATTGAGAAGACAATGAGGTTTATCAATTTGTATGACTACCTTTCTTTGCAATTTGAATTTGTTCATCCTCCTCTTGTGAGGCTGAAGTTGATTCAGTGATACTACTTCTGAGTTCAAACAAGAGGGTATTGAATGGAAAGATGTATTGGAAAAAGAATTAAAAGAGATGAAAAACTCTGCAGTTCCTGGATATTAGTGATGATCACAATAAATATTATTGTTGCCATGCTCTAAGCTTTTTCTAATTGTTCCTTTTGCTAGTGAGAGTAGTGTTTTATAGGACCCCAAAGTGCAGTGGGAGCTTGGCAGAAGATACTTTAAGGTTTTAGAGCCCAGGAGTGTAGATTTCTATGTGATTTCCAGTAACAGCACACAAAGGAGTGATTATCCTGGACAAGATGAATCTGAGAAAACTACAGAAATCAGGGGAGAGTGGAGGTGGGGAACCTACCAGGATCAGACAAGAGAGTGTTCAAAAGGTAAGATAGGGCAGACAGACCTGTCTTAAAGTTTATTTTCTTTCTTGTCAATGTGTATGTGATTTTTTGTTTGTTTGTTGTGGTTTGGTTTGGTTGTGTTTTGTTGTTGTTGTTGTTTTATTTTGTTTTATTTTGTTTTTGTTTTTATCACAGAATCATAGAATGATAGAATAGCTTGGGTTGGAAGGGACCTTAAAGATTATCTAGCCCCCTAACATCAGGACACACCCACTGGATCAGGTGGCTCAGGGCCTCATCTCACCTGGTCTTGAACACCTCCAGGGATGGGGCATCCATGAACTCTCTGAGTGAAGAATGTCCTCCTACCCTCTAATCTAAATCTCCCCTCTTTTAGTTTGAAACCATTCCTCCTTGTCCTGTCATTATCTGCTTGAGTAAAAAGTTACTTTCCATCTTTTTTATAAGTCCCCTGTAAGTACTGAAATGTTGCAATGAGGTCCTCCCTGGAGACCTCTCTTCTCTAGGCTGAACAACCCCAGCTTACCCTCAGCCCTTGATCATCCTTGTGACTCTTCTCTGGACCCATTCTAACAGATCAACATCTTTCTTGTGCTGGGGACTCCAGACTTGGAAACAGTAGTCCAAAGGGGTCCTCACAAAAGGGGGGACAATCCCCTACCTCAGCCTCCTGGCCATTCCTCTTTTGATGCAGCACAAGTTGCAGCTGGCCTTCTGGGTTGCAAGTGCACACTGCTGGCTCATGTCAAACTTTGTGTCCAGCAGAACCCCCAAGTCCTTCTCCACAGGGCTGCCCTCAATGAGTTCTCCCAGTCTGTACTCATGTCTGTGATTGCCCCAGCCCAGGTGCAGCACCTTGCCCTTTGTCTTGTTGAGCCTCATTAGGCTCACATGGGACAAGGTTTCCAAGCTTTCAAGCTTTCCCTGGTCCCTTTGAATGGCATCTCTTCCTTCTGTAGTATCAATCACACCACTCAGCTTGGTGTCATCTGCAAATTTACTGAGGGTGCACTCAATCCCACTGTCTATGTCATTGATAAAGATATTAAACCGTACTAGTCCAAGGACAGACCCCTGAGGTACACCAGTGATCACTGTCCTCCACTTGGACATAGAGCCATTGACCACCACTCTCTAGGTGCAACCTATGAGCAAACTCCTTATCCACTGAATAGTCCACCTATCAATTCCATATTTCTCCAATCTGGGGAACAGGATGTCATGTGGGACCATGCCAAAGGCCTTTCAGAAGTCCAGGTAGATGACATCACTCTGTCTTTCTTTGTCAATAGAGGCAGTCACTCTGTTGTAGAAAGCCACTAGGTTGGTCAGGCTTGAATTTTAGTGGAGGACTTGTTAGTGTTAGGTCAGAGGTTGGACTCAGTGATCTTGAAGGTCTCTTCCAACCTAGATGATTCTGTGATTCTGTGAATTACCCTTGGTGAAGCCATGCCAGCCGTCTTGGATCACCTCTTTGTCTTGCATGTGCCTTGACATACAAGACATGTTTTTTATGCTTGTTTCTGCTGGCCAGTCTTTTTAAACTTCATGTTTTTTTCCAAGGGTACCTACAGTTTTTACAGCAATAATTCGTCTAAAACCACACCTTTAATTCTGATTTTCAAATGGCATCAGAATAAGAGAAAGTTCAACAGTTCTTGTGCACTACTCATTACCAGTCTACCTGCACTTATGAATGACTGATAGACATAATTTAAGAAGTGCCAGTTTGTTACCTGATCTTCCTGTGAGTCAGAGAACTCAAATAGCTATAATTATCTAACTACTTTACAACCCCTTATTAATTTCCAGGATGAAGTCAGTTTGTTAATAGAAGTTTAGACTCTTAGAGGGTTGAAGCAATCAGTGCAAAAATAATCTCTCTACCAGTCTCATCTGACAGGCCATTTGTCATTGAAGAACTCCTTTATGGAGGAAAACAAAGCTTTGAAGAGGCTTGATATTTTCTTCCTGTGGTGTTCACTTTTCATTCTTTGATAACAACAAAAAGATGGGAAAGGTGCTCCATTAATGCATCTAATTTTACATGCTGGTAAGAATGCTAACAGAAAGTACAAGAAAGTAAACAAAGTACATCTACAAGGAAGTAAAAATAAATAAATAAATAAATAAATGTACATCAGTCTCGTTGTTAAATTATGTTGTAGGATAGCTCTCCAGCCTAATTAATATGATGTTTTTTTCAGATGAGTTAAGAACCTATCTCCATTTCTATGGATGAAATTTGCAATTTATTCATTTATTTATTTATTTTTGTAATACTTCCCTGTTCATATTTTAATGCTTTGTTTCAGAATCTCTTCCCTCTGCTGCCAAATGTATTCATCAGTTTAAAACTTCTTCTCCTTGTGAGACTTGTACTGCCAAAAGTGACTTCTGAAAACCAGTCATACTTCACAGTGATACTGGACCTCTCACCCTTGTGAATGCTGTAAGTAGCACTTGGGATTCCAGTTGGACTCCATCACAGTTTTTGACAAGTAACTTGCACTACAAATTTTTTAATTTTTTTTTTCTTGAATTTTAGTTAGCCGATGTAAACTGGTGATATTTTATTTCTAGGTCATTTTCTAAACTGGTGACCAAGAGTACACATAGTATTTCTCTGTTTGCAACTCAAGAATGTTTTTGTGCTCAGTCTTCACAGTGAGTGGTCAAAATCCATCATTTCATTTCTTTTAACTTGCTTTAACTATGGAAAAAAATAGGAAACTACAACAACAACAACAACAATGCTTAGAACATTTGTTAAATGATTTAAGTACTGCTGGACAAGATTTTGTCCAGTGTTGCTCAGCATCAAAACCAGTAACTTCTCTAATTCCAGCCAGGCACGTTGAGTTGACGTTGCTCTTCAAATAAGTCATGTTTGTCATTTTTTTCCTTTCTCTACTTCTTTCTTTTCCTTGGCCTAGACTTTCTCACTGTATTAGGTATGAGTGGGCTTCACTTTCAATCACTTTTTCATGGTGTGTCGGGGCTCTAGAGGCACTAAGGGACCCTAAATGGCTCACCTGCCACAGCTGGGCCCACACCCATCCCAAGGGTTCCTCACAAACTCAGACTGGGTCACCCAGACATTTTATGGGTGAATGTTCTCTGGTATTTTCCTCTTCTTACCATTGTATTTTTATTTCTTCCAGAGTGATACTAGCCAGCTTAGAAGACGTTACTGCATCTGGACGGGGAGAGGGGGGAGGGAGGTGGGGGAGGGGGGGGTAGAACTGCCTTTTTGAAATGGAAGCAAAACTAAATAGTTACTTGAAAGGAGGTCGTGGAGACGTGGGATCTCTTTTTTCTCAGGTGACAAGTCCTAGGGCGTGAGGCAATAGACTCAAGCTGCACCAGGGGAGGTTTAGATTGGATATCAGGAAGAACTTCTTCACAAAAAGGGTGGTTAGGCATTGGATCAGACTGTCAAGGAAAACAGTGGAGTCCCTGTCTCTTGAGGTATTTAAGAGATGTGTGGATGTAGCACTTAGGGACATGTTTTAGTGATGATAATAGTGATATGTTGACGGTTGGACTTGATCTTAAGGGTCTTTTCAAATCTAAATTATTCTATGCTATGCAAAAATATGTTTAGATGTTTTCACTCTGGTTTCCAATGTGTGCTATTCCACTTGTGTAATTAGGAATTATTACACTTATGGAGTATAGGCTCCATAATATCATGAAAAATTCCCTAATATTGCAACTTATATGATTGTTTAACAGCATTGATGGCCCAAGTGTGTATTGCTTGTCTGTCATAAAATATTTGAGCTATTTTCTAATATACTTTTGAAAAAATGTTCAGAAATCCTATTTTTTAGGAATGTCTAATATTAAATGGTCTTATACTAAATAATTAAAAGTTCTTTCTTAAAAATAAAGACTGTGTAATGTAAAAGATATATTTCAAGCAGCAAAAATTAGGTTTCTAAGTATATGTATAATACCTTTTTATAAATGCTCTTTCCCTCTCAGTGGGCAATTTTGTAGTTTGCCATAATGTGAGTTGGTGGAGAAGACTGACAGCCACATAAACGTGCATGTATATATATGGTTGTCTCTTTCAAAGGAGCTGTTTTTCATTCTCAAGGTTAGGTCAATAGGTGTTGCTAAATCATCCTACTGGTATTATAGAGCTGTAAAGTTCGATCTTCCACTTAATGGTGTTTTATTTTCACAGACCTTGCAGTAACCTTCTCAGTTTGTAGGACTGGGAAAAAAGCTCAGCTATAGGAGATCAAATGGTACTGTCTTGTAGAGCAAACATTGATTCTGTAAGGTTTGCAACTAAATGGTGATAACAACTGTGAAATTGGGGGAGGCAATCTTGCTACAACTTTGTTACAGCTAAAATCAAAGAATAAAAAAAAATAGGAAATAAGTGTAGGTAAAAAAAATGATCTCTTAGTAATTTGCTGTGATGTTTCAGCAAGCAGACAGACTAAGAGGAAAGTAAGCGCAAGGAAAATTAAACAAAAACTGAATAACAACTCTGGTGCCAACCCAGAATCCCTATTTGTATCATCAACCTATAATTAACTTTTTCCATGAATAACAATTTCAAATATCTGAGTACATCTTCAGACTAGGTCTCTACTTCTCACATGCAAGATTCTTCAGAAATAGCCATTAAAAAAATAATAATAATAATAAAAAATTCAGTGTCAATCCTAAACTTTGTTACCAGCTGATATTATTCAACAAAATATTTTAAAGAGGTGTTGAAATTAAATTTACAAGATAAAAAAATTTAGGAATTGAAAATGTATATTGTATATGCCTGAAGATGTAATTTAGAGATACGGTGAACTTAAAGTCTTCAAATTATTTGAAGACACTCTTAGAGCTCAGTGGAAACAATTCTTAGCTTGTGTAAATTCCCGTTGTCTTTAATGACAGGAACTGTGGCGATTTATATAATTTGATAATCTAATGTAATAATCTAATTCAGTATATATTTCATACCTCTTGGAAGCTGACAGTCTGGGATGAAATACAATCAGCACAGATTTTTGGTAATTACTACCATTCCCAGGAGTGAGGTTTTAGAATACGAATATTTTAGAATAATATTTGATCTAGAAATCAAATAACAAGTTGACAGTGAGCATTTAACTTCATCTCTACTATCTACCTCTCTGTGTGTGCAGTTACCTGCATAACTCTTACTATATTCTTGACTCTTACTATTCACCTCATTAGTTTCCACTAATCTATATTCTCTTTTACTACATATGTGAATTGAGATCATATTTCTCAAGAAGTTCTAGCAGTATAGTATTTAATTAAATTGGTTAATGCTAAGTCCCAAATACCACATGCCATAGAACTATTTTGTATTATATGAATTAATATTAAATATCAAACTTTATAAGAGCCACACTGTGGTGTGGCGTTTTTTTTTTTTAAGCTGTAGCGAAGGACTGTTTTGTTACCAGCATTCACGCCTCAGTCTTGGATTAAACATCAAGCAGCAACTCTTCCAAAGTATAATTATCAGTCCTAAATAATATTTTTGAAGTTAAGAGCTCTCATAAAGAACCACTACCTAAAATACACAAATGTTTTTACTGCACCTTGCTCCACTCTTTCCTGCACTTGAACGCAGGAAATTAAACAAAGATAAAAACTGAACTTCCGACTACCTCTGAAAGAAAGGTAGTACTTCAGCTCTCTTAAAATTTTACAGTATCAATACAGGTATAAAACATTACAGAATTCTAACTCAAGGAAATACTGAAATTGTCTTATAACTTGCTAGATATATCTTATGAATTTTATTATGGAAGATATATGACAATTGATAATCTGATAATTGATTATATGATAATTGAGTACATCCCTTTAGAAACTAGAATTTGTATATCATAAATGCAGCTATAGTTGAAAGTATTCATAACACCAATTTAGTTGTTGGTTGTGGAAAGAAAACTCTATGGAATGTTTTTACTAATTGCTGCTTGCTCAACAGCTTAATCAGCCCAAATTTGTGAATACTCTGTAAGCTAATCAAATGATTTTTTTTCCTGTATAGTAACAAGATAATTTATACCATTTAAGGGCTGTTAACACAGCATATAATTCTGTATAATGTTACCATACAAAGTCATATAATTCCACATTTTATGTATGCTATTCTTAATATATCTCATACCCTATGGATTTTGAAATATCTGAAAAGCATGTTTTCTCTCTTTTCCACTTCCTAAATTTTGGAGTTGCTGTACAGTCTTTCAGTCTTTGATGTAACACAAACACACACAAAAAATAAACAGTGATGCTTCTTACAATGTAAGTATTCTTTAGACTATCTGAAAATATTGTGGGAATATTACTTTTACTAGTACTCCTCACATGACAAAGTTTTTTCCCGATACTTGGGACTATTTTATATGGAACAAGGAGTGTAAAAAAATTTACAGGTTCTGGGATGGATTAGAAATGGAAATATGATTTTCTTTTATAAAGTGATTGTATTCAACCCTTGCACTGTGATTGCCCAGTTCTAGATGCTATAGATAAACACAGAACAGCTAAATAGAGTGGTCTATGGAATGGAGATAAGATGTTGTTTTTTCCATCACACATTCATATTTGGAATTCTCCCCACAATTAGTCTGCCTCCTTAACAAGTAAGATTTATTTTATTTATGTCTAGTCTGTGGGTCTGAGGATGTACAGTCAGACATTTTTATGTCACACCAAGCAACAATGACTGGTATGCTTTAGTTTGGGTCTGGGTTTTCTCTGCTACCAGTTAAAGAAAAAATGACTCATGTTTGGGTCTGAGGAAACTCTAGTAGTTTTGAATGAGTGTGGTCAGCTGCCCTGGCTTGCTGATAAAGGTTTAAGCACCCTTTCAGATGGTGCCTATAAAGGACTCAGGCTTACAGCACAGCTAATGGAAGCATCCAACAGCTACCGCAGTTTGTAAAGTAGGATGCAATGGAGACTTCAAATGAAATTGGTATGTACATCCACAGGTGTGGTGTCTAAATGTCACAGAACAGTTACCTCAACAGGTGTTGGAGTAGATTCCCATTCCAGAGGTTCAGCTTGAGGATGAAGCCCTCCAAATTCCAGGCTGCAGGGAGTTTCTGGGGCCTCTGATGCTGGGAGAGATGGCCCTCTGTCCTGCAGGATGTGTGATGTCTTGGAGGAACTGAGTACCAAGTGGAGGAGTTACAAGAGGAGGTGAATGGTCTGTGCAACAACATAAAAGATGAAAGGGAAATAGACAGGAACTTTGTGACACACAACTTGAAGACCTCTGTACCCTCAATTGCAGTAGAGACATAGGCAGTATCCACTCCTACTACAAAGTACACTACTAAGTACAACCTCTGGAAGAGGTGAAGGATGGAAGGTGGTAGTTTCACCAGGAGGAAGGGTCCTGCCCCACCTAAGAGCTTACAATAAAAAATAGGTTCACTACCCTCAAATTTGAAGAGTAGCCAGATATGTTTCTTCAACTATTTGAAGAGTAGCCAGATGTTTCTTCAAGAAAAGAACTGGACTGGCAGACTCTAAACCGTGCTTTACTGCATTCAGGGGACTTGAATTATGTGGTAGGATTGCTGAAGCTCCTCCGACCCTCTGATTACTTGTCTTCTGATTTTCTTCCATGTGGGAAAAAAATTATACTACTAGGGGAATCCTGGAGAATATCAGAAGTGACTAAGAGTTTCAGGAGTGGGTAGCCAAGAGCATGGGGCCCATGTGGTGATCTCAGTACTGCAGGTATTGAGGGTGTGAGGAGGAGGGCATTGATAATGCAGGTCAATAACTGTCCGTGGAGCAGGTGTTAGGGACAGGGTTTTGGACTCTACAGTCATGGGACCCTATTTGCAGATCCATGTTTACTTGAAAGGGATGATGTCAATCTCACTAAGCCCCTGCTCCTGTGGGGGCTCTCCATGGGCTGCAGCCTCCTCCAGGCCACATCCACCTGCTCCACTGGGGGCTCCTCCACCCATGGGCTGCAGCGTGGAGATCTGCTCCGTGTGGGACCCATGGGCTGCAGGGGGACAGCCTGCTCCACCAGGGGCCTCTCCTTTCACAGGCCACAGGGGAATTGCTGCTGCGTGCCTGGGACACCTCCTGCCCTCCTTCTGCACTGACCTTGGGGGCTGCAAGGCTGCTTCTCAATCCTTGCGCTCCCAGCTGCTGTTGCACAGCTGATTTTTCCCTTCTTAAATCTGCTTTCACAGAGGCACAAACAGTATCACTTACTGGCTTGGCTCTGGCTAGTGGCAGGTACCTTTGCAGCCAGCTGAAACTAGCCCTTATCTAACATGGGGCAGCTTCTGGATTATTCCCGCAAGAGGCTATCCCTGCAGCCCCATGCTAGCAAAACTATGCCACATAACCCCCTACATCTTGTTAGACCTCACCTGGAGCACTGTTTTCAGCTCTGGGGCCCCAGCACAAGAAAGATATGGATGTATTAGAATGAGTCCAGAGGAGGGCCACAAAGCTGATCAAAGGGTGGTGAACCTCTCCTATGAAGACAGCTGAGAGATTTGGGGTTGTTCAGCCTGGAAAAGAGAAGGATCTGGAGAGACCTTATAGCAGCCTTCCAGTACCTAAATGGGGCCTACAGGAAAGCTGGGAAGTTTTGATTTAGATTAGATATTTGGAAGAAATTCTTTACAATGAGGGTGGTGAGGCACAGGTTGCCTGTTACAGAGAACCTGTGGATGTCCCATCCCTAGTAGTGTTCAAGGCCAGGTTGGATGGGGCTTTGAGCAATCTGGTCTTGTCAAGGTGTCTCTGCCCATGGCAGGAGGCTTGGATCTAGGTGATATTTAAGGTCCCTTCTAATCCAAACCATTCTATGATTCTATGAGATTACAAGAAAAACAGCCTTATCATAAGGGATATTCATATTATTTACTAACGATTGACAACTTATTAGAGCAGTGAGAAATAAAAGCAAGCTAAAACCCCTTTCCCCCACATCCATGCCCCAAGCATCCTCCCCCCCCAAGCAGCACAGTGAACGGGGTTCACAGTCAGTCCTTACTACTTCATTTATATCGCTCCATCATCTTTACATTCCTCCTCTGTTCCAGAGTGTGGTCTCTCCCATGGGATGCCAACCTTCCTAAACTGATCCAACTTGGAATTCTCACAGTCTGCAGTTCTTCAAGAACAGTTGCAGTGTGGGTCCACACCATGGGATCCATCCTTCAGGCACGGGCTGTTCCAGCTGGGTTTCCCCATGAGTGGCAGCTCCCAGCCAGACTTCCTGTTCCACCATGGCCTCCTCTCCAGGCTGCATCTCCTGCCCAGATTCTGCACGTGTAGGTTCTCCATGGGCTCCTGCATGGGCTCTCCATGGGCCACAGCCTCTGTCAGGCCAGATCCAGCTGCTCTACTGTGGACCTCTCTATGGGCTGCAGAGTGGGTATCTGCTATGATGTAGTACACTATGAGCTGCAGGGAGACAGCCTGCTGAGCCATGGTCCTCTCCACATGCTGCAGAGCGTCTGTTCTGCTCTTGTGCTTGGAGCACCTCCTCCTTCAACGACCTTGGTGTCTGCAGGGTTGTTTCTCTAAAATTTTCTCACTTCTCTCTCCAAGCTGCTGAAGCACAGCATTTTTTTTTTATTATTATTATTATTATTTTTAAATCTGGTCTCACAAGGGCTCAGCCAGCATCACTGAATGGGCTCAGCTTTTGAGCAAATCAGAGGGGTTGGAAAAGATGGCCTCTGGAAGTCCCTATCAACCTGTACCATTCTGTGATTCTGTTTTTATGTAGACATGATTTTTAAAAGGGGGTTCTGTGGATACTAAAACAAAGGAGAGAGTTGGAAATGTATGCAATTCTTATGAAATTACATGATCCTTTTGCAGGCCAGGGTTCCTTGGGGATATGTGTAGGTGTCCACTGATAGACTTTTTCCTAAGTAGTTCTTCCATGTGTTATTGATTTCCATGGCAATTGTGTGCAAGCAGAGTAACCCCTTAATGGGGGCGGTTGCTGGCAATCTCCAGGCTCAAGGGTGGATATGTCAATATGAGCCGATCACTAAATGTTGCATAGGAGGCAGATCCAAGGATCTTTTTAAAGAGAAAAATTGCTTCCTGCATATAACAACTAAAAAATCTCATCTCACTATCTTGAACATGAACAGCCTGTGCTATTTCTGCTTTATAAAACACTGTTCTAATAATAGTTATATTGATGAACATGTTCACATAGACACATGCTTCAAAATTTTTATTTGAAATACCTACCAGCCAATGAATGTTATAGTTGTTCTCAGGAGCAAAGGTTTGTCTTGGCTTTTTGTTAGCAGGATCTGCAATTCTGGTGAGCAACTGGAGCTCCAGCTACTGCAGAATACCCACTTAGTGCATCAAGTTCTGGTTAAGTTTGACTGGTTATTCGGATTCCGGCTGTTCTGATAACAAATTATTATGCTCTTGATTCTAAAGAAATCATTCAGTGGTTTATCAATCAATTTTTGATAATTTGATCACACTTAAAATGATTGTGTTGTGAAGTAAATCTTGGAGGTCACAAATGCTATAGCACTACCGTGGAACAGAACTAAAAGCCTTTATTTCACTGTAAGTTTGTAAACTAACATATTCAAGTCTCTTTTAAGCATTACTTAAATTCATAATTGCTAGAACCTATAGATAATAGTTTTGGGATAGCCATTTACCTATGTTTTCCTTCACACACTGTCAGTGCAGAAACCCACCTTACATGCCATTATAACCTTCTTTTTTTTTTTTTTTTCCTGAGAAACATTTAACCATTTTTAGACATGCCTCAAATTTAATTTTAACAATAATAATTTTCAAATATGAGTAATAATTTGAAAGGCTCTATTTCTTACATCCTTTGTCTGACTGACACCCACATGTAAAGCAGACTTCTAAGGCATCTGTTGTTTGGTGCCCAAAATTTTGAGGCATCTTGGAACACCACTCAGATCTGAAAATTGATTCTGACAATATAAATTTATTAATTTTATCAGTTATTTTACTCTTATTTTCCTTCTTCTTATTTGGTTGTATTTTAGTTACTTAAAATCATTGAATTATGTATCACCAAGGCCATAATTTTTATTCATTCCCTGAAAAAAATGCATAAAATTCACAAATCACTAAAAACAGCTGAACGTCCTTTGTTACCGTGTTAGGATTTTATCACTGAGTAATCATCCAGTATTCTTTCTGCAGTGGTTCTTCTAATTTCTGCAATGCACAATAAGGTAAGTAATTAGCTTATGACCTTCTTTAGGCAACTACTCCTTTTTGAGGTTAGTAGAAACAATTTTGTGTCACTTATGAAAGCATTATACATGCTTTGGCTTCTCTCATACACTTCTTATACACTTATAGCAAAGCATTGCACTTGGAAGGAGAGACAGCTTCTTCTTTTCATAACAGATGAGTAATAAGGAAACCTTAAATGGTCACTGAAGAAAATCATTAGCAAATGGGAGCTGTAACGAGTCACCAAATGGGCATGAGTTCTCTCTGAGTATTGTATTTTTCTTTATTCTGGAAAAAAAAAAAAAAAAAAAAAAAGAGACAGGAGACTGTGGTCTTTTTAACTTAGTGTGTTGGATGATGCTTATAAATGTTTCTAGCCCTACTTTCTGTAGAAATGAGTAATTGGTTCATCCTTTTCTTCCTTAAAAAATGAAAGAAATAAAAGTTTAAGTATCTCTGCATGCCACAATTCCAACATGTATGGAGCACAGACCATCTCTGAACAGAGAGAAACTCTTTGGAATCTACATACTCTATGGATTTTCTAGTTTTTAATCTAATGGAATTCTTAAATAGTAATAAAACTGCTAATATAAGAGTAAGTAGTAAGATTTTATTGATTCACATTTCCTTTGAGATGTACATGCACTGAGCTTCAGATACATATTATGTGAGTCAGTAATGAATTTTTAGTTTGATATTAATTCTTTTTTTCTTTCAAATTTTCTTTTCTTTGACTGCTTATAGCTCAGGCTTATTTGTTAGGGAAGTAAAATTATTCTACAACATGGTTAAGCCCTTGTTGTGGGATAAATGGTACCTCTTCAGGATGTGATTCTTTGGAACATATATTGAGAGTGTTTTCCTCATTGTTTCAACTGTCCTTTTTGTTTCCTTCCAGATCCTGACTTTAATCCTCCCTTTCATATATTCTCAGTTCTCAGTGTTTCTATCCTCATTCCCAAAACCACATCACTATTTCCTGCCTTATTTCTTAAATTAGTATTTCCATCTATTTTTTCAAGCTCTTTTTCTCCATTTTTATTTTACAGTCTTCCCTCTTGCTTTTCTCATTCTCTTAGTAACCCAGTACTCTTTTCACAGTGCTAAAGGCCCTTTTCTGATTTTTGAGGATCGTGTATAGAGTTATGGACTACTAATGTTTGAAGAATCTGTGCATGCTTTCTTAGGAGGCAAGCTATAAATTATTACAAGCTTAATTTCTTCATTACCTAGCTGATTTGTACATGTTGTCAGTGTCATTGTCAGCATTATGATAAAATGCAGCAAAAGTTTTTGTTTTCAGATTCAGCTGAATCCCCTGCAGATTATGCCCTGACAGAGAAAAAAACAAATTTCAAATCAAATACCACTTCTATTGCAATACTCTTCCAAAAAGTAGGCTACATTGAAACTCATGAACTTCAAGATGTCAGTAATGGATGAAATAAAACTACATAATTATAAACTGGAATTTCTAGTTTTCCACACAGAAATATTCTTCTCGACTTCCAGATTACACTTTTTCATTTTACCCACCACTTTCATCTTTCCTGTGCTCTGCTGCTCCTTCTGACCTTGAAAAAAAATATTTTTTTAATTGCTTACAGATTTTAGCAAGATAATTACACCTCGTATAAGTAACTAAGCCTTCAGTTTTGCTCTTACTACATTACTTTTCCATCTAGCCAGAAGCCATTCAGATGTTGCTGTATTTTTCTGTTACATGCAGCTCTTCGTTTTCATTAAGTTTCCTAGGAGCTGACTGACATTCTAAGTACTTCAAAAACAGAATCATGACAACCGAGCTTTATTTTAAAATACCACCAATAGTCATACAGCAAACTCTGATTGCCAGGGAAGTTAAGATTTTTAAAAATGCCACTACAAATTGCCACATATTTATTGTCCTATCAGAGAGACAAATTATGTATGTCAGATAAACAAGAGATTTGTCTCCCTCTCAATTTAGTGTTAGTTCCTAGGCGTTATAATGTTAGTACCATGGCAGTTTGAGGAAGAGTCAGTTTGAGGCAGTTTGTTCTAGCTACCTCCCTGTTATACCGTTCCATTTATATTCTTCTTTAACTAGGACAGTGTGTCGTCCTGGCTCCTACAGTGTGCTGTAAATTTTCTGCTGGAATTTGATGGACCTGAGAGTAACAACATTTTTGCCTAAAAAGATCGCCTCTTAAGAATATTCCAGACTTTAACTGGATAGGACCACAGTAGGTGGAGTATGCTGCAGTAAATCGCCATGCCCATATGGGAACTGGCAAAGATGAAGAATTTCTGCTTTTCTGTGTTAAAGAGTAATGCAATACTACTGATGATTTGGACTTGTGTTTCTGTCATTACCCTGCCCTGACAACATTCAGGATTTTTGCAGGAGAGGGTAACACACAGGAACTGAAGCCACAAATTCATAGCAAGAGTAGACAGTGGTATGTGGTAAATCAGAAATCTCACGTACTTCATGTACATACATGAAGTATTTGAAAGTGGTATGGAAACAATAGAAGTAGGTTTCTTGTTTATCTGAACCATTCCTGATATAGTAGAAATCAGCATGTTTGTCAGATATGAAAACACTTCAGTTTGGTTTTGGTTATAGAATAATCCCTGAATCCTTTATAATACAATGAGAAGGTGTTTCTAGACTGTCAAGAAAAGACACTTTCTTCTCTTGTAGACTGTCCCCTTCAAGAGCTGGTTGGAAACATTGCATTTGTATGGACATGCCTGTGACAATCACTCTGTTGGTGACCATTACCCCAGCACAGAGTGTGGTAGAGAGGGGGGCGTAAGCTCCATGTCTCCCGCTTGGGCTTCTTTGTATGTCCAGATGGACAGCTTTTGATCTTCCTTCCCTAATGTGCCACAAAGGGAAGTGACTGGAAAGGAATGTTTCCTTTTAGAGCAATGCCATCCAGACTCTTCCATGGGCAGGCAGCAGCTAGGAGGATGACTTTGTGGTTATTGTAATATTGCCATATGTAATGATGATCCAGTCTCTTGAAAAAACAGAATGTGATGCAAAAGGAAGCACTCCCCAGGAGCTAGTGAAATAGAACTAGGTCTCCTTACAAATGGTTCTGCTGAAAATAACACTCTGTATCAGGCCCTGTCTGTGAAGGATGTATGTTTCCTCAGGGTTTGCTCAGAACCAGCTGTGACAAGGCTTGAAGCTGTAAAAATCCTTTGCCTGGCAGCAGTCATTGAAGTAGAGTTGTAGCCACACTGACTTAGGTGTAGTCAGTAATTCCTCAGTGAGTTAAATTAATAAACATCCAACCTAATTGGAGCATGGTCCTTACCTTCTTTCGGATCTGAAACACTATTATTTTCTTGCTGATTACCTAAGTTGAGACAAAGCTAAATGTCATGATTTGAGAAAACTGTAAGACTGCTCGG
>CM021797.1:48142815-48173586 GCA_011076525.1 Nettapus auritus | reverse complement strand
AAAAAAAAAAAAAAAAAAAAAAAAAAAAAAAAAAAAAAAAAAAAACACCCTAAGTAGTGGCAAATTTAGCACATAATGTCTCCAATTTGCATCCAACTAACATTTCAATCATTTCTTCATCTTAGGCATTATTTTTAAAACTTGCAGGACTTGTTAGACCTTTGGCATTTTATGTGGAATAAACAACAAAAAAAAGTTTCTCCCTCACAGCAGGCCTCAAAAAACAAAGCCTATGGACCCAATCCAAAACCTCTTGAAAGCAATTTTCCCACTTAACTTGCTGGGTAAGTGGGAAATAACCAGCATAAGAGAACAGTGTTTAAACTGGCAAGATTATTTGGTCCCAGTCTGCTCAGAATGAAGCCTTTTAGCTGGGGCCCCACTGCTGTTGTTACATCCAAGAGAAATCTGACCAAGGTTTTGGGCTTACCCCTGTACGCTGGTGTTTGGTAAGATTGTTTTCCTACAGCTTTGTCCAGCTGGATTTGCACATTTTGGCATGCAAATTAGTGTATTTTAATATAACTTGAGAGCAAAAGCCAACATGACAGAGGAAACCTGTGGTGTTGAATAAGGTTGGTGTGGCTCAGAAAGAGCTGTGAAACATGGCAGTGGCAGTCCTGTGCTTACTCACTGTCATCAGCACACCAAGCTGCATAAAGTGATCTCTAAGGATCAGAAGCATTAGGAGATGAAGCTAGACTAACACACTTCTGCAGTAATGCATCTCTTGCTTTAGGTCTAAACCAAAACAGAAAGATCTTAAAATGATTCTCACTATATGCGGGTCCTAGATGCTTCTGTTCCCCAGGATAAAATACAAATATATATTTTCAATCAGTACTGTTCTCAGTAAGTTACCTGGCTGCAGTATCCCTCTCTCACTGCCTGCTTCAGCCAGTCCAAAGGCCTTCTTATCTGAGCTTGCCCAGGCTGCTCCTTCCCAGAGGGGCTGGCATGAGCCGCTCAGACCAGGTGACTGGCGTATTTGCTTTTCCACTGAGCAGAGCAGATGTGAACTGTCATGACTTCTGTTAGTGTGATCTCTGCTCTGCTGTCACACGAACAAGAATGCAGTGGAGTAAGTGGCTGTAGCTAGGCTACCGGCATTTGTGCTGGAATCTTACACTGTATAGCATGCTGACTTCTATTGCACTGCTTCTCCCAAGAGTTTGGAAATCTGCTACACTGAGTTTGGGAATTCAACAATGTGAGCAGATTAAATATATATATATATATTTGCCTTTGATGCCTTTTTTTTCTCCTCGGCTTACCTGTTGTCCTGAACATAAAGTGGCTGTGCAATGCACAGGTTAATATGGTACCACACACTCAATATTTTAGATGTTGATTTCAGCAGGTAAGAAATAAAAACCAAATTTCCTTATCAGCTTTGAAGAAGAAGGACTGTTGCGGAGTACAAGTATTATTTTTGGACACATTTTCTTCAGACCAATCAGAAGTTTCCATGTAGACAAGATCTAATTCCTATTTTCTGGTACCTCAAAGTAACATTGCAGGCAGCCAGGAAGGAAAAGCTGCTCTTCTCTTCTCAGCCAGAGGACAGAAAAAAAGGAGAAAGGAAAGTCTCATTGAAAAACACTAGTCCTTTGTGTAAAGAGGTAACAGATCTTCATTTCCATTTTAGCTGCACAGATCTGAGCTGCAGTTTACATGGAAATCGGGTGCCTGTAAAGGACTCCATGCAATCTTTTTATACATGTACTCACAGGAAAGAGTCTGAGGCAGCTGTTGGCAGACAATGCAAACCACAGCCTAATGCATCTCCTTTAATTCACATGTGTTTTCTCCTGAGGTGGGTGAAAGCAGACCTGAATATTAGTGAGAGCTGGCCTGGTAAGGCTCTCTTCAGTGGCTTGTTAAATGCTCAGGATTTTGTTCATAAATGAGAATCTAGAAGAAGGAGGTCATTGGCAAACTAACTATCTGTACAACATAAAAGACTTAAAAGTGCCAACAATAAAAGCTTTTGTCCTCACTGATACGTGTTGTGAAATCCTGAATGCAGGAAGAGACCTTAGCCTGGTTTGGATAGCTCAGATGCATCTCTCTTCCCCCACTGCCTAGGGAGAATTAAATCAGTTTATGATATTAGAATAGTGATGCAGATCTGAAATATGAATATCTTCTTTTGAAAAGAGAGACAAATTGGCATAAGTAATTTTGTTTTCAAAAATGAGTTTAGTTTCATTTTTAAACCCTGGTTTTCAGGAAAACAGGCTCTCTGACAGATGATGTTGCACCTGCAGGAAAATTCATTGATTTATGGCACTCTGTATGTGTTCCTGTCTTTCTAGTCCTCACATTGAAGAGCTTTGCTTGTTTCACAAACACACCATTTCAGACTGATTGGATGCCCAAAGAGAGCTGCATGTCATTGTGCTTTCAGTCTTGACATTGATTGATTGAAGAAGTCAGGAATAAACCTTCAGACACAGCAGGTACCACAGAAGTATCCATGGCTGCCAGGAACTGAACTGCTCTGAATTAGGATGATTTCAGGGAGTGGGATGGGAGGTCGTTCCATGAGGGTGGGCAAATTACGTAACAAAGACCTTATAGCTGTGTTTTCCAAACTCAGAAAATCCGGTATGCTGCCTTTTGTCTGGATATGAAAAATACTGTACTCACTGTTCACACAGGATCAGCTCAGAATTCAACAGACAGCTACAGAGTGACACTATGTGAAAGCTAATAATAAATATGAATATACTAGCTAATATGAAAGCTAAAAATATTAAATTATTTTGTAATGGCTCAGGATTATCCATATTCTCATATGTTGAAGAAAAATAGCTATAGAATTCATAGTTTTACTCCAAACTTCCTACATAATTGTCTTTTTCAAGGCTTAGAAATATGTCTACACAGTTTTGTTGCTTTATCTCTGTAATCACTCAAAACGTACGATTTTGAAATCTGGGGGTTTTAATGCATCTAATATTCAAAGAAAATTGTACTTTTGTTTTGTTTTGTTTTCCTTGCATCTTTTAACTGCTAATGAAGTTTACAGGATTCCCTGCAGATACAGTAAGGTGCATCCATGTATGGTCTATTCAGGTGACATTTGAAAAAAAATCTTAAGATATTCAGATATGTAAGAAAGACCACTATGTCCTGAGACATCTTCTTAATGTTATTTACTAGAGCATGAAAAATGTTTCTCATTAACTTGTGTTCCCCATGACATAGGAACATGCAAACTAATGCATTGAGAGTAGAGTGAGGATAAGGTAGAGAAAAGCTGATGTCTGTCAGTGTGTAAGACCATCCTTCCAGTATCCTCTGGCTGCACCTCAGTGAAGTATAGCAGTGCTATTGTGTTTGCCAGCTGCTGGCCAGACACATGAGCAGACTCGTTGGATAACCAGTGTCTGGAATAAGTAGGTCAGAAGAGTAGCCTAGGTGTAACTTGGACAGAATTTTTCCAGATTTGATCTGTTGTAGGGAATAATTCCTGCCTATAGTTCATGAGCCAAAGGAGTCTCCCTATAGCTATGCCAGCAATAACACGTCTGCGACTGATGTTCTTCAGGGTGGTGAAGAACTCTTATAGAAGGCTTGCAATATCTGGACCTGTCAAGATAATGCTGATTTATTTCCCATGTGTAGCACCACAGAAATCCAGGGAATTTAACATATCCAGTTAGTTGCACAAGTACTAATGCACAGGTATGATCCAAGGACGTATTTCTGTAACCCTCCACAAGTTTTTGAATATTTGATCAGAGATATTTAAGGGTCCTATCAGCTGTAACCTGGTAACAGTTTATCATTACACATAACACACTAAATCCTTTTGTTTTTATACATTAAAGAATTAAGCCATTACACAGCCAAAGAGCAAACAGGCATGATATTTAACCAGGTCTAAATCATCAGTCTAAATCATTGCGCATAATAGGTTGGCTTCTTGTACTGTACACATAAAGAGTTTGAATACTCAGGAGGGTAGTTCACAACCAAAGGAGGGGACAATGCAGAAGTAATAAAAAAAAAAAAAAAAAAAAAAAAAAAAAAAAAAGAGAGAGCTGTATATGGAGTTCCCCCAGCATACTCTCCCACCTTTGCCTAACAACATTTCTTAAACTGCCTTTGTGCTCCTTTCTTCCAGGTGCTGCATCAATTAGTGTAACTCAGAGATGACATTGCTTTATTCTTTATCCGTTTTACAGAAAGGAACCAGCCACCTTGTAATAAGTGCAATTATTTTTAAGCATTTTCTTTAAAACTTTCTCTTATTCCATATTGCTCACAGCAAATGAGTTGCGTTGTTAAAAGGATGAATCTCAGCTCATCTACATCAGCAAAGTCCCACTGATACCAAATTTAGAAAAGGAGGCACAGATGCAAATGATTTATCTACACTCCAGTAAGAAGCCAATTTAGCATCAACACAGGCATTGTAGCTGTATCTCAAACATGTTTGTAATAAATAATAAACTTAAAATGGAGTTAGGGTTCAGAACAACAGAAGCTATTAGCTTTATATTAAATGAGATGTAGAAGGAACACCAGACGGGACAAGGTCTGAACTTTTTAAGGACAGAGCTAGTGATCAGGTCCTGTGATAGGGTAGCAAGTCAATAAATTTAGGTAAACTAAGCTGTGGTTTGATAAAGGACAACAAATCGAAGTCTGAAATGTGGCAATATTACTATCTGTAACTCTCACATCTCAGGGCCTGCTGGTAAGGACAGGCATCAGATTGGTGTTCTGCTTGATAGGGACAAATAATCTAGTATCTAAATTGGGTTTTGGTACTGCTGAGATGACTTTGAGGATAATACTGGCTATTTAGTTGCACCTGTAGCTAGGCTGGCAGGCAGACACTACTCGTTTTGAACAGATTTAGGCTATTAATAACCTATATTGCAGGCTTGGTCCTCAAAAGTTTCCTGATGTGGGATAGAAGTATTATGAGGCAGTCTGTACTGTTTATACCTGAATGGTTTGCATGGCTCAGCCAAGCGCTCTGGCAAAATTGGAAACCTACAAGCAGGTCTGTAGTATTCCAGCTCAAGCAAGGTCTTCAGTCAGACTTGGGATTTCATCTTGCCTTTGGAAGACCAGAAGTGCTGTAACTGCATTTTCACCTCAGACTTTTCCTTGTGATCCTTTTTTTTTTTTTTTTTTTTTTTTTTTTTTTCTTGTTTGGTGCTTTTCTTTCCAAGAAAGGTAGGTTGTCCTTTCAGTATGTATTACCAAGCATACCCTAGGAATTAGGTCACTCTTATGTTAAAGAAAATTTCTTCTCGTCCACTCCAGTAAGTGACTACCACAACAAAAAAATACTAATTTGTACTGCAAACCAAAGATCAAGTAAAAAAAGGAAAAACTGTGCCTTACACTTTGCTCAAAGCTGCAGAGCCTGTATGGAGAACACCAGCTTTGGTAGCTTTGGTTCCTTCTTTTCCAAGACTTAAACAAACAAAAACAAAACAAACAACAACAACAAAACATAAAGGTGGTTTGAATTCCTATTTAGTTGTTTCTTGTTGCTTGAGCATACCAATGTGCTCTTTCTGTATAGTGCCCTATGATAAGGTGGAAAGTCTGTTAGGCTATAACATGCACACACACACACACACGGTGGAATCTTTATGCTTCTTCCAAAAAACAGTGCAATATGTTTTCTAAATTAAGTTGAGACACTTGGAATCAAAATAGTGGTATGTCTTTCTCTGCTTTCCTGACTGCATAAATTTTCATCCTACAGTGCTGTTCTTTATGGTGCTTTCTGAAATAGCTAAACAAGTGAAAATTTTTTTCAATTCATCGGTTCTGGTAGTTTGGTAGCCTAGTAAAATAAATTCAGATTTTTAAGTCAGTTGGAACATCACATCAGTAACAGAAATATAAGCTCCTCAGCACACAGACGAGTGTACCATGAACTGAAACAGAACCCCACAAGGTCTTATCTCAATGCAGTAGATTTTTTTGTTTCTTTTCGAGCCATGTGTATGATTTTCTCAGGCTGGTGGCACTAACTCTTTGGGTATGCACATGAAGAGACTCGTGTGTGTCATTTGTTCAAGTGAATATACAAATGAGCAGAGCTAATGGCATATGTTCAAGAGAGTGGCCACCTGTGATATGTTTCTCTCTTGCAACTGGTAAAAATGAAAGAACTTGCTGTCCCTAGTCTCCTTGGGGAAAGGAGTGTTAGAAGCATATTGCCACCCACAAAATGGGAGTCTGCTTGGCTTTCTCTTTTCTTTAAAAGTTAGAAAGTGGGAAAAGAGGTTTTCTTCCCTCAATAGCCATGAGGAAACACTTCTTGTAAATAGCAGTTGGGTAAGATACTTAATACACAATGCTAAATGATTATTCAGTGATCAAAGTACTCATTTGTGTTAAATGAGCAATCTGGTCTTTTGGTTTCCACTGTTCTCATCTGACTGTGTTGCTATCTTATCAACAAGAAGAAAACCACTAGTTTATGAAATGCAATAGCAAAACCTAAAGGGAACTGCCAAAATCCCTGCTAGCGTAAACATTTATTCAGGCTCTTCTTGAGACAAAAGAAATACTTAAACAGGTATCAGAGCTAAGGATGATCAACCAGATAATTTTTAAACTGTGAAATTCTCAGTTATTATTATAAATAGAATGGACTATCTAAACTTTCTTTTTTGCACTTAAAAAAAGTTTCCATCAGTTGAAGAGATAGGCTTTCTTTTTCTAGGTTTGTGGTTCACAAAACATAAATAAGATGATATATATATATATATGGTTATCATGAATTTGGTGGTTTAAGATTACTCTTGAAATAGTCACTAGCTTTACTGAACTTTACATGTAAAGAGTAAATTAACTGATCACATATGACTTTAAAATAAATACATGTGCTATGCAAACTGGGCTGTAATTAGTGTTTCCTTTGGTTTCTTGTTCTCAGTTCTGGCTTACTTAAGTACTTGGTTCAGACAGCTGTAAAATAATATCTTTGGATTCATTACAGTCATACAAATAAAGTCCTTGTCTATCTTACTTCCTTTTCACAGACCTTTCTGCATGGTGAAGGTGGATTGGATTTCAGAAAGAAAACATTTTTTTTCCAGTTTGTGAAGCTCTGTGCTCCTTAGTGATGTCTTACTGCAAGATGATGGCTGGAGAGCTGAAATCTGTTACAGAAGATTACCATAGTCTATTTAACATAAAAAAGAAACAAAGAAGGGGAGTGGAGAGCAGAAAACAGGAAAATACTATTTTACTTTCTGAAAAAATCTGGTGAAGTATAATTTAGTTTTTCTTACAGAAACTTGTGGCTCTTTGGGGCGCTTTTTTTTTTTTTTTTTTTTTTTTTTTTTTTAAAACAATGTTTAAATTTTTTTTTATTTTTATTAAATATATTTTTGTATTATTGTGTATTTTTTTTTTTTTTTTTTTTTTTTTTTTTTTTTTCCCCAGAGAGAAAGATCATTTGCTTGTCAGATAATAAGTTTAAATACAGAATGATAAAGTTTTATAGCTTATTTTAGTACTTCAGAATCCAAACATTGCCTTTTCTTTTTCTGAGAATGACTCCTATATGCAACAGTAATTGTGCTCTAGCTATACTTTCTGGCAAGTCTGATTTACATGATTAAAAAGAGGAGATTATACTATATTTTCAACTGTAGCATTTTACCTCTTCAGTGTTTCTAAAGTAGCTCATACCGTTTATTTTATGGTTGGGTTAACATTGACTAGGAATATAAAGCAGTAACATCATGACTTGCTGCCAGACAGGAAAAAAAAAAAAAAAAAAAAAAAAAAAAAAAAAAAAAAGATATTAGTAAAAGTAAACGTTGGTATGAAGTAAATGTAAAAGAGCTGCTGCAATAAATTCAGCTACTGTCTATTGCAGAGGATGTTATGCTGTGTTGTGTTTGTTTTTTTTTTTTCTCCTCCTTGAATGAATGTTGAATCTCTGTAACCTTTAGAAGATCTGTTCATTTTTGAAAACTATGGCATCTGACTATCAGGATAATATAAACAAGTCCAGAAAATTTGGCATAATCCACCTGTAAGTATTTAAAGCACTTCAGGCAGAGCTGTGGATGGGTTATCAAGGAATAAAATACGTTGTTGAGGTCAGAACTCCATTTAAGACAATATGGCCTAAATTTTGGGATGGTTGCCTTTCTTGAGTTTCTGTGTTTTAAGTGTTCTTGACTCAAATGCAAAGCTAGTGGCAGTGCAGCCATTTTACTTTCTTAACTGCTTGGTTGTTTTGTTTTGTCCAGGTAAAGCTGGTAGATGCACTGAAGTTCTGGAAAGGCCTTCTCCCTATGTAGAGACAGTTATCTAACAAGTGTAATTTCTTTTTCAGTGCTAAGTGAGGATCAGTAGCTGGACTTGTGGGGACAGACAGTTTCGTTTTGTTTCCTGAAGGCAGTACATTGGTGACACTTGGTAGGTCCTGTTATATCCCTTCAGATTGCATTTTTAAGTCTCTAAAGTATTGTAATGATATAGCATAACTGAAATACTCTGTCTCAGTAAATTTATTGGCCCGACATATCCAAGAGCCTAAGTCTGATGATTTTAACAGACTTTTTGCCTGTATACTTTATGGCCATAGCAATAGTATTCAACTTCTATGTGATGTTTCTAGACAGGGTAGGATATTCTCAGTTTTCGTAAGTTCCTAGTATTAAAATTCTGGCTATGTTACATATTTATTTCTGTAACTAGAAACATAGCAACAGAAGCAAAGTTTCAGAAGGGATACAGTGACCTTGTTCAAGGGCTTCTGAATACCAAGCTTGTTAATATGTGCAAGGTCAACATGAAAATTATGAGCAGAAAGCTTAAATGGCTGGTTGTTATTATATAGCTGAATAATGGAAGATTGTATTTTCTAGACACAGAAAGGAATATAAAAAGAACAGCATTACTGTACTCAGCTAGTTATGTGTATAACAGTACTTCACTAAAATACATGTTTTTAGCAGCCCAGTGATTTTGTCTTTTATTTAATTCTTGTCGTGTTGGTTTACCTGCTTGTTCATGTGTCAATGCCTGTATGACATTAACAAAGTACAGTTCAGCTATAATACAACTCAGGTTAGTTTTGTTCAATGTATATTTAAGCCAGTTGTAGTCACAGGTCACTGCAATTTGCAGTTTCTAATTTGCATCTGTGCTCTCTCTTACTGATGTAATCTTTGGCACCTAATTCCAATTTTACCAGACTATTGCAATTATCCTTACAATCTGTTAATTACTAGACCTTAGAGTGCAGCTAGGAAAAATCTTAAACAAAAACAAATTGGTCCATTTACTACATTGTTAATACTGTTAAATTAGAGGCTTTTCTTGAGAACTCAATCCGATGTATAAAATCTGGAAAAATTAATAAATGTAAATGCTTTGAAATGCACACTACACTGATATATTTGGCAGAGGAGAGCTGGACGGCCATTAGACCCATACTGCATGACTTGTAAGAAACACTGAACTTATTGAAAAAGGATGTAAATCTTTTACAACAGTGCGTTGTGGCTTTGAATTTTCTCAGGAGTGTTTTCCAATTGAATTTGTGTATATGGGAGGAAATGTATCCATAGCATGCCAAATACTGTTACTTGGTGAGTCTGTATAGACTGGGAGGGCTGCAGAGATCACTGGCTGTGTAGGGAAAGTGTATAGATTTCTCTTGCACTTAGTTACCTTAGTTCAGTGAGGTGCAGAGCTGAGTTACTCAGTAACACTCTTTGTCTGTATATTCTATGGCCATAGCTACAGTATTCAATTTCCACATTATGCTTCTAGAGGGGGGAGCAGATCCTCCCTCCTCTTCAGTGCTTTCTTTTATCATAGCTCTTCCAAAATCCTAAGAGACAAAATATACAAGGAGAAATCAGTGGAGAGCCACAAAAAGTGTGTGGAAAATATCTTGATGTACGAAGAAGCATTAGTGAGATGGAACCAGGAGATCCTTTTAAATTGAAAAGGAATGAAAAGAATTAAAGGATTGAAGGCTAGACTGTATGGAAGAAAGATCTGGGTAGGAGAAGATCAGAAAAAATAAGCAAACTGTAATCCCAGGACTAGGAGGCACTTTGGACTGAACTGTATTTCTTCTCTCTACATCTCAAACAGATATAATTTCTTCTCCTTGTACATTTTTCCACCTTTATACTGCTGAGTTCAACTGCTTTGTTGCCACTCTTTGCAGTTCTATTCATGTTTAACTTCCATGGACAGTTATTTGGATATATCTGGAAACAAGGGGTCACCCTGTGTCCCATGCTGTGGATTTTCATGTACCTGCCTAGTGCTACAAGGTTGTCAAATTGCCTCAGAAAAGAGAGGCTTTAATAATGGTTTTCTAGAGAGGTTGTGCTGAGCTTCTCATGCAGTGGCCTTTTGAGGCTGATGCAGGTCAGGGAGAAGTCATGATCAGAAGAAATGTGCACCTGTATGGCTCATGTGACAGCAACCCAATGGACTAGCAGTGTTATGGAGCTTACTGAGCAGAGGTGAACAAGGTACTTGGGCAGAGGGTATGATAAAGGGATGGACAGGATACTGTGCCACCTAAAAGCAGGCAGTTTTCAGCCCCAGTCTGACAGCTGTTCTTTCAACAAGCTGATATTTTCATTCTAATGAAGCATGTAGCCCATTGTGACCTAGGCAGATTGATTTGGAAAAGCAGTTAATACAATGTTCAATATGAGCTCTTCATAACTGTAGCTGGTGACTTAGGTTTTTGTTTGTTTGTTTTGTTTTGTTTGTTTTGTTTTGTTTGTTTGTTTATTTTGTCATTACATGGCAGAAAATGTAGCACTTCAAAAGCTTTTTGGAATACTAGTTAAGACCTGTAGAATCATGGAAGAGAAGATCAGATATCTCTGATTATCTTAGAAACTGTGAAACACTTCTCAGTCTTGTTTAATATTTTTGTGAAACAAATTTAAGCTTTGATGGTGGAACTGCATCATTTCAAAAGTAAGAACTGGATATATGTTGGAATTGTTAAGCTCTTTAATTATTTTTTTTAAAGACCAAATGGAGTTGGCTTATAATAAATCATTTTGATTCCATATCAAATCTGCAGTGGGCAGGGAATTGATATAGTCATTGTTTTGTAGAAACAGCTTCAGATGAATAGAGTCTAATACATTATGATTACAATTATAGTCAGCCATATTTTCAGTATTTTATCTATAGTTATTTTCTTATCACAGGTGAGAAAGAGTGTTTATTTTTTTTTCCCCATATCAAATAACTATGCCAAGAAATTGCTATAGTTAACTATAAGACCAGATTCATAAGAACAAGTTCTTCTTCCATTTCTCTAAGCCCTTGGGAGTTTGGCTTGTAATGACCTGTGAACACTATAGATTTGTATTGATGTTTCACAGGAATATGTCAGATGGAGTAAATTACTGATCTGTTGTTCAGCCATAAAAGTATACAACTATTCTCACAGTTGCAAAATGTTCAGTTTCTTGTGATTTTCAACAAGTTGTGCCATGCAAGTGTCTCTTCTTGTCTCTCAGTTGTTCACTTCTATGGGCCAGATCTTGCAAAAGCTTATTGCATGTGAGTACTCAAGTAGGTATTGCATTTACACCAAGGAATTGTCCAATTAAATCAAAGTGCATGTTGGATCAAATCCAAGAAACATTAAATCAATTGAAGTGCTTCCTCTGACTGCAATGGAAGTTGGATCCAAGCCATTATATTCGCAGCTCTCCAAAAGTACCATCAGTTGTATCAAATACACCTACTTAAATTCAATTAAGAATGGAATAAAATCTTCCAGTGTTTTACAGGACATTAAAAAGTTTCTTAATACAGGAATAAGAAGATGTGATGTCACTCTGTACCTTATAAAATCTTTGAATGCTATGTTATAAAATGCTATGTCTAATAAAATAATTATATATATATATATAATTATATATATATATATAAAATTGCTATTGCAAATGTAATAGGGGAAAGCAGATAGGTTAAGAACTGACCAAAATTTATTAGAATTGCTGTTACTCCAGCCTTACTTGTTTGCCATTTTGGTTCATGAGCTTTCTATTTGACAGTTGGCTGAATATGAGCCAGCAGTGTGCTCAGGTGTCCAAGAAGGCTAACAGCATCCTGGCTTGCATAAGAAACAGCGTGGCCAGCAGGTCCAGGGAAGTGATTGTCCCCCTGTACTCAGCTCTGGTGAGGCCGCACCTCGAGTACTGTGTTCAGTTTTGGGCCCGTCACTACAAGAAGGAGGTGCTTGAGCGAGTCCAGAGAAGGGCAACAAAGCTGGTGAGGGGTCTGGAGAACAAGTCTTATGAGGAGCGGCTGAGGGAGCTGGGACTATTTAGCCTGGAGAAGAGGAGGCTCAGGGGTGACCTTATCGCTCTCTACAGGTACCTGAAAGGAGGCTGTAACGAGGCGGCTGTTGGTCTATTCTCCCATGTGCCTGGTGACAGGATGAGGGGGAATGGGCTGAAGTTGCGCCAGGGGAGGTTTAGGTTGGATATTAGGAAGAACTTCTTTACTGAAAGGGTTGTTAGTCACTGGAATAGGCTGCCCAGGGAAGTGGTTGAGTCCCCATCCCTGGAGGTCTTTAAAAGGCATATAGATGTAGAGCTTGGGGATGTGGTTTATTGGAGGACTTTTTAGTGTTGGGTCTGGACTGGGTGATCTTGTAGGTCTCTTCCAACCTAGACGATTCTGTGATTCTGAGAAAAATAACTGCTCAGAAATACCAAGCCTAAGAACTTTGATTCTCTGCAATTTCTAAATAATTTAGGTGGCAACCTGTACTGTGTGATGGCCAGAAAGAACCATCATTTAAGCTGTTTTTCTGGATCAGTTTACTTCTGGAAATTAACCCTTGGTGAAGAGTTACTCTACTGTGGGTAAAAAGCAACATCTGAAGGCACCACCTCCATTAGGTAAAATATATATTTAGCTGCAATAAATGTAATGGGGCAATGGAAATAATTTTTTCAGCCTTTTACTGGAACAAGTAGTCATGTATTTCAGTATAGATGAATAACTTTTCTGACATGCACTTGAATTTAACAACTTCATTTAATCTATTTATTTCAGAGATGAGTGGGATCATTTTGATAAAATGCAGGTACAGTGCTGTCAGCAGAGTTGCAAAATCATCCTAATTATAACGACCTACACCGTGAGCTCTGCAAGTTGTTCAGTAAAACACTTACTAGTGAAGTACGATAGTTCAAAAGGAATGTGAGAAAAGACATTATGCCAGCTGTTTCAAACTAGCACTGTGCAGCTCTTGGGAAGGAGCACTTGCCTCCAAATGCAGTGTTGGTGACAGCTGGTGAGCAGGTAGTTGATATTAATATTAGTCTTGCTGTTACATTGTGCTTACTGACTGTCATATACTTTAAGTAATTTATGCTGTGAGGTTGAGCATCTTTCTGTTTGCAAAGTGCTCAGGAGGAGTTTATAGTGTAGTTGTATATTGTTATTTATAATTCCATGCTGAAAAAAAAAAAACACTAAAGAATGATCTTCTGCAAACCAATCATTAGAAGATTATTTCAAGTATTTGTCATCCCAAGCTTGTTGATTCAACTTGATCAGATGTGTAGCTTACAAAGAAAATGTGAAGTTATGCTTAAGAACAAGTTCTTCTAAAGGAGGATCTAGATTTCTTCAGTCGCCCAGACTCATTTGAAAAATATGTTGTATAGCATAACTGAAGATATACATCTAGAAACCAGAAACAGAGGGCAGTTTCCAAACTTCTTTAGGAAAAGATACTTGATTTAACAGCTTGTACTATGAGCCAATTTTGAAAGTTCTAGTAAAAGACCTTAAAAATCCATATATAAGTTGGAGAAAGATAAATGAAAGTGGTGAGACCCATTGCAGAACCATGCATAGACTGGCTTATACAGTTAGTTTTGCTATCCCTGCTGCTTTCAAAGTCTATATCTTCTCTAATGTGACATTCCATTTTTATGAAGTTTCTCCTAAATTATTTATTTTTTGAAGCAAAGTACTTAATTTAGTTATATTCGGGCAAGACTTCTAGCAAAATGCACACAACTAATAAATGGAAAACATTCTTGTGAAGTATAATGCCGCTGCTCAAACTTAAAAGTATATATTCATATCTTGCAGCTACTGGAAATGTGGCATTTCCTCTTTATATAGTCAAACAATAAAATAATGCTCATATGATTAGTCTGACGGAAAACATCAGCCAGAATGTATACAGTTGGCAACATTTGAATGGGTGAAAGTGGTTTCAGCTGCAGCTTGTCCAGCTGTTTGTAGGATGCTCTTATTCCTGCCTGAAGTAATAAAAGGAAACCATGAAAAGAGAAGGTTTGAAGTAGTTTACAATAGGAATATTCACATCCTACAGTATCCTTACAAAGCTCCCAAGCTACAAACCATAAGCTGTATTTAATTGTGTTAGATGTTATTAGACATGATTGTGTTTTTGTACAATTAAAATAAATAAATAAATAAAAGAAATAAGCTTAGATTCTAATAGCTGAACTGTGAAAATTAATACACTGAAGAGTATGAATACATGCAGATCAAAATCTTTCAAGACATTGAAATAATTCCTGATTAAGAATGAAAACCAACTTGTCTGACACCAAATGTTCCTTTGTTAATTGCAAATGTAAAGAACAGATATGACATTCAATTCAACAATTCAACAAGTCATCCCCCTTTCCCCCCCCCCCCAAAAAAAAAAAAAAAGTATTCAAACTCTAGGTCAGGATCTCAGCTTCCATCTATTTTTCAGTACTTTCTAACAAACTCCGTAGTGGGCTTATTCCAAATACTGGATTTGAATTTAAAGTTTGAGAAAATTCAGAACTGAAGTTCAAAAGCTTGTTCCTAGGGTTTGCCTTCTCTCTCCTTAACCTTCCTCTAAACAGAGGCCAATTTAAACATTCCCTGTTCAATAGAACACTAGGATGGCAAAGCAATTCTTAACCTAGACAAAAGGACCTGCTTTCCCTCTTTGTGTCTCCATTTATACTCCTGTTTCTGCTCAGCAGTAGCTATAATAATAGCATCAGCTCTTTTAAGTATTCCTGGCCATTTCTGCACAGGTGCACAACTGACAATAGCTCCAAAACTCTGTATGGTACTTTTAAAAGAGGAATCCATTCCTGTGTTTTGCAAGCTAATCCAAGGAGAGAACAGGGGTTGGACACAAACTTTCCTTCAGAATCTTGAAAAGCAAAACAAAGCCTCTGTTTAAGTAACAGCAGTGGGATAGCTTCAATAACAGTTCTTTTCCTGCATTAACATACTCTTGTCACTGAATGTACAGGTCAGAGGCAGAAGTAATGATAAAACACATCAGGATTTTGTGTACACATTGGAAAATTACATTCATAGTAGAATGGGCTGAGAACAGTAAGCACAGTCTATTTCCTAGCAGATGCAGTTTTTTTTTCCTGATACTAGGTATTTCTGTGTGATGTTAAGTATCTTCATCTTCATAATGGAAATTACATCAATTCTATTCATAATCCCAAATACATTGGTACTCTCATGTCCAATTTTAATCCTTCCATTTCAGTACTGTTACTTGGGCTGTACATTCTTTAATACACTGAATTTGCTCTTCTTATAGGAAACTTTGAGTTCTCTTCCTGCTCAGATGTTCCTGACTCTAAGCAAAAGCAGACTTAAATTTAAATGTAAGCAAAAAATCTAAAACAGGCTAAGGGAGAAGACGACAGCATTTAGACAGTTACCTATTGTAGTAATTTGGTCAGTTGTAAGCTAATTTTATGAATTGGAATGGTACTAATCACTGTTGTGTTAAAATCCTCTGTTAAAATTTTGAAAATGATATTGCAATTTGACATATTTCATTAAGTTAATGCCATTATTACTAAAAGTAAAACTTCCCTAAGCTTTCCTATTTTGTACTCTGCTTACTCTTGGTGAATTTACAAGTTCCCAAGTGTCAGTTTGATAGTACAAAAAGTAAAATCCTGTATTTGTTTTAAACACCCTTATAGACAGTGGCAGAGCAGGTTTCTACATCCTATAACAGATCCTTAGAAAATAACAAGAAACATACTAACCTTGGTGGTTGGTATGAGGTCCAGAAGAGCACCTGTCCTTGTTGGATTCTCTTTCAGGAATCATTATCTATGCTCTGCTATGGACTGCTGTGTCTGTTGTGTTTCCTCTCCAACAGACATGGTGATTCAAATCCCCCATGAGTACAAGGGTCTCTGAAAGTGAGGCTGCTTCTATCTGTTTGTAAAAGGCCTCATCCACTTTTTCTTCCTACTTTTATTGTTGATTTTGTTTGTTTGTTTGCTTTTGTTTGTCAGCTTAACATTGGGAAGAAAAGGAAAAAAGGAAAAAACAATCTTAAAAGTTTACCAGAAAACTTGGAATTCATCTGCCTTTATTCGCCAGAAAATCCAGCAGGGTCTGAGTATTATTCTTCCCTATTGAGCTGATGAGATTTAGTTCAGAGACTTCAGCTTTTAGCAATCTTTGTACCGACAGCAGTGTGGATCAAAAATTAACTTCCAAGTGACATATCTCAGTGGTCACTTTTGCCCCTGGATGCCTACAGTGTATCTGTTCACACAAATTAAAATTAAATATAACTTGTCTTGTAAAGAACAGAGAATATTACATTTCTTTGTGCTGCACAGTTGCAGATCTACAATATTACAGCTTCCAAATTTGTCAATCATTCAACTTCTGATTGATTTAGTTTGAAATTGAGATGCCTAAAGGGACTTGTTTTACCCTTGCATAATAGAGAGTTTGCTTCTGGGTTCATGTCTCATTTGTCAGAATAAATGCTTTGCTGTTCATAACTTACTGGGATGATCAGTCTGACTTAAAGAGTAAACACTATGCAACCAATTTTATCCCTATGTCTGTATTGCGATAGTAACCAATTTTATCCTTATATTTGTATTGCAATAGGCTTGATCTCAGAGTTATTTCATAAGGTATACATTTTTCTGACCAAGTATTTTGTAGATCCTGGAAAGCTGTACAAGTGTAATAGGTAACACCTAAAGAAGGTAACTTTAATACCAGCTCTGTGTATTAACTAGATATACTTCATTTAACTTATTATTATTATTATTATTATTATTATTGCTGTTATTTTCTTAAATGATCACACATTTGAGTGAAAGTTAGTGTACGCTGTTTAGATAAGATTGTTCTGAATATTGTGCAAGGCCCCAGGGTTGCTTAAAGTTCTAAAAGCTGCTGTGTTGCAGAGATCTTCTCTGCTTAGATATCTGTAATTATTTCCACTTGGATGTTTAAATGATGATCTGCTGGCTGTTGTCATTAAAGAAGTAATTTTTCTCCAGTCCCTGTGTTGTCCCTTGACAGAGAGAGATTTGATTTCTTTCTGGGTACTATTTCTTGACATTTTCCACTCAGAGTGGCCCTATATGCATCCTAACAAATAATTCTGATTCAAGCATCTTGATTTGATTTGGCACCTGTATATTTTTCTGGATCAGAACTGCAGTCATCCTCCTCAAACAAAATCTTGTGGAAAATCAATGACAAGAAGAAAATGCAAAAGGTTTTTAACTCATCAACATGTTTTTATGTCTCACTGAGGCATTTTGTGTTTTCTTAATTGTTTGGATCTTCTTAGATCAATTAAACAAAATATGAGACTGAAAGTCCAATTATCCAGCAGCATCTACATGTTTTTTTTTTCCTTCCCACAGTCTTTCATGGAATTTCCTTTTCTCTAGTGAAAAGGTCTGATTAGTCCCTTGCCCCATGATCATGATTAAAAACTGTTTCCAGTTGCTAAACAGGATGATAGAAGCACTTAGTTCTGCTCTGTGCCTTCTCCTTTGAAATCCTTATTTTGAGAAGGGGAAATGAATATCAAATATCTCTCTTATTTTCCTAGGTACTTCTTCTAGAATTAGCTTGGCACAGGGATGCTTCAGTCACGTCCTTAGTAAGCGGGCCTAAACAGATTTTTTGTGCCAAATACTTGCAAAGAAATATTTTCAGAGATGCAAGTGTCAAGCAAAGTGTCAAACCAGTGGGAGCACTCACCAAATTTGCTCTTGAACTTTCTGTTGACATGATGGTCAGTTCACACTGTGGTTATTGTCAAATTCATCGCACATGTCTGTATTCAACTTTTAAGCATGTGCCGTCTACTTGTCTGAGAGGACTGAATATGAGGCAGTACAACTTCAACAGACAGAGCAATTAAAGCTGTGGTTTCAACCTGGCTTTCCAACATGTACAAACCCCAGCAAAAATTGGACAGGGAAAAAAAAAAAAAAAAAAAAAAAAAAAAAAGTTTGTATTGCTGTTTTTATGGCTTCCTCTTCAGTGATACATTGGAAGCAACTAGTAAAAAGTACTATGAAAAACAAACTTACACAATATTAAAAATAAATAAATAAAGTTGCTTAGGAGGCTTTGTTTAGGTCCGAGACCTACAACACTAGGTAAAGCACAAAACCGCTAATAAACATACAGTGTTCCAAAGAGCTTAAAGTTAAATGTAAGCTAAGCAACAATAGATAACTGTGTTCTGTCTTTCCTCTATCTTATCTGATTAGATAGAGTATCACATAATGGCTCAACTTCGTTCATGTGGGAACAACAGAGATCTTAGTTGCATTTACAATTAATACTTATAAGGAAAAAAAAAAAATGATTTTAATGAGACAAAAGGACTGCTTTCTCACTGAATGCAGTAGTCTTTGAAAATGTTGATAGTTCATGACAATGACTTTATAAAATTGCATGCAACATAAAGTTATCTGTAGCTAGAGACAACATGACAAATACTTTATTTTTAGTGACATTATAACTAAGGTGTGAACTGGCAGGGCATTTGTGATCCCTGTTTCATAATATGTAAGTATAACTTAACTAAACTCTCAGGTACAACACAGAAGCTAAGACATTGGACATCTTTTAAAGAGAAATTATTCAAAGTTTAGCCTATTAAAATTTGGAGTGAAACTTTACTTCACAGCAATACTATTTAGTAAAATAATTGTTTTCTGAGAGATATTAAGGAGCTTTTCTCTTATAACAAAGATGCTTTGAGACAATTGTTTCCACCTAATCTAATATGCGATACAGTTATTGATATGTGGAATTGCATTGCAAATATCTCCACTTGACATTTCTCCAATAGTGAGGTCAACTTCATTGCAAAAACTTTCTGTGGCCCAAGGAGGCCCATGATATTAATTATGAGAAAATAATCATGGAAATGCACAGGCAGCAACAGCCTCCCAGCCCACACTATTGAATTTAGTAAGAAGTATCACAGTCCTTAAATGTCAAGAATAATTTCAAAACGATCCTTAAAGTTATTAGTTTCTTTAAAATTATTGCTGAATTTCTCTGCTTCTCAACCGTCACATGAAAATAATTGTCTAAATTTTAAAATGGTGCTTGACTGCTCCCCATACCTTCTCACTCCAGAAGAAATGCCTGGCAATGAGAACTATGAAATGAGTAATACTGTCAAGGTACACCCTGATCAGAACATGTGGAGTAAGCAGATATGACAAACTTATCTTCCAGCCTGGAGTTGACACTCTTCTTCACTAAACCAGAATATGCAGAATATTTTGAAGAAAAGCTAAATTATCCCATTTCTGCAACTTTGTGATGGCTTTGCAATGGCAGTAAGGCTACATCAGAAATGTGAAGTGGTGTGAGAGGAAGAAGAATTCAGAGAAAAATGACCTGGTTCACACTACAAACTGCTAGAAGATCTGTATTTCCAGTTTACTTTAATTTCAGAACATGATAATTCTACCTAAAGGTGTATTCACAGAATCACAGAATGTTAGGGATTGGAAGGGACATTGAAAGATCATCTAGTCCAATAACTTGGTAGAAAATAGTGAATTTCCTTTATTTTTATTATTATTATTAAGAATGCAAACTATTAATTAGTCTCTGATCAGTGCCATCCTATGGAAAAAACAAACAAACAAACAAACAAACAAAAACAAATAAACAAACAAAAAAAACTTATGGACTGAAAGAACTGCCCATGTGGTAATGCTGTATTTGCTATGTATTTAAAACTTGAGTGTTGGAACCTTACACGTTTGTTGGTTGGTTGGTTGTTTTTTTTTGTTTGTTTTGTTTTGTTTATCAGGAGAGACTACTTCAAAATAGCAGCTTCAAGTTGCTTTAGGAACCATGAACTGAGTGATGTGGCTGTGGCTGTAAAGATATACAAAAACCAGTGAAACCTGTCTGGAGCATTAGCCCTCATTCATCAAGCTCTTGCTCTCTTGTTAGGAACTTTGAGTATAGTGTGGCTGTGTAAAACTCTATTTAGGAGCCTGATTAGCAAGTAAAAGGAAAATGCACATATACAGTTTTCTTAATTTTATTTTAGTATAGTTGAACCTTACATTATCTAGAGGTGGGTTTTTTTCTTATCTTTTTATGGTTAAAGGTGATATATATGTGCAACCTGCACAATGGAAACATATCATAAACATCTCCAATGACAAGAATGAGTCGTTTGTTTCTTAATGAATGTGATAATATTTTATAAGTTCATGGTGACTGCAGAACATGTTAATAGTGCACACTGGGTACTATAAATTTCACATACTGTACCTCAATTAGTCTTTCAGCAGGTGCAGGTAGGAAGAGCAGACCAAAGCCAGACTAAAACTGTTTACTTTAGCTTGCTGACTGTTTGGACTGGACTGCAGCCATCAAACCATACATCATCATCTTCTGCTTCTTACTGACCTCATTGTAAAAATCAGTCCTTTTAGCTGCTGGATCTAAACTCATTATTACATAATTTTATCCAAGACTTATAAAGGAACTTTATGAAAGTGATGTTTGCTAAGCTAGAATAAGGTTTCCAGAACTAGGTGAATTCATCCAGAAAGATTGTTGAATAAGGACTCTATTCATGGAAAAAAAAAAAAAAAAAAAAAAAAAAAAAAAAAAAAAAAAAAATGATTTTAAGATGGTTGTCCTGGTTGGCTCAGATGAATTGTACAATTTGTCTGTGTGTAGTCAGGAAGAGAGATTGTGCAGTATGTGCTGTTTACAAAAGACTCTGTGTGCTGTTGGGGAGAGGAAGCACACTGAAGAATTGCTCTGCCACTGACATTCATCTCCATGTCAATTCTCTACTCCTTCTACTCTAGTTTTACTGTCTTCTCAATTGTCCCTCAGCAGACACTGCAAAGACCAAGACTGGTGCTTTCCAACATTTTATGACAGCTTCTCCTCTATTCCGTGTTTCAGTCCACAATAAAGGAATTCAAAACATAGCTTTTGTTAAATGTAGCAGATATGTTTGATTAGACAATTTCATTTTAAAAGTCCAGAGTGATTTCATTTTCTCCTGAGATTTTTTTTTTTTTTTTTTTTTTTTTTTTTTTAAGATGGCCTGATTGTATTTCAGCTCTTAATAAATTATAGGTTTTGTAAGTAAAATGTGTAATAATTATTGGATATCTCAAAGGATGGTAAACACAGTCAGTACCAAATTATTTGTATGTGGTGCAAAAGTAATAGTGATGGATACTGGTATCAAACCTAATGAAAATGTTAATATCAGTGCAGAAATGGGATAAACATTATTTCAAAATAGAGCAAAAGACTAAATTGGTTTAAACTGAGAAGGAATGTGGCAAATATTCAGGATCAGGCACATTCATAAGAATAGTTGATTGCATTGTATTAGAACTCACTGAAATTTTTTGAGGACTTCATTATGTCTAATTTGTGTCATATAAGAAAGTGTCTTCAAATGTTTGTCTGCCTTTATACACCTCTGGCCTCTGTATTCACACCTCCCCCTCAATAAGAACAAAAAGAACACCTTGGTATATTTGCATGAAGTTGGGGATTCTGATGTAGTGAAAAAATAATAAATTCTGTTATTCTACTGACCGTCTCTTTCTACATAAATATGCACATACATATACTGTGTTACTGGACCTGGTGCTCACCAGTGCAGATGAATATATTGGGGAGGTCAAGACTGAAGGTAGTTTGGGCTGCAGTGATCATGCCCTAATAAAATTCATGATCTTGAGGAATATAGGCTGGGCAAAAAGCATAGTAGGACTGTAAACCAGGAAGACATAATTTCAGCCATTCAAGGAACTATTGGATGGGACCTTCTGGGAAACTGCCCTCAAAGTTAAAGAAACAAAAGAGAGCTGGGAGACATTTAAAGAGATTTTTCTTAAGGCACAGGAGCTCTCAATTCCAACATGCAAGAAATCACCTAAGGAAGGTAGGAGACCAGTATGGGTGCCAGGGCTTCTTAAACAAACTAAAATACAAAAGGGAAATGCAATAGAGACAGGGCCATTCACCCTGGAATATTATAGGCATGTGGCTCAGGAGTGTAGGGATGGGACCAGGAAAGCCAAGACACAGCTAGAGCTAAAGTTGCTTAGGGGGTTAGGGGTATGAAAAATAACAAGAAGGGTTTAAATATGTACATGACACAGCAAAAGATAAAGTGCTGCCGCCCCAGGATGAGCAAGACCAAGGACCTGGATACAATTTACACAGAGAGGACAGAGGTACTCAACAACTGTTTTTCCTCAGTTTTCATGGGCAATTGCTCTTGCCATACCTGCTAAGCCACAAAACCTCAAGGCAGAGACTGGTAAGAAGAAGTCACACACACTGTGGAAGATCAGGTTCAAGATCATCTCAGGAAACAGAGTGTGCACAAGTTCATGGGACCAATCAGATACATCCCAGTGTGTTGGGGAAAATGGCAGATGAAGTGGCTAAGCCACTATCTATCTCATTTTAAATGCTGTGGAAATCAGGTGAATTCCCCAGTGACTGTAAAAGGGGAGACATCATACCCGTTTTTAAAATGGGTAGAAAGAAACACTCACGGAACTATAGACCAGTCAGCCTCACTTCTGTACTTAGTTAAATCATGGAGCAAATTCTCCTGGGTACCACATTAAGGCATATGGAAGACAGGAAGATGATTGGAGACAGAAAACATTGCTTCACAAAAGTGCAGATCATGCCTAAGTTGTTGGCCTTCAGTGACAGAATTGTTGGATGAGGGAAGAGCAATTACTGTCATTTAACTGGACTTGTGCAAAGCAAAATACTATTCTGTACAATATACTTATCTCTAAAATGGAGAGACATGGATTTGATGGATGGTCTGTTTGGTGGGTAAGAAATTGACTACATGGCCATATCCAAAGAATAGCTGTCAATGGTTTAGCGTCTAGGTGGAGACCAGGGACAACTGGTGTCCTGCAGGAGTCCATACTTGGACCAGTATGGTTTAATATCTTCACTGGTGACAGGGACAGTGGGACAGAGGGTACCCTCAGCATGTTTGTGGATGACAGCAAGCAGAGTGGGACTATCGATAAACTAGATGGGAGGGATATGGCCCAGAAGGAACTTGATAGGTGTGAGAAGGCCCAGGAAATACTCATGAAGTTCAATAAAACCAAATGCAAGGTCCTGTACCTGGGCTGGGGTAATACAAAACGTCACTAGGAACTGGGTAATGCGTGGATTGAGAGCAATCTTGCAGAGAAGGATTTAAGGGTGGATGAAAAGCTCAGCATGAGCCAGCAATTTGTGTTTGCAGCCCAGAAAGCCAATTGGGCTGTATCCAAAAAAATAAAAAATGTGGCCAGCAGGTTGAGGGAGGTTCTCTCCCTCTACTCTGTTTTTGTCAGACTCCACCTGAGTCAAGAGGAGGGAAGTGAAGATGCTCAAAGGCCTGGAGCACCTCTCCTATGAAGACAGGCTGAGCAAGTTTGTGTTGCTCAGCCAGGAGAAGAGAAGGCTCTGGGGAGACCTTAGAGCAGCCTTCCAGTACCTAAAGGGAGTCTACAGGAGGACAGGGGATTACTCTGTGTAGGAAGTGTAGTGACAGGACAAGAAGTAATGACTTTAAAAGAGGGTATATTTAGGTTAGATATTAAGAATAAAGACTGCTCTGAGGGTTGTGAGGCACTGGAACAGTTTGCCCAGAGAAGCTGTGGATGCCCTCTCCGTTAAAGTTTTCAAGGCCAGGTTGGATAGGGCTTTGAGCAATGTGGTCTTAGTGGAAAGCATCCCTGTCCTTGGCAGGGGTTATAAACTAGGTGGTCTTTAAGATCTCTTTCAACTTGAACCATTCCATGATTCTATGATTCTATGAAAAGACAGTTTATTGATGCTTTTGAGACTCTTACAAGGATTATGATAAAGTGTGGAACTGAGGTAAAAGAGATAAGTTGAATGGAAAGGTGAAGAGTATGTGACATGCAGTTTTGAGGGTCTGCATAATAACAAGTAGTCTGAAACTCAGATTTTAAAGTTGGATTTTATTTTTTAGTACCGTAGGCAGAATGGACCAAAGCACTGTTTCCACCGAGGACTATAAAATTTAAGTACTGAGTACCACTGATTAAATTTCTCATAAATTCTTACCAAAATCTGCCTAAATATGAACAGAGATATATGCACTACACTCAGTGGAAAACATTGACATTTATGGAAGGAAAAAAAAAAAAAAAAAAAAGGAGAGAGATGTTAGAGAGATATCTTCAAAGATGAACTTCAAAGATGAATTAGGAAAGAGTTTCCCTGTTCATTTAGTTATCTTATCCACAGCAAAGATTCTTGGACATCTTGAAGCAGCTAATGCCAGATCCTGCTGGAGAGAGAGACAGAAACAGACCACTTCTCCAGCTGGTACATCTCTTCTATTCTGATACAAGTGGTATTTTCCTGAACTAGCTTTTAAGAATGGGGGCTTATAAATAGGTAAAGCTCAGGGAAAGGAGTACAGGCAAGTTTAGAGATCACTGCAGTGGTTCTGGGCTCCTCAGAACTTCAGCTAGGTAAAGGTGCTCACTCAGGTTGTTATATCTATGTCCTTGGGTGTAAGGCTGATCCTGTCCCTGTGAATGGTTGTGGACTGCTCATGATAGAACCAGCATCATGTAGATTAGGACAATTTGGTGATGGTGTTATTGAATGTCCTTGGCTTTTCTACCTTGGCAAAATATCTTTGAGCAGATATAATCATTTTCAGCTCAATTTGCCCTTCACAATTACTACTTCTAAGACTTTGGTAACAAGAGGTCCATCACCTCTTCATCCCACCTTCTGCTATCTGGTAAATCTGTGTGATCACTCTGAGAGATTAGGCTTTGTTTGTCTCTAAGACCATCAAGCAATGACAAGCACATAGAAAACTTTCTCCGTGGAACCCCAAAACCACAAATCTAAATCTTTCTTTTCATTGCTCCTCAAATGCAGTATTTCACTTCCCTATTCTTTTATTATTATTATTATTATTATTAATATATTTTTTTTGTCTTTTTATTGTAGTAGCTAACTGTAAAACTCTTAAATTCTGGAAGTGCTAACTTTCTTGTTAAACTGCTTTGTTAAAAAATAAAATAAAATAATCAACCAGATTATGTTTATCCAAAGAACATTTCTCTAAACTTTAATTTAAGAGACAGGGAGGAAATAAAAATGAAAAATTTGGACTACTTTTAGATTTAGTATTTCACAGGAACATGTCAGAGGGTATTTTTTGTCTGCATTTCATGTGAAAAAAGACTTTTTGCTTTGCCAATTTAACAGTGCTAATAGCATATGTAGCTTATGGAGCAATATTGTTCTTTGGAAGAACTTGGCTATTCATTTTAGAGTCAGTAAATTAGATTAAAAAATTAGATTAAAAATTAGATTAAAACTGCACCCTGCAGGAGAGAATATTATTAACATTACCTCTGTATGAAGAATATGTAGATGTAGGTCTGCTGAATATTAAATCTGATTGTGTATCTGGAACAGTTTGGTTTTTAATACATTCTTTCTCAAAGTTGTTTCATGGCTCAGGGTTTTGCATTCCACTTTTCTAGAAATGATCACGTTGCCATCCATAAAGTAAGGAAGGGAAGAGTTGCTTAGTAAGGAATATAATAATAATAATAATAATGTTGCATTTATTGAAAATATGTGTATGATTCACTTGGGTGCATGCTGTAAATATAGCACATTTTATAACTCCCATCTATTTGTGTTCCCTCCTGTTTGGAGTGTGAAAAAACAAACCACTTAAAATCACTTACATGTTGAGATACATTGCGCCAAGAAGACAGATGGATTTATCATACAAAATGACATTTAACCAGGTGAAAGAAGCTTGAGATTATCTCTGTGAAGAAGTTTGTCAGGAGAAGGTGAGACTTATTTGTAGCAAGAAAAAAACAATGAAACTACAATAATTATATTTTTTAAAAAAATATATATATTCTGAGGGTTTTTTGAGCATTTGTACTTAAGTAACCTTCATTCTGACCAGATAGCAAGGAAAAACATGATAAGGCTGTTGGTTCTGGTTTTGTTTGTACAAGCACTGAGTGTGCCTGAGTGTATTGATCTTTGTGGCCAACTTTGTATCTACACACACACACACACACACACACACACACACACACACATGCATATATGCATATATGTGTTGTACATTTATGTTTGGGGGTGTGCATCTACTGCAGATACATGCTTGATCTCACACCTGGTAAAAACTGGGAGCATGGAGCTGCAGCAACCTCTCCAGCATCAGACTACTTGATTTAGCAACCCCAAACACCTTCTGCCTCCAGCAACTGGCAGAGCACAGACATTTATACCCCTAGCGTAATGGCATATCGCCACAGAGAGGTATTAGGGTAACACTAACATGCAGGTCCAACTTTAAATGGCAACACCAGATAAACAACACTTGAAACACCTACGATATGACTTCTTTTATTTATCTATATAGATAGGGTGAAGTTTTTTCCATTCATTCCTTGCTTTCCCCCTTTTTTCACTAACTCTGCAGTTTGTTTATTCTATTAACAGTGAAGAGCAAATACAACAAATGATAATGAAGATAGTTAACTTCATCTTTGACATCAATATTTTAAAAAGAATGTATTTTCAAGGTAGTGTTACTGAATTGATTCTAACATTTTTTAAGAAAAGCTCTTTTCTTTGAAGATGCTTTGTTTTAGACATTAGAGTTAAAACAGCTTTTGATCTGTTTTTGCTCCTTTTTGCTTCTTCTCCTTTTCCTAGGACTGTTTGTTAAAACATTATACAGTCCAGCATATGGTGGGTCTGTCTGAAAAAAAAAAAAAAAAAACGTGTAAAGAGAATCTTTTTGCTTTGTTAAAAAAAATAATAATCCTACAATATCACTCTCATTAAGAATGATGGATACAGAGATATAATAATAAACACTTATTCTATACCTATTTGGAAAATTGCTGGGTAGTGATGCTTTTCCATCAGAGCTATTCATACGAGCAATGAATTTAATTGTAAAACTGAAAAGGCTTCTTTAGTCATGGAAATAGAAAGCTGTAGTCTTCTACTTGGAAAAATATGGGCTAGGATTTGCATAGTTCATTACTAAACAAGATTTTGACTAAAGAATCTTTCTCTCTTCCTAGAAAGCAGGGTTGGATGTGCATTGTAAAGTCAAATGAGAATGTTTTATTAAAAAATATATTATTTGCATGTTTTAATATTGATAAGACTATTTTTGGTTCTGTTGCATAAAATCACTGTGTGTCAGAATATATAATCTGAACAACTCAGTTGTGAGAAAAACCCACAATGTTCATACAAGTTAGCATCCTGGGCTGGTAAAATGTCTTTGGTAAGTCAGAATCTATGCAGACATTCTCTTCCACACAGATCTATGGAACAGAAATACTTGTAAATCCTATAAAAATAACCATAACCATGTGAAAAAGACACATGGATAAAATGGCTGCAGATGCCTTGTAGAAAGTTTTGCTGACATCAGGGAACTCCTCTGGTGATACAATAGAAGGTGTTCTGAATCTTGAACTACCATGCTTCTATATATGAGACTTGACAAAGTAATAAAACAGTGAAGGGAAGACGTTCGAGTGAATAGGCATTCCCTTGCTTTTTCTTTGTTCATATCAAGAACAGCTCTAGTGCAGAATAATATGGTCATCATCAACCCCATAGCAATCATCTACAAGGAAGCTGTCAAAGTCCAACATGACTTTTTGGTCATGGGATTCTCCCATTTTGTTTAGTATTTGATATGTTTTTAAGATCAATTATATTGTGAAATCAGAAAACTATAAAAGAAACTTCAGAAGCCAATGCATCTAAAAGGTGTTCTGTAGTGCTCAAGAACATGCATGTGTGGGGTGAGGACTTCCTCTTTTTCCCTCCAAACATGCAACTGAGTCAGTGACCCTAAAAGCAGAGCAAAAGGACAACAGCAGATTCAGTGCCTGAAGGGGTAATCTGTGTATCTGGCTATGTATTTTTTATTTTATTTTTTTGGCAATATACCAATATTTATTATTGATATTTATTAATATACCAATATTTATTAGGTTTGTTTGTTTGTTTCTTTTCTTCTTTACCATACTCAACAAAAAGTTTTCATCTTTAAATCCAAAATGCAGACTCCTGTAACAGATTATTCTGTGTGAATGATCTCACAGAGAATTTTACCCGGAGAAAATGACAGTAGTAGATCTTATTAAGTTGATGTATTTTTGTGTTCTGATCAGTCATTAGTTTATAGGCAAGGAGTAAGACACCAAATTAAATCAATCCCTCTTTTTGTAATAATCACTTTTAAACGATGTTTCAAACATAACAGTGGATCAGAATACTATGTAGAAGAAAAGACAGCAGGGTGAAGACAGTAAGCATGGCTTCATGAGAGTTCTTCAGATGTGATGTGACTTTACTGGAGCTTTCTTTCTTTCTTTCTTTCTTTCTTTCTTTCTTTCTTTCTTTCTTTCTTTCTTTCTTTCTTTCTTTCTTTCTTTCTTTTTCTTTTTCTCTCTCTGGATGCTGTGGTGTCCTAGATCCTGCCCTTGTTCTTTTGTTCATAGCAGAACTTGTGAGGAGCAGTAGAAAATGGCATTGAGGCAAATCTGTTACCGTGCCTGCCATCAGTTGTCTCCATTGATTCTGACACAGGTAAGTTTCTGCCAGGATGATGAAGGGCTCTGACAGGAAAGCATATGAAGGCAGAGAATAATCCAGCTCCAAGAACATGGATATAGAGAGAGCAGTGTTACAAAAACGAGTCAGAAAGCTCACCAGTTCAGCCTTGTGACACTGTGCTAAGTAAAACAAAGCCAAGAAACCCACAATGCAGTGGTGGGTTAGCAATAAACTCTGCCTGTTCTTGGAGCACTCTGACTGCAGTCAGGAATCAAAACATAAAAAACATATATTGCATGAAGCCTGATTGTTTTCTGTAGTATATGTTCTGGCTGCATCCAACGGGTGATGTTTGAGATGTACTTTTTGTGGGTGGGGATGCACTAGTGGTGTGCTAAGGACAGAGAGGAATCCCTTCCTTCATTTTATTTTTTAATTTTTTTATATTCTTTTTTCCTTCTTCCCCATCACTCCTGCATTTTGGAAACTTTGAAAACAGGGAAATTGAGGGGAAGAGAAAACATCTCTTTTCCCTGAAATTGTACCAAAAGGTTGATACTTGTCTGGACACTTTTCTGTAGGAGGAAAGAAACAGAGTTTGAGGAAGCCATGTCTTTGCAATATAGCAGTTTTCTTAGTGTGAGAAGCTGCTCTAAATCTTGGAAACTCAAATGCCCTTGGCTCATTAGCGGTCTTGCTGATCAACATTTTTTGTTGTTAGTGATAAACAATCAATCTGGCACAGGCTGCAACTCTTAAAAACTGCAGTTTTTCATCCCTTCTCCTCTCAGCCAAATATAACAAACAGCTAATAATCATCAACATAATGAATTTCAAATTTAAAGCCAGTGACTAAGAATGAATAGCTATTTAGTAAGTACTCTGTAGGTCTCAACACATTGTTCAGCCCTGTTTAATCCATTACTTTTAGCTGTGCTATGTCCTGGGACTTTGCAATACAACGTGATGTAATCATTGCTTCTATTACAATTTATTGAACAAGCGTCTCAACAGCTTAATTTTCTTCCTGCTGGTATGTGCAGATGTCACTTAGCTGTTGTAGGTGCCCATCTATGTCCAGCCATGTGGAGACACCTCTGTGCTGTTGTAGGTGCACTTCTGTGTCTGGCTGATACTGATTTCTGCTGTGTGTCACAGCTATTTCCCATCGGAGATTGACGCAGTATTGTTTTCCATAGAATTAATTAATTCCCAGAACTCCATGTTCTGACTATATTGTATTGCCTTCTTTGTCTTTATACACCAGTAAGTCCATAACTACTCTGATGTTAATTTCTAATGTAGACTTTACTGTTCTTCTGAAGAAATAAAAGAAGTCAGCAGTGACAAGCTATGTTTCATTAGTGCTGTTCTGTCATTTAACATACCTAAATAGGGATAAGGTTCTGAATACATCACAATTTGTAAGAGGTATTTTATTATTTTGCTACTGTTTTCCATCAAGCTATTTTGCATGGGAATAACATGAAATAATATTTCACCTGTATTTTGTTGAAATGTGAGGTTTTTGATGTATTTTTGCAACAGATGCTTCATCTAAACATGAAAAAACTGATGTGTATATTTTCTTACTTGCTCGTGTTTTACTAATGTTGTCTCAGGGAATTTAACAGGTAGTTAATCTTTTTTTCCAGCAAGAACCTCTGCCTCTTCCAAGAGATATATTCTTAGTGTCAGCAATGTCATCTACTGTGCTTGCCTTGGCTTCTTTTTGTCCATACACATTCCTCAATGTCTATATTCATTTGAAGGTACAAAAATATTCCTTACATATTTATTTATTTTTAGATCCCAGAA
>CM021797.1:48103648-48142715 GCA_011076525.1 Nettapus auritus | reverse complement strand
AAAAAAAAAAAAAAAAAAAAAATCATGATTGAAAATTTCCTCTCTTAATTGGCAGTAGGGTCTGGTCATGTACTGTTTGTCTCACACTAGTTTAAAAGTCCTGGTGGCTGTTAATAAGATTCATCTTTAGCAAAGTCTCTGATATCCCCTGGTACTGCATAGGTTTTTGCTTAGGTACTTTCTCTGGTGTGATGATTCAGGACTTTACTCTGCTTACTCTACAAGTTTATCAAATAAGTAAACATATATATATATATATATGAGTTTTAATTCATCTTGTAATTTGGATGTTTTTAATTATTTTATTCTTGGGCATGGCAATGTTGGCAATTTGGTCTTCCATAGAAATGAAAATAAACTTTCATTTTATCTAATCATGATTTCTTGCTTATATAAACAATCAAATAAATACATAAATAAATAAAGCAAGTAAACAAAATTATCTGCCTCTGTATTTAAAGACCCTCCACTTTCCTTTGTTCAGGAGCACTTTTGCTAGGCTTTTACTAGTACCACAATGTACAAGAGCCCAGTTTTGGCCATGTTCTTTTAAAATAATTATGCCAATATCTTTCTTGCACACATCTTATGTGCATCATACCCTCATGTTTTAACATCTGGGGACCTTTCTAGTAAAATGTTCAACTTCTTTAAGCATTTAATTTAGAATTAAATCTAATGTCCATTGGATATATCTTCCCAATGTTTTTCACATGCTCATATGCACAATTACATTGATAATATGTTCTTTGCATAGCTGGCTATTTTCTGGGCAATTCTTTCTATCCCTTGCTTGTTGGGTTAGAGATATGGTCATGAGTTTTGAGCTAGGAGATGAACTACTTCCTGCTGTCTTTATTTCTACTTCATAATTCCTAGTCTAGAGTTTAGTAGTATTGGCTGTTTTAATATTCCTGTGAAACACAGTATCTGATAAATGCAGCCCATATGGCACATTACCAACAGTGTTTTTTGTTGACTGCATATCTGCTCTACTCTATTCTGTTTTATTAATCATTCTCACTATTAATCATCTGAACATCAAGCAAGATATCAGTCATTCTTATCAGAATCCCTGTATGGTAAGTAGCACAAGATATGTTCTGATTTATTTATATACTTGTATATACATAGGTAACAACTTTGTCTTTTTGACTGTTGGCTTTCAGACTAACTTGCATTTAGGTGACATATTCTGTATTGCAATATTTCGAAATAAATATATTACATTTACAATAATTATTTTGGTGATACTAAGAAAATAATTTATTGTATATATACAGTGGAACTAGATCTTATACATTCTTTTTAATGTCTCGTTAGTAAAATCTGTAAGGCCTGGATTTCAGCTTATAGTGATTCTGGTAATCTGTGTGTCCTTACCTGAATTTACGTTTAAAGATTTACAGTGGGATTTTTAAAACTATTAAATCTATTTGGATTGGAATTTTGGATCATTGTCAAACTGACTGAAATTATGCAATTCCAATACCAAAATCATGCTATTTTAAGAATCCTATAGCAAAGAGAAGACAGTCGGTTTTCATCTGGTAATGTAAATAGTACCTACAAATACTGCTGTAAGGCAAACAAGGTCAGATTTATTTCAGTAATTCAGTAAAGGAACATGTAAAACAAAGTACTTAATATTTGAGCAATTGTTTCAAAGTCTGCATTTCATTACTCTCTCTCTCTAAATATATTCTAATGATTTTTATTTTAGAACTTCTTCCTGTGCTTTTTCAGATGAGAAGGAGCTCTGGTTGAAGACAGAAATCTTTTTCATTGGTGCCATGGAATGATATAGGTGAAGGTGTGTCTACGGTTATGTGCACCTTTGGATAGCAGGCTTTCTTTATGCACAATAGCAAAAGTGAAGGTTTATGATCTGCACTGATAGCAGAGTGGTGCTTCAGTAATTTCTATGTTGCACTTTAGGCCTGACTTCATTCACTTTAAATTCTTGAAATGCACTTTGCACAATTCTGCTTACTTGGCCTTTGCTCAGAAGCAATGTCAAGGGAGATGGCATAATGAGCAATGGCTATCGAATCTATATTTGGGGAGTATTAAAGTACAGAATTTCAGCCTGAAATTCTCTTATGGGGAGAAGGAAATGCCATAGAAATTCTAGCAGTAAGGTATTAGACTCAGTTTAAAAACAAATGAGCAATGTTTTTCTAACCATCACTTTAAGTCACATTCATCAGGATATATTGCTGCTGCCAACAGAATACAAGAACCAACAATAAATGGATCATTTCCATTGTTCCACTGTATATTTCAGCATGCACAATGAGTAATAACCATATATTTGGGGCTGCTTGTACATGTCTGTTTAGCAAGCGCTTGCTTGACATAGTGCTGTATGCTACATGCAGAATATAAAAAAGATTAACTTTTCAGTATTACTGAGTTGCTGGAATATTTTGAATTATTTTAGATAAGCAGGCTCATGCAATGGACTAGTGAGTTTATCATTCCATTGTTAATCCTGCTGGAAAACGAAATTATACCCCAGAAAGCCACAAGTCAATATTGAGGAGCACAATCGGATGGGTGTGTCTAAAATTGATTGTTGTTTCAGAGAGATTCTCATTTCTAAATGCAATACATGTTTTAGGCATAGGAAGCCCTCTAAAACTTCAGCAAAGAGTTTTCCAGCTACAGTGTGCAGTCTGCATGAACATAGTTGGATGAACAGTCAGATACCTGAATTTCATGGGAAAGTGGATAATCCCACATGAAAAAAAAAAAAAAAAAAAAAAAAAAAAGTCAATTCAAGTTGATAGAAGGTTGTAATATCCAGCCTATGCTGTGTGCCTGCTGAGGACTTTTTGTGGTGAGATGTAACAGCTCAGTGTTCCATGCAATGCCATGCACAGCCATCATACCTTGTCTGGAAGACTCCACAGCAGAGCAAACAGGCTTTATGGTAGGTAGGTAGGTAGGTACTGTGATTCAGTTTTACAGCTGAGGAAACAGGCTTTGGAAATTGAAAGGCTCTGCAGTTCAGTGAGTTACTCCTCATTTATACAGACAGAAGAGAAAGTGGCTTACACTTAGCCACATAATAGTAATAAGAAATTTCCATTGGTGCTGAGAATAAAATTCCTTTCCATCTTTAATGATGAATTCACCCTTAAAGACCTTCTGCTATTCTATGTGATTTGAAAGGCACGTACATTACCTTATTTTTAAAGTTTGGTGATAGATGCACACTTTACTTTTAAACTTGTCATTTATCTCCAATGTTCCTTGTGTGATCTGCCCTCATTCTCTTCTCCCTTGACTGAAAACAAACTTGAGAAGTTCTCTGATCCTGTCAGCTTTGTCTGCTACTAAGAGTTGAAAATTAAAGCTTGAACAGCCAAAATCTTGGCAGCTCCAGTGGTTTTGCCTTTTAAAACCATATTTTATTCTCCTTTTCATGCACTGACACAGACATGCCTTTCAGATGTTCTTCAGCTACAGCTGTGTGCACTTGTATTGATAAACTAATCATGTAAACTCAAGCAAAATTGACTATCAAAGGGAAAGAGATAAGTAAAAATACATACTCCCACAGAAAAGAATAAAATGGAAGAAAAAGAAGAGAAAATGAATTATTTTTTAAAAATAGGCCATATTAGTGTAAATATTTTCTTAAGAAGACAATTGCACTCTGTAAGGAATGCAGTCATGATTATTACTTGCAGTTATTGAATAACTTTGATCTATCAGATATTTATAATGCATGCAGGATATGTGGGAACTAAGCATGTTTGAGCAGTCTTCTGTTATTGTATAATATCTTAAAATTTATGTACAACTGGTTGTCTCATAGAGTACTTACTTTCTATCATTCTCCAAGTAGGTCATCCCAAATGCCTTCTAGAATTTGCTTGCACTGATCGCCCAGGGCACACTGCTTGTTTTCTTGCTTTGCGTATGTTTACTTACCTTGGTTTATGAAGCCTCACTGCCATTGGCACCTGTGGGAGGATGCTGCTGTACAGCTCACCTCACTCTGAGAACTGACATTGGGAATATGTTTGACATCCTTAAAATAAGAATCACTTCTGCTAACTGAGTACCTGACATGGTTTGTATGCTGCAGACATCTCCTGCCATATGACCAGAAAAAAAAAAAAAAAAAAAAAAAAAAAAAAAAAAAAAAAAAAAAACTTGCAAGAAACTGAGAGGCTTCTGCAGGTGTACAGGAGGCAAAACAAAGACAACTTTTTCAAACCTTTGTGCCTGGAGAATGATTTTTTCCAGACAAGCCAAAAAGGATAATAGGCTGTGGAGAGCAACAACAGGGGACAATAGAGATTAGCATCTTAATTCCTCTGAGTGTGGCAGTGGTCAAAAGAGATTAATCTAGAAGGTAGATGGATGTCTCTCAACATACCTTGTCAGCTTGCTTGGATACAAATCTGTGGCTGGAAAGAGGAGATATTGCGGCAGCTACTACAATCTGCTAAAACAGGAATCTTCCATGATGAATTCTGTGGACCGAACTCCTGAGTGTTAGTGTAAGACACTTTATTCATTATTTTTTAAACAGAATATGTTTGGGGCTGCTAATTAAAACAGGTCATAGGATAGATCAAGATAGGATAGGAGGCAAAGGACAGCTGATCTAGTCAAGAGTTCATTATAAAATTGTTAAAGAAGTATAAATATATTTTTCCACTGGCTTTAACAGCTTGTTAGGTGACCAGATTTAGTACCTTTATATTTAGCAATTTTCTCACCCTCCATTAGCTGATTGCACTGATACTGCATTAAGCTGGTCTGCTTATTTGCTGTTGCAAGTCAACCACACTGGGCTGCGTCCTTTGACCACATCTTGTTAATATAAACTAAAGTGGTCAGTCCTTGGCAGCAGAGAGTTCTGATGGTCATTTGAATGATCTAGCAAAAGAGCCCATGGTGGACTGTCTGCACTTCAGTATTTAGTGTTGCCTTAGAATCATAGAATAGGAACACAGAATATCCTGAGTTGGAAGGGACCCACAACAACCATTGACTCCAACTCCTGGCTCCACACAGGATCACCCAAAAATCAGACCATGAATCTGAGAGCACTGTACAAACACTTCTTGAACTTGCAGGCTCGATGCCATGATCACTTCCCGGGGGAGCCTGTCCCAGTGCTCAACTGCCCTCTTGGTAAAGAACCTTTCCCTAACACCCAGCCTGACCCTCCCCTTGTCCCAGCTCCATGCCATTCCCTCAGGTCCTGCCGCTGTCCCCAGAGAGCAGAGCTCAGCGCCTGCCCCTCCGCTCCCCTCGTGAGGGAGCTGCAGGCTGCCATGAGGCCTCCCCTCAGCCTGCTCTGCTCTGGTCTGAACAAACCAAGTGACCTCAGCTGCTCCTCATACATCTTGAAGTCTAGACCCTTCACCACCTTTGCATAACTCCTCTGGATGCTCTCTAATAGTTTTATCTCCTTTTTATACTGTGGTGCCCGCACCAGCTCAGAGCAGAGCAGGATGATCTCTTCACTCAACAAGCAAGTAACGTCAGGCTCGATGCACCCCAGGATAAAGTTGGCCCTCCTGGCTACCAGGGCACAGTGCTGACTCATATATGCTTTGCCATCAACCAAAACCCCCAGATCCCTTTTTGCTGGGCTTCTCTCCAGCATCTCATCCCTCAGTCTGTATGTATAGCCAGGGTTGCCTCTCACACATACAGAATCCAGCACTTGTTCTTGTTAAAGTTCATACAACTGGTGATTGCCCAGCCCTCCAGAGATCAGTCTGTCTGATCTCTCTGCAAGATCTCTCCCCCCTCAAGGGAGTCAACAGCTTCTCCTAATTTAGTACCATCTGCAAACTTATTTAGTACACCTTCAGTTGTTACATCAAAGTCATTTATGAAAACATTTATGAGAACTGGCCCTTAAATGGAGCAACCCCCTGGGCAACCCCACTAGTGAAAAACTGCATGCTCACCCTGAGCAGCTCAAGCTGTGGCACAGTTTGCCAAGTGTGTCACATCCAGGGCGAAGAGGCTGAATTCCTCTTGGTGCTGAACTGTGTTGACCCTCATCTGGCATTCCTACCTGGTTTTTAAATAATTAGATTCACATTCAGCATTTCTGAGATCTCTTCTTACTGGGCAGACTACAAGACCATCAAGTATTCATCACTTCCACCAACTGTATCACATATTTGAGATAAAACACAATCCTGAAAATAGGAAACAGACATTTTTCCAGCATCTCAGAGAAGTGGATATTCTGTAATTCTGTGATTCTATGATTATTGCAGTTGTTCACTAGGAAATGCTGAGGATATAAGGACATACGGAGGGCTGAAATCCCTCTCTCTAAAGTCTGAATGTATTTTGCCAGCATTTCTCTCTAAGGTGCATATGCAGCCTGAGATCTTTCTTTAGGACTGGCAAATGCAGTATCTAAGTCAGTGTAATGTCTTAATATTGCCTGGATTCAAAAGGATGTTTCAACCACTGCTGTGAAATATTGCCTGTTCTCGTATACATCTCAGTGTAAAACTACCTCCAAACAGCCTCAGTTTGTGCTAAGGGAGGTTTAGATTGAATATTAAGAAAAAAAAAAAAAAAATCTTAATAGAAAGGTTAGTTAGACATTGGAACAGGCTGTCCATGGAAGTGGTGGAGGTGTTTAAATCCCTGGAGTTATTTAAGAGACGTGTGGATGTGGTGCTTAGGAACATGGTTTAGCAGTGGACCTGGTAATATTAGGTTGATGGCTGGACTTGATGATCTTAAGGGTCTGTTCCAAAATGAAATCATTCTGTGATTCTATGATTCTGAGATTTTGGAGAGATTTCAGTGGTTATTCTGCATGTGGTCTGTGTTTCTCTGTGACTGGGAAAGTGCATAAGATTTGTTTTTCTGGGGAGGACAGCCTGAAGTCTTCCTGCCACAGACACTGGTCCTTCAGGCAGGACCTCAAATCTTACCTAATGTATGTAATAAATTCAGCTCAAAGCAGAGCTATTGCCTTCTCCTGACCACCCCAATCTCCCCTTTTGCAATACTACGGCTATGCCAGAGTGTAATGCTGTGTTATGTTCACCCTGCTTTTCCGCTGTTCCTTACGAATCTCCTATAAGCTACTCTCCAAAAGCAAGTACAGGTTAAATGGACTGTGTCTGACTTGGTCAAGTAATCTTGTCAAGAAATTGGTAAGATTAATGGGATCCTGAGAATACTTGAACAGAAAGTTCTTATTTCCTAGCAATGTCTTAATCTTTTCAGGCCACTGGGAAATACAAGAACAGAAAGTCTAATTGGAGTCAGGAACAAAGTAAGCGAGAGAGAATTTTGTTCTGTTCTCAATAACAAGAAGTCTTCCGTGGGGAGAAAGGGTGGTCAAGGATTCCAAAATTCTGTTTTTTTGTTGTTGTTGTTGTTGTTGTTTTGTTTGTTTGTTTTGTTTTGTTTTGTTTTTGTTTTTCCAGAGTTATTAGATAAAACAGAAGTACAGAACAATGTATGGAGCTCTGTGCTCAGCAGTGGGCTACCCCTGTTATTCTTCTTCACAATCAAAGTCGTTAGGCAGTTAATAGAATTTCTAATGTCATTTTTTTTCTATATATAACTGAATTAATATCCCATGTCCTCAGTACCTCCATTGCATAATGATGCTTCACACACACAGAGACATAACTATTCAGCATACAGACATTCAAATCATGAGTTCTACAACTGTAACATAGTTATACAAATACAAGAGCAGGTTTGCTCACTTGTTTACCTTTTATAGCAGCACTGAAATATTTCATGCCCCCATCTCCCTTCCTCCCACTCAGAATTTTCCCATATATATTTGATCTTTCTGTATTTTTTGGCTGCTGTACATGAAATGAAATTTATCTTAAGTCTGATTTGTTTCCTGAGTTTTTCAATATGCATGTTTTTTAGCAAGTAAAAGTGCTACAGTGTTTCTGAAAGTCATCTGGAAAGGTGGGAACCACAAAATATTGCAGACATAGCCTCTTTCATCTAGCAAGAACATTGATGTATAAATATATTAACGATACAGTCATGTTAAAAGTAATGCAACAATTTCAAAAGAGGATTTATTGTTTTTATCAAATCTGTGGTTGCCATTAGTCTTTCCTGTCTTAAAAGGACTATCCCTTTGCTTCATGACAATGTTTAACCAGACAGATTTGAATTCTTAATATATCATGTTGTACATTTGTCAAGAGCTAAAGTCTCCTTGTGGAATTCATCAGAAAATGAGGTAGTTAAGATAGCTAGCTTCTTCAGGTGGCTAAAATTTTCTTGACTTTTTCACCCCACAGCAGCTATGTGATCACTTCTTAACATTGACATATAAATATGTCAGAAATCCAAGGTCTTAAGAAAGACAATCCCCTTCAAAAAATCTTCTTGATTTTTGCTATTATTAACTTCACTTAACTTTCTCCACTATGAGAAAGATGTATACATATTCATATGATATTGGCCATATGAATAAGAAACTTACACCAGGATTCTGTGTATAAAAGCCATCCAGAGAAATGTGTGTGTCCAAAGAATGTATGTGGAGATAGAAATTCACTTCAAATTTAGAGTCAGTCCTCTGTCCCTCAACTTAAAGGATGCTAAATAAGTCCATAAAACTCTCAAAAAAAAAAAAAAAAAAAAAAAAAATAAAGTCCATCTGTATGCAGTCTACATTTAAAATGTGATTTATTCAGTTTTGCAAACATAATCAGTATCCTTTTAAGGGGATGCATCTTAAAAATTTTGTCCTGTTTTGAAAACACAGCATTGTTGTTCATACTGTACTCTTTCAGATAATATTGCTGTAAAGCAGAATAAGGTGATTCAATAAATTACTGGGATGTATGTTTCCATGGACAGTAAATCAACAAAGATTGCTCAGCAGTTAAAAAAAAAAAAAAAAAAAAAAAAAAAAAGGCAACAAAATGCTTTGATCTACCATATGTCTGAGGAAAACCTAAACTGATTCAGTGCAGATATTACTCTTGTTTAGTTATTGCTGATGTTGTGCTTTGCACTATTGAAAAAGTGGAGAAGTGGAACACGCAAACACTGGCTCAAAGGTCTGTATCACTGTATCACGGTACACTCAGAGGTGTGTATCACAGCAGAATTAGTCTTCCACTGACAGAGCTTTATAAGGTGGAATAATAATTTTGAGATATTATCACTATGAATTTTCCTGTATATGCAAAGGGATGGTCTTTGCACCTCACAGAAGAGAGGAAGACATCTTCATTTCTCTGCTGAGCTTATTTTGTACTTGTCTTTTGATAACCCTGTACTCAGCTGAGGGTCTGGGGAAGAACTGGGGTTATTAGCAAGAGATCACTGGAATCCTGGTTCACTTATGTGTTGATCTTCCTGAGATAATAAAAAGGAAACTATTTCTCCTGGTCTCCTCACTACTTCCTGGTCTGCAACTTTGTGAGGGAACTTCTAAGGAACCTCTGTGTCCAGTGCAAGTGATGTAGTAGGTGACCCACAACTCTCAGCATAACATACCTATATTCAGAAGATCATACTATAACATTTTCTACAGGAATGAGAAGTGAAACAGATTAACTTCTCTAAATGAATGATTTCATCCATTTCTACTGATTTGCACTGGAAATTTAAAGGCATGTTTAGCATTTTTGCTTCCATGAAATTCTTATATAGTTCACATATTTCTTGGAATTGTGTTTTGCAGCCTAACTGTGCAACACAGAAAATATTGCCTGATATTCTTGCCAAAGCATTCTCTTTTCTTCAAGTTTTCTTCTTTTGTGGTAATGGCAGGAATAGGAATTTAAAGTTATAGTAATCTGAAAGTTTATGTATTTTAAAAGTTTAGGACTTGGAATGATCAATTGTACATACAAAGTGTTATTTTATAATTAAATGTTATTTAGAATCACAATTTTTTTTTTCTAGCTAGAAGTGAACATTAGACCTTATTAGCAAGTTTTCTAATATTTTTCACAAAGTTGTATCTCCAAAATAAATAAATAAATGTATCCAATTGAGTTAAAGCCATCTCGATGGAGTCCATTGCTTAGCTTGGCAAGAAAAGAGAGTGACTTGTTTCTCACTGATGGAATCTGTGAAGCTGATAACTTCAAATAGAGAGAGAGGAAGTGAGAGAGAGAGAAACAAAAAAGTTTAGGGATGATTTCAACGTTTCTTCACTGCCTTTGTGATTTACTGTGATAAAATGAAAGTTATCAATACAGTATTTTGAAAATGATACTTTTTTTTTTTTTTTTTTTTTTTTCCATATAGAATGCATTCAGAGAAGGGTAGGAATAAATAACAGTGTGCTAGCTATGACTGCAACACACTTGCTCCATGGTTGAGGCACTGTTCAGTACTCCTCGACTGCAATTAGGGATGGTTTTTAGGATAGAAGAACGAACTATTTCCAGCACTTTCAAATGTTATGCAGAAAACCCACCCTGTTACTTGAATAGTGAAAAAGGCCATCTGTTAGGCTCTTCTCAGCCCTGCAGCATTTGTGTACAGTATTCAGGCTTTGCTAATGCTGCAATGGAACTATACATTTCTGCATTCTCCATGTGAATCTCTAATTAGTGAATATCAGTACTAGCTGTAATAAAACCATTTGCAAACACATGTAAAAACTACAAAGGTATCTGTCTGCATGAAAAATGCAAGACAGTTTTGTATCCTTTTATGCAAGGAGTAAAAATAAATCATAAGAATTTTAAATGGGATTTTCTGAAGTGTCGGTTCAAATTACTTCAACTGTTCCTGAACAAAAGTTACTAAATTCAGTCAAAATTAAACCCTAAATCAAATACATGTTTCCTTCATTCTATTTTTGACTCATGCAATTAGGCTCATAGAATAACTCGATAATGTTTGTTAGAATGATACTTAACACTTATTACAGTAAAAATCATTGCAAGGTGAATATAGCTCTTCAGGCTTTAATTGGTATGTGTATGTGTTGTTGAGACTGTTAGATACTTCTGGGTTTGAAACAATTACAGAAGATCAATAAATTCCAACAAATGTTCAGCAAAACTGCAGGCTGATGTTTCAGCATAGTCTGGAAGACATAAAAAAAAAAAAAAAAATGCAGACAGCTTGTGAAATGGTTTTCCTGTAAAATGGAATGACTGACACAAATATTTCACAGGTTGACCAAGAAGTATTTGGTGCATTTCCTTTCCTCATGTGTGACAAAAAAAAAGAAAAAAGGAAATTCTAATAGACTCCTTGCAAGAGATGAAAAGTAATTTTCTTTTCATGGCACAGACACTGTACAGTTTGTAAAGAATAATTCATAAATGTATTTGTAGTAACAACTGTGCAAATTGCAGAAAATAATAATTTTTAAAAGATCCCTTTGTTTAGCGCCGCACTGTCTTTTGCAACACTGTCACATGATGCAGTGAAGCCTGCCAAAGGTCATCCAGAAGAGCATATATCACAAGGCAAGCGGATGTCTCTTTACGTCACTTTAAATAGAGACTGCTACTGTTTGAGCTGAGCTACAAATTCAATTCCCTGCAGTAGTTTAGGATAAATTTCTTTAGAGATCCTCATATATCCTTCTAGGTCAATTTGTCTTTTAGCACCAATTGAAGAGAAACACTCTGTGGAGACTAACACTGGGGTATATCTAAGGGGACAATGCATCCACTTATTTCTTTAGAGATTATGTTAAAATCAGTGTTTTAGGATCAACAGAAGAAATGGAAAAGAATCCAAAGTGCCTTGCCAAGTGTGGAAAGCCCTGATCACTTGACAGTTACAAATCCAGTAGTTTATTTGTAATGAATTGGCCCTTGACCACTGACGTGATAGTAATCTTAATGTGTAAATCTCGAAGCCTGAGTGTCAGAGCTTTCAGACTCCCCTTAGACATCTAAGGTGGATTTCACCTCCAAATGCTGAAAGCAAACCTATTCTGCTGGGAAAATCAGCAGCAGTATGTTTTGGACTGAAAGCACATTCCCCGGGAAGGGTTTTAAAATGAAGAAGAATGTGCTTTCTGTGCAGGCTGATGCAGCTGTATTTTTTAACTATGTCTAGCAGGGAAAGTGTGTGTACACAATTTTCCTGAAAGGTGATTTCAAGGGAAAGAGATCAGGTGGGACCTCAGTGAAATTGGTGGCAGGGCTGGAACCAAAAAGAGCAAAGGACTGGTGGCTTCTGCTTGTCTTTATTCAGCTCATTGTTCCAATCACGTGCTGCAAGGGGAGTGGCAGCTTCTTTAGGGCCCTTGGCTTTCAGCTCAGTAGTTGCAGGTTACAAAGAAGAGATAAACAAAATAGAAATAAACAAAGAGTAGAAATAAACAAAGCCATCTGTATCCCCATCTCACATATTATGTGTCCCTTGGGTGTCTTGTAATTGCTTCCCTTGAGGTTGCAAGTCAGCAGCTTGCTTCTCCCTTCCTTCTGCATAATCGCATCCTCCAAGTCTTTTTAATTTTTACGCAAGTCTGATTTTCTACCAAAGTCCATATCATGTCTTTCTCAGCTCTCATTTGATGCAGTAACAGGATAATCAATAACCAGTATGCTTTCAGGAAGTATGCTGTCTATTCTGAACGAACAGCTCTGCAAAATAGAATCCTCCAGCTTCACTCCATAAAACAATGAAATGTTTAATGAACTGCTGATCCCTTATCAGGGAAACAACTACTGCGTGGGCCCTGCATCAGCTGAAGCAGAAGTATCATCACTCAGGGAATGTCTTCTCTCAGATCGAGTTTTAGTGACCTCTTTCTCCGTCCATCCAGGCTGTTGCTACCAACTCAAATAGTCTCGGTGTTATGCAGGTTTGCAGAGAAAACTTACACAAGAAATGTGAGAAAAAGCTTCAAAAAGTGCGTATTATTATTGTTATCACATTAAAAAAAAAAAAAAAAAAAAAAAAAAAGTACTGAACTCCTCCTTGGGATCTCAATCTATCTGAAATCATAACTTTTATTTGTTTCTCTCCCAAAAGCCATATGAAAAAATGTTGAGGTAAGAGTCATTGTATATATTTTTGGTGTCTGTTGGAGATTCCATGGGCTTGTTTGGCATTTTGTTCAAAACACATGCTTTGGTTCTGTCTCAGTTCTCAGGTTTGTAAAATGGAAGTAATTGCTCTTACTCTTTTTTGAAGACTGTTTCAGTGAATAGGATTCAGTCCCCTGTGTTACTCTTGTTTTTCTAACACTATACATAATGTCCATACATATTCACAAAATACCTGTAGATGTTGCATGTTCTTCCATCTCTCCTTTCTCACAGTCAAAGTACAAGTGTCCCAGCCATTACTGCAACCATACTGAAAAACACTAAATTAATTGTGATAACTCTCTGCAAATGAACTCAAATAGCAGGGATTAAAGATGTATCATCTGTGCTCTAGTGCCACTATTAAATGCCATCAGTGTCAGTGCTCTTCCTGCAGACGTGATACAATGTACAAAACTCTTCAGTCAATGTCCCATCCTAACCCTAATTTATCTGTTCTTCTGCAGTCTTTTTGACTCCATGTGTTCACACTTTCACTGTGTTCCAAAGAAAATGTGTATTGTGCAGCCATGTAAATTACTTCTATATACTTTTCTACTGATTAAAAATAATATTTGATATTCTGAGGTACATTACTAATAATACTCATGAAGATATGACAAAAAGAACATGCATTGAAATTGTAGAAACTCAGAACCAACTGTTTTTTTTTGTTTGTTTGTCTGGTTTTTTGACTTCAAGGGTGTGCTCAACTACATTCCTCCTATGAAGAATTTAAAGAAAAGTACAAGGCTTCAATTATACCCTTTTGCATAATGAAAAAAGCTGTCACTGCTCAGCCTCTTGCCTTTTAAATACTACCCATTGTAGAGAAATATGTTAGAAATTTTTTATAACAAAGGAATGACTGGAAGAAAAAATCCACTGTGGCAACCAACTTTCTAATAAAAGATAAGAAAAGCACACCAATTAAGAGCACGAGATAAAAACAGAGCTGGAATTAAAGCCCTCAGACTGACACTTTCATTTACTACATCTCTGCACATGCTGTGACTTAGCTTTTCTTTATATATAGCTGGTGGAAACCTCATGTAGCTTGACACGTTTGGTTTCTTTTAAATATTTTTTCTCTCTTTAAAAATGCTAAACTATTTAGAATGCTGCAAATAGTATTTCCCTGAATTACTGTAAAACAGATTTTTAGTAAGGTGTGGGTATTAATATTTTGTTATTTAAAAGCTTGATATTTTACTGTGCATTCCTTGCCATGTGTCAGAATTCATTCTTGCTGTAGAGTAGGTTACCTAAGAATTATCTGAAAATAATTATGTAAATAAAGTTTTGTTGTTGTTGTTGTTTGTTTGGTTGGTTGGTTGTTTTATGTTGTTAATGATTTGTTTTGTGGTTTTGTTTTTTTTGTGTGTGTGTGTGTTTTCTTTTATGTGCGTTTTTTTTTTTTTCTTCTTCAGTTTGGATTATTGGTTGTCAAAAGTTGCCATCAGGAAGTTAAATAATGGGAAGAAAGTATAAACCCAGCAGACAGAATCTCTTCCTTGATTAGAAGCAAATAAAAAATATATATATAAATAAAAAAAATAAATAAAATTTTTTTTAAAAAAAAAAGGAGGTAATTCCATCACATACATCTATTTTGTCTTTATGAATGTCGTTATTCATATATTCATGGAGAGAGAGTACCTGAACGATCTGGAAACTGAACAGTATGGTGGATTTGTTGTTGTTCTTTGCTTTATCTAAGAACATTATAAATTAGATTTTTTTTTAATCGTTTTTACCAAGTCAGAAAGCAAACATGACATTAGGCATTTGTACAGCTCTCCACATATCCCATTGGTTGCACCATGCATTTCATAGGTGCTAATTGCCTCAAAGCTGTATCATTTACTTAAATTCTAAATAATGGATGCAGCTGAATAAATAACTACTTGTCAAAAAAAAAAAAAAAAAAAAAAAAAAAAAATTCTGCTTATTGCTGGGAACATCTGGATTTTAAGTGTCCTGGGATAGATTCTTGGATGGTGAAAGCCCCTCTGAAAGCCAGTTTGTACTGGCTGAGATTTGCTTGTTTCCTACTTGCTTTCTTTGTGCAATTGGGATTGTGCTTGCAGGCCATGTAAACATGACTATTTGACCCGTATTACATAGGAAACTTCCTAAGCATGTCTGAGAGAAGGTATGGCAGTGGTTGCTCATACTGCATATGACAAGTTTGCTCATACTGCATATGACAAGAAGCATTGATTTGAGATCACAACCATCTTCCAAAGAATAGTATTCCATCTGTACAGCATTCACTGGAAAGGTGCACATCACTCTCACACTGAAAAATGAAAGGGGCAGGAGGATTGTTTTGCAATGGGATACTCAGTTATAATGACAACTTGTGCTACATTATGTGGTTGATGTATGGACTATGCTAGGTATTTCTGGACTGTCTTTTTAAGTGTGACCTTCAATGGGAAGAAAATGAACTCTGTTAGGACTGTTCAAACAGTCCTACAGATCCTTTTGCTATTCAGAGGACTCTACAAGACAGTAGACTCCTCCTCTTTGTTGTTGTTGTTGTTTGTTTGTTTGTTTTAGGAGAATTTGTGATAAATATTTTGATTCATTCTGTGAATCAGATACCTACCTATATGGCTGTAGGTACAGTGAGATTCTGTCACCAATTAGCTTGTTTGTTATCAAACACATCTGTATTTCTGAAACCAATTCACCTGGAAAATCTGCTAGAGCTGAAAAGACATTCATCTTCTCCTAATGAGTAAATATGAGTTTCTGCCTTCAGTATGAATCAAAGCTACACACCTTAGGTCAGAGGAAGCAGCTATACCACAGTTCAGTCAACATCTCTATTCTCTGAGCTTCAACCTACTTGAAATTCTGGAAGCAGGGATTGTTGGTGTTTCTATTTCCTTTTTAGTCCCTTGGCCTCTGTTTGATTTATATGGGGTTTTTGGTTCAGGAGTTCAAGTCCAAGGAGAAGAAAATGTATGAAGCAGCAAACTTTTACTATATGAGAAAGTACACTTGAAGTTGTTTCCAGAGTAGAAAATTGTTCAAACAGACCTAATGACCTACATATAAAGAAGAAAAAAAAAAAAAAAAAAAAAAAAAAAAAAAACAAAAAAACCGCTGTGGAAGCCAAAAGGGGAAAAACTGAGGTGGGTCTCTATGTTTAACAAAAGCACTTAGAACATAGAACTTCATAGTAGAGTGACCCTATAACTCATAAATTTCACCTTTTACTATCCTTCTGAAATACACCATTTGGTATGCTGTGGCTTAAGGAGAAAGTTTCTCTATTCTTCTCATGCATGCCTCTTTTCAGCAAGCTCAGGAAAGCTTTTGTGCTTTCTGCTAGTACATGGCCCCAGGAGGAAGGGCAAGGATAGCAGTGTTTCACCTGAGTTTTGTTCACTGAGGTCAGGCCTTACCAGACCACCAGAAAGAGTATAGGCAATGTTCTTAGCTCTAGCTCTGTGACTGAGTTAAATAGACATGGTGTCACCTTAGAGAAATATGGAATCTATGGTGTTGAAGTAAATCACTGTTTTTTCACTGCAGTAAACAGAAAAACAACAGTTTCTGAAGGAGTACAGGCCTACATGAAGAGCAGAAAATAAGCATACCTCAAAGTTTGAGAACACAAGTTAAAAATGTAGATATAAATATAGATATATAAAAAACAAACAAACAAACAAACAACAACAACAACAACAACAACAACAACAAAGAAACATAATAAAGAGACATATAAACCCCCTGCAAGTGAGAGGAAGAGTCTGCGTTTAAAGAGCCAAATTCATGAGGACCTTCACAAGGCAAACCCTAGTAGCAAAGCAGTGCAGGGTAGGGCGGGTTCAAATTAAATAATAAACCAAAGCTAACACTTGAAAAAAATTCTTTACATCCACAATAATATTCATCAGATCAATATCTCATTTTTTGGTCAGCTTTGCCTCAGGTAGCAATTTTTTTGTTTATTCAGACAACTGTTCATTAATAATTCCAGAGGAGATACAGTAAAGTAGAGTCTTACTGAGGTTTTCCAGAGCATTCCAGAAAACAAACCTCTTCATTGTGTTGACCATAATAAAAAACCTCACACTGAGTATCATTTGTGACATCAATACTTTATTAATTAAACATGTATGTTGCGCTTGTATGTATTGGGCACCCAGGTTAGTACTAATACTACTTTGGAAATACCTTTATTTACAGACTTCTGTACTAGAACAACATTCATGTAGATGAGAACATCGTGTTTTCAACACTTTTTTTTGGCAGAATAGAATTCCCATATGCTTATGGAGCTTTTTGCTTTGATCAAGAACAAAATTTTTGCTTGAGACAAAAATAAAATATTTAGTAACTCTAGCAAATGTTATAAACAAAACTTGTGGCTTTTGGTCACAGAATCACAGAATCACAGAATTTCTAGGTTGGAAGAGACCTCAAGATCATCGAGTCCAACCTCTGACCTAACACTAACAGTCCCCACTAAACCATATCCCTAAGCTCTACATCTAAACGTCTTTTAAAAGTAGTCAAGTAGTTTAAAAGTGGTCAAGTAGTTTTATTTAGTTATTTATTTATTCTGTAAAGCATTAGATTAATTTCAGTGTTATAAAGCCAGAGAAAATCATAAAGTTACTACGGTTATATATTTTTGATTATAGTCTTAAAAGACCAAAATGTCCAACAGAAAATGAATAATTGGCCATGGACTCCTGAGACAGAGCCATTTTAGCTTTTTCATCACAAAGGTGCAGGGGACATATAAACTGGCTATACACAAACTATCTTCAAATAATCTATCAAAGAGACCATCTGACTCCATCAAAAAAGGATCACAAAGAATTACACATTATCCTTTGGAATCAGAATGAGTGTATTCTAGGACACTGGTATTTTTACCAACATTTCATCACGTACATATAATGCTTTTCCAGAGGAAGGTATCTGCTGCAGTGCCTATATAATAAATTCTGTACTAAAGTGTGTTTCAAAGGTCAGGGTAAACTGCATGCACTCCCATCCCTTCCTACTCATCCTCCTGAGACCCCCCCAAAATACCAAAGAACTTGAGAGAAATCATCAGAGACAGTGAATCAATCAATCAAAAGTGAAAAACATCTAGAGCTAAGGAAAGTCAACACACTTAAATGAGAAAAAGGGGTTGTTTTATGACTTTAATATAAGACTTGCATGAAAACTGAAAATAAAAAGCATCAAGTAGAATAAGAATTCAGATTCATCCACAAGGAGCAGTGTTTTTCAGTGATAAAGTTCCAAAGTCATAGAAGGAAAAATTCAGTGACAGTTAAAGTGGATATTGTGTTTTGATGCTGGAATAGCATGAGTTTACAAGAGAAATACATGCCTTCTTAAGGGAAATAGAGTGCTTTCATCAAGTTCGTCTTATTTCTTACTACCTTTTATAGCAAGCCAGGCTTAATGGATAAAATCTTAAATACTAGGTAGTTCATTAAATGTAAACTTGCACTTAAAGCAGGAGAACATTATAAAGCTTCACCTAGAAACCATGTTTCATGTCATGTTCTGGATAGTCCAAGCTTCAGGAAAAGAAAATAGCATTTGCATCACTCCTGCAAGGCATTGTATTTGACTTACTACTTAATCAAGGTATGATAATATTAACAACACTGAGAAGCACTGTGTTTTTTTGTAATTGTTGTTTCTGTGATAACGGGGAAAAAGAAAAAGAAAGAAAAAAAAAAAAAAAAGAGCATGACTGCAAAGTTTGTTTAATTTATTCTGATCAATATGGTCATTGAAAGTAATGGCTTTAGTAATAGAAAATCCCTGGGGCATGACCATATTTAGGATGCACAAAATGGGATGATTTGGCACAAATATTTGCAGTCTTCTGGGACTATTTCTGCTGACTTGGAGACAGGGCAATGTGATTTGCTTTTGCAAGCTGGACTAATTCAAATAAAAAGCATTTTAATATGGCTAAGTGCAAAGGTACAAGCAGAAAAGGAATTCAGAATTGGGAGGAGGAACCCACAAAATTAAAGATTCCTTTGTAATGTTGTAACTAGAAAAACCAATACAGTCATTTGGTGTATTGATAGGTACAGGAAATGGAAGCAGCAGAATGATTTTTATTTCTCTATACGATATTATTATGTCAAGCTTCGAATTCTGCAGATATTTTTGATGCCCTCATTTTTAAAAAGTTACAAAGAGAAACTGGAAATAATGCAGAAGGGCCATAAAAAATGAATCAAATGATGAAGAAAAATCCTTACACAGATTTAAAAAGCTTGAACTATTCAGTGTCTCAAGCAAGATGATATATGAGTTGGTCACAAGGTAGAAGCTCTTTTATACAAACAAATAGGCTATTTAGCTAAAATACAATAATAAATAGTATCTCCAGCAACTGTGTTTAAGCCCCGTAGAAATGGAAAGCCTGGGGGCATTTGCAGTCCTGATCTCCTGACTGTGTAGACACTTTCTGCTTCTGGAAGGGTCCTTTTCTTGCAGGAAAAAGCTCATACTGATATTCAGCCAAGATGAAGTCTGGGTGTATCCATCCAGGACTGGGAAGATGCAGAGTGACTGAAGGCAGGACCAACCCAAAACAGACAGTCAAAAAAAATTGTGTGCCAATCAGTTCAGATCAGGACCAAGCATTCTTCTTCAACACGTGCTCCGCTGAGCCCAAGCAAATGGACTCATGGTGTTGAGCATCCCTGTGGCTGCCAGAATTTGAACTGAACAACTTGCTTACCTATGTGTTACGGGTAACCTGATGGTCTCTTTTGTACACAAATACCAGACATTTATGCGCAGATGTTGCTAACGGTATAATTTGGAAACAATTGAACTGCAAAATGAAGTTAGGAAAACAATCTGATCAATATAACTTATATTACTGTAACAAGCCAATAAAGTAGAAGTTAAGACTAATTTCCTAGGGCTAAAATATGTGCATGTGATCAAAGGACTTTTCTTACAAAGAGAGCACATAATATATACATGCAAAATGAGGATTGCTTATAATTTTCACAGTTAGAAGCTACACAGCTATAATTCATTAAGGCCCCCTATCAAAACACTTAGCATTTCCAATTGCTAGCTGCATTAAGACTGCATATTGAGTACAAGATTTTTGTAATCTGGCAATCAAGTGCTGTAACTTTTTATGAATGTGTTTTCAGATCTATTTCATACAATTTTACATTTTAATCCTAATATTAAAAGTTAATTTTTTGGTTAGATGGTGTGTTTTTTCTCTAAGACCAGATGCATTGAATCAAAAGGGTAGTTGACATGGTCTGTGTGAAAGTAGTTGGTCAAGTACAAATAATTCATCTGGTTTAGGCTAAGAATAAAACTGCTATACACAACCTCAGTTCTCCATGGATTTCAAGCCTGGAAAGGAAGTGGTAAAGCAACCTAACATCTGACAAGAGTCAACTGAATACTGTAATCATCAGTAGAAATATTCAGTGTCAGAAGGAGTGCACAGAATGAATCAGAGCAGTAGAGAAAGGGAGTGGGAATCAGGGCTCTCACTTAGCCCTCGATATGGTACAGAATTTCCCTTCTTCATAATAAGCTGTGGAGATTGCCACAAATAAATGCGTACTGTTCTGGACTGGTTTTTACTCGGGCAAATAATGATAGGACAAGAAGGAATGGCTTTAAACTAAAAGAGGGTAGATTTATATTAGATTGTAGGAGGAAATTCTTTACTCAGAAGCAGGTGTGGCACGGGAACAGGTTGCCTAGAGAAGCTGTGGATGCCCCATACCTGGAAGTGTTCAAGGCCAGGTTGGATGGGGCCCTGAACAACCTGATCTCATGGGAGGGTGGTGTCCCCGCCCATGACAGGGGGGTTGGAACTAGGTGATCTTTAAGGTCCCCTCCAACCCAGACCATTCTATGATTCTATGAGAATTGTTTTAATTTTATATCTTGAGAAAGTTTTTTTAACCCTAGGACGGTGTAAAATATGTCCTTAGAGGGGGTTACAACAAAAAATTCCATTATTTCAGCTCTGCTCTCTGTGTCTGATTTAAACAAACTTGTGACTAGTCTGTTTGAAAAGACAACCAAACAGAAATAGTAACAATAATAATAATAATAATAATAATAATAATAATAATAATAATAAATAGAGCAGTGATAAGACAAAAAAATTGAAAGAGAACAGCCTGTTTTTTCCATAATATGTCAGATATATATATGAATTTTCTTATTAAGCATTTATAGCATGTGGCAAATAAGTCTTATAGTTCCTACACACATATAATGTTCTTTTTAAATTATTTCAATTTAAGTCATCTGTGTTTTCCCCTCCCTGTTTCTGTAAATCATGGTACAAATGCAAAAGGCCAAGTATAGCTCAGAACTTGATGCACACTTTCTCATGACACCGTAAGTTTTACCACAGTGTTAGCAAGCATCTCTCTTGTAGCAAAAGAAAGCCTCTCATATTAAAAGATTTGTAGCCTAAGTACACAGATTCAGAAAAGCCCTGCTATCTCTCCTACATTTAGATGCATATGTGGACTGACACAAACTGCTGAACTCATGACGTTTTGCCACTGTTAGCTTGTCTACACTTTGCCTGAGGGTTGAGTCTTAGGTCACACTGGTATATATACATACGATGCCCATTTGTTCACTTTTACTATTTTTTTATTTTTTTAAAAAATTTGATGCACAAATGTGTGACAATAGGCACATTCTCCTAGCATAGAACAGCAAAAAAAATATTGCTACCTTTTTCATTCTTTCTTTGCAGCAGATGTTGTTTCTCTGTATTTAGAAATCTTTGGAAAGAAGAGAGAACTGCACACAAAGGGGTAAGTGTCATATCAGTTCTTCTAGCAGTCGGGTCCTGGAACAGGAGCAGCCAGTGCAGCATGAAGGAATTCTCTGTGTGAGACTGCGTGAGACTGAGACCCCATCTCAGAGCTGAACTGACTGATCATGGGCTGCTTATTCAGAAAGAGTTGTCAGCTGGCTTTAGAGCTGTGACAGGACACCAGCATTTAACCTTTCTTGCCTCTAGTCAAGTCTCAGAGCTCTGCATTGTGCTGTTTCTTGACATCTTTGACCTATAAATTGGTTTTGACACAGCTTCATAAAAAGTACAGAAAGCAGCAATTTCTGGAAGACCCAGTATCAGGCTACAACTGTGAAAGGCACTTTGCTTTGATATGCCCACTGTAACGAAATAGTGTATTAGACAAGCAGACATAGAAAAATAGTTTCTGCACAAAATCTTACATATGAAACAAAGTTAGGAAAAGCATTTCTAAGTCCTCTCCCAAACAGACATTCCTGTTCATTTCTACCTGTACATAGAAAAATCACAGGAGAAAGTCCCAGTTCAGCTCATATTAGAGGCAGAGATGGCCAGGCACTAGAGAAACAGCTCAACCCCCCTTCTGTGATTGTTAGGCTCCTCTCCAAATTCCCACAGGTTTGAAATGCCAAGTGGTCTGTCTAGAAGCAAACTCCACTACTGACTCAAAAGGTCAGCCACGTTACAGCATGAGTCAAAAATTAACATGCCTTTCCAAAGCCAACTTCTCCAAAAGGCTGCTCAGTAAATGGTTATAGTCACACACACTTAGGGGAGGAAAAACAGTGAATCCTTTCAGAGGAAAAGCAAAGTGAATGACAACCAATAATGTCCAGTATGTTCATAGTATTCAGCTTACCATGGCCTTTCTCAGGACTGGAACAACTACAGCTAACAGAAGGAAATTCACTTAACGCTCTACTTGATTTAAACTTTTTCTCCTTCCCTTTCCCTTTACCTCTCCCTTTCCCTTTCCTTTTCTCTTTCCCTTTCTTTTTCCTTTTTCCTCCCTTTTTGTTTCTGAATTATTTGAATTATCTCCCTTCCACTGCTTATATTTCATTATCACAGAGTGTTTTCCTCTCTCTCTCTTTCATCTTTCTCTCCATACAATGCCAAAGTAAGAATTGTTTTAGTATATTCTCAAGAAGAGAAACTTTGAGCTCAATCAGCAGGAAGCAAAAATTACACTGCCAAGATATATGTATGGGATAAGCAAGGAAATACATAGTCAGTTAAGTGAAAAGAATCAAAGAAATAAACAAGATAGATAATTTCACTTTGCAATATTTAAGACGTACCAGAACAATAACCTTGTCTTAATATCAAATAGTCTTCCGATAAAAGCTTTGCAAATGAAAACCACCACCAGCAGAGGCTTCAAAGAGGTAAAAGACAGTAGAAATGGATGTCAGTGGAATCATTTGTCAAGAATTGTGGTTCCATTTCTGCCATTAACACTTTAAAAGGAAGAACTTCAAAGAACTTCACCTCTAGGAAAAAAAAAAAAAAATAGGTCATAGAATAGGTTAAAAAGATTGTATTTGTATCTGGCCTCCTGGTTCTACTGTAAGAAATGGACACCACAACACAAAGACCTATCACTACATCTAAATTTCCCCAATGTAATTAAAATCCATTTTAAACAAATTTGCAGATGCAGAATCTCCATCTGCACCTGAAAGAAACATTTGTCTTCCCTCAGGATTCAATACTGTGTAAATTATCTTACAAATAAATGTTTTATTCAAAACCTTATCAAGAACCACTGAAAACATTTGTCTTTTATATGCCTTGATTTGATAGAATTTCAATAATTGTGATAACTAAAATTGATAAAGCATATCAGCTCTACTAAAAAACCTCTTTCCTGACTCTGTCCACTGTGCCTTTTTTTTCTATAGCTGTTAAATTAATTGTTCAGATCAGATTATTATTATCATTACAAGATAAACAAGAACATATTAGGTGATTTTTGTACTTATCAGATATTTCCTGCAACTGTTCTGATCAAAGTTTTCTGTCAGCACAATTCCTAACGGGCAGCCTTACATAGCTGCTAAAGAACAAACATGATGTCAGATAATTATACTAGAGATACAGACTTCTAAGATGCCATCGCCATCTTTTGGAACAATGTACCGTGATATATTTGCATCAGGACTTATATAATTTTTCAGACAGATGCTCATTACCACTAGTCTTTTTTTAACCATTTTATTTGTCCCCCCCTTCAAGATAGAAATTAGGCTTATTTATCCTCTTATGTTGACACTTTCTCCAACTAGAATTTGTCTGACAATCTTTACATTTCATTGCATATCACAATAGCATTAACATAAAAAGACTTTGCAATATATTTGGCACTGTACAAAGAACTTCACAGTCTGACAAAATAAAATAAAATAAAAAAGTAAAATAAATAAAATAAAATAAAAAGTAAAATAAAATTAAATTAAAAAGTAAAATAAATAACAAAACAAAATAAAAAAGTAAATAAAATAAAATAAAAATAAAATAAAATACATGTATCTGCTATGCATTTCTGTGCTGGAATTGTATCAAATCTTTCACCTGTATTTATAATCCAGTTCTTGTAGTCTTTATTCTTTCATGGCTCTTTTCTTCTGGCTCTGCTTCTTTTTGTTCAGAAACTTCTGAGATCATCTATCCCATCTCTTTTCTTGATTAAAAGCCTGTACGTATCAGACACACACAATTATGTAGTCACAGAATTTAAGGATGAGGGAAGGATAAAATTGTTCAGGAAGTTCTTAAAGACATTATTAGGGGCAATGAGAGCTGTCCGTCTCTTAAAATGTATACTAAAGACTCCTGACCTAGACAAACATTGGCTGAAGTCAGAAAAACATACCAATATATTTTTTCTTCATGAAACAATATGAAGGTTGTTTCTAGGTTTTACTAACCTGTATTTTGGTTCTTCATAGCTTACAACATCAAGAAGACTATGTAAGGAGCACACCAAGTGCCTGAAGTACAGTGAAGAACAACCTGAGAAAGGGTGAAGATTTATTTTCTTCTGTTAACCTTTGTTTTGCATAAAGAGTACTTTGGTGGGGGAGGGAGGAAGCAGAAGGTAATTTTTCTTTCTCTTTATTAATGCCTCCTGTTCTTTTCCATTTTTATTCCATCTCCAAAACATTATTTGTATCACATTTGAATTCTTGGTATCAAAAGAACATGAGTTTTTAAGGAGCCACCAGAAGAATACCAGTTTTTAAGGAGCTCACAGAACAGATTTAATCTTTGAGAAATCTCTTAGCTTTGTAGAGGAACTTCCCTGTCCAAAATGCAGAATGGTGTCAGCAGGCACACTCTTCTCTTGCACTGGGTCCAATACAGTCTTTTCAACATCTAGTTATCTGGAAGAATAGTGTTTATCTTAATAGTAAATCACAGAGGTACAGCTAAATAACCACTCGATTATCATTGTCTGACTTCAGAAAAGTAAAATTTGGAAGAAGGAGACCAGGAACAGCCAGGAATCTCATATGAATAGCTTGAATTTCAAGTAAAGATGTTAAGATGTATGATATCATCTTGACAAAACTATGGTATGATTTTGGAAAGCACGTCATAACCACCATGCATCTTCTGAGAAGAATTTTTCATACTCACATCAATACCATACTTATAATAATGTTCTTCCACTGTTAGCAAAGGGATAAAAAGAAACCCTTGTCATGTTTGAAGCAGGCTCTTGTTTTATTCTGTGATTCTATTTTACACGCTTTACTGGGTTAAAAACTGTCTGGATGGGCCTGAGAGTAGTGGTGAATGGAGTGAAATCCAGCTGGAGACCAGTCACCAGTGGTGTTCCCCAGGGGTCAGTGTTGCAGCCCATCCTCTTTAATATCTTTATTGATGATTTGGATGAGGGAATTGAGTGCACCTTCAGTAAGTTTGCAGACTATACCAAGTTGGGGAGAAAGTATCAGTCTGCCAGGAGGTAGGAAGGCCCTGCAGAGGGACCTGGACAAATTGGATTGATGGGCAGACGCCAGTGGAATGAGGTTCAACATGTCTAAGTGGCAGGTCCCGCACATTAGTCACAACAATCCCATGCAGCACTACAGGCCTGGGGCAGAACGGTTGGAAAGCTGAAAAGGATCTGGGGGTGTTGGTCAATGCTTGCCTGAACATGAGCCGGCAGTGCGCCCAGGTGGCCAAGAAGCTCACTGGCATCCTGGCTTGTATCAGGAATAGTGTAGCCAGCAGGACCAGGAAGGTGATCATTCCCTTGTACTCTGCTCTGGTGAGGCTGTACCTTGAGTACCACGTTCGGTTTTGGGCTCCTCTACAGAGAAGGACATCAAGGCCCTGGAGCGTGTCCAGAGAAGGGCTACAAAGCTGGCAAAGGGCCTGGAACACAAGACCTATGAGGAGTGGCTGTACTGGGTCTGGCTGGGATGTTAACTTTCCCTGCAGCAGCCCATACAGTGCCATGCTTTGCACTTGTAGCTAGAACAGCAGCGTTATCACACCAGTGTTGTGTCTGCTGCTGAGAAGTGCTGGCACAGTATCAGGACTTTCTCTAACCCTCCTGGGGGGTGGGCAAAAAGTGAGAAAGAAACATCACCAGGGCAGCTGACCTAAACTAACCAAAGAGATATTCCATAACATACGATGTCACACTCAGCAATAAAAGGTGGAAGAAGGAGGAAGAGGGGTGGGCTTTCGTTGCGAAAACGTCTGTCCTCCTCGCGAACACTGGCTACGTGCGTTGAGGCCCTGCTTCAAGGACGTGGTCAGGCATAGCTCATTTGTGGGAAGTAGAGAATAATTTCTTTCCTCTGCACTTCCACGTAGCCTTTACTTGTTTTGTCTTTGCTGTTCCCTTTCCCCCTCCCTTTCCCCTTTCCCTTTTTCCCTTTAGTTGAATTGTTAATTAATAATATTTCCTTAATATATATATATTTTTTTCTCTTTAATTAAATTATCCTTATCTCAACCCGTGAGTTTTCTTTCCTTTACTTCTTCCCCTCCTCCTCTGAGGAGGGGGAGCGAGAGAGCGGTTGTGGTGTTCAGCTGCCTAGCACGGTAAAACCACCACAGTGGCTGAGGGGAAGTAGGGTTGTGTAGTCTGGGGAAGAGGAGACTGAAGAGAGACTTTATTGCTCTCTACAGCTACCCAAAAGGAAGTTGTGGGGAGCTCAAGGTTGGCCTCTTCTCGCAGATAACTAGTGCTAGGACTAGAGGAAAATGGCCTCAAGTTGCACCAGAGGAGATTTAGGTTACAAATTAGGAGAAAGTTCTTCTCAGAAAGAGTGGTCAGGCATTGGAACGGGTTGCCCAGGGAAGTGGTGGACTCACCGTCCCTGGGGGTGTCCAAGGAAGGGTTGGACATAGTGCTTAGGTACATGGTCTAGTGGGTGATATTGGTAGGAGGGTGATGGCTGGAACAGATGATCTTGAAGATCTTTTCCAACCTTAATGATTCTATGATTCTATCTTCTTTTGTATCAAATATATTAATATGAAATAGTGTACCATATTCTGAAATTATGATCATAAAGTGTGAATGCTTCACTTGAAGGGACTCTTTAATAGACATGGGATCTATAAATGTATTAAAATGATACATAGCTGAGTTGAGAAATCCACAGCAAGTCAAGGGAACAAGGAGCTAATTTCTGTCTTACAAACTTCACTTACTCAAAAAAAGAAATATAATTGTTGTGCTTAAGGATATTCTAAAAGTGTGTGAACTGTGGCTGTAACACAGGATTAATACACTGTGGAATAAAGTGTCACTAATGATCTTCAAAGAGGTTCAAGAAACTTCTAATTTAGAGTTCACCATATATTCTGTAAATGGACTAACAGGCTAAAACATAAAGTAGTATTGAAAATTCACAAAGTTTTGTGGTGGAACTACTTTTGTTGAAGTTTAGATATTTTAGTTTATTTTAAGACTTTGAAACTAGTTACCAAGCTACCATTCCAGTCAATGGAAGAGAAACATTGAGTAAATTTGCAGGGTGAAATTCACTGCAGTCAGTTCAGACACTCTGGATCTGCCTTTTTATTGGCACAATGTCGCTTCTTATTCTGTTTCCCATCAGTTTTCATCAATTATATAGTGTTCTGATGCAAATCCACCATTAATCCTCAACCCTTACATCAAGTTTTTTAACCCTCTCTAAAATGAGAACGTTCTGTTTTACTATCTCATATTTTAGTGCCTTTATGGGTTGGAGAGTTTGGAAGGGCTAGTTACAAGAATTGGAATATTCCCTCTTTACCATGTATTTTATTTGTTAGTGCTACAGATTTCAGGGAACACACCCTGCAATTGCTGTATCAGTTGCCTTCATTTTATGTTGGTTATCTCTTCTTTGATTCTCTATTTATGTTGTATTTACACTTTATTTCTGTGCTTTTTTCTTCCAGTATTTCTTTTCAGGTACTTTCCATTTCATCACCTCTCTCAAGCTTTTCCACCAGCTCTGTTGACTTCCTATTCCTTTCCTGCCAGCTTAGCTCTCATTCAGAGTAAATCAGTAACATTTTATTAAAAATATGGCAATAAATTAAGTGCTTGCACAAAACGTCAAATGTCCAAACACCAAAACACCTATATCACCAAACCTTGGCAGAGACCATAAAGACATCTGTTATATTCAGAACTGTTGACCCTGCTTTCTTTCTCTTCTGTTTCAACTAAGAATAGAGATAATATTTAACCATCTGATAGCAAATTTTTAAGTTTAAGATAATGATGTATAAAAAAGGTAGAAGAGAGAATCCCTTCTGAGTAAACAGAGCTGCACTGTATTAGGGCAGTAAAGTTCTTGGTTTTCATTCCTACTTTAAAATAGTCTTAGTTACAGAAAATAAAATAATAATAATAATAATAATTAAAAAAAAAAAAACAACTCTAGTTTTAGAGGTTCATTGCTCTGGATGAGATTGCCTCAAAGTAATTGCTGAAATAAAGTGATAACTTTTGATAATCTGGTATGGTTTTAAATTGTTCGGAATCAAGCAACCTCAAGGAACTTCTCAGTTAAAACAGTCTGGAGATCTAGACTCCAGCTCTTTCTTTAGTTCAGAACATCTATCTCAACTACTGGTCAGCAGTGTGGGTAAACCCATCACAGTTGTATTTTTATTCAAACTTAGGGATTGCACTCAAGACCAAAAAGAGCCTCTGTGACTGCTATAAAACACACATATACTTGGTATGTTGAAAAACTGGCATTGAAACAGTATTTGGGAGACTAGCTCTCATGAATGGAGACATTTTTTATGCCATTACATATGTGCTCTTAACATTTCATGTGTCAGAAGACAACCAGAATACGCTATCCTGGAGGATTAATTATTTTATCACTGTAAGGAAAAACAATCATTATACAGGTTGGTCAATGCACAGAAGTGTGTTTTCCTAGTGATTCATTAATTGTAAAGTGAACTCAAAGAATAACAGAATAGTTGAGGTTGGATGGTACCTCTAGAAATCATCTTGGCCAACCCCACCTGCTCTAGTAGATCACATAAAACAGGCTTCTTGGAACCATATCCAGATGTTTCTCAAAATGCCCCAAGGATGGAGACTCCACCAGTCTGCTATCAGACTCTCTGAGCATCTTGTGCCAGTGTTCAGTCATCCGCATAGTGAAGCATTTCGTGACATTCACATGGAAACTCTTCCTAGAGGACTTTTTGCACATACTTTATGTCTAGACAGATGATGAGATGACAGATACATGAGTATGCATTTACATTACATACTTGACTGTATGAACTAGAAGGCCCTTACATCAAATGAAAGAGCATCAGTACAGGTAACTGTGGACCTTGGTCAAACAACAGCCACATGACAAAAAGGAATGATAACTGTTAAATAACATACACTAGATCCGTACCATCAGAAAATGTGAGTGCTATTGGACTATTTGATTATTTTTTATTGCAGGGATAAGTAACACACAAGGTATTGTCTACTAAATCCTTTAGTTATATGACATAATGACAAATGGCTCTTAAAAGGAAGAGAAAAGTAACATAACTAAGTGTACATAGGTGGGGTGAGAAAAGAAAAAAGAACAAGTATACAAGTTCCTAGGGAGGGAGAGGAGTTAGAGAATTGATTCTTAAACCCCAAGGAAAGAAATATCGACATGGATTCAAAATGATGAATGATGCAAAATACTGAAATAAGACTTGATGAATTCATAGCTCCTGTCAGTGCATAGCCTCAAAGCAATCAAACTGAAATGAGACAAAAATATCCCACATATTGACTGGCTTTTGATTTGGGGGAGAATAGGGGAGGAAGAAAAGAATTTAAAAAAAAAAAAAAAAAAAAAAAAAGGATCAGAGATTTGAAATGAGCCTTTGTTACCACAATCAGCCTCACCAGAATCTTTTTTTTTTCTTCACTTGTAGCAGCTTAGAGCTATATTACTAAAAAGCTGTTCCAGCACTTCTAGCTTTATCAGAATCCTAGAAACACAAGAAATAAAGGGACTGGTTATGAAGCTAATAAAACCAGTATAGTCTTTTCACTAAAGGAGGTTTAAAAGAGAGAGAAAGGAAATTCACTACTTTTGGCACCAAAAAAAAAAAAAAAAAAAAAAAAAAAAAAAAAAAAAAAAAAAAAAATCATTTACTACTGCAAAGACAAATTATTTCCTTCACACGCACACAAAAAAAGTGGCTGAATGAAAGTACAACTGTGCCCATATATATCTGTGCTGAACTTGCATGTCTGTATGTTTAGCCCACTATACTTCTCTTGCAGTCAACAGCCTCTTCAGACCAATGAATATTTGTATTGGCTCGGTGATACTTCCATCAGGAAATTTTGATCTGACCAAAATCTTCACTGTGTTGCTTTTCTGCAGAGAGGATCCACCCACATCTGCAGACATGCTCATTTGTGCATGCATCTAAGACTGAGGCAAAATCGTATTTAGTAGGAATACATTCTGGCTTCAAACAATGGGGAGCTGAATCACCGCCATGATGTTCTTACCCTCTCCCTTCTCAGAAGGGCAAGGAGAGAAAACACAATGTGTCCCCCTGCCAACCTCCCCACCTGAAAACAACAACAACCAACCAACCAAAAAAATAAACAGTTCATGGGTTGAGGTAAGGAAAGGAAGATCACTCACCAGTCACATTCCTGGGCAAAAGAGACTCAACATAAGAGATCAATGTTAAATTTATTGCTTATTGATAACAGAATGGAGAAGTGACAACTAAAATTAAAAACATCTCCCCATCCATCCTTTTCTACCTCCTCCACTGAAGCTGTACGGGGAAAAGGGAATGGATGCTGTGGTCAGTCCCTAACACTTTGTCTCCGCCGCTCCTTCACTCCTTGTCCCTGCCCCACGCGGGGTCCCTCCCATGGATGCCGTCCTTCCCAAACTGAGCCTGCGGGGGCTGCCCACAGGCAGCAGCTCCTCAACAACTGCTCCCACACGGCTCCGTACCACGGGGTCCATCCAGCCCCCAGGAGCAAACTGCTCCAGCACGGGTCCCCCATGGGCGGCAGCTCCCCCCAGACCCCCTGCTCCTGCATGGGCTCCTCTCCACGGGCTGCAGCTCCGGCCCGGGGCCTGCTCCTGCGGGGGCTCTCCATGGGCCGCAGCAGCCTCCAGGCCACATCCACCTACTGCACCGGGGGCTCCTCCACCTGTGGGCTGCAGCATGGAGATCTGCTCCATGTGGGACCCATGGGCTGCAGGGGGACAGCCTGCTCCACCAGGGGCTTCTCCCTGCACAGGCCGCAGGGGAACTGCTGCTGCGTGCCTGGAGCAACCTTCTGCCCTGCTGCTGCATTGACCTTGGTGCCTGCAGGGCTGCTTCTCACTCCTGTCTCCCAGCTGCTGTTGCACAGCAGTGTTTTTTTGTTTGTTTGTGTGATTTGTTTTGTTTTGTTTTGTTTCCCCCTTCCTTAAATCTGCTCTCCCAGAGGCCCATCCAACGTTGCTCCCTGGCTTGTCTCTGGACAGCACTGGGTCCATTTCGGAGCCGGCTGGAGCTGGCTCTGCTCTGACATGGGACAGCTGCTGGGTTCTCCTCATAGAGGCCACCTTTGCAGACTCCTGTGCCTCTCTACTACCAGAACTTTGCCATGGAATCCCAGTGCAGACAGGATTTCATGTCAGTTGACAAAACAAGATGACAAATTTTTGCAAACAAATTCAGGTATTGGGAAACCTGCAATTGAACAAATGACAGCATAAAAGCAACCACTGTACCCCGGAGGCTAGGATTTTCTTATTCTTTTATGTGTTCAGCACTATTAGAAAGCAGGATACATTGGGAAGTTCTGCAGTACCATTAGTTGAGGCCAAGCAACCTCTGGGAACAGGGGCACATTCTCCCAATGACTACATGTGGGCAATCTAAGTCTGGGTCATTAATGTCACTTGGCTGAGTTATACTAACTCTGTAACTAATTGCATTTTACTGTTGCAGGCATTGAAAACCTGGCTAATGATTAAATAGATTTACCACCAGCAATGGAAATTTCAAATGCTTTCAACTATTGTCTGATAATATTTTAGACCTTCTTGTATAGGATTACTGTGGGTTTATTAGAAACAGAGTTTTCAAAGATTTAACCTAAAGTAATTGAAAATTTAATTCCAGCAATAGTAATTGGTTTTTATTTATTTATTTATTTAATGCACCCAGATTATGCAAATTAGAGGATAGAAAGGTAAAGAAAAAAATAACTCTCAGTTACTAATGCCTTGTATTCACAGCTCTGCAAATCTCATTCAAATGCAGTTATGTATTTTGAATGCAACTTCCTACAGAAAATGCAGGCATCTGTTTTTACATAGTATTGTCAATGGGTTAATTAGCTTGGAAACCAAACTTCCTTTATTACTGTTAATGCACTTAACCATAAAGGCTGTCTGATGGCTTCTTGAAGCCATTTTTCTCAGTTTAGTAGATAAATTCTTGGTTTTCATTGCAAAAATAAACTAGTTGCAGTAATGGCACAAGATAAAGTGATGTTGTGAATGTTTTTGTAAATTCCGTTTGTTGTGGTTTAACCCGGCCGGCAGCTAAACACCACACAGCCGTTCGCTCCCCCTCCCCCCTCCCTCTCTGGGATGGGGGAGAGAAACGGAAAAGTGAAACGAGAGTTGAGATAGAGACAGTTTATTAAGATGGGAAACAATAATAATAATAATAATAATAATAATAATAATAGTGTATATGAAACAAGTGATGCACAATGCAATTGCTCACCACCCGCTGACCGATGCCCAGTCTATCCCGAGCAGCCGGCCCCCCCAACCCGGCTAGCTACTCCTATATATTGTTTAGCATGACATCAGATGGTATGGAATACTCCTTTGGCCAGTTTGGGTCAGCTGTCCTGGGTCTGTCCCCTCCCAGCTGTTGCTGTACCCCGAGCCTGCCTGCTGGCAGGACAGAGCGAGGAGCTGAAAAGTCCTTGGCTTGGTACAAGCACTGCTCTGCAACAACCAAAACATCGGCATGTTATCAGCATTCTTCCCATCCTAATCCAAAACACAGCATTCCACCAGCTACTAGGAGGAAACTGTCCTAACTGAAACCAGGACATATATCCACCCCTTATTCCATACCATTTATGTCATGCTGAGGTTACACTCTTTTCAATACATTTTAATTAATCACCATTTTCATCTATGGTATATAGCAATCATGGTAGTGATGACATACAGTATTATACAGTAATTAATATAATACAATTCAGCTCATGGGCTATTTTCACCCAGTATTAAATCCCCTTGAGGTACACATCGGACCTCCCCATTTTTCTGCATTACCCACCAAGTGCATCCAGGTCCCTGAGCAAAAGCAATCCCACGAATGGGTTTGCCTTTTCCTGAGGCAGGAGTAGCCCAGACTGTCTTTCCCAGCATGTTTCTTATATGCACTACAGGAACTTTATCCCCTTCTACAGTACGTAACAGGTTTGATTGGGCAGGTCCAGCTCGGTTAGCAGATCCCCTAGTATTGACTAACCAGGTGGCCTTTGCCAAATGTGTGTCACAGTTTTTAAATGTCCCAGCACCCACTGCTTTCAGTGTAGTCTTTAACAGTCCATTATATCGCTCAACTTTCCCGGAGGCTGGTGCATGATAAGGAATGTGATATACCCATTCAATACCATGTTCTTTGGCCCAAGTGTCTATAAGGTTGTTTCGGAAACGAGTCCCGTTGTCCGACTCAATTCTTTCTGGGGTGCCATGTCGCCATAGGACTTGTTTTTCAAGGCCCAGGATAGTGTTCCGGGCGGTGGCATGGGGCACAGGATATGTTTCCAGCCATCCGGTGGTTGCTTCCACCATTGTAAGTACGTGGCGCTTGCCATTGCGGGTTTGAGGGAGTGTGATGTAATCAATCTGCCAGGCCTCTCCATATTTATATTTCAGCCATCGTCCTCCGTACCATAGAGGCTTTGACCGTTTGGCTTGCTTGATTGCGGCACATGTTTCACAATCATGAATAACCTGTGCTATAGCGTCCATGGTCAGGTCCACCCCTCGATCACGAGCCCATCTGTATGTTGCATCTCTGCCTTGATGGCCTGAGGTGTCATGGGCCCATCGGGCTATAAATAATTCACCTTTATGTTGCCAGTCCAGGTCCACCTGAGCCACTTCGATCTTAGCAGCCTGATCCACCTGCTGGTTGTTTTGATGTTCTTCAGTAGCCCGATTCTTGGGCACATGAGCATCTACATGGCGTACCTTTACAACTAGGTTCTCTACCCGGGCAGCAATATCTTGCCACAACGCCGCAGCCCAGATGGGTTTGCCTCTGCGCTGCCAGTTGTTCTGCTTCCATTGTTGTAACCACCCCCACAGGGCATTTGCTACCATCCATGAATCAGTATAAAGGTAGAGAACTGGCCATTTTTCTCGTTCAGCAATATCTAAAGCCAGCTGGATGGCTTTCACTTCTGCAAACTGACTCGATTCACCTTCTCCCTCAGTAGCTTCAGCAACTTGTCGTGTAGGACTCCATACAGCAGCTTTCCATCTCCGATGCTTTCCCACAATACAACAGGACCCATCTGTGAACAGAGCATATCTCTTCTCATCTTCTGGTAGCTTGTTGTACAGTAGGGCTTCGTCAGCACGGACCACTTCCTCTTCTGGTGATATCCCAAAGTATTTGCCTTCTGGCCAGTCCATAATAACTTCCAAGATTCCTGGGCGACTGGGGTTTCCTATTCGAGCCCGCTGAGTAATCAGTGCAACCCACTTGCTCCATGTAGCATCAGTTGCATGATGTGTAGAGGGGACCCTTCCTTTGAACATCCAGCCCAGGACTGGCAGTCGGGGTGCCAGGAGGAGCTGTGCTTCAGTACCGATCACTTCTGAAGCAGATTGAACGCCTTCATATGCTGCCAATATTTCCGTTTCGGTTGGAGTGTAGCGGGCCTCAGATCCTCTGTATCCCCGACTCCAGAACCCTAGGGGTCGACCTCGAGTTTCCCCAGGTTCCTTCTGCCAGAGGCTCCAGGTGGGGCCATTCTCCCCGGCTGCGGTGTAGAGCACATTCATTACATCTGGTCCTGTTCGGACTGGCCCAAGGGCTCCTGCATGAACTATTTCCTGCTTAATTTGTTCAAAGGCTTGTCGTTGCTCAGGGCCCCATTCAAAATCGTTCTTCTTACGGGTTACTTGGTAGAGCGGGTTTACAATCAGACTGTAATTTGGAATGTGCATTCTCCAAAACCCCACAACACCTAGGAAAGTTTGTGTTTCTTTTTTGCTAGTTGGTGGAGACATAGCTGTTATTTTGTTGATCACATCCATTGGGATTTGACGACATCCATCTTGCCATTTTATTCCTAAAAACTGGATCTCTCGTGCAGGTCCTTTAACTTTGTTTTGTTTTATGGCAAAACCGGCCTTCAGAAGGATTTGGACTATTTTCTTCCCTTTCTCAAAAACTTCCTCTGCTGTATCACCCCACACAATGATGTCATCGATGTACTGCAGATGTTCAGGAGCTTCCCCCTGCTCCAGCGCAGACTGGATCAGTCCATGGCAAATGGTAGGGCTGTGTTTCCACCCCTGGGGCAGTCGATTCCAGGTGTACTGGACACCCCTCCAAATGAAAGCAAACTGTGGCCTGCACTCTGCTGCTAGAGGGATGGAGAAGAATGCATTAGCAATATCAATTGTGGCGTACCACTTGGCTGCCTTTGATTCCAGTTCATACTGGAGTTCTAGCATGTCCAGCACTGCAGCGCTCAGTGGTGGCATCACTTTGTTCAGGCCACGATAGTCCACTGTTAGTCTCCACTCACCATTAGACTTTCGCACTGGCCATATGGGACTATTAAAAGGTGAATGAGTCTTGCTGATCACTCCTTGGCTCTCCAGCTGACGAATTAACTTATGGATGGGAATCAGGGAGTCTCGATTGGTGCGATATTGTCGCCGGTGCACAGTTGTGATAGCAATTGGCACTTGCTGTTCTTCGACCCTCAGCAACCCCACCACAGAAGGATCCTCTGAGAGACCAGGCAAGGTGGACAGCTGTTTAGTGCCCTCTGTCTCTAAGGCAGCTATGCCAAAAGCCCACCGGTACCCTTTTGGATCCTTGAAGTACCCTCTCTTGAGGTAGTCTATGCCAAGGATGCATGGAGCCTCTGGGCCAGTCACAATGGGATGCTTTTGCCACTCATTCCCAGTTAGACTCACTTCAGCTTCCAATACAGTTAGCTGTTGGGATCCTCCTGTCACTCCAGAGATACAGATGGGTTCTGTCCCTTTATAGATTGATGGCATTAGAGTACATTGTGCACCGGTGTCTACTAAAGCTTTATACTTCTGTGCATCTGACGTACCAGGCCATCGAATCCACACAGTCCAATAAACTCGATTATCCCTTTCCTCCCCCTGGCTGGAGGCAGGGCCCCTCTAGTCCTGGTCAGAATCTTCGCTTCTGTATTTAAAGGACTGCCTACTGGAAGTTGGAGCAGCAAACTTTTGAGAGAACTCCTTTTTCCCAGTTGTTTTCTTTTGCAACTCACGTACCCGTGCCTCTAGGGTCGCAGTAGATTTTCCATCCCATTTCCTCATGTCCTCTCCGTGGTCACGTAGGTAAAACCACAGGGTGGCACGGGGTGTGTACCCACCATATCGTCTTCCTTGCGCGGATGAACACTTACCCCTGATAGCTGAAACACTGGTTTGTACAGGCGGGGAGGAAAATAATCTCTCTTTAAGTTGGTGGACCTCTTCAGAAAGTTTCTCCAAAGTATTCTCTTTTAATTGGTGGACACTGGTTCGTTCAGGTGGGGAGGAAAATAATCTCCCTTCAAGTTGGTGGAACTTTTCAGAAAGTTTATCCAAAGTATTCTCTTTTAGTTGATGGACACTTTCAGAAAGTTTCTCCACAGCCGAGACACAGGCCTGTAAGGAAGAGGAGAGACTTTCTTCATACCGCCGGAGTTGTCTAGCCACTTCATACACTGTGGGTTCGGCACGTTCTCTCCAGGTCATTACCGCCAATGAGTTGGCATATGGTGATGGTGCACTCCGTACAAACTTCCGCCACATGGGTCGGGTACACCTGACGTCATCTGGGTCTAAGGATATTTGTTCGTTGTCTAGGTCCTCATAAATCACCTCCCGTACTGCTAATTCCCTCAGGTACTGGATTCCCTTCTCCATAGTGGTCCACTTGCCTGGATGACATACAATCTCTTCCTCGTAGGGATACCTTTCCCTCACAGCTGACAGGAGACGCTTCCAGAGGCTGTAAGATCGTACTCTGTTTCCAATTGCTTTGTCAATGCCTGCATCTCTAGCAAGGGATCCCAGCCGCTTGGCTTCACTTCTATCTAACTCCACACTCTCGGCTCCAGTGTCCCAGCACCGGAGCAGCCAGGTGACAAGCTGCTCACCTATACAGCGGCTGAAATCTCTTCGCACGTCTCGTAGCTCACGCTCGCATAGGTCTCGGGTAGATACTGCTATTTTTGATACATCTTCATCTTCATCCTCTTGCTCCCTGGATGGCCCAGCCTCGTCTTCTCTACACCTAGACCCAGCAGAAGACTCTCTGCATTCTAAGCAACCTGAGTCTCTGTACCATTTTTTCACCTTGGTCACAGGGGCAACTTGCACTGCTATAGCTTGTTTCTCTGGCCCAGCCATAGGGTCTACCACTGGGGCTGGATTTCCCTCTGCAGGTGCAACTTGAATGGCTACAGCTTGTTTCTCTGGCCCAGGAGCTGGAGCAACTGCAGAGGCTGGAGCTGGAGTGGCTGCAGGGGCTGGAACTGGGTTGATAGTAGCATCAATTGCAGCTCGATAAGCATAGGCCAGACCCCAGCACGTTATAGAGAGTTGTGTCACTTTGGAACTGCCAGAGTCATTACACCTTTTTTTCAAGCATTTTACCAGTTTTTTAGGGTTTTGCAGTTGTTCAGGGGTGAATTTCCAAAACATCGGAGGTGCCCACTGCTCTAGATGCTTGCCCATATCCTCCCACACTCCCTGCAACTCACCACTATCTTGCCTCAGGACGGATCTCTGAACGAGTTTTCTAAGTAGTTGTTTAACCTTAAGCAAAACCTGAAACATATTCAGTAGACATAACAACAAGACCATACTGGTCTGAGTATCCCAAGGATATTCAGCATCTTGGAGAACTATCGTAACTAGCTTGGAGGATAAGAGGGTGGTGAAGGAGAAAAGGGAAGTGAACAAGTAGGAAAAAGTATCTTCCCCTGTCCCCTCCACAGACTGGCTCCCTGATGAAAAAAGGCAATAGGTGTAATTGCTAATAGTTCCCGAGATATGGCTTCCAAAGCACAGAGTCGATGACAGTGCTGAGTACAAGTACCAGGTTAGCGTCATGACCAGATATTGTATCGTTTCATAAGCTATTGCTACACAGCACAGTACCGTAACGATCTTAAACCAGGGCCCCGAAAGGATAAACAGCACGACAGGGATCACATACAGGAGGTAACATACAATAAAACACAGTTTGGAATACAGGCGCGGCAGACGCGAGATTAAAGCAATCAATATTGTGACTAGCAACTATTAAGCAGGTCAGTTTTAGTTTAACACACTCTGATCAGATCTGTCGTTATCTCAACCCTTCGTGCCCCACGTTGGGCACCAAAAAGACTGTTGTGGCTTAACCCAGCCGGCAGCTAAACACCACACAGCCGTTCGCTCCCCCTCCCCCCTCC
>CM021797.1:48086819-48103638 GCA_011076525.1 Nettapus auritus | reverse complement strand
AGAGCGAGGAGCTGAAAAGTCCTTGGCTTGGTACAAGCACTGCTCTGTAACAACCAAAACATCGGCATGTTATCAGCATTCTTCCCATCCTAATCCAAAACACAGCATTCCACCAGCTACTAGGAGGAAACTGTCCTAACTGAAACCAGGACACCGTTGTAACCTGAAAGGTGGTAAATTCAGGACAGAGAAAAGTACAGTATAAAACTAGATGTAAATAAAAAAGTGGATAGTCTTCATAGCTTAGAAAAGCAATCGCATATAAAATATTCCTGGTGGCAGATTGTTTTATGAAGTTTAATGAAGGGGAAATTATTATTATTATTATTATTATTATTGTATTCATACAATATAATCCCCATTTTTCATATCTCTATACATCCCATTAACTTGACTGGCAGAAAAGTAGGAGCAGAGAAGTAAAGACAGTCTTATCAGTGAGGCTATAGAGGGCAAGAACATCATATTGTTCATTTATAAAACGTATCTGCAATTTATTTTGTCTTTTATTTGTTTGTTTACTTTTTTTCTGTTTTTTTTTTTTTTTTTTTTTAGCTTAATAATAACAGGGTAAAGTCAGTATAGGACATAATTTGACATTTACAGAGGCAGTAGCAAAATTGACGTTGTAGCCTAAAGTCTGTTGCCATTGACATCGGGTTAAGTTCAAAGGCATAGAAACAGGATGACCACAGCTATAGGTGAATCAGGTAGTCATGGCAGGAGAGGGAGTGTAAGGCTGGGAAATATGGCAAAAATCATAACAACCCTGACCAGCTCTATTTCACTACTGGCTTCTACGCACCAAAAGAAATCTGCATTAAAAACACTGTATTATCAAGGCTGGATACAGAAACAGAGCACAGGATTTATTTCCAAAACTGTGTTTTATAGAAAGGAAAGAGAAAACTTTTAATTTGTACAAACTGACCCAGCTATCCCACTAAAGGTGCAAGAAGACATAGATGTTTTCCAGTTCTGCTTGTCCATCAAAAAGCATAAACCCCCTCAAGTGAGCTACAATAACAAGTAATAAAACCCAGAAGAAATGGCCTGTAGAAAAGAATTCCGAGCAAACTCATGTCTACACTGTGTGCCAGAGAGGTAATTTCTAAAAAATAGCTGTTGCTGGGTCCCGTGGACCACAAAGCTAACTGCCACAGACTGCCTGGAGTCACATATCTGTAGAGTAACTAGCTTAGTGGTTGCTTGTAGTCTGCTGTTTTTCTGTGCAGGCAGACTTTGAGAATGGAGGGAGAGCTCCAACACAACACACATATTCCACCAGATTTACTAAATGCAGGGAAGAGAAGGGAAATGTATATAGGCTGATATCCCCAGCATATTCATGTTTCTTTTTAGTGGATTATATAATAAATTTAAGTGAAATAACTCATTATTGAATAATCATGTAGACATGCTAATACTCAAGGAAAAAAAAATGATACAGGCATACATACACATATTACATTTATCTATCGGTTCTTATGCAGAATGCAGTGGTTTTATGAATAATGTAATGGAATTGTTATCACTTAGCATGGCTGTGGATGCAAGAACCTACTCCTGAAAACCTCCAGCTCATCTAGATTTCACAGATGCCATTGCATCTTTTAGGTTAATAAAAAATATGTCTGATTAGGATATGAAAGCACTAGTATAGCAGGATATTATAAAAGTATAAGTCAGTCTCAATTTGCTTTAAAACAAGTTATTTTTATTATTTTCTTGTGATGTCTCAAAATCCTGGAAGAAGAAAAGGGCTGAAAAAATTGTAATTTTCCTTACTTTAACCTTCTTTTAATGTTACTGTCATGATTCCTTTCCCTAGGGATTTCCACAGCACTTGACATGCTTATGTAATTCTACTAGGTCAAATTCAGATTTCATTTAGCTGCAGTAAATTCTTAAAGTGAATCCTTGCCACATTAAAACTCAATTGCAAAACTTTTATTGACTATAGGGATCTTAAGACAGGCATCTGAAGTGCCAGTACTTACTTTGTTGGAGCCTCTTGGGATGTAAATTGAGCTAACTGAAAACAGCTTAGCAGTTGTAGGTTTGAGCAGGAAAATACCTATGATCATACACGATTTTTTGTGTGTGTGTGTGTGTGTGTGTGTGTGTGTTTTTTCATTCTGTAATAAGGATCTGCTATTAGGGACCTTACATGATTTTTTCCATTCTGTAATAGCAGTTTACCTAAATTTAATTATTATCATTTTATTTAAAAAAAAAAAAAAAAAAAAAAAAAAAAAAAAATACAGACAAGCTTTCTATTAAATTCTAAGAGAAAATTGCCATTTACTTAGTTGACAACACACACTGATCTGAGTATGTCTTATATGCTAGACACGGTTCTCATGTTAACTATTCAAATAAACAATTTATCAAATTTCTTCTCTTGAAAGATGATAGCTTTTTCACTGAAGCATAGTCACAAAGACCTAAAATGTATTTTTTATTTTTAAAGTGCTTCTCTTGCTCCAAACAAGTCAAATTCCCCAAGGAGAGGCTGAAATTATACAAGTCCATCTACTGATTTTAATATTGTACTAGCTGGAAGCTAGACTAAATTAAGCTGAATAAAAATACCTGTAAATTTAGTACCTTGACATTACCTTTTATGTGTCCCTGCAACTTCCACAACATATTTACTAAGCTTATAAAAATATATGGATGGGTAGATAAATGGATTATAGATAAATAGAGAGACAAACAGACAGATGAAAACTACACTGACATTTTTGAACAACAACATCAAAAATTAGCATTGCTTAAAAATTACAGTTTTTAATTTTATTTTATTTTTTTCTGGTACACTCATTATTATCAGAAAAAGTTAAAATATGTCTTCTACTCACATAACAGCAATGATAATTGCAGATTGACTAGGAATTCTGATAAAATGTAGCAAAAGTAGATTATAGCTTTATCTGTCATAGGTGTTCTGACTTGTAAAACTAGTAAGGTGAAAATACAATACAATTTTCCATTATTAAGGGGTGTGGATATACTGCTCTACAATAAAAAACAAGTAGCATCTGTTATATATTATTTTTGTAATTTTATTTGTTTATTTTGAATGGTCACCATAGCCAGAAAATATGAGAAGTGTAAAACACTTCCATGTGATAACAGTTGCCAGTATGCTTGCTACTTGTAATGGTGATTGTTTGATAGAACCAAGCCACAAATGCCAACTCTTTTTCCAGTTTTATCTGTATCTGTATGTAATCCACAGGTTACATACTATCCTCTTAACTTTATCAGATTATGAGATCAAGCTGCTTCAGTCCAATAGAAAGGAATTTCCTAAGAAAAGGCAGAAACATCTGAAAAGAAGCATTAGTCTTGACCTTCTCCAATGTTAAAGTTTTATCATTTTTTGGTGAAACAACTAAAATTAATGCAGTTTTTGCATGAATAAAACCATATAGAGCAGCATCTGTGCAAAAGAAAATCTAGGAAAAAGCAGCATATTCAGAAGGAGAATTTCAACTTTCTTCTAAGTTGTAGTAAGGACAAAGAAGAAGAAACATTTTTATATACTCCTTAATTTTGACATCAAATCCTAGCAACATACGTATGAGAAAAGCTGTTTCTATACACAGCCCTAAACCATCCCCCCTATACTGTCCTTCAGAAATAAAGCTCAAAATATAATGCATGTTGGTTTCTGTTCTTGTTTTATCCTTTAAGCCTGTTTTCCTAGGCAAGAGATAAAAAGTATTTAATTTTTGAGAAGAGTAGGATGCTTTTTTTTTTTTTTTCTTCCTAGTTATCAAGTATCGTGGTCCTTAACTAAATTCTATTGAAATAGATTTACATATTTTAAAGTGATACTTCTCCCCTACCCATTATCCTTTTTGCCACAAAATGTGTCAATAAGATATATCCCTTCTTGATGCAAAAATATCTCTTAATTCTTAAAGTACCCAGTCTCTTAAAAGATTCATGACAGCTCATGATATACCAAGAAGCACAGCATGCATTTTCACCACATAGCCACATCCAAGAGGCCTCATAATTAAAGCCAGAGCTTTGCCCTCTTGCATACATCTCACCCAACATTTGGTTCCCTCAGAAAAAGATCAGAAACAAAAACCTGTTCATACTCTCAGGGGTGGGTTAACACCAGTAAGAGCTTCTAGTAATAATCATGTTCAGAAAGAACATTAGTATTCTAACCGCAGAAACAGAAAAGGCACATCTCTTTATCTACCAGATCAGTGGATCTTTTACTATATCCTGCACATGAGCTTGTCACAAACCTCTTCCTACCTGTGCATAACAATGAATAGGATCTTCCTGGCAAAATAGCTGTTGCATGTATATAATATGTATATTTAGAAACATGCAGTGACCTAGAATCACTATCACAACACACACATAAATTATGCTTTCTAATTGGTTTACTTTACTAAAACACACCATTCTTTATTCTGACTGTCTCATAAAGGACCTGAAAGCCATTCTTCTCCTTTTCATGTTTCCTGCAAGACCCACCTGAAGAACATTTTACAATCAAAACAGGAGGACATGTATAACAGCTTCACTTAACAAAATTCTGCCATACTAGTTCTAATATAGCACTACCTTAAAAAGAAAACAACAACAACAGTAACAACTAATTGTTTGCCCCCAGCATTTGGAAGAATAAAGGAAATTCTGCTGTGATGAATTTTCCTATCCCTTGCTGTATTAATGCCCAACAAAAATACAGCATAAGAAATCTCCTCCAGAGTTTGGGAGAGACTCTCTGCACTTTTGTTTAATTGCTTCTTCGGTGATCTTTGACTCAGTGTCAGTTTCATGGCAACGCATCCCTAACTACTGAGCACAATTATGAGGCCAGAAATAATATTACATAGCAGCTCAGAGCATGCAGTCTGTATTAGGGAGCAGAGAGCATTTCAGGGTGCTATTTTTTGGTGAACTTCAACTGATTGCCAGTTCTGTCTTGCCCACTGCTGTGTTCTACACATTCCTGTTGCCTCTCTCACACCTACTCTAGGGTTCATGAGGCTTGGCAGCAAGGCCAATTAATCTTTTCTTTTTCATCTTCCCCCTGAGAGTAAGCTTCTGCCACTTCAGGTCATTTATCCAACTGATCTCATGAACTCAGGATAAAAAAAGAGTTTATGAACTTTGTAAGATGGAGCAGGTAATAGGAGGACTGCAAAGACATTGTGAGATTATGTAGGAGGAAATTAGAAGGGCCAAAACCCATAGAGAGCTTAACTTGTCCACCGCAGTAACAGACAATTTTTTTTTATTATTTTTTATTTTTATTTTTTTATAAGTACATAAACAAGAAAAGGAGGACTAAAGAGAATCTTCATCTTTTACTGAATGTGAGGAGAAACACAGTGACAAGAGATAAGGATAAAGCTGGGGTGCTTAATACCTCCTTTCCCTCAGTCTATTAGTAAGAATAATTCTTCTCAAGGTACCCAACCTGATGAGCCAAAGGGCAGAGGCAGGGACCAGAATGAAGCCCTTATGACCCAAGGGGAAATGGTTAGGGACCTACTATACCACTTGGACACCCATAGATCTATGGGGGCAGATGGGATCCACCAAAGGGAGCTGAAGGAGCTGGGAGAAATGCTTGCCAAAACACTTTCAATAATTTAACTGCAGTTCTGGCTAACCGCGGAGGTCACAGTTGACCACAGACTGGCATGTCTAAAGTATCCGTGCCATGTCCAAAGTGTCTATGGGTTGAAACTGTAAACAGAATTACAGCAGTCATTGCCAGCTTACTCTAAGCATTGAGAATCAGACTGAGGAAAGCAGAGAAAATGTCTAACATCAGAATTGCCCTGAGACATTAACACTTGTTCTCTGTGTTTTAACTGTACTGCTTGGGATTTCGTTTGTTTCCATTGTGGGTATTTGCTTGCCTTAGGTGTCTTGTGTAATTTACTGCCCAGGTGGCAAAACAGAAAGTCACGACATTTTCTGTCATTAAGAGGGGCCATCTTAGAAAAGAAGAAGAATGCTTCAAAATTGTATACAATTCACAAGATAAAGTAGTATAATGACACAGAAACATTAAAAATGCTGAAGTATAAACCATCTCAAAATCTTTATATATTCACAGAGTGGCTTGGGTTGTAAGGGACCATATTGCATATGAGAACTAGAACAGGATACTACAAATGACGTTACATAATCTGGAAATGTTTTTACAGTCTTTGGTTCTCTGCATACAAGCAGAAAAATATCTACCAAATGTACTGTGAATGTTTGTAAAGCTACTCGCAGGTATCCAAAGCCTGCAGATGGAATTCTGCTGCGGTGTCTGGATGCGGACTGAGAAGCAGTTTGAAAGGTTAACAGGTATGCAGTGAGGAGAGTAGGACAGACAGTCTGACAGTCACTAAGCTCTATCAAAGTCACTAAAACAGAAGAGGAGACAAAAAGGAGGTTATGCTGCCTCTCCTCACATCTTTTTAATTACTACTTACATCTAATTTACTGAGATTTCCCTACTTCTATCAATAAAGAACAAATTCTCATCATTTCTTCTCATCTTTTGCAAAACTAATTTTTAGCTACCTGACAACAACTTGAAAGCAAAACCTCTGCTAACATTTTCAGGGTTTTGACTGCTTGAATCGTTATTTGACAACTTGAGAAGTGGGAGCTGAGTACTGGTGTAGCTGAAAAATCCTGTTGTCCAAGATTAAATGTGGGTGGCAGCAACAGACTCAAAAAAGCTTCAGAAAATGACTGTGGTAGCCCAGGAGTTATGTGCTTTAAATAGACTAGTCTGAGTTTAAACCATTTGATTTACTTCACATGCATATGCAGGTAGGTCCAGAGATACATCTGGACAAAGACAGGCAGAGCCAAGGTCAGGTTTAGGTCTACAGCTATTTAAACACAAGAGGAGCTGGGATGTGAGCAGACTCTTCTTATTTGAATTCAACATGTCATGTGAGCAAGTCCTCAGTAAGTTAATTCTTTCTAGTAAAGCCAGGAATTTGTGTGTGTGTGTTTCTGCCATATAAAAACAATAGAAACTAGCTAATAAATAAATAAACCTTAAGAATGCAATTTGACAAAGTGAAATTTATTATTTAAAATTTTCATGCAACAGCAGTTTCTGTGCAATGTCTGCACAAGTGTACATACCAAAATTTGAGAAAACAAAAATGCTGATGCCTGTTATGTGTCAAATTGCATAGACACATAGACACCTCTGTATGAGTGATACTTTTGGGCAAGAACCTCCAAGAGTAGCTCTGCAAATCAGTACAAATCCAATGCATTTTTCTATTTCTGCCACAACACTACCTTTGGTCACTTCTTTTTCCACTCAGGCACTGTGAAAAGTAAATTTTAATTAAAAGCTGCTAAAGGATCCTTCTTCTTTCCTCCCATGCAATATGTTCATGGATATATTTCCTCATTCAAAAATATTCTGACTAGGTGATAAATACTATCAGAAAGTGAGTATCCAGTTACCAATATTTGCACTAAAAATTAGATCCAAAGATTTACTGTCCCATACAAATAGCAGCACAGACATATTTAAATGTTTTATGAAGTTACAGTGTGCCTTTTTTAACAGCAAATACAACTGAAAAAAACTGCTCTCTTGGTATTTATTTTCTAAGGGATACTATTGCAAAATAATTTTTACAAGTAAATTATCCTTGATGGAGTTTTTTGTTTTGTTATGTTTGTTTGTTTGTTTGTTTCTGTTGTCTGAAAAACCTATATTCTTTGCAACTATTCTAGGTATACCAGTGGAGCTTAGTATTTTAATTCTGCTCTTGAAATAAAACAGAGAGGGAAATTAACTTCTGAACACTACATATACCTCATTAAACTGGTATACTGGTAAACTGGTAAGAACTCCCTGCCATTGCAACATTTTGAAAGAAAAATGGCCTTATTGATCATTATTCACAGACATTTCAACCACATGTCTTTCACTGGCAAGTTAAAATCATTCTATACAATTTCTTATGTGGGAAACAAAAGTTAAGGAAGTACTCAATATAATATTCAGCATCTTTAACAGCTAGGAATACAGAAAGGTGATAGCATTACTTCACCAGACAATGTTTCAAAAACTTTGTGCAGATGCTCTGAGGCACCAGTAGTCCACTAAGCCCTCCTCCCATCATCATTTTCTGAACAATTTATGTCTGTTCATTGTTCAGGATGAGGATCTCTGGCAGGACGAGGAAACATTTCACTATGTGTGATGTCCTGGATTTCTTTTATAACTTACAATTTACATCCAAGGCCTCTCCTCTCCTCTCCTCTCCCAACAGCTCTTCCCCAACACTCCTCAGAACACTGCCCTTTAAACACCATGAAAGCAAACATCTTTTCCTGATGTACAAATTGCATGTTTCCACTGGTATTACAAGTATGTAGGTGGTAAATGAGTTACTAGCCACTCTGTTTTCTGTCCCTGCCAGCTGCAATCCTCACATTTGGAGGGGTGTTTTTGCACAAGAAAACAAATGACCATTATCATATGGAAAGGCAAACCCATCTATAGAAACATTTGTCTGTTCAGTTTATATAGCTTTATATGTTTATGTATTTCTATTTTTTAGATATTTATATAGCTTTATATGTTTATATATATTCCGTTTATATAGTTTATATCTGTAAATGCTATTTATAGCATTTCACACCAAACTCTCTTAAAATTCATTAGACACCCAAAAGTTTCCTAAGACATACTTCATTTACTCATCACATAATTTATTACATAAATCTGTATAAACAGCAGGCATAAGTATGTCTACCCTCTTAAAAATGTAGCTTTACAGCAGCAGGAAAAATTATAATTAGTGCAAAGACTCCTTACCATAATTGAAGTGCGGATGTTTCAATAGAGTAGGTTCTGTGTTCTAAATGAAGGTTAAAACTGACAAAGGACACATTTTCCCTCTTGTCATGCTGACATGACTGATAACAAAGCCTATTCAATTTTTTCTGAGTACTTCTGAAAGATTCATTTCTCTAAACAGCAACTTTGTGTAATTTACAGATAGACAGCAAATATTAAGATTTTATGTTCAGTTCCTATTTTGGACTTATTTCTCAAAGTATAGGCTTGAAATTGAATACTCAAAGACATGCATTAACCTGTACACGTTAATGGAAGGTCTAGGATGAAAATGAATGTCAGGTAATAGAGCATAAAAAATACCAATTATCAATGCAACCTTCCACTTAGTGTGCAGTTGTCTTAACTTCTATTCTCATTATCACTCCTTAAGTTTTTGTGTGTACAGTACACAGAAGCTGGCCTTAAGCCAGGTTACTGCTGTGCCAACCACTGTATGCACGTGGCATGTACACATATGCACACAGGCATGCACCAACACACACGAGGATGCATGGCTCTCCCAGCTGTAGAGAGCCTACAGCTTGGGGGTGGCATGAATAGCCATTCTCTTCATCCATTTCAATAATCACACTTAAATTCAAATTGCAGATGCAAAATCTTGGTGCATAATAAGATAAACAGTTAATTTTACAGAGAAATATTCTGAAAATCACAAGACCTCCTGAACCTTCACTCTTGGAAGAGGTATGTACTTATCCATATAGAAAATATGGGAGAAGTCCAGAATAGTCTTTTTCCTTCATAGATGAATCACCTATGACTTTTTCAAAGGTCACTGAATATTGTTATAGCAGTGAAATATATCAACATATTGACCCTAACTCCATTTCGTCCAGTAGCCTGCCTGGATACCCCTTACAACAGCTAAATCCTCACCTAATCGTATAAAAGTGCTTCAGTTGCATGTAGAGCAATAATTGCTTGGATTTATGTTTTTACTTGTTTTTATGGTTAAAAGTCCACTAATTTTGAGGGCAACATATGGTGGAATGCAGCAGCTCACTCCTGATCCTCACTGAAAAAGGTTGAACATTTTGATTCTGCAATGAATTTTCCCAGCCTGAAGGAATTCAGCCCATTATGGCTTCTCCTTCTTCTGATTCAGTTTTCACATAATCTTGTCCTCCTCCTCCTCTTCATAGATGCCAAAGTCTGGCTTCAAGAGAGTGAAAATAGCAGTCATCAGTAAATGCTAGTCCTGTGGGATCATCTCTGTCTCTGAGTCACCCTCCCTGGCCAGAGCCTGTTGTCATGGAAATCACTGTCATGTTTTATGGTAGGAATTGTCTCACTACTGAACTATCATCTGAATCTGCAATTTCTCCAACAAGGGAATACTATTCACTCTCACCTTCATGTTCTCAGAATTCAAATGCCAAATATCGTGATCCTCAAGTCATTTTTACTTTTTACTTGGTTGTTGTGGCATACCATACTGTATCTCTTCAAAAAGAAAGGATAGCACTCTAACTGCACAAAGAACAGGAGTCCTGTGAACACTAGCTGAAGTTTATGTGGCTAAAGGAATACTGATAATGAGCAAAAAATGCATATATCTTGTTAAAAGGAAAGCAGAGCAAATCTTGGTTTTGCCTTTGGAAATCACAGAACTTGTCTTTATTCATCTTTTCTCCTAAATACCCTGATGCATAGTAAATCTAGTAGTCTGCTACAGGAAAAAAAGAAATTAAAAAAAATAAAATAAATAAAATAAAAAAAAAAATCCAATCATGGTCTGATTCTTACTTAAAAATTCTAAAGTAGCTGTCTCTGTCATAACAAACTACTATATGAATCAGTCCATGCATCCCCTGGACTTCTAAATATCTCATCCAAATGAATAATTGCTGGGGATGTTCAAGAGCTGGGGCTGTTCAGCCTAAAGAAAAGAAGGCTCCAGGGTGACCTCATTGCAGCTTTTCAGTAGTTAAAAGGGAATTATAAAAAAGATGAAGAGTGACTCTGCTCAATCAGATCATCTGATGATCAAGGACAAGGGGGAATGGTTTTAAACTAAAAGAGTTAGGTTAGGAGAAAATTATTTACTCAAAGGTGGGTGAGGCACTGGAACAGGTTGCCCAGAGAGGTTGTGGATGCCCCATCCCTGGAACTGTTGAAGGCCAGGTTGACTGGGGCCTTGTCCAGCCTGATCGAGTGGGCAGCATCCCTGCCTATGGCAGCGTGGTTAAAACTGGGTGATCTTTAAGGTCTTTTCCAACCTGAGCAAATCTATGATTCTATGGTGATTCTACGATAAACCCACTAAGTCCAAAACATTTGTTGGACGATCTTACATGAAAATAAAAGCAAGATCTTAAAAGATTTAAAAGAAATATTGATTTCTGTAAATAATTTACAGCCAGGTAAATTACAGTTTGCTGTCATGATCACATATTCTACTTCACAATGGTGGTCTCATATTGCAGAAAAAGGCACATGACAGGTAGTCTGAGATTTGTCTTCTGTTGTCCATTGTTATTAGCAAGGAAAGAGAGTAGCAGCTTGTGGAGCCCCATCATGTGGATGCAAGATTCATACAGCTGCCTTTTACTTCAGTCTTCCATCTTCACACCCACATCTCATACCTCATAAATACTCATTTGATAGCACATCAAGAAGGTGATGTGGTTGCATCTAACTGCCGTACTGTCTTGTTCCTTCTCTCACACAACCTTCACCCAATTAAAATGAAGACGTGCTGGAGGTGGGATTGTGTATGATTTCTATTTTTGCAGTCCTCTGATGTGGGGTAGATTCTTTATGGCTGCTTAGCACCTGGCCTACTTCAGAGACTCTAATTCATCTTATGAGTCTAAACAGTGGACACTGCTTGACCTGGCCTGCACGTAAAGGCCACTCAGAAAATCCCACTATTCTGGATACTCTTACTGTCCTTGATTTTCTCTTTCTTGGTCCATCAGTCTCTTTAATATACTCAGACCATCTGCTTTTCCTTAAAACTGGCAATGACATTTATTAAAACGTAGGTGGCAATTTTCACATCCCAATTACTTCCACATCTATGGTATTAAGGCATATAATTTGCATCCTGTAGAGCACTAGCTTGTTTCACACAGTTTAGACTATGCTTAAGCTTGAAATTCAAGCCAAGTAACCACTGAGATTCAGGTTTGGAGTTAATGATGTTATAATACAGATTAATATTTTGGTGATAAGATTTAAAAGAGGTTTAAGAGCATGTCAAGATATCAGCAAGTATCTAAATATTCCTATCTTAGTAAGTGCTAAGAACTATACAAGATAAGCTCTTCTCAGGAAATTCTTGTCATTGCAGGAAAGTAACAGTTCCTGTTATTCACAATGAAGGGGCAAGGGGGGGAGGGAGGCGGAGGGAAGAGAGATATAAGTATTCAGTAGCACAAAATAAGTTGTAGCTATGACCCTATCAAAATTCAAAGAAATTTATCACTGAAGTTATAATACTTTTTTTTTTTTTTTTTTCAATTATAACATATCTTCTTTCCCTATTTAGCTGAAATATTTTGATAAAATGCAGCACTCTCCTCTAAATTAAATTATTTTATCCACAATTCTTCCAACAGTTAACATAATTTAATAAAGGTTAGCCATCTCTCTCAAGCCCACACAGAGTACTGACAGTTCAGCCTTGAGAGAATCTGTCACAGGACCATAGTACAGCCCAGGTTGGAAAAGACCTTGAAAAATCATCTGGTTCCCTTTTTATGGGAAAAGGGAACCTAGAGGAGATTATCTAACATTCTTTCCAATCACGTTGAAAATATCCAGTGATTAGGTTTCTACCATGTACCTGGGAAGGTTGTTACAGTGATTCAGTGCTCTCACTAAGAAAAATGTATTTCTCATCTCAAGACAAAACCTCTCCTGGTGCAGCTTGTACCTGTTGTGCCTTGTCTTCTCCATGTGGCTCACTGTGAAGAGAATCTCCATCCTCTTTGTAGCCACTCTTTAAATACAGGAATGCTGCGATGTGGTCCCCCTGAGCCTTCCTTCTCTCAGGTGAAAAGATGTTAGTCATTCCTCACACAGCAAGTCATTTAGTCCTTCAGTTGTCTTGACAGCCTTTCTTTGAAGCCTCTCCAGTTTCTCTATGCCTTTTTTTTTGAATTGTAAGGACTGGAACTGGACACTACTGCAGATGTGTCCTGGAAAGTACTGAGTGCAATGATCACTATCTCTGGTAGAAATGCCCCTGTGGTTGCAGCCCCAGATTTGATTTGCCTTCATTAATGCAGTGGCACACTGATGACTTTTCTTCAGCTTGTGCACTGGGACCTCCAGGCCCTTTAAGCAAGGCTGCTCCCCAGATACACAGTTTCTAACTTGTACTGGGCTCTTTGGTTGTCCTGTACCAGGTGCAGGGCCTTGCATTTGTCTTAGTTAAACTTCACACAGTTCTTGCTTTCCCACTCTTCCAGCCTGTCTAGGTGTCTCCAGGATCTTCCTTTTGATGTCTCCACTTCACCACCCAGTTTAGTGCCATCAGCAAACTTAGGGTGCTTTCAATCCCATCCAGATCATTAATAAGGATATTGAAGAGCATGGGGCCCATCCCTGGGGGACCCCACTTGTGACATGCTGCCAGCCTGAGTAAAAGCCATTGATCACCATTCTCTGAGTGCAGCCTGTTATCCAATTTTTTGCCCATCTCACGGACCATCCATACAATTTCTGTCTTGCCAGTTTGTCTAGGAGAAGCCTTTGGGAAACAATGCTGAATGCTTTGCTGAAGTCCAGGTAAACCGTATTAACTGCTCTCATCACATTAACAGAAAATGTTCTTTTTTATTTAATTTAATTTTTTTTTTTTTTTTTTTTTTTTTTTTTTTTTTTTTTTTTTGTAAAAGGTGAACATATTCATCAGGCATAATTTGCCATCAGAAAATCCATGTTGTCTTTTTCTGATCACATGCTTCATTTAACTTGTAGTAGTTTCTAGAAAGACCCATTCCGTTAGCTTCCCAGGGACTGAGGCAAGACTAATGGGCCTGTAATTTCCTGTGTCCTCAATTTGGCCCTTTATTTTAGATGAGTATGACATTTCCCTACTTCCATTCATCAGGATCTCCATGAAGTTTCATAGACTATATAGAGTGTTCTTACAACAATATCAGCCACTTTTCTTAACTTCCTGGGGAGATTTGGTCCAGGCCCATAGATTTGCGTGTGCTGAACCCTTGAAAGAGGCTGCAAACCAGCCCTTCTTTCACTTCTGGTCAGTTAACACTTGTGTTGTCATAGCTACTTGATCCTATGATCTGAGGTCAAGCTATGCTAGCTAAAGACAGAGGTTTGCTTAATTTAAAAAAAAAAAAAAAAAAAAAAAAAAGGGGGGGGGTGAGGGAGAGGAAGAAGGTCTCAAAAAGACATTCATAACTGTATTATCTATTAAAAAAAGGATTTACTTTCACTGAAGGAAGGCAATAAGACAATTTAAACAACAACAAAAAAAGTTTATGAGGCTTCAAAACTCATGAATTATTATATAATTTGATTTTACAGTGAGACACCACACCTGCATATAGCTTGTCCATTCCGAATTCTTCAGTTGCCTGCAACGTGGGTCCACTTTTCAGATATTGACACTTTTGACCCACCTGGAGTGTCATTTCAAAAATAATTCAGCAAATAATTTGTCTGACTCCATCTGACTTCTCATTTGAGAGATACTGCCATTCACATCATTTGTGTTACTAGCTAAACGTACTCAGGCAAATTCTGCATGTAACCTCTGGGTTATTTTTATGATGATCAATTTTAAAGTAAAAGTTGTTGAGTGATTCCTGTGCTGAGGTAGAGAGCTAGCATTTATATGATGACAAGAAGAGGATAAAATGAAAAAATAAATAAATAAAAATGGAAATTACACATCTGGGATTACTGCTGCTCAGGATAAGACTAGAAATGAGGTTCACAAAGGGTTTCAATCATCTACATGGATAGGATCTAACCTTTTCTGAAAAAGTTGCCGAAGTGTCAAGATGCTCATATTCATATGCGTGAGTACTGCTTTATATCAGTTTATTTTTATACTCAGCTGTAAACGAGGGAAAATGTCAAAGTTATCTGAAAAATAATAATTGGAGAAATAAAGTAGGGTCAGCACCACACTGGGAAGTTCAAAGCAGCTGGGCAGTTACGAGGATGGCTTTTGACTAATGAACTCCTTTCTGGTGCTTTGAAGGACAGGGTTATCTCTGAGTCACTATCTGTTTTTAAAATGCAACAAGTGACTTAAACGGCATGAGATATTACTGCCATGTTACCTTAGATGTATATTGGATGATATACTGTGTTTTAATATCAATCAGATCATGTTCTGAAAATAAACTTGCATTTTTTTCTACAATTAAAATTATTATTTTTATCTACTAGAATATCTTAATTCACTAGAAAGTGTTTCTGGTGACCACCAATAGAAATTTGGACAGACTATTTTTAAACAATGTAAACATGGCCTGAAGAAATATTTAAAACTTAAGGGTTAAAATGTAGTGCCATTTCCCATAAAACAAGCATTTAATTCTGGAGAGCAGCTTTTTACATTGGCAGATAATGATAAGACAAAGTCAAAATGCTCCTCTAAAGCAGAGGAGATTTAAATTAGGTATTAGGAGGAATTTCACTCAGATGGGGGTTGAAGCACAGTAACAGGCTGCCTAGAGAAGCTGTGGATGTCCCATCCCGGGAATTGTTTAAGGCCTGGCTGGATGGGGCTTTGAGCAAACTGGTCTGGTGGGATGTGTCCCTGCCGGTGGCAGGGTGGGGGGTTGGAGCTAGATGATACTTAAGGGTCCCTTCCAACCCAAACCATTATATGATTCTATGATTTTATGATTAATGAAAATAATGGATTGCATTATACGTAAGATTCTATTAAAGAAGCTTTTAAATAGAGTTTTCTGAAATAATGGTTGTTTTAGTTGTTAAAAAAATAAATAAATAAATGCTTCAGTTGCAATTCTAGCAAATATTGAGCTTAAGAGAAGCCATTAACTCATAATTAGTCCTGGAAAGAGGGAAGAAAAAAAAAAAAAAATGTAGATTCAAACTGTAGCTAGAGGCAGTAGAGGCAAAGTAACAAAACTTTTCTTCTGAGTTAAAAATTATGGGTAATTTTGTTTTAATTAGCCATGACACTGCCAGCATTGGTATATAACTCAAGATAAACAATAGAATTAATCAGTTTTCCGTATAAGACACTGTTACTTGTAAATGTTAGAGTATGTAGCAATTGAAACTCTGGAACAGATGCAGAAATCCCAGGGGATGATCACAGAAAAAGAAGAAAAAGAACTGAGAGATCTGGAGAATATCATAAAGGAGGACAAAGCAAGGGAAGACTTTGGTGTCAGTAATGTTAGCAGAGTTAGCAGGACAACATTTCTGGCAGGATAAAGTAAAGGAAACCCAACTAGAAGACAAAGCAGGGAGATCTGAGGGGAAGAGTGCAGAAAAGGGCACCTCATCCTTGCAAGAAGGTCTCATTAGTGACCTTAGTGAGAACTGCTTCAGTTGAACAGGAAAAGCAGAAATCAGGTTAAGACAGTTCAGCAGAAAGGTCAGATAAGAGACATCATGTTTTAAACAACTAATTTATTCAGATAGTTTGTAGGTTAAACATGAAGAGTCACTGAATAGGGACTGCAGGGTGTAAATCCACGCTGCAAAAGAGCTGTGTTACTGTTTTGTGTCTTATCTGTGAAATGTCATCCCCAGCGTCATGGCCTGTGTTGGGGCAATACTCCCCTTGAAGCTAATCTAAGCCCTTTAGTGAATGCTGCTTCTCTTCCAGTTTTCTTTTTAGTTTTACTTCTCAGATCTAACATCTGAACTATGCTATTTTCCCAAAAACTTACCAGAATATTCCTCCCTTGTTTAATAAAATGGCTATATAATTCATTTGGATTGTAACTAACATTCAGACAG
>CM021797.1:48064254-48078002 GCA_011076525.1 Nettapus auritus | reverse complement strand
CCCCCCCCCCCCCCCCACGTCTTTTTTGACCTTCTAATTCTCTACTTCATCCTACTGGGGGGGAGTAAGTGAGCAGCTGTTTACTGTTTAGCTACCTACAGGGGGGTTAATCCACAATAAATCATCTCATACCTTTAGGCTCAGAAACTCCATCTTAAAAACAGTATTTAGAATCATAGAGTAATAGAATCACAGGATGGTTTGGGTTTGAAAGGACCTTTAAAGATCATCTAGTCCAACCCCCCTGTCATTGGCCAAGTCATCTCTCACTAGACCAGGCTCCCCAAAGGCCTTTCCAACCTGGCTTTGAAGAATTCCAGGGATGGGGCACCCACAACTTCTCCGGGAAACCCTTACCAGTGTTTCGCTGATGTCATAGTAAAAAATTTCTTTCTTCTATGTAGTCTAAATCTCCCCTCTTTCAGTTTAAAACCCTTAACTTTTGTCCTATCAGTACATGCTCTTTCTCCATTTTTCTAATAAGCCCACTTTAAGTGTCGAAGGGATGCAGTACGGTCTCCCCAGAGCCTTCTCTTCACCAGGTTGAATAACCCCAGCTGTCTCAGTCTTTCTTCACAGAAGAGGAGCTCCAGCTCTATGATCATATTTCTGGTCCTCCTCTGGATGTACTCTAACAGGTCCAAGTCTCTCCTGTGCTGGGGCCCTAGAGCTGAATGCAGTACTCCAGGTGGGGTCTCACACAAGTGGAGTGGGGGGGGTAGGAATCACCTCTGTTGGTCATGTTTCTTTTGATGCAGCCCAGAATACAACCGGCTTTCTGGGCTTCTAGCTTGCACTGCCAGCTCGTGTCCATTTTTCCATCCACCAGTACCCCCAAGTCCTTCTCTGCAGGGCTGCTCTCACTCCACTCATCACCCAGTCTGTACTAATGTTTGGGATTGCCCCAGTCCAGGTGCAGGTCCTTGCACTTTGTCTTGTTGAATTTCATGATATTTATGTGGGCCCACTTCTCAAGATTATCCAGGACCCTCTGGATGACATCCCTTCCCTCCAGCATGTCAATCACAGCACACAGCTTGGTGTCATTGGCAAACTTGCTGACGGTACATTCAGTCCCACTGTCAGTTATTAATAAAGATATTAATCAGTACTGATCACAATATAAACCCCTGAGGGTCACCATTTGTCACTGATCTCCATGTGGACGTTGAGACATTGACTGCAACTCTCTGGATGCTGCCTTCCAGTCAATCCCAAACAGTCCACCCTTCAGCTCCATCTCTCTCCATTTTGGAGACAGGGATTTTGTGTGGGACTGTGTAAAAGACCTTACAGAAATCCATGCAGATCATAGGATCATAGAATGATTACTTTTCCTTTGTTCACTGCTGTAGTCACTCCACCATAGAAGTCCACTAGACTGGTCAAGCCTTTGGTGAAGGCATGCTGGTTGTTTCCTGTCACCTTCCTGTATTCCATATGCCTTAACACTGTATCCAGGAGGATCTGCTCCATGATCTTACTACATATGGAGGTGAGGCTCACAAGTCTATATTTCCCAGTGCCTTCCTTTTTACCCTAAAAGCTGATTATGATGTTTCCTTTTTTCCAGCACTGGGGACTTCACCTGACTATCATGACTTTTCAAATTTGATGGGACGTGATCTGGCAACTTCATTTACCAGGTCCCTCAGGACTCTGGGATGCATCCCATCACGCCCCATAGACTTATGTATGTTCGGGTTCACCGGGTGGTCTTTAGCTTGACCTTCACTCACAGTGGGAGGGACTTAGCCCCTTAAGTCCCTGTCTTGAGTTTCAAGTGCTTGAGTAATGAGAGAGGTGGCAAGAGTGATCACCAATGATGACTGAGGAAAAAAAAAAAAAAAAAAAAAAAGAGTATCTTAGAATTCTCCATGTTTGTTGTCACCAGTTCTCCCATCTTGTTTATCAGCGGGAGTACACTCTAGTCTTCCTATTCTGGCATTTCAGCATGGCTGCTGCAACTCACATCCTGACACATCATACTTGCACTATAAAATGACGTAACAGAATCAGATAAAGGGCAATATGTAGGCACCAGTCTTCAATTTCAAAAAGCTTGAGGGCTAGGAGAGGCCTCTAATTTAATTCCTGTATTTCTTTTTATGAAAAACACATATGTACTGTTCTAAAGAGATGTGGAGAGATTTTTCCATTTTCAAATGATTCAATGCAGCAGCTGTGGAGTCTGACTCTCTGCTAAAATAATAGGAAATAAATGAAAGGGACAAAATAAATGCTCTAGCAAAGAGTGCTGTTGGGTTTTTGTTTTTGTTTTGTTTTGTTTTTAAAGCATAGGTCCTTTGTTTGTTACAATGCCCAGGTGTTCTCTCACCTTTATCAATATTTCCCATCCTGTTAAGTTGTTGTTGGAACTTCAAACAGATAGAAGTAACTTTGGAACAGCCCACAGGGTGAGTAACCTAAATAACAAAATCATGTTACTAAAAAATAGCACATGAAGTGCCTTAAATTGTGTGAAATGAAGCTATTTGAGCAACTGTAGTAATATTTCTCAAGACAGTGCTTGTAAAACCAAAAAGATTTATCAGTTGAGAGTGGGTCTTTTACATATATATATATATATGTGTATATAGTATATATACTTATAATATGCTATATATATTTTATACATTGTACTATACTATAGATATACATATATAGTATATATGTATATATATACATGTATTTTTTATCCTTCTTTTTATTAAATATGTCACTATATCACAGAATTCTAAGGGCAGAATTCAGAATTTGATCAGCACAGTTGCTCTTCATCCCCATATTCATCACTCACATCTGTGTACACAGAGGTGAGAGTACAGGAGATGGGATGTACTGCAGATATCTGAGAAAGAGTGGGTGTTCCAAAAGGAGGAGATGCAAGAGAAATAAGTGCAGCTGCTTATTATTACATAATTCGTTGAAGTCATCTAGTCAACCCACTAGAGATCCTGACTGCAGCTATGTAGTTATAGCTTTGAAGTGCTTTTTGATTCATGTATTTTTTCCTTTTCCAATTAAAAGTGGAACTGGAACTATCAAAAGTACTGTGGAAAAAAAAAAAAAATAAAAAGAAAAGAAAAAAGAAAAAAGAAAAAAAAAGAAAAAAAAAGAAAAAAGAAAAAAGAAAAAAGAAAAAAGAAAAAAGAAAAAAGAAAAAGAAAAAGAAAAAAGAAAAAGAAAAAGAAAAAAAAAAGAAAAAGAAAAAGAAAAAGAAAAAAAGAAAAAGAAAAAGAAAAAAAAGAAAAAGAAAAAGAAAAAGAAAAAGAAACCCTCCTATGATATTTTTGATATGAATGGGAGTGTTTCTCAAACTTCACAACAGATAACTCACGTGAGGTTTAGGCTTTACTGTGGAGAATCATACCGTCCAGATAGTTCCCTTTACGGAAAAGATAGTTGTCTATTGGTTTTTGCACCTAAGACCTTTTGGCTCAGGACTAATCACACTTCCATTTCTACAGATCTGTTGTTTTCCACATATAGGTTATAATATATAACTAGACAAGGTAGGCAGAACTCAACACCTAAAACTTAAGCAACAGAGTTTCCATCTACCTTTTCTTACTTTGATGTCTGATAGGGAGGGGTGCAAATGAAATTATTCATCACAGAAGAATCCAATGAAACTACCCACCTGGTCCTCAGAAGGGAGAACTTTAGTGGATACTTGCTAAGGGGGAGAAAGAAACCCTAAATTACATTTTTTCACTGCCCTGCAAGGCTGAACTAAAGAGTTAGGGTCAAGAGCTACCTTAATCATTTCCCTGTTGTATAGCCTCTGCCCAATGAGCATGTACCCATTTCCTTACCTGAAATGATTTTCCAACAGAGACATAAAAACTTTTTTCCTTACTAGACCATGATTAAATAAATGTACTGAAGTGCCTGCAAGCTTCCACTCCACAACATCAATAGAAAGAAACTCTATGATCACTGTTCAAAGCAAGTTCACAGACTAACTATACAAAAGAATGTGAAACTATTATGTAGTTCCTGCAAAACAGTCCCTACCTAAGCATGGAGCTCAGCATGTGCCACTACTGGATATATCAACTATTTCAGCAAATGGTGTTATTTTTTTTTACACAATGCTTATCTCAGAATTTCAGTGCAGAACTAGAAATTGTCACTAGAGTTACTCTTTCTTTCTCCAACAACTTATTAGTTTACATGGGAGACAGTTCATAAATCTCTCATTTTTTTCTAAATCTTCTACAGTTGTTTGCAATAGTGTCCTGTTTATATAAATGCAACAACAAAATTATTGTTTATTCATCATGAAGCTACTTCTCTTGCCTTGTACTTCAGCTACCATAGAGTTCTATCTTTCTGTATAAGCACATTTCTTAAACCTGACCAGAAAAACAGAAGTGGATTTCTGGTTTTAACTTCAATATTTTTAAAAAGTGCTAGCACTGAGTAAGTAGTAAACCTTTCTTAAAAAGCAACATTTACATTGCATTATATATTCCATAGAAATATTGCTGTTTAGCCCAGATATGAGGATAGGGCTGAAGTCCTGATAGCATCCAATTCATCTCAGATTTGACAGCCAGATTTGAAGGCTGCCTGAACTGCCAAGAGTCATGCCTACATAGCTTCTAAAAATTGCATAGCTATATATACATACTCAAAGTACAGATCTTCAGCTGGATCTAGTACAGACACAAGATGAATTCAGAAGAGTCTGGACTTAGAAGGCCTTCATCTTCAACATCTTAAAAGGAATTATTTTAGGGGGTAATGTAAAGTGTATGGAGTTTAGTGAAGTGTTTGGTTTGTGGAATTGAAGACTAGTTTTTGTACTTTGTGTTTTTATCAAGAATTTAGACAACTCCTCTACTTCATTCACACAGCTCTACAATGTGTATAACAATCACAATATCTATACAAAAAAAGCTGTTTGGAAAATTAAATAGTCCTAGGCTTAATGAGCCTTAATTCAGCTCTGGTGAGGCCGCACCTCAAGTACTGTGTTCAGTTTTGGGCCCCTCGCTACAAGAAGGACATCGAGGTACTCGAACGAGTCCAGAGAAGGGCAACAAAGCTGGTGAAGGGTCTGGAGAACAAGTCTTATGAGGAGCGGCTGAGGGAGTTGGGACTATTTAGCTTGGAGAAGAGGAGGTTCAAGGTGACCTTATTGCACTCTACAGGTACCTTAAAGGAGGCTGTAGCGAGGTGGCGGTTGGTCTGTTCTCCCACTTGCCTGGTGACAGGACGAGGGGGAATGGGCTAAAGTTGTGCCAGGGGAGGTTTAGGTTGGATATTAGGAAGAAGTTCTTTACTGAAAGGGTTGTTAGATGCTGGAATAGCATCCCTGGAGGTCTTTAAAAGACATTTAGATGTAGAGCTTAGTGATATCGTTTAGTGGAGGACTTGTTACTATTAGGTCAGAGGTTGGACTCGGTGATCTTGCAGGTCTCTTCCAACCTAGATGATTCTGTGATTCTGTAATGGAATATTCATAGAATTTTTGAGAAAGAACTTACTGTAATTAAATATTTCAGCTTGTTTGTTTGTTTGTCTTTGTGTGTCAGCCATACCACACAAATAAATAAGGCCCTACCTACTGTCCACTTTAAAAATTAAAACATAATTTAATTTCTCTAACAGGACGGAAAATATGCAGTACTTTAGGAACACTCTAGGAATCAGCCAGAGGCTGTTGACTGACCCTAACACATCCAAACACCACATGCCTCTCACTGAAGGGAAGTTTACTTAAAAACAACACAAAGGAACAAGCTGATATACATTGCTGAACTGAAGTACCTACAGGGATAGCAAAGTTCAGGCAAGTGTTGCATTAAAATATTTTCATTCTACCATGGAGCTCGGAGGGACATCCCTCTACAGAGCCCTGGCAATGCCATGATGTGAGAGGTCCCATTCCTCAGAAATAAGTACTGTTTTGAGAAGCCTGTGGTTATGCCATACCATTCCAGAATGTCAGGCTCCTCAGTCATAGGTCCTGCAGGCCTCTTCCCTGCAGCTGAGGCCCTTTCCCTATGCCCTGTTTGCTCAGGCCATGGCAGCTCAATCAGCCTATGGCACCAACCCAGGGGGCCTGGGCTTTGCCTGAAGCATTGCACAGTCCAGGCTGCATCCTCCTTGAATGTTATTACTGAGACAACTGACACTTGCAGAACTGGAGGAAGGAACCTGAAATTTCCAGTTTGGAGTCACCAGAACTCATACTCACCTTAAAGGCACTGAACAGACCAGCTCCTTGCACGTCTGTGCCCCTCTCTTGTACATACATTCACAGGCCGAAGGAAGCAACAATGAGCTGTCTCCACAAACAGGAGACTTTTTTCGTTATTTCTAAACAATGTTTCCAGCTCACAAGTTGAAAGTTAGAACCACCTGCAAAAAAAAAAAAAAATAAAAATAAAAATAAAAAATAAAAAAATGAAACCTTTAGTTTTGCCACAAGCACATCTTTTGCTTCTCTCATCAATACACTGCAGACAGGCCAACTTGCACCTTAAGCACTTGTGCTGTGGAGACTAGCCCCCTAAACCAGACTTGCTGATGCTTCTTGCCAGTCCCTCCCAGGCCCCCAAACCTTAGCTCCTTCTGAAGGAAAGTCTCAGAAAATCTCAAAAGGGACATAACACACACACAGTGTTTCAGGCTAAGACCTTGCTGCAAAATGGAAAATAAACTGTGGGACAAATTACAGAGCTCATCTACCTCATAGTTAGGCAACCAATTAAAACTTTTCTGTTATTAGTATCAGAGGTCTTGGGGCTGTTTTCCAAATATGAGAGTACAATACAACTGGCATTAGAGATAATCAGAGAATGGTAATGCTCTTTGAACACTTCATTCAGTTCCAAGAGAAATCAAAGACCCCAGAATTTCATTTTCTAGAGAAAGTAGTGAAGTTTCAAAGGCAGGTTACCATAAATCCCATCAGTCCTCTGATTTCTCATCTAAGGAGACTCTCTGAGTTGTGGAGGAGATAAACTGTAAGAAAGACCAAAAATGGGTAGTCTATTCTATCATGCACTCACTTGTGACCATTAAACCTTCACATAAATTAAATTCCCTCTGCTGAATGCTTCATGTTTCAAATTCACTGGCTTATGAAAAACAAAGAAGTGGATTAAACATTTCAATAATCTCCCATAAGTGAAGCAAAAACAACAACACTCTGAACACAGTCCTGCCCTCAGTTTCACCACAACCACAATAAATAAATTATTTCTTAAGGATCAGGAATACAATCTCCTTAACTCCCTGTCCCCTTCTCAACCGAATAAAATGTATGCACAAAACACAGACAATCTATCTGGCTGTTAATCATACCAACACCGAGAAAAGAACAGAAGGAATTTTAAAAATTAAGCCTAATTTTCCAATACAGTTTTTTGTTTTGTTTTGTTTTGTTTTACTGTATTGACTATATTATTTCTTTTAGTTATGTTGTGCCTAATGTGAAACAGTGATTTTCATCATGGCTCTTTTTGCCTTTTAAAAGCATCTTCTCCTAGAGAGCCTGACAGATATTTCCAGCAGAAACAGTCCCAACAGGACTGCTGCTTTTCTATTTTGTCTTTAATCCTACGTAGAATATTTTAAGGCACTAACTAAAGTAGAAAAAGAAAAAAAAAAAAAAAAATCACATATATAATGAAGTCTCCTGTTCCAACATTCATTCATCCCATTGTGTCAGTACTGTAGAGTTTATAATCCTAACTACTACATATGAAGGTACATACAGTGGGAGGGAAAAAAGGCAAAAGGTTTAACTCATAATTCTAAAGAGCCTAAAAGTTATTATACCGCTGGAGGATTATGTTTTTACTCTAGCCCTAAGGAGGGTTAGGGTTTTTTGGAGGCTGAAGGGAAGGGAGAGGAGTGAAAGAGAGCTCAGTGAGAGCTAACACTGCATTTCAGTTAGCTTCTTAGTTTTACATATAATAATTACCTATAATAACGGCACGTCTTGCATTGCGCTCATCTTTGTAGACTTCATTTCATCAGTGAACATCTGTATATCCGAAAGATTGGGAATCACAGAATCACAGAATTTCTAGGTTGGAAGAGACCTCAAGATCATCGAGTCCAACCTCTGACCTAACACTAACAGTCCCCACTAAACCATTTCCCTAAGCTCTACATCCAGATGTCTTTTAAAGACCTCCAGGGTTGGTGACTCCACCACTTCCCTGGGCAGCGCGTTCCAATGTCTAACAACCCTTTCGGTAAAGAAGTTCTTCCTAAGATCCAACCTAAAATTCCCCGGTGCAACTTTAGCCCATTCCCCCTCGTCCTGTCACCAGGCACGTGGGAGAACAGACCAACCCCCACCTCGCTACAGCCTCCTTTGAGGTACCTGTAGAGAGCAATAAGGTCACCCCTGAGCCTCCTTTTCACCAGGCTGAACAATCCCAGCTCCCTCAGCCGCTCCTCGTAGGACTTGTTCTCCAGGCCCCTCACCAGCTTCGTCGCTCTTCTCTGGACTCGCTCAAGCACCTCGATGTCCTTCTTGTAGCGAGGGGCCCAAAACTGAACACAGTATTCGAGGTGCGGCCTCACCAGAGCCGAGGACAGGGGGACGATCACCTCCCTAGCCCTGCTGGTCACACTGTTTCTTATACAGGCCAGGATGCTGTTGGCCTTCATGGCCACCTGAGCACACTGCTGGCTCATATTCAGCCGACTATCAACCATCACTCCCAGGTCCTTCTCTGCCTGGCAGCTCTCCAACCACTCATCTCCCAGCCTGTAGCTCTGCTTGGGGTTATTGCGTCCCAGGTGGAGGACCCGGCACTTGGCCTTGTTGAACTTCATGCAGTTGACCTCAGCCCATCGGTGCAGCCTATCCAGATCCTCCTGCAGAGCCTTCCTACCCTCAAGCAGATCGACACACACACCTAACTTGGTGTCATCTGCAAACTTACTGAGGGTGCACTCAATGCCCTCGTCCAGATCATCGATGAAGATATTAAAGAGGACCGGCCCCAGCACCGAGCCCTGGGGAACGCCACTAGCGACCGGCCTCCAACTGGATTTGACTCCATTTACCACAACTCTTTGGGCCCGGCCATCCAGCCAGTTTCTAACCCAACGAAGCGTGCGCCAGTCCAAGCCAAGAGCAGCCAGTTTCCTGAGGAGAATGCTGTGGGAAACGGTGTCAAAAGCCTTGCTGAAGTCAAGGTAGACCACATCCACAGCCTTTCCCTCGTCCACCCAGCACGTCACTTTGTCATAGAAGGAGATCAGGTTCGTCAAGCAGGACCTGCCCTTCATAAACCCATGCTGACTGGGCCTGATCGCCTGCTTGCCCCGCAAGTGCTGCGTGATGACTCTCAAGATAATCTGCTCCATGAGCTTTCCTGGCACTGATGTCAAACTGACAGGCCTGTAGTTTCCCGGGTCAGTCCTCCGGCCCTTCTTGTAGATGGGCGTCACGTTTGCTAGCCAACGTGAGAAGCAGGTAGAAACGGGAGAAGCAGGTAGAAATCTGAAAAAGAAATGAATCAACACAATCTTCAATCAGCTGCGGATTCGTTGAGCACCTGAGGCCAAGACATCAGAGGCCACATTACACATCTATTACATTGTGTGATGTGTATCTGCTACGGTGTAATAGATGTCATACTATACTGAATGTGTTGCAGCAGCTATGATCTACTGTATTCTGTGCATCACGTGTTCCCATGGTGTGTGAGCTTTTTCTTAATAACACATTTAATAAAACAGCAGGAGAAAGGTGAGCTAGGAGAGCTCCAAAACTGCTCATATTTGCAGACATAGCTACAAAACCCTTTTTGGCAATAAGCTGCTTATAGACAAAATGGAAGTTTTACCAAAATGGAAGTTTTACTTTCCAGTTGATGTAAATAGGTCAAATCCTAAAGCACTGAGTTTGCACTCAAAAACACTACTAACATAGTGAGGCAATTGAGATTGCCTGTGTAAGTAAGAGTTCTTTGCATCACCCACTGCATGAAATGTCCATCTTAGCTAGATTAGCATTCATTCCTTTCTTTTTTTCCCCTGGAAAATATAACATCCCTTTTTCACATATGTGCACACACCTTAGCATAGGTGCTATAATTTCCTTGCCTCTTTTGGATGACAGAACCCCTAGGCTTACAACATTAGTACTGTTAGTAGCGAAAAAGAAATGAAATGGTGGTTCAGCCCACTTCAAGGCAGTTTGCTTCTGTGTGATGTCTGGGTTGGAATCTGAACTTGTTTTTGTATTGTGGATAATTCCCAGATTTTTTTAAAATGTGATATGGGAATGATGGGAAGATCATGAATTATATCTGAAATTTAAACAACATAGCCCATAAAAAAACAAGTGTCACCTGCTACAAATTATAGTTACTTTTGCCTGGGTTAATTCCCAATGACCCAGTACATGTACTATCTCCTGTTAAAAAATATAAGAGTTTTAAATCAATAGTAAATAATAATAATAATAATGAAATCTTATGTTTTCTTCATATTTTTCCAACTCAGAGTTTAATTTAAACAGAAATTTTCATGATATTAAGAGCCATACTCAACTCAGATATGCTACATGCTTCTCAGATTAACACTTAGTCCTCACTGAACATAAAAATCTACTTCTAAAAAAAAGTTAATTTGGTTGACTCAGGCAGCTCCAAATTCACAATCATAGAATCAAAGAATCATTATGGTTGGAAAAGACCTCCAAGATCATCTGGTCCAACCATCCCCCTACCACCAATATCACCCACTAGACCATGTCCCTAAGCACCATGTCCAACCTTTCCTTAAATACCCCCAAGGAGAGCTTGTGCCTTTCTACAGCCAGATATACACTTAGGAGGAAACTGATAGTTTGGTAAACACTGGAATAAATTCAGCCTTTATCTGGAATTCCCCATGGTCAGGGTTGTACACTGTAGCACTAATGCAGTTATAATTGATACAGAAAGTCCTCTTAGTACCGCCTCTTCTACTGGTGCTGATGCTGGGAAAATGGGCTTCTCACCTTTCCCATAGCCAATAAACAGCACAGGATAGTAAATCATGTTGTGAGATTTACATGATCATGGCTGGCACCAATACATGCATTCATCCCAACAAAATTTTTGGTTCCTAGAAAACAGGAACTTGAGCTGGGTGTAGGGAATGTTTCTGGGAAATGTCTGCATCAAAGATGTAGCCTTCTTTCTCTTCAGTACCATTCTGCTCCTCATGGAGTTCACGTCTGCATCTATGGATGCATGGAGAGGTTTCTCACAGCTGTACCCAGGGGAAGTGACTAATGATCATGACCTGCAGTGTGCAAGTTTTACCAGTAGCTTTAACATGAAATAGGATGTTAAAGCTTCAGCTTAACTTCATGCTCAAGAAAACTTAACTGTAGTGATAAATAAAGACACTTTAAATTCCAATTTCACTAAACAATATACTGTACCTATATGGAAGCCTCTTGGAGAGAAGATGAAAAAATCAACAGCACACTATGGATATTCACATTGCTTAATGTGCTGACAGAAGATCGGCTAGTACCACAAAAAATAGTAGATAAGTATGCATATACATGAGTCAGTCATGTCAGTGTGATTCCAGGTCATTCATTGTCATGTCCTTTAGCTCCGTGTAAAATACTGGAAGGTGCTTTCACAATATCACAAATGCTCTCAGCTCACCTTAGAAAGTACTGCATAGAAAAGACCGCCAAGCAAGGGAAAAGACAGATAGGATGCCCAGTCTTTTGCTGCCTGCACATTCAGTCCCTTCTTTACAGAACGTTGTGAAGCAGGGACAAGGGAAAAGATAGTTTGTACTGCTATGAATATGTGGTCCTCCCAGAGGCTACTGCAAAATAAATTACACACATAGAAATTACAAACACTCCCAGTGCTAGTCTAACAGTAGACAATGGCCAGATTGGCCTGAAACAGCCTACATTAAGACTTGAATAAAGATGAATTATGGAATGCTCCAACATGTTGTTTCTGCTTTGTAGATATTCCTAATTTAATTTTATTGCTAAATGGCAAATTTGGGCTTTATTGCTAAATGGCAAATTTGGGCTTTTCAGGCAAAAACTTGCAGAATTAACCCATGTCAATACTTCCTTGTAGTCTTCATTAGAAAGAGAAAACACTGATGGACCAGCATCTTGCCACAGAATATCTGTTTCCTGCTCAGAGATAAAGGGCAAGGAAATGATGCATTGTAAATAAAAAGCACAAAGCGTCAGAAACAACAACATTGACTGGAAATCTTTCAAGGACTTGCCCAACACTATTGATTTACCAACATTCTTCTCTTCTGTAAGAGAAGCCTCTTACAAAGAGGCTTCTCTGACAAAGGCATTCATATACCTAGAACAGTGTGCCTCTCTAGCTCATGCAAGGAAACCCTCCCAACCCTCACAAAGCATCCCCAAACAGTCTCACCATTATAGCATCCACATGCATCACAAGACTCACGTTTATATCCTCACATAAACAATTATTTGAACACAGTGGAACATTTCTGCTGGGAAACTATTTGCTTGCAGAGTAAATACCACTATCCTTGTATCAGTGTATTACCCTACTGCCAGGTGTCTCCCACCAGGCTAGAATGGCTTACTCAGACAGACAAAAGGTTAGTTAGCTCTTTCAGTTTGATCTCAGGCCTTCTGCATATGAACAAGAGCCAATGCAGGCACCTAACTTTCCTTTCTGCAGCTGAATTAAGATGGTAATTGCCTTTTGTTAGGCAATGACCTGGTTAGGGGGGGAAATAAAATTTAAAAAAAAAAAAAAATCTTCCAACAAAGACAAAAGCAAAACAATCTTCTCAATAATCACCAACAAAGACATTTTTATCCATTAGTCTTGGTCAGATTTGTATTAGACCAAAAAAAAAAAAAAAAATCTAAAAGCCAGTAATTAACCATCAGATTGCTTTCACTTACCCAAAACATATTTAAACCAAATCAAACTCCTTCCTAAGGAAAATTTTACTTTTTATAATCAGCAAATTTAATTGGTGAAATCTGTATCTAATATGCTTCTTATTAATACCCGTGAGATTCTTTTGTCATATATACATACATCCTGCTGAGAGAAATGCTTTCCAAGTCACAAAATACTTTAACTCAGAGCATGTTAATAAATGTGTGTATTGGACAGAAGAGTAGTTGAACCAGCTACCAATTCTCATAATTATGTATTTTGGAAACTTAATGATAATATTTTGCTTTTTATAATTTATAGGTTATAACAATTAAAATAATAATAAGCAACCAGAGTTGGATGTATTTCAGTATATTAAGGATCTTCACATCAATACATTTCTGTTGGTTCTAAAATATTATAAATTGCTGTACTACTTTAAAGTAATTTGCAAAAGAAAGCAGTAAATAGGTAGCTAAAATCAATTAAATGATTGGTGTCTACTGCATGCAAAAATAAAGTAATTTATGCATAATATTTTGTGTTTTCTCCTCTCTATCTCTGAAGAGCATGTGTGTTGTTCTCCTGAGATATGTAAATTATTGTATCCATCTGGTTTATTACCTTAAGGGACTACTTGAGATTTTAGTTTATTAAAGCAGGTATGAATAAAAATACAGCAGTTTACTGCAAAGCCTCTCCATTAAAGTGTGTGTCTAGGTAACCCCTCTTTCAGCATCCAGACTGCCATATGTGAATGGATGCAATGCAAACACTGGAAAAACAGCAAAACAACATGGGGATGGAGACACTACTATAATCTCTTTTTGTAGTGTTAATTTGGGGGGGGGG
>CM021797.1:48041183-48064154 GCA_011076525.1 Nettapus auritus | reverse complement strand
GGCAAATACTATCAGCCTTTCAAGAAATCTGTTTGAGCACTGAGCACAAAGTCTTCTTGATTTTAAGTCAGATAATAGGTTGAGGAAATATTAACTCACTGACTCCTCAGATTCTGAATTTCATACTTTGGTGAAGAGCTAATGGTTTCCACAGTAACTTTGGTTAACAGCTGCTTGAGTGTTTGTTGGTTTTAATCCAGTTTAGCTGAGGGCATTTTAAAGAAAAATCCTAGGAACCAGGAGGAGGCTGTGGCAACCTGTGGTCCAAGCTAGCCTCTTGGGAAGTTCAGTCATTCATTTCTCATTTAATTAGGCAATTTTAAATCCTGCTGGCTAGCCAGTATGGATTAAAAGCTAATATATGAAAACAGAGTTTGTCAAACAGAAACTCTGATTTCTTAGATACTTCTCTTCAAAGTTTATGGCTTCTTTTTTTCCTGAGTTCCATATGAAAATATTAAAAATTTATTTTGGACATATACCAGAAGTGTTGGTGATTCTCACTTTGGCTTTAAAGTATAGAATATTCAAAATGCAAATGGTATTAGTAAATACACATACCAAAACCATGAACACTGTGTAGCTGATCAATGATTTTTTTGCTGTTGTTGTTTCATTGCTTTTTAAATATGGGTTACTTTGGCAAATAAACAAATTTGCCTTCCTGTCTCAGCCTTGGTATGACCTAGGACAGTACTAAGGACATTACAACACAGAAATTAGTGTACTGAAAAGTGATGCATAGTTGTAAACTGAAACTTTGCTACCTATATTAGGTATAGGTATAGATACAGTTGTATACCTCTACAGCTGTTGCTGAAAGACAGGCCTTCCGTACTGTGGAAGCTCAGTGCTAGACAACAAGATGTAGAAGACAAGTAAAGCTGCTCTGGACTACAGAGAAGTTTGCTGTATTGGAGTTAGGACAAAATGCTTATAATTTGAATATTTTTGTGGGCTCATTCCAAACTAAGAAAATCTCGTGTCTCCTAAAAGAATATTTATTTATTAATACTCTAGGATCCTATGTTACCCTTCTTTTTTATATATCCTGTACTGTGTTAGATCTTGTTTTCTGGAGGACGGGCAGTGTAAAAATAGCCAGAGAACTGAAGCACAGTCTCAGCTATGTCCATGCAAAAGACGAACCATCTTTTAAGCCAATTCAATCTACAGCGGAAGGGCAGTTGAATTCTTTTGGTTCATGTTGAAATGGGTATTTTTGGAACAAAGTGAGACATTTTTGTGGAAATTAAGATCATGTAGGAAGTTAAGGCACTTTGGGCCTTTCTCATGCTCTGAATGTGCATATGGGTCATGTTTTTCCTCTTTCTTTATAGCTGCATCCATAGTCTTGCGCGTATGGTCTTTAATCTCTGGTCACTTGGATTGGAGATGGTCACAGGGCAGGAGCACAACTCCCTCCTTGTCCACACATTAAGATTTTTTTTTTTCCAGAAAAAATAAGAACACACAAGGAGACATCATGAACACAAGAAATGGAAAATGAGAGCAGATATTTTCACGAAAGGAAAGCAGAGCTCTCATTTAGCTGGACTTGATTTGAGCAGGATTTAGGACCAAAGTGCAGCAGTCCTTATCCACTTAAGCTGTCCTGTGGTTCTGCAGCTATTAGACAGTCATCCAGCATTGTTACAAAGATGACTGAACATAAATAGAGTAATAAAGTGTTCCTTGCTTGTGCGAAGAGTACAAAGAAAAGCAAGCATAGTTAAGCAGATCCATATGTACGTTAGTCTGAACTCAAACCTTCACTCCACTTCAAAAGTGGCAATTGAAATAATTATGTGGCACCTAGCTGCCATAATATTTCCTGCAAAATTGTGAAATTCTCCTCTAACCTATGCAGGTGCTTTGGTGGAGTTACTCTGGTACTTTGACATATTAGTGCAGCGTCATTAATTTATCCCCTTCTGTTGTTGTTTTGTTGTTGTTATTGGGTTTTGTGTGTTGTTTTTTGTTGTTGTTGTTTGTTTGTTTATTTTGATTGGAGTTCTGTACCATTCTGGAGGGACAAAGTACTATTTCTATTGACGAAAGTCACTGGAAGGCACTTTGAAATACAGCCATTGTGCCAACACATCCTGCAGCATGAAACACCTGGTAGAAACAGGCTGTTACAGCCACACAGTTCTACTGAGCCAATTGCAAAAAAGAACCCTAAATTCTTTCAGGTGAAGTTTTTCAAAATTTCAAAGCATCTTCAATTTCTGTTTAAATACATTCAATATCAAACCTCTTGCAAAACAACTATTAACCCTGCAGATACATTAATAAGCTTATAAGCATATTAGAAAACAGATGATTGACACAGCACAGCTGCTTTCAAAAAAAAACACTAATAATAAACAACATAATGACTTTTTATGCTTTGTGGTCAGAAAGACTAGGAAGAGACAGCAGTGAGTTTTTTGTTTGTTTTGTTTTGTTTTGTTTTTTTCCAAAATAAGCCAATATGCAAAATAAAGTATGGTTCAAAAAGTGTCTTATAAAATCATAGTATTGGATTTTTTTGTTGTTGTTTAAGGATGAAACTCTGAAACAGATGAACTCTTTGGTCTACCTCTCCTATCAGAAGGCTTTTCTGGAGCTCCACTCCTCCAATGGTTGGAAACTCCTCCTCAGTTCATTATATAAGAGCAAAAGTCCTTTCAAACTATTTTCACAAGCAATTCGCTGCACTGCAGAATAAACCTTTACCTGGGAAGTCTCTTGGTATGTAAAGAATTTCTGTTCAAAGCTCAAATCCACTTGTTCTAAATAAGGGTTATGATCTCATGTCTATAGTTCAGCTAGTGAGACAGTGAGAGTGGGAAGTCAGACAAACATACGTCTGGTACAATGCCATATACAATGAAAAAAATACAAAGAAAAAGAAAATCCAAGGTCAGCAGTATGGAATGTTCAGGATCTTGCCTTGAAAGAAGTGGAGAGCAATTGAACGTGGAACTCCTTATCCCAGATGTGTAGGTGCTTCTCATGCCAGCCAGCAGGCATCAGTGTCTTGCAGCAAATTCCACCACTTCACCCTAGAAGGAATGAAAAAAGGTGGCACTTTGAAGACTTCATGCTGAAAAATTTTCTTCTAACTTTGAGGATAGGAACTTCCACAGGCCTTTTATCTCTTCTCTGACTCATTCTTGGCCTTGATATTTCTACTTTTCTGTCTCTCCTTCCTCCAGCTCTAAAATGATAACATTAATCCTTCCTGGTTTCTGGTGCCTGCAGTGAGAACTAGGTTCACCCCTTCTAGCCTATACAGCTTCCCAGGGCAACGAAGACAAGATTCAGTCTCTCTTTTTGTGGCAGTGCGGTTAAGCATATCCACAGCAGAAGAGGATGAAGTGCATTTATATTACAGGGAGAAAGGCTAGAGGAAGGAGGAAAGGGAAAAAAACGTTTTGTGTATCCCACTGAGCCCTGGCTGGAAGAACCTTCCGCTGGTCCAGCTCAAATGTGGGCATATTTTCTCTGACTAGCCCTGCCTAAGGAGGATGGACATGGAGAACTTTCATGATAGTTTCTTGCCAAATGGACTCTCATACACTGAAGTCCCAGTTCTTATCATTGGCTACTGCAGTTACTTATCTGCCTTGTGACAGGTACAATGTCAATGATGTAAATGACAATCATTCTTACACTCTCTATTAAACACAGCGTCAGCTGGTACATGTCTTAAACAACTGTACATTGTTTACAAAATATCTAAAACACATCTGGAGTGATTTAGCATGGCTAATTGGCTTAACCACATTTACACCATGGTTTTATTGGTTTATTCTTTGAAGTTTTTTCTCTGTGGTAGACTTAAGATACCATTCAAAAGGAAGAGACAAAAACCCTTTTAGTCTGAATACCATCAACAAGTGTGCCTCTGGAACTTTCCAGAAACCCCAGAGAAGAACCTCCCACATAATCAGACAGGAGTTAACAAGACCAAGTGCAAATCATCAGGGTGTTTACTTCTCCCACCTCTCATATATAGCAGAAACAGTGAGCTTGCTTGAGAGCAGGCTTATTTAATATTTTGTAGAATACATAACATCTTTTTCAGCAGGCTGTTACCTCAGAAGATAAGAGAATTAACTCTGTTATGACTTTATACCAGTCTTTTATTTATACTAATCTTTTAATCTCTTTCCCACAGTAGCAGAGCTGCCAGTTGCACCTTTACATTACCTTTAAGGACTAGAAAACAGGAGTTATCAGGAGCAGCTGATGGAACTGGGGTTGTTTAGTCTAGAGAAAAGGAGACTGAGGGGAAAACTCATCACTTTCTACAATTTTGTGAAAGGAGGTTTTAGCAAGATGGTTGCTGGTCTCTTTTCTCAGTTGACATGAGGAAACAACCTCAGGTTGCATCAGGGGAGGTTCAGACTGGCTATCAGAAATTTTATTCATGGAAAGGGGGATTAGACATTGGAACAGGCTGCCCAGGGAAGTGGTGGAATCCTCATCCCTGAAGGTATTTAAGAGATGTGTGGATGCAGGGCCCTGATTTAGTGATGAACTTCGTAGGTTAGGTTGATGGCTGGGCTTAATGTTCACAAGGGTCTTTTCCAACTTAAAATGTTCTATGATTCTATTTCTATGATTCTGTTATGCCTCCTTGTCCCCTTCATACTGCCTCATTACTGATGAATACATGTGTGTGTGTATATATATGTATATATATATATATTTTTTTTTCCTGGGGGCAGAAGGGAATTGATTTCAAAAGGAAATATCAAATTAAGGCACAAAAAGCTCGTGTGGTATTGTTTCACATAGGATGTGACTAACAATAGTTCGTTCCTTCTATTTCTGTGCTTTATCTTCCTCAGTACTGTTTTTTAATCAGTCACCTCCCCACATATACATACATTTAAGTACACATACATCTTGCTTTACAACAAAGTTTTCTCCACTTTTTTGAATCATGCCCAGCATATTTGTATTTTCCCATAATCTATGGGGAAAAATAGCAGCAGTAGTACCTTGATCTTCCGTAGTAATCTAAACCCCTTGCCACCATTCTCCCACACATCATTTGCACATCACCATTTCTGATTACAAGCATACAGGTCCCATGCTGCAAAACAGTATGATATTTCTATCTATTCTTTAGAGAAATGTAAAGAGAAATTCTTCATCCTAACCAACATCTTTCCATAAAAGCATTGCTCCCAAATACCAATATGCCTCAATTAATCAGAACACTGAAGCAAAATAATGTGACATGTATAGGGGCCACAGGTGAGATTCTCCACTTTACTTAATACCACAAAGCCACAAAACACACATTACAAATTCTTCAAGATAGGCCTTCATCTGCAAGGCAGAGATTTTGACTTAACTTCCCACAGTCAGAAAATGTTTATTTATTAGTCAATCAATACTTTTTCCTGGATGACCTAGTTATTGGATCATAAAACCTAAGCTGATCCCCTGATTTCAGGAGTCTGAAGGAACTCAGTCTCTTGGCTTCTGATTCAGTATCTTCCACAAGTGAATGAACAACTAGGTTTATATAATCAGTTGCAGGTAAGAGATACAGTTCTCTCAAGAATTCCCATTTCTCCAAACAAATCCAGTGTTTTGTTGCCAAAGAAGCAGCATTTCTGCCCAAAGTATGCAAAGCAACAGTGTTTAAAGAAAAGTGATTAGTAAAAAATATTTTACTATTCATCTTACCAAATGTTACATTGGGCATTCACAATCAATTACAATGCAATTAGCAGTCTAAATACAGCAAGGACTGTCCTAACTGTACTGCTTCTTCAAAAATGATAACTGCTAATTTTTCTGCATTGAAGTGTAGATCCTGAATCTCGAGGTAGATGTGCTCTATTATTCTGCAAACCTTGACAATCATGACTAGGTCAATTTTGGAATCTGTAAAAAAGTCCCTGCTGACAAACAGTGTCTAAAGAACAGTTGTGATATTCTCTAAATAGTCTATGAACTATTAGATATCCTTTAACTTAGGATCAGCATGATTTAAAAAAATGTGAGCAAAAATTTTCTACAAGCAAAAATTTGCTCGTAGACACATTTCATCCCATGTCTACTGGCTTTTCCTTCAGCTGTTCAGTCTTCTTTCTTGAATCAATGTTTCGATATTTTATGTATTTTTACATAACTTGTCCTTTGTCAGGTTATGAAGCATTTCAAAAGACCTGCAAAATAAAAATTCATGTCTATCTCAGAAACCATGTAATAAATGCCAACAAAACTGCCAGAAAACTCCAGCTTCCATTTAAGCCCATTCTGCCTATTATTCCCTAATGGTTTTCAAACATTTCATAAGTGACTTGGACATTGTCTTTTAATGTCACTTTAACTACAGAACAGCACAGCAAAGTTATCAAGTAGGTTAAATCAACAGTCCTTCAGGTAATACTCAGTGCCTTAAAAGTAGGTATTTGCACTTTTCCGTGGCACCTGAGACTTACAACTATATTTCACTGCCAAGCATTGTTAATATATTTTTTTTTCCTGTATGCCAAAATAATAATAACAGACTATAATAAAACTTATATGCACATGCAATACTTATAACACTTAAACATCAGCCTGATGGAGAGCAGTATATACCTTCATTACTTTTATTTAAAATTTCTTTTTTCAGCTATAGGCTCCACTGCAGTGTTAAAATACCGTAAAGCAAGCCAGCTGGACAATAGACAATGTAAAATACACTACTTTAACTGAAGTGAGAGTTGGCAGAAAAAGAAGAAACTTTGAAAAGTTCTACAACTATTTCCCAGTTCAGTTACAACAAACTTAAATGTCATTACACACAGGTGAAGAAGGAATTGAAACAGCTTTGAGACGTGCCCAATTCCACTAATGTTCCTCAGGAGCCAATGAGAACTTGGTCCCAGTGAGCCAAAGTGTTCATACCCACACTTAGCACAGCACAGCCACTGCTCTAGGACCAGGCTGCTCTCCAGGACACAGCTGGGTTTCTTATGGGGAGGATTTGTTCTGCCCTCTGACAGAAATGCAGATTCAGAGTTGCCCCAGCAGGACATCCTAAGAGAAAACTAAAGCTCAGTCTGTTGCAATTATTTTTTTGTTGTTTATAGCTGAAGACAACATGATTCTCCAATTTACACACATTTTGGGTAAATCAACCACCCTTGTTTCTTGAGAAGCTGTTCCTAACACAAAGGCATAAGTTAGAGAGAGGAAGTGGGGTTGATTATCCTAAATCCCTGTGAAAGTATCTTACACATTAAGAGTTTGAAATCTTGAACGCTTTTCCAGTTTCACAGTTTGTCCCTCAGCCTACCCTAATGATCAAAAACTTCCAAAAATCATTTTAGATAAAATATGTTTGCCAGCAGCTGAAAGCCTGTAGCCCATTTTTCTTCCCCCAACAGACTATAATTAGGTGATTAACTAAAAATACATTTCAGATTCCTTCCATGTAAAAGAGTTTACCTTTCATCAGAGTTCGAAGCTTCCTGAGGGTAATCCATTGAATTCAAAGTACTGTCGTAATGTTAACAGATCCCAAAAGCCCGAAAAGTCAAACTTGTATGTTATATGAGTCGAAAACAGTCCTAAAGCTCTGCAGTTTTCAACTAGGGATGCCACTGATGAACTTTTTGTTCTGCTTATATTCCCCACTACGCTACTACCCAAGCATCTGTAAAATTCATGTACAAAGTATGAGTAAACAGAATACACAAAACAGTAATTTCATTTAGTAGCATTTTATGTGCCCTTCTCCAGATTGTAGCCCCAGGAACTAAGCAGTAAGCTATCAGCCAAAGCTAGAAAAGTTCAAAAGGATTTAGGAGGAAAATCAGAATTCTCACATCCATCTGGTGCCATCCTAGTTCCACAATAGTGTAATTCAAGGTATTATGTATAGTTCATGTTATGCATTCAGAAGCATTTCTGTCACTGCAGATTCTTCCAGTGCCTGTGGAGCTGTAAAGGCAAGCAGACATACTTTTCCTCAGTTATTCTTTAAGCAGACTTAGACTCCCCAGAGACATATATGTGCCAGAGTAGGTGCCATGGAAAAGAAAGAGATGCTAACCTAGAAAGGATTAAATCATTTTGCAATTCTAGTTTCAGGCAGAGGTGTAGACAATTCCAGATGTGCTGGGCAGTCTCTTTTTCCTGGACCATTAAAATTTGAAGAAATCTGAGTTACGAATGCTTTCCTTTTTGAAATAAAAAAGTCATAATGAATATTAGCACTGAGATGTGACATGACAGGCAGAACATCCTGCATATCATATCCCTTAAAGCCACAGATAGCAATCAGGAGAGGGAGTGGTGTCTGCATCATCTCCTTCAGCCTCAGTATGCTTGGGATTTCTGTAACTGGTTGCTGCAAGTAGGAAGCATATTATTCCTTTCCTCTGTGGGTCACTTAATGTTCCAAAGGCTTCAGAATTCACATTTTATTGAGACATATGTCTCTCTTGCAATAAAATTAACTATCAGAACACTGAGAAGCAAATACATCATGAAAATAGTTTTTGGCTGAAGATTTTTTTTTTTTTTTTCCTTTTCAATACTAACTCAATTTGAAACATCTAGGAAACAGCCAAAGCCCTTAAAGAGAGCTGAAAATCCATTTGAACTTGAAAATAAACTTGTACATAAAACAACTCTTTCTGACAGACCAGCAGAAGTGAGAGGCAGCATTTATGTACATGCAGAACAAGAGATTTTGAATGCATAACCACCCAAAATGGAGCTTTTCCTATGTGGCTGCTGCCTTATTACCCACTTGGGTAGATAACAACTTAGTGAGCACCAGCACATGTCCAGCATGTGCTGTTGCCATTGTTGTCTGTGGCTGTTTTGTGAAGATGGAATTACAAAATTAGGGTCTGTAAAGATATCCAAGTGAGACAATATATTAACTTTGACTGCAACAAGTCTATTCCTAGTGTTTCATTAACATAAATGGAACAACGCCCTCTCACCCCATGAAGAAAACTTGTTTACAGGCTGCTCTGTGAAATCCTGAACTGTGAAACACAGCAAAATCTCAGACATCTGCAGTCAACACTGGTCACGAGAATGAGGTGGAATGAGGAACCTCATCACAAATACAGTACAGTGCCCTGGTAGTAAGTGAGAAGTCACATAAGTCTTGAGATTTATGACTGGTTTTTAATTTTTTTATGACTACATCCATTGCTTAATATTTTGAGCATGCAAAGCTTTAATTCAGTCTAACCAGGAAAGGTTTATCCACAAAATCTGCCCACCCAGCCTTCCTGTCATGGCTCACACTGTTCTGCAAGATCAAAGCTTAAGCAGTCAGAGAAAGAAGTGTGAATGTCTAGTATCCTTCTAGAACTGAAAGCCTAGGGCAGACCTCTTACTTGTACTGAATCATACCTTATCCCCAGCAGTAATTCAAATTAATCTAAACTACTAACCATACAGCACTGCATCAAGCCAGAAAATTGGAAGGAGAAACAAAGATATGAATGTTTACAGAGCAGGGATTAAAAGCTACATAGCAGTCCCTACTACTTGCTTCTTCAAAGAGAAAATGACCAGGTAAATAAACCAGTCAAATATCTGTACCCGAAGGACAGACAACCCATCATGAAGAGTAAAATTGATAGCCTTAAACCTAAGACCTACTCGTGAGTCACAGATTAGTCTTGATGTTTATTTAAGTGAAGGATTACACAGAATGAGTCTGTTTTTGATAAGTCAGTGCATTCAAGAACATACTCAAAACATCAATATGTTCATATCAAATTAGCACAACTTTGCAAAGACATTTGTACTCTCAAGAAGTTTCATCCACTATTGTCAGTGATACATGATACTAGCACACTGATTACTCAGGTAAACACTTGCATCTTACAGTCAGGACTCTCCCAGCTAGATATCTACAGGGATGCTGGGACCTTACTGCATATGGTTCAGGTATCTAGCTGCCTGAACATTGCTGCCAACATAGGGACAGAAGCAGAAAGGAGTGGAGGTAGCACTTCTGCAGGCAGAATAAGTGCTGCAGGGGATCATGTCTCATATCCTGTCTCCACTCTCAAATCCTGGCTGTGGTCCTAGTTAAATTTGTTCATTTAGATATTTTTTTTAAACTGAAGAGCCTTCTTCATCCATGATAAAATGCACAGAGGAAGACTCAGATCTTCATATTCCTTACTGAACCAAGTGATAGATTCTATCACTTCTCTAGTGATAGACAACCTTTGACTTCCAGGTCCAGACAGATACACAGTTCAAAATTACATATTATAATGTCTATAAATATATAATATAGAGAGAATATATTCATATATATTCTATATTAAAAGTATGCCAATACCCTTTATAGAATGCCATAGTCTAGTGATCTACGATCTACTCCACAAATCAGGCCTTTTAGTCATTTAAAATGATTAAGTGCCAGGAAACCATAAAATTGCTTCAGCAGATAAGTAGTTCAAGGGCTGTGGTTATTGCTCCATCAACAGCTTTCCAATTGATCCATTGTTTTTGTGCTGAGCAGTGTCCTCTAAAGGCCACTACCTTCTGTTTCAATTTGGTGAACACCGATGATTTTCTTGTACTGGCATCTTCATCCTGGTTCACCATAACAACGTCATGTTGCTCACGATGGAGATTTGCATATTTTTTCCCTTTAATTGTCTGCAGCTAACAATGAATCTGCGTGGCAGGTAAGAAATCCACATATCCTAGGTTATGCAAAATAGCCCCACCCTCAAATAAAAAGTTGTCCACTGTGAATAAAAAAATGGTGGTTATTAGATTTTTGCCATCAATTCCAAGGCTCCCTGCAGTAGAAAAACAGTTGTTAATGCCAACTGAGAAACATCCGCATCTTATCTAAATGTAGAAAGAGAAGTGATCACCTAAGATTCAGAAAAAAACTAGAAATAAGTAACTGGCTTATGAGATTTATGTAAAAGACTATAAAAAGCTAAAGAAAGAGAAACACATACAAAAGCAAGTTCTTGCAGAAGAACAGTGCACAAGAACTCACAGAAGGTGTTCTGCTGCTTCAGAGGTGTAAATTGCATCATTTTTCTCCTATTTGTAAATAAAAGGTAGTTTATATCAATGCTACCAATGATCTGCTAGCAGCAAAACTTGCAAGCTGAATCATGACTGTGTTAATTTCAATGACCTACTTCCACATGAGACCTTTGTGACGTAAAGAAAAAAAGTTAATTTTTAAAGCCTGAGTAGATAATTTGACTGGAATAACAGGATATAAAGAAACAGAATCTTTTTGTCAGAATGGCATTTAGCAGAGCAGGAGGTTAGAGAATGGCAATTAATTGCTTAATTGTTTTGAAAGGACAAGCATTAGAAACTATGACCTTTCATTGACACTTTGCTGCAACAGTACATTAATTATAGCTGAATTTCAATGGATCTCCTGTGGGAACACATGACATTCACACTAATACCAGACAAGTTTACTGTGGTCATTGCTTTTATAACAAATGTCTAATGCTAAATTAAAACACCATTTGGCACTTGGTCTGATATGTCCCGAAATCCTTATAATATTTTTCCATGCTAGCTATGCATTTGCATTTTAAAATGCCTATTTCTGCCAGAACATGTAGCTGACAGCATGTCATTTAAGAAACACACTAAAGAAGACAGACTACAGAACTGAAGTAGACTTGAAGTGTCTTCTTTTAGCTATTGATTTTCTTTGTTTTGAAAGTTTTCATGGCAGTAAACAGCAACTTTTGCAAATTTCAGTGCTTTAGTCCAGTGAAGTCAAGGAATCAGTTTAGGAATACAGAAGAAAAAGATCCTATGCACATCAATACACTAATTTAGCCTGAAGGTAATGGTGTTGAGGAGTAAAACATGACTATGTGATCAAGCAGATGTGCCCTTTAAGGGAGTTGATTAGTCTGTTTTTTGATGGTTTGATCCACCAGTCTTTGTCTTACTCTTTCTACTTTAAATCAGCAATATCAAACTTGTCAGATTGTCAGAAAGAAGAAGCTGCTCTGACAAACAGCTAAGAAAACAAGACACAACACTCAGAACCTCTTTCAGGAAAACATTTTCAAAACAGAACAAATAAGTTTGGGGAAATCTTACCACGAACATAGAGCTTTTTGTTTGCCTGCTTGTTTTTCAGATTGTAAGGGGTCCTAAGACTATCACGTGGTTACCCAATATCCTGTCCTCTGCAAATGTGAGGCCTGATGTGTTTTTTCATAACATAGCAATGAGGACAATCTCTCCCTCTAAAGAAAATCTCCCTCTAATGAAAACTCTCATCCAACTTCTTGGTGAGAAGATGAGATTTTGGTTTGTATCAAAAAAAGGACCACTAATTTTGCTCTGGCTGCTTACAATACCTGTGACGGGGCAAGTAGCCTCTGAAGAGCCAAGGCCACCAAAACTGCAGTCCCAAGGTCACCAAAACTGCAGTCCCAAGGCAGCAGATCTCTCCAATGCACTTAGTCAGGGGCTTGATTCACAAGCAAATATTCAACAGGATGACTTTGGACAGGCTGTTCTACAGAGATTGCTAAATCCCTTTCTCTCCACCTCTTAAGAACAGAAAAGCCACAAGAGTTACCAGGGAATCTTCTGAACTGAATCAATTATATACTTTGAATTTACATTTTCTGAGCCTTACAAATCTCTTCAGACAATCTGCATCTTTTATCTTGAAAAGCTCTCAGATGCTTTTCTTACAGCACACCATTTTTTTAGCCACCAGAGCCCAACTGCAAAGCCTTATCAAAACAGCCACCTCCACAAAGAGCAAGGTCCTCACCGCTGAAGCTCTGGTGGGGATTTTAATACCCATTTTTGAAAATCTTCTTTTGAAGTATAAGTAGTATTTCTGTTTGGTAAACACTTGTTTTTCTTCTCCAGGGTGTAACATCTAAATCAGGAGTTTTTCTTTTAAGCTTGATTCAGAAGCCAAGATGAGTAGCCCATTTTCACAGTATTCAGGTGTTAATGAATTAAGTGTTCTGACGCACTAATGAACAAATCTTCAGGCTGAGATTCCTTCCTATCATAACCTGAAGGAAAGTTGTGGAGGGTACAGTAGCATCTGTGTAAGCAGCTATACCCTTGGTCAGGATCCTTTGTACTGCAGAGCAGCTGCAGCACAAGGAGAGGTTGGCAGAGATGGCTGGGACACAGTAATGAGGCCTCACAGCAATGAAGCTGTTCTGCTCTTGCTTCTGCAGCCAGCCCACATGTTTCCAGATGGCATTTTTCTGCAAAATATTTGTAAATCCTGTTTTGCTGTAAGCAGAGAACCAATTCTTAATTTACAGTTTAAGGATCTAACTTAGAAATGACAGATCATGAGTGCCATTCCAACTGCGAAGTGACCAACAGTTCCTTACATCTTCTATTTGTATGCAAATGGATTGCAGATCTAAGGGGAAATTATTTCTAATTCTTGCCAGAATGAAAACAATTGGATTTCATCCATGCCTGTTTCCCCACATGTTCTCTTTTGTTACATAAAGGCCTACCAAAAAGTAACAAGACATCTTTTAGTTGATCTGTCATATGCCTTCAGGGACTTGTCTCCCTTTTATTTACAGAGGAGGGAAATTTAACTCCATAGGTTTTGCAGAAACCCCTTCTGTGACTAGGAGATCTCCATCAGTCAATGACATGCAGATCAAAGAATCACAGAATCACAGAATCACAGAATGTTAGGGATTGGAAGGGACCTTGAAAGATTATACAGTCCAATCCCCATACCGGGGCAGGAACACCTAGATCAGGTCACACAGGAGAGCATCCAGGCAGATTTTGAATGTCTCCAGAGAAGGAGTCTCCACAACTCCACTGGGCAGCCTGTTCCAGTGTTCTGTTACACTTACCATGAAGAAGTTTCATCTCATATTTAAGCAGAATCTCTTATGTTCCAATTTGCACCCATTGCCCCTTGTCCTATCATTGGGTGTCACCAAGAAGAGCCTGGCTCCGTCCTCCTGATACTCACCCATTACATATTTATAAGCATTAATAAGGTCTGCCCTCAGTCTTCTCCAAGCTAAAGAGACCTAGCTCCCTCTGCTTTTCCTCATAAGGTAGATGCTCCACTCACTTAACAATCCTTGTGGCTCTGCGCTGGACTCTCTCAAGCAGTTCCCTGTCCTTCTGGAACTGAGGGGCAATATTCTAGATGCAGTCTCACAGGGACAGAGAAGAGGGGGAGGAGAACCTTTCTCGACCCATTAACCACAACAAATGCAGATAGACCACAGCTCTTTTTAGCACTGACCCATGCTGGGGACCCATGCTAGAGCAGTTTGCTCCTGATGGATGTACTCCATGGTATGGAGCCATGTTGGAGCAGTTCTTGAAGAGCTGCGGTCTGTGTGCAGCCCACAGAGGATCAATTCAGGAAGGATGGTATCTCATGGGAGAGACCCCACATGGAGATGGGGTAGAGAGTAACCATGAAGGAGTGGTGGAGACTGGCTGCAGCCCCCGTTTCCCATTCCCCTGCACTGCTTGGTGGGAGGAGGTAGAAGAGGGTGGATGGGAGGGAGGGTGTTTTTATTTTATTTTTAGTTCTAACTGCTCTAGTCTACTAGTGATAGGCAATAAATTATATTAATCTCCCCATGCTGGGTCTGTTTTGCCAGTGATGATAATGGTTGAGTGATCTCCTTGTCCTTATCTTAACCCCTGAGCCCTTCTTCATTGTATTTTCTACCCCTGCTCATTTGAGGAGGGGGAGTGAGAGAATAATATGGTGGAGTTTAGTTGCTAATGAGGATAAAAACACCACATGAGCATAAGATGAGAATAGTTAACAGCCATTAAGAGACAAATATATTTATAGACATAAGGCTTCTTGGAGCCTGCTGTGCTCTGGAAATCCCAACAAAGAAATAGAAAAGGTAGAGAGCAGAATCTATCTAGTCAGTCTTCTTCAATAGGGATATCATAAAGAGATACAGATGCACCAGAACAACACAGCTGGAGGATCAGTGGTGCAGAAATTTTCTCTTCCAAGTCCAGACAGTCTTTTGGCAATATACATAATGAGGATTTTTGAGCAGCAGCTACCCCATGACATGTGCTATTTTGCCCAAATTCATGATTTATTAGCATTACCTGCAAGTAACACACGTACATTTTATCAATTTCCTTTTAGGTTTATACACCATATGTTCCCCAAACATATAATTACAATTGAATGAAGGCATCTGTGCAGACCTGGGAAGAGAAAACAGAGAGACTGAAAAGGCTTAGACAATCTCAACAATGGCTTTGAGAATGTTTAGGCCATGAAATACTTCTCTCAGAGAGGATGAATTCAGAAATTTTACTGTGGTGTGTGTATTTTAGGAGATCCATTACTGAAAGTACTGACTAGATTTAGGCTAAAGATTTGGTCAAGTTATAAACAGGATAAACATCATCCCCCAGGTATTCAACCATGACTTCAGATACTGGTTTACAAACAAATTTCACTAAGGTAATCTTCTCACTTTGTACCATGTAGAAATAGTCATTATGATTAATGTTTTCAGCACACAGAGCACCTTGCCTTTGATGACTATGCCTGTTCACAGGGTACTCTAGCATTTATATTCCAGATCAACACTCAGGATTTTATTTATTTATTTTGCTGTTCTTGAAGGGGAAGTGGTGATAGATTCCTAAACACAAAAGCTACTAGAACTTCAGTTTTGTCTAAATTTATCAAACAGGAAAGTTAAAAGCCATGAGCAAGCCTTTTCTGGCTGCCTGGCAGCATGAAGCACTAGTGCTCTTATGTCACCCATGAAATCAACACGTCTAACATTTGATTACTCCTCACTTTCAGACAATCATAGAATTAAAGAATCATGGAATATCCTGAGTTGGAAGGGATCCACAAAGATCATCAAGTCCAACTCCTGGATCCGCAGAGGACTACCCAAAAATCAGACCATATATCTGAGAGAACTGTCCAAATGCTTCTTGAACTCCAGCAGGATTAGTGCTGTGACCACTGCCCTGAGGAGCCTGTCCCAGTGCCCAACCACCCTCTCAGTGAAGAACCCTTTCCTAACATGCAGCCTGAACCTTTCCTGTTTCAGCTTTACACTATTCCCTCAGGTCCTGTCGCTGTCACCAAAGAGCAGAGATCAGCACCTGCCTCTCTGCTCCCCTTGTGAGGAAGCTGCAGGCTGCCATGAGGCCTCCCCTGTCTCCTCTGAGCTGAACTAACCAAGTGACTTCAGCCACTCCTCATACATCTTGCCCTCTAGACCCTTCACCATCTTTGTAGCTCTCCTTTGGATGCTCTGTAATAGTTTTATGTCCTTTTTTATATTGGGGTGCTCAAAGCTGCACACAGTACTCGAAGTGAGACCACACCAGAACAGAGCAGAGTGAGACAATCCTTTCCCTTGACCGGCTAGCAGTGCCATGCTTGATGTACCCCAGGATATGGTTGGCCCTCCCGGCTGCCAAGGCACACTGTTGACTTGTATTTGTCTTGCCATCAACCAAAATCCCCAGATCCCTTTTTGCTGGGCTGCTTTCCAACATCTCATCCCTCAGTCTGTACATATAGCCAGGGCTGCCCTGTCCAAGGTGCAAAATCCAGCACTTGTTCTTGTTAAATTTTATATGACTGGTGATTGCTCAGCCCTCTCATTTGTCAAGATCTCTCTGCAAGGCCTCTCCACTCTCAAGGGAGTCAACATTTCCTCCTAATTTAGTATCATCTGCAGACTTATTTAGTATGCATTCAAATCCTGTGTCCTGATCATTGACAAAAGCATTGAAGGGAAGTGGCCCAAGGAACCCCCTTAGTGACTGGCCACCAGCCTGAAGTTTTACTATAATCCTTTGAGTGTGATCCATCAGCGAACTGTTCATCCAACATATTAGGCACTTGTCTAGCTGCATGCTGGAAATTTTGTCCAAAAGATATGTGACTCTTTCTAAAACTTTGCTAAAATAAATAAATAAATAAATAAATAAATAAATAAATAAATAAATAAAATCTACTGTCCTCCCTTGGTTAACTAGGTGGGCAACCTTATTGCAAAACGAAGCTGAGTTAAGCAGGGCTTTTCCCTTGTGAAACCGTTAGCTATGACCAAAGACTGGTTGTCTTTCAAGTGTTTTCCAGTAACTCCCAGAATAATATTCTCCATAATTTCTTCTTCCATAATCTTCTCCACAGTAAGACAAAACATTCTTCTAAGCAGTCAGTACATCAGCACATTTCACATGACCAGTGCACAGTGCTAAAATGTCTTGTAGTAGCTTTATCTGAGCAGCACCACAATATATACCAACATAGCATTGTCATTACTGAAATACAGAAGCATTGCCATTTCACAGATTTCTGCATTTTTACTGGTTATTGACTCTTACAGTTCCAAATACTTAACCAGTGACACTCACTTTCTCTCTCCACTTTAAACCACATCACAGCGCTTATGCTAATCCCCTTCTGCTGGTTCACTAGCAGGCACTTATCAGTGCAAATTATCAGTGCTGTGCAGTAGATTCAGTTTTAAGACTGATACACTTCTGCCATGACTAGGAGACATCTAGGCAAACTTCAAGGATCTCCAGACACAAGGATCTCCAGGACTGGACAGAGACTCAGTCCCTGCTGTAACACACTTTTCTTTGCATTCCTGTCACAAGAAGAATCATTCTCGTGCTGTTCAAACTGATAAATCTCTTCTAATTCTTGAATGGTTTTAACATTCATTTTTTATTATGTATGTAACTGCAGTTTGCTTATAATAATATATGGCAGTCAGTCCTATAAAGAATCCCTGCCTCAGTCAGTATCAAGTTCTAAATTCCCTACTAAAGGGATTGAGGGGAAAGATTTAATCTGACTCAGCTAGTAGTCCTGCTGGCTTTAATGAGTCATATTGCCAAGACATGAGGAATGCATCCTGCTGATTTAGGTTCTGCAAAAGATACTTCTGAGTCTTTGTTTTCTTCCTCCCTAAATAAACCCAGTAAATTCCCCAGATTAAGGAGCTGCTGGGGCAAGACAGAAAGGAGAAGAATCTCTTAAATAATACTGTTTATCATGCTTGACTTTTGCATCACTTCTGTTGCAGAGGTATGTTGTGTGTCCTTAAAAGGACTAGATAGACAAAAAAAAAAAAAAAAAAAAAAAAGGCTTTGCCCAGCTCTCAGAGGAAGTCCAGCCCCAGGCAGTTCTAACATTTCAGGTAGTCCTGGCACCAGTTAAGTAGGAATATAAATCTTAAAACACTTTGGTTATTAACTGGATGTGCAAGGAACAGAGACAAATTTAGTTTTTAAGGCTTTCTCCATGACAGCATTCAATTTATTATCTTAGGCACAAAGACTGAACCGAACCACACAGACTGCTGTGCAGAGTGAGCTGGAGCTTGGGTGCAGCCCAAGAGCCAGATGAGCCAGAGGCAAATGGCGAGAAGAAAAATGAGCCTGACCCTGCTTCAAAACCTTTACTTTGTTGAAAATACCAAAGTCAGAGATTGGGCTCAGTAATTAATATATTGTTTGCCTGGCTGCTGTCTCTTCAGTGAAGCACTCTCTGTGGGAACTGCAGGAGGGAGGAGTCCTGTCCCAGGACAGGAGTCGTGCCAGGCTGCCCATGAGTCACAGTACAGAGACATGCTGTAGGGGAGACGAAAAAGAGAACAAACAGGCTGGTTTGAATTCTGAGGCCTCTTTCAGTACTTACAGAAGACTGGCAGGCCTCTTGGCAAAGACAGTTATGAGGACTGTTCAGCTCTGAGACTGGCCAAGGTTTAAGATGCTGTCAGATGGCCCACACTGACCTGTGACCAAGTACAAGACAATTTATAAGCAACTTTGTGAAAACTGAGTATTTCTAAATTTCCCCCAAATGTCAGGTAAAAAAATCAGTATCTTTCTTTGCAATTGTTTTTAGATTTCTGACTCAAGCAATAAAAAGTTTTGTGACACAAAACTAATGTCTATAGATTTTTTTTTTAATTGTAAAAATTTCAAGATTCTCCAAAGCTTTTATTTTCTGTCTGTGCAAGTCAGCATACTAGAAACATGTTTCAATTCCCATGAAAGCTAGTGGTAAGACTTTTGAGCTCGTATCCACACTGTTTAAAGGCAGCAACAGTTCTGTAATTTGAAGTGTGGATTACTAGCATTTCATACTTAAGCAACAGTAGTACTGTGCTAAGAGAATAACTAGAAACCCTTCTTGTTCTGAAAGCTACTGCCCATTTTAAGCTTCTGAAAGCAACCTTGCAAGGTGGCTAAGCCATACCTACCTGGACTCAAATTTTGCAGGTTATTTTGGTCAAACAAATAAATACTACATTGACTTTCTCCTTAACAGATCTTGCTCCTATATGTCAGAGAATCATAAAATTTGGCCAGAGACAGACAAACAGGGAAGGAACTTTTGAAATACCGGTTTGGAGGTAACTAGTTCAGTCAAAAAACGTAAAGAATTTTTGCAATTTAGCAGGTTTTAAAACAGGAATAAGTGTTAAAAAGGTTCTGTCTAACATATGAACATACTGCTACATAGAAGATAGGTTTTTTTGTAGGGCTAATTTAGTTCCTGTCATACAGCACTGTAGCCATAGAACTCCTGAGGAAGTATATTACTGAGGACAAAAATAAAGTTATACGCTACTGCGCTTCAGAAACCCTTAATGACCCTTAGAAGGTCAATATATGTGTATGTGCACCAAAAAAAAAAATGTGTTATGTGCACCAAATTCTTAACCAGGTGACAACACTAGCTGTTACAACCTGAGATCTAGTCTTGCACAACCCTGTTTACCTGAGGGCTTGGCACTAATTAATTCTCACTGCCTCCGTGGGTGCATGCCTTGTTAATCATTCTCTCCACAGGCAGAGGAAAGCTATCCTTTTCTGGATAAATCCAGCAAATCCCCTGATGGATGCTTTTTACCACTACTTTAACAGAGTGTCTTTAATGTGACAGATGCAACTTGAAGCTCCTTTCATGTTGGCGTTTTATTTTCCCTTTCCACCATCTAATAGGGTCTGATGAAATAAGCTGAGAAGCACAAACTGAGTCTTTGAACCTAGAGTGATGAACTGTTTCAAAGCTCCCTCAAAGCATACACCTGGGGTACAAGATTAAGATCTTCTTTTGTAGTTCATTGCTACTTCTGTACATCAGTTCCTCCTAATCATGCTGTGTGTACATGCAGTATAACTTGCTGAGTCCTGTTAAAGCAGATATCAATATCATAAAGAGACTCTGACAAGCAATGGTGCAGTATTGCACAAAGGATAGTATGAAAAATCCATATAGCACATTGCAGGTACACTTATAAATTAATTCTGTCATCCTTTTAATTTATCACAACAGGAGGAAAAAAAAAAAAAAAAAAAAAAAAAAAAAAAAAAAAAAAAGCTTTTAAGCATTTACAAATATTGGGAAGAATTCTTGAACCAAGGCTCTTCACTGACAGAATGCAGACACAGTGACACAGCAGGCCCACTCCTACATGTATTCAAGCATGAGCAGTCCAACTCTAAAAATAGACCTGCATAAATCATTTCTGCCACTTGACAAAAATTTATTCATTTTCTGAAAGTTGATGCAAAAGTCCAAATAGCTTTCATTCAGTGAGATGGAAAAAAGGATGAGTTTATGTTGTCCACCTGCAAAACAAAATTGTGTTCTAAGCTTGTATCAAAGTAGTTGTCTAATTTCAACAACAACAACAAAAAAATGCGGAGTATTCAGTAAGAAATAAGCAGGAAGCTATAATGCCGTTTAAGACTATCATTTTTAAAGATATTTAAAAGATAAATATCTTTATCAAAGATATTTAATGACCTTTGCTGTATTCCTTTATGACTAGAAAGACCTCTGGACGGAGTTTGTAAAAATAAAAATGTTTTCTAAATGAAATATTATATTTTATTAAAAATATTTTAATATTTTTTTATTAATAATATTTAAAAAGAAAAAAAAAAAAACAAACATTCTGAGCAGGTGAAAAGAGTAAAAACTTTGAAATAAGACATTTTAGGAAGAAAGAAAACTTTTTTAAGCTTCAGGAACACATCCATGGTAAATTTCATAATAGGGATAGCTGCTTTCCAGAATCATGGATAATAGGAGAAAACCAGCTTCAAGGCTGGGATGAAAATTGTAACATACTTGGAGATGAACAAGAACCAATTTTCAAAGCTTTTTGTTGCAATAACCCAGGTATTCTGTAACTGTTTATCCCTGTAATACAATATTGCCATTGCTGCCAAGAGGCCATAAGCATTCTACTTAAATTGCAAGTCCTCAGGACTGAGGCTTGTCACACTTCCCGTCCAAATTTTTCTTGACTTTTCTGTGGCTTTGATTTACTTGGAATAGAGGAGACAGATTTATTTATTTTTTAGTTTAGTTTACTTTTTTTGTATGGCACACCCACAGTGATATACAGACATCTGTAACAAGCCGTTATTTTCTGTAGGAAGAGATATTTACAACTCTAGTATAATGATGTAATGTATAGAAATAGAAATTTAGTACAATCCTGGAAGGGTCAGAATGTAGTGTAGAGGAGCACACTTACGGGTAGTGAAGAGGTGTGGCAGAGCCTTGGCACTGGTACCCTGTGGCTATAAGCTGTGGCTATAAGCTGTTAACTCACTAAATTGAAGAAATACCTGGAGCCAGGAGGAGGAAAAATAATAATAATAATTTAAAAAAAAAAAAAAAAAAAAAGAGAGAGAGAGAGATTTTAGGAATATTAAAGAGAACAAAGATTTTTGTACTGGGCACCTGTAGTGGGTTTACGTGGCAAGGTTTTGGTAGGGAGGGAGGGCATTGGAGTGGCTTCTGCGAGAATCTAGAAGCTGCCCCATGTTAGATAAGGGCCCTGCCACTGGCCAGAGCCAAGCCAATAAGCAATGTTGTTTGTGCCTCGCTGAGAGCAGATTTAAGAAAGGGGGAAAAAATAAAAAATAAAATAAAATAAAATAAAAAAATGAAAAAATAATAATAATAAAAAAAACACGCTGCAGAACAGCAGCTGGGAGACAGGAGTGAGAAGCAGCCCTGCAGGCACCAAGGTCAATGCAGCAGCAGGGCAGAAGGTTGCTCCAGGCACGCAGCAGCAGTTCCCCTGCGGCCTGTGCAGGGAGAGGCCCCTGGTGGAGCAGGCTGTCCCCCTGCAGCCCATGGGTCCCACATGGAGCAGATCTCCACGCTGCAGCCCATGGGTGGAGGAGCCCCCGGTGGAGCAGGTGGATGTGGCCTGGAGAAGGCTGCGGCCCATGGAGAGCCCCCGCAGGAGCAGGCCCCGGGCCGGAGCTGCAGCCCGTGGAGAGGAGCCCACGCAGGAGCAGGGGGCCTGGGGGGAGCTGCCGCCCGTGGGGGACCCGTGCTGGAGCAGTTTGCTCCTGGGGGATGGATGGACCCCGTGGTACGGAGCTGTGTGGGAGCAGTTGTTGAGGAGCTGCTGCCAGTGGGCAGCCCCCGCAGGCTCAGTTTGGGAAGGACGGCATCCATGGGAGGGACCCCACGTGCGGCAGGGGCAGAGAGTGACCGTGAGGGAGCTGCGAGATGAAGCATGAGGGATTGACCCCATTTCCTTGTTTCCCTGAGCTGCTCAGGGGGTGGAGGTGGAAGAGGGAAGATGGGGGGAAGGCATTTTTGGTTACTTCCCTTTGTTTCTTACTTCTCTAGCTTGTTAGTAATAGGCAATAAATCTTACTATCTCCCTACTATGAATCTGCTTTGCCCGTCACGATAATTGTTGAGCAATCTTCCCGTCCTTATCTCAACCCTTGAGCCCTTTGCTTCATATTTTCTCCCCCTCTTCCTTTGAGGAGGGGGAGTGAGAGACCAGCTCTGGTGGGGCTTGGCTGCGCACCTGAGTAAAACCACCACAGCATCAAAAAAGGGTAAAGTCAGATATCAGATAGATTTGCAGACCAATGAAGAAAGAACAAATTTGAGAACTCATGTCAACAAACATACAAAAATGACCACAGGTGAAT
>CM021797.1:48021664-48032837 GCA_011076525.1 Nettapus auritus | reverse complement strand
CTGGAGTTTTAACTCTCATTTCAAATTTGGAGCTGATTTGCAGTAGCTCCTGAACACTTTAAAAACATTTTTTTTTACATTTTATCAGCAGGCAGAGTTTCCAGATACCACTTCAACAAAGATTGTCATCACTAAATGGAGGTGCATGGTACATTTTATGTTCATAGGTGATAGTAACAGACAGCAACAAAATCACAGACAAAACTTTCCATGCCAAGTTTTTGAGCCAAAGAAGTGTAGCAAAATCCTAGACAAAAGATGCTCTTCCAAGTAACAAGAGACAATTTAAAGGAAGCTGGGGAAAGTACTTTGGCTACACTCATTCAAAAGCCAGCTTGCAAAAGAAAGTCCAGACTAAAACATTAAATACGTATTATTTTAAATGTTAAAATCCTAGAAACAGCTGTTCCTGAACAAAGCAGTTCAAAAATATAATGAATAACAGCAAAGAGTTGAGCTGGTGTTAAACACATGCAAACTACAAAAATCAAAAAGCAGCAGTTTCTCAAAAATCTGTATACCAGCTAAACATAATGTACTAAAGGTCTGAATGGTCTATGGAAGTCAAGGCCATTTTAAATCAAGCTCACGCACTTTCATTTATCTTCTTGGTGCCAATAATTCCATAGGAAGATTCATATGTGAAGAATATTAATTTTTGAAGGACTTCATTATTACATTCATGCAAAGAGAAGGAAAAGGCTTTAAAATATTTTAAAACACTTCTGAATGTGGAATCTCTATCATACTTGATGACAAAATCCAAGTAACGGGAAGATCTAGATTAATAGCATTGGCACAAAAGACAACTTTGGTATCATTATATCACCAGCTTCAGCAGCCAGACTAATCCAGATGGTGCAAATACAAGCTGAATACTAGAGAGAATAAAGGGAGCATAGCATAAAATTGATGAAAAACAATACAAAACAAAAAACAATCCTTTCTATTGACAATGGAACTAATGGCATTCAAAAGTCACAAAAAAGAATGGAGAATTTAAGATAGTGGTCCATTAAAGCAGCCTGTGATTATGTGGAACAGCTGCATGCTATCTAGTTTATCTTTGCTAAGAGATGGTGGAGGAAAAAATAAAATAGATTCATATGCAACAGCTTTTATCTCATTTTAACATTATAATTCTGGGGTACTGTTGTATGGGGGGGAAAGTTATATGATGGTGTGTTCCATTCAAGAGATAGAGGTTCAAGTATTGAGTCTGCTTCATATTTTCCTTGTAAGTGGACAAGCAAACATAGGCAAATAACTATTCTAGGTCTGAAATTATCTGATAGTACTCAAAGAGCCTCCAATACTTTATTACTCCACTTCTTAATTTAGATAGTTATTCTGTGTGGTAGGTACTTTTACTGTGTGAACATCTAGCAAAATGGGATTCAGATCTTCACTATAGAATATGTATTTAATTAGGCACTAATCTGCAAGTTTTAGTTAGATCTGAGACAATTTTTTTTATAGTTTTACCTCAAGTTCAAAGGCACATAGTTGCAGAGAACTCTTTCTTCTTTATCCTCCCTTATTTCATAAATGCTTGCTCTTCTCTTATTGTACCACAGCATTTCTTGTACTAGATGTTACTTTTTAATGTCATAAGAAATGTGAGACCTGATGGATATGAAGAAGGTGACTTGCTCTGCTCTGACATACTATTCTGTCCTTGCTAGGACTCATAGGATGCAGGTGGCCATGGGAGAAGCGTGGATCAGGGAACAGAGATCATGAAATTCTGCTTTGGGTTGTTCATTTCTAGAACCAATGCTGGCTTTGTAGGAAATATTAGATCCTAGCAACATGTCTTTACACTCCTTCTTCTAAGTGGATGCAAAACCTATCTATCCAGAAAGTGCCTTAAATAAGCAATGGAGAGATAACACACTCACTTTCCAGGTGTTACTTGTTTAGAAAGGAGCACAAACTACATAACACAAGATGACTAAAAAGACAGTACAGCAGTAGAATTATATGATCTACTGACTGTGTTGTTTTCTTTAAGGAAAGCAAAAAAAAATCATTTCAGCATCAAAGAATATTAACACATTTTCCTGTGAACAATGGGTGTAGACAAATTGAGAAAAATACTAAAGGAGCAGTCCTGAGGTCAGCAACCAGGTCACAGTCTTTTTCAGAGAAGGGCTATAACCATAAGACTGCATCCAATTCCACCTATTTTCACCTGCTCTGATGGTGCAAATGTGAACTTGCAGTCTGAGTCAGTCAGGCATACATCTCTTATTTCTTATATGAGTGTTCTAACCACTATAGTGGCATAAAAGAGGGGTGAAAGCATCGCTATCGTTTCCAGATTTTAAAGGTTAGTGACTTTTTTTTTTAAAGGGGAGAGAGAGAGAGAGAGAGAGAGAGAGAGAAATGAAAAAGACCTAACCTGGAAACTGAAGGTTTTGTAACTTTCTAAGAACACAAGCAGAGCAGGTTACTAGACACTTCACAGAACAAATTGCTTGAATTTCAGTCTTTCAATATGCATACATTTTGTATGTGCAATATTTTACTCTGTAAACAATAAAAAAACTCCTGCAAAATTTATGGGAAACAGTCAGAAATTTGGAAATAAAGTTTTCAGCTTGATTTTTTTTTGTCCATGTGGGTTTAAGCTATGTGTAGTTTCAAGATAGGTATAGCAAATTAGATCCTCCATTGACCTTAATCAATACAAATGTTAAGAGAGTTTGATTTATATCAACTCAGTAACTAAGCCAGTATTTAATATGTAATTCAATTTGTAAAGCAGTCACTATAATTATTATGCATTTTTTACTCAAACTATTCAATTACAATCCTTTAATCCAGTCCTATAGCAGACTAGTTATGTAAATGAAAGCAATAAATACTCAGTTACAGAAGAAGATCTTCTTCAATTTAGTGAGCACCAGAAGTTTACTTTATATTGCTGTCCCACAGAAAGATCATTGAAATTGTGTGCTCCAATGTAGAGGGCCACTCATCTGGTTCAGCTACCACACATGAGGCCTTAAGCCATCATGTTGCAAACCCTTAGACACATGAACACAGAGGAAAGCATTTGCACCCTCTAATGTTAGACATACATTTTTCAAGGCACTGTAATACTCTGCAGAGGCACTTTCTTAGATGCAGTTGTGAAAGGCCTGGAGTTTACATACTCTGAAGCCAGACTTCTGAAACAGGTTCTGAATATTTCCTATTAAAGCCAGTACTGCAATTGATACATGTGAAGTTAAATACTATAGTGTTCATGTAGCTATGAAGCAACATACCATATGTAAAACATGGGGGATACAGGGCTGTAACACAGGGGATATGGGGGTGGAACTCACTGTGGGAGCTTGTAGGCTGAGTGACCATTTTAGAACAAACCTATTATTTACATCAGATATATTCTTTCACATCATCCCATATAAAGCGAATTTTTAAGTGGGAGGCTATGTGAAAGAGCTGTTGTACTGTACCAAGAATTATTAAAATATTCAGTTCCATAACTGGTGTTGGCTAGATAACTCTGAGCTCACCATTTATTCTGTGCTCACATAAGAAGAAATGTCACCATATTGTCTCCTTACGTCTAGTAAAATTGGGTTTCTAGAGCATTGCAGTTTTACCAACCACAGTGATATCCTGGCACCTTCCTACCAAAATTGCAAACAAACCAACTTTGGTACTCAAGTTACAAGAAGCAGCAACTTCCAAGACAGACGGGCCTCTTATTGACTTATTTCTCACATTTTCCTGTGGCACCCTCAAATAAAATGTCTTCAAATTCCCATTTTGGAAGTAAACAAGAAGCACGCAGAACGAAACACTATTTTTAATGCCCCTGATCCCTGGTTTACTGCCAGACAGTACACACAGACAACTCCTCTCACTCAAGGGATGGGGAGGTGGACACATTAGAAATGAGGTCCAAGACAGGAGTGTTGAGGAAAGTGCCTTAAGTAAATTTCCTGAAACAAGTAAGCTGTCCAGCTGAGTCTTGTTTCAAAATGAAGGCAAATTAGGAGGATTTTGTTGACTGTTTAATTTAGCTTTCAAGAAAAACGAGCTTTTCATTTAGCATGTCAAGGTAACACCAATTTTTACCTCCCAGAAGACAGAAAACCAGTACTTTAGAGGGATGTTAGGCAAGCAAAATACAACTCTCATTCCTGCAACATACTCAGAAATTATAAGAAGGCCAGAGGCATGTGTTGCAAAGAAAGTGCTCCAGCAGTCACTGCTTAATACCCAGCCTGCCCCAGGCTGCCATCTCATCCTCAGTTAGGCAGCCTCACCAGAAAGTTTTTGCATAAATGAATAGTGATGGAACCATGTGCAGACTGATTCCTAAAACACCAGCACAGCATGGGTTGACATTAAAAATATCAAAATAAATAAACATCTAAATCCTCACCCAACTGAACACTGCAAAGGAAGATGAGAAGTCAGTTGTTTTCTTTTGTCCATTCTTTTGTAGAAACAATAGGAATTGTAAAAATGAATGGAGTTTTGCTTTAATAACACCCATCTATGTACCAAATACTATAACCCAATTAAATGAAATTGCCATGGATCCTTGTTTGTTTATTTCATCTCCAGAGTTACTTAGACACCTAGAAAAAAAATATCATATTTTATTCAGCTCAAGTTAAAAAAAGATGTATGACTACACACACATTTCAATATTTTGGAAATTAACAATTTTAATCTTCACAAGTCAGAACATTTTAATATATTTAAAAACTCAAATATTTGCTAATGTTTTATTCTTCTGAATTGCAGCATTTAAGGTGTCACTAGTAATTTTAGTTTCTTTTTGTAAAACATAATACCCCATATGACCTAAAGTACAAAGAATAATTTTATTTTAAGTCCTTTTATTACAAAAAAACTTTTGTTCATCTTTTCCAAGGAGAGTATCTTCTACAAAACAGCATAGTACAGACTTTGGCACTCTGGACTGGTCAATATAATGAGCAGTTATGGCACAAAGACAACTTATCTCACAATCTCTGCAAATATTGTTAGTATTTAGAGGTTTCAGTGACACAAGGAATTTGGAGTGTGGTATAATAGACGTTAGCACGCAACTCAAGCTGACCTGAACTCAAATTAAGGTCACCTATGCATTTAGGTGATATGTCTAAACAGAGCTTTGACTCAGAAAAATGCGTTATTGAACCAACCAAAAGAAGAACTTATTTTTCGTTTGGTTTGGTTTTGGTTTTTGATTGTTTTTGTTTTGTTTTATATGCAATTTACAGAGCTTGAAACTTTTTATCACAAAAGTTCAGTTACCTAGTTGGCAGCATTTTGATAGTGGTACTCACAGGTCTGAAGCCATTTCTACTCTACACTTTGCTGTCTGCTCAATATTTTGGAGGGCTCCATCATACTCTGTCAGTCTTTGAGGAGGAGTGGACATGTAAGAATATTAGAAACTGCAACCTGTGAAGCTCTAGTCTTCTAGTGCTACCTCTCATGGCATCTCTAGCAGTTTTATAATAGTAGTTTTTGGGAAGAGCGTTATCTGTGTTCCTACTTCATGACACACTTACAAATTTAAAACTCAGTCTATTCGTCGAGCATGCCTTATAGGTGTACTACAACTACCTGTGAACTTACTCAGTCAATGCAGTTTTTAACTGAGCTATTTTTAGATGGTAAAAATTGAGCAAAATGAAATTTCTTACAGCTAACACCTAAGTTTAAGCCTCTCCATACACATGAGCAGGTCCAAATGATTCAGTACCCAGTATCAGTATCCAAATTCAAGGACTTTAATGGTAATCCTAAAGGGTGCACATGAACAACCAGATAACTGTGTGTTGGGATTTTGTTTGTTTGTTTGTTTTTGTTATTTTGTGTTTTGTTTTGTTTTGTTTTGTGGTGGTGGTGTTTTTTTAAAGTTAGTTTCATTATATCCTTTCTTAGGTAAGGCCAGGAGTCTGGGGCCTGACAGCAAAGCTTGAGAACAAGCAATTACTGAAATCCCCAGGAAGGATTTCAGCCCCTTTGCCTAGAGCTCCAGGGATGTGGCTAAGAGTGGGACAGTGTCATTGCTCCCAGTTCTTGTTTGGCTTAGCTTACAAAGGATTTGCCAAGCCCAGTGACACTTGTCAAGTTTTTCAGCCTCTCTCATGCTTCTTTAAAACAAGGAGTCAAGCACCAATTTTTGTAGCTAATGTCTCAGTTTAGACATTTAACTCACCAGGAAAGACGTGATAGCAACTGTCAATTAGCCATAAACATCAGCAAGTCTGGGCCTGCTTCTTCACTACGCTGAAAGTGGTAAAGATACAACACTAGAATAAAATTTCTCTTGGAAAAAAAATGATTGGAAGGAGGACCTGGCCTGCCAGTTCTCAGCAGCAATGATAGTCTTTCGGCTCACCAATTTGTCTCTGCCATACCAGAAGAAACAAGAGTAAAGAGATGCTGCAGCAATATAATATAACGGAGCTGTGGCAATTAGCCAGAGGGCCTATGAGAGAGGCCATAAGAAAAGTTTAGATTCCGTTCTCCTTTTGTGACAGTCACCTGTCACAAAGTCACAGACAGACAGTATAGACCCAGAGGAGACACTTCCACCCTCCTTTCTTGTGCCCAGCTGCCTGCATAGCATGTAGCCACACATGCTGACTACTTTTTTCACATCCAATTATCCTCCCATATTGCTGTCAATGACATTTCAGTTTTTAATCAAAAGCTCAGCTCAGCAGAAGCCCTTAATCTCAATGCTTATCATTAGATTGAGATGACTGAAGAAATACATTACGTGATTTTAGAAAGCTATTGTGAGCAATACATGATTAGAACCACAACTAACATTCATTAATATGATCCAAGATAACAGATGGTTCTTCTGTACAAAAAACAAGTGGTAACTTCCCATTCCTACAACTCTGAGAGAGAATTAAACAACACATTTCGGCACTACATGGTGCAGTAAGAAATGCCGATGTCACTTCATAAAGGTATGGGTGTTCTTCCAAGAACTCACCCACAATAGCTGTAAGATCCCCACTCTTCCCAGTCTCTTTGCTATAATGATCTTGCTAATGTCTGAATCTCCAAATCCCTCACTGAGAGGGGAAGAAGTCTGCTTCTCACCTGTTGTACAACTGAATCACATATGGGCACTCTTAACAGCCTCTGGAGACAGAAAGGGTATAGCATGCAGGAAGGAGACAACTCATCAGTTTGTAATTGCTCCTCGGTGCAAGCAAAATTCATCTATCCCATTATAGCAGAAACCGAAAAGAGATCCAAGATAGGTCTAGGGAATTAAATTACTGCACTTCCATAGGGAATGTCCCAAGTTCCCATAAGCCAAAGGCAGAAGCTCTTAATAAAGACCATGTACTTGGATGATGCTCCAGAGAGAGAGCTCAAAAATACTTACTTCAGTTCCAACTTTTTTGACACACTGAAGGAAGATAGATAGCATAAGCTATTAGCTGAAATGAAGACAGAATCCAAGAGAAGAGAGCTGCAGAAATGTGACTGCCACACAAATGACTTAAAGAAAGGTAGGAAAGATGAATGGGCTACAAGCTAACCGAGAGAATGCAGCACTAATAAAACTTCACCCACAAGACCTGTCTTTGTCTCACACCTTAATTTAAGCAATGAACAACAAAATCAGCAATGAAGTGCTGTATATTTAAGACTCTGAAAATCCTTTCAAAATCCCAAGGTCTCCTGTGCCTTCACATCCTAACCTGAAGCTTAGGTAAGCCTATGGGAGCTTTCTATTTCTATCAAAATACAGGCAGGCCCCTGAGTGGGCAAAAATGAAGCATGCAACATTTTTGCATCTGCACTCCCCTAGGAGCTTAGCGCCCAGCTGAGTCAGGTGCAGTTTCTCCATCCGGAGGTGAGTGGTGATCCCTCCCTGACAAGTGAGAGGGGGTGAGAAGAAGTGGTGGACGCCAGGAGGAAGAGAAATGACAACCATGTATCCACGTTAAGTCAGTGCATTGGAGAGCAGCTTGTCAGTGCTGACAGTGGGAGCACACAGCCCTCGGGCTGCAAGGCTTGAGCTGTGGCCTCTGCCAGCAGCTGCCCACTGGGGCAAGTTTACCCTGGGAGCCATGCAATACTGCATCTTATATCAAGTTCCTGATTATACAGAGGAGGATTGTAACACCACTCAGTGGTGTTCACACTAAGGTCTGACAGACATACATCAAAAATGAATAGAAAATATAAAAACATGACTGTTTTTTCACCCTGCCATGTTCCTCCTTTTGCAGGCTGTCATGTTTGCCATCAGAGGCTTTGCTTTATTACCGTGGACTGAGGCCAGGCCACAGCAAGGATTCCACTCTGATCCCAGTGGGAAGAGGCAGGGAGAGGCGAGAGCTTTCTGAGTCTTATTCTTTTTCCTTTCTAAATATAGGGACCCATTCCCCTGGGAAATAAAAGGCAAACAAAACCAACAAAGCACAGGAAACAAAAACAAGTCTCTTCCTTGATTTGAGTGTATTTTCATGCACTCAAGAGTGCTTTGAAAGGGAATTGCTAAGCAGAGAAATGGAAACCCAAGGCAAGGGCTGAACCAGACCTGACAGGTTAAGCTTTTATAGGCTAGCAGATGTCTCTATAAAAGGTTTAGCATGTTCATCTCTATTACCAGAGGAAGCCTGTCACAGAAAGATTCACATAGTTCTTATATGACTTTTATAAGACTTAACTTTTGCTTTCCCTTTGTTCTGAATAGTACTGACCACCCCAAGGTAATACTTCAGCTCTGCTCAAGTATTACTAGTGAGCCAAATCTTGAAGTTTTAACTCAGGGCTGACCTGTCTCTCTGATTTACTTTAAGGCATTAAGCTATGCCAATAGCTTAGAGCAGCCAACTCTCTTTATATTCGTTAGAGAATACTCCTGTTTCTGTGCACTAAACCTGGGCCAACTAACATCATCACGGGTAGAGCCAGGAGACATTTTTATAGCACAGAGAAAAAGGGCACCTATTCTGTTGCCATGCAGGGATATGAGCGCTGACAGACAATGAGTGAATGCTGCTCCCTTCTGTCTTTGGGTGGGAGAGAGAGCTACAGAGGAAGGATTTCTCAAATTTCACATCAGAAGTGATTAAGATGGGAATTTCTTTAGAAGATTTTGTAAGCATCAGAGAGATTACTTTTTGCTGTCTGCAGGGAACTATATCTTTACACGCTTCTTGGAGCAGCTAGCTGGAATAGGCTCCTGTGCTGACTGAGCATTTGGATAGGAAAAAAATGAGAAAGGAAGCAAAGCAATGTCAAACTCTGCCTCCAAGTTTCTTTGAGTAGGACACGGTATGAGGCAAAACTAATTAAGCTGATGGAAGAATAACATCACTGGAAGCATACTCTGAAGAAGACAGCAGCATTTCATGAAGGCTCCAAGTCATGTCTGCAACAATGGCAACAGAAAACCAGCTGATTTTGAAAGACCCCAAAAGAAGGCTAACTGTCAATACAGAAAGAAGAAGAGGAAAAAAAAAAAAAAAAAAAAAAATCTAGTTTTCATTTAGCTGGGCAAGAGAAAAGAGCACGTAAAAGTCTAGGAGAGCGTGTGTTGAATGATCCAAGATTGAAGTGGTTGGTTAGAGTTGCAGGTACAAACTGGGTACCTAATGTAAGCCCAGTTTGGACTGGGGGGAGAAAGGATTGGGAAGAATTCAGTAGACAGAGGCTCATGAATGTGAACTAGTCTTTAAGAAAGTAGAGAATTTTGCTAAATAGAAATTGCCCAGTCCAGACAGAAGACATCATTTCCTGAATTGCTGGCTTAAAGAACAAAGCTGGCATGAGAAGTTTCCACTCCTTTTCTCTCAAGACTTGGACACTGAAAATTCACTGAACTGTACCTTGACATGTTTCTCACAGAAGCCACTTTGAATTGGTTGTGCTGGACTGAGAAGCAGTGCTCAGAGAATGAGCTCAGAAAAAGAATGAAACAAAATGGTCTCAAAGTGTGGGCTCTGAGGTATTTCTGACCAGGAAAAACATACTAAAAACATTCTAAGCAGAAGAAGGTTGTGCACTAGGACTGCATCATTGAAGCGATTCAGGTAAAAAAATGTTCCTTTTTTGGAACATCTGTTCATACAGCAAAACTCTAAATTGACTTTGCTACTGAGGCTTGTATGTCACAAAACTGTGCTCAAAATGTAAGGGGGGAGAACTGATAATGTTCTGTTGTCATAAATTAGGATTCTTTTTTAATAATGCCAATTAAAAAAAAAACCCAAATTAATAAAAAAAAAAATAAAAAAAACAAAAGAACTTTCAGGCAGAAAAGAAGGTGGAGAGGCCAGTGCTGGAGCTCACAGAAAATATATACATATCATATGGGGTTACACATGCTCTGGCAAACAGCATGGACCAAGAAAATGCCCAACATTTGGAAAGCAATACAACTATAATGGATTACAGTACTTTGTAAGAGTATGCAACACCACCACATGGACAAAGAGATGGCAACAACATCCACCATGAAGTCAGAGGAACTTTTCTAGCAGCCTGCAGGCAAATAAAGATTCATTCATCTCCACTTGACTGGAGGGTATGCACAGGTGTAGTGCCAGAAACACTGATATTGGTACCAAAGAGGAGCTACAGAAATAACAGTTACATTCAGTGAAAAACAGAGCCAACTATTATGAAATTAAGTACATGAATTTAAAAAATTAAATGCAATCTGTTCCTGCACCCTCTGGTCACCCACTGGTAGTTAGTAAGCTGTTCAGATACTTTTCAAACAGCTCATAATATTAACGATCATTTCTGTTATTAGTTTGCTGGGAAAGGAGTAGGCAGGGAGATGCCTCTTTCAGAAGGCACTACAAGAACGAGATGGCACCAGGCTCAATGCTGAGCACGGGGGCTGTGTTACACAGAGGCATCCAGCTGAAACTGATCTGCTGAAGGAAAACCCTTCTGGCTCCAGGTGGCTCTGAACTATTGCTCACCTCAGTCACAGCATCTACATGTGTGAAGAGTCCAGGATTAAAGAAAGCTTAAGAAACCTCTCTTTAGAAAAAAGGGGTGATTTTTCCCAGATGAGGAAGGAAACAGAGGCTACATCCTTAGAGATGGACCTAGATTTCCAAAGAGATTAGACATTCTCCACAGAACCCTCCAGTTCTCACAATAGCATTTACATTGCAACTCTGGTTTTCCACAT
>CM021797.1:47998935-48021264 GCA_011076525.1 Nettapus auritus | reverse complement strand
CTTGTTTTGAGCATTAATAGCTGTAAATGTTTCTAGGCCTACTACTTACCAAAATAATAATAATAATAATAATAATAATAATAATAATAATTAAGAAAGCTGTCAATGAGAAAAAACTACCCAGCTGGCATTGTTCCCTATTCAAACATATTCCTGATAATTAGGTAGGAATAACATTTTGTTCTTCCCTTAATGAGGTGCTAATTTTCTGGAGGTACTTTATGCTTTAGTGTCTTATGATTGTCCCTGGCTTCTCTGTTGTTGAACAACCATTTTAACCCCCAGAGGAATTGTCACTCCCACTTCCCCCTGTCCTAAATAGTAGCAAGTTCCCATTTTCCAGTTAGAAACATTTTAAAGTAGCATCCACCAGAGAAACAAGAGCTAGAGCCTTTTAAACTTTAATTTCCAGCTAATGTATTCCCCTGAGTAATTCTAGTCTGTGGTTTCAAATGCTTTTGGCATAGCAAAAATTAATTACTGGACAGATGACTCATGGGAACAGTTGGCTGCAATATGTTGGATTTTGTAATGGGAAGGGAGACCAAGACACAACGTGGACTATTTTCATTTTTGCAATACACAGTAACCTTCCCTCTGCAAAGTTTCATGCATGGGTGTTGTCTTTAAATGGGAGAACTGTACCTTGTGCTGAGTGCACAGGCACATTGTTGCTGAGTGCACAGGCACATTGTCAGAGCTCATGGCATGAACCTAAAAATGTGCAATTTGCTTAAAATAAGTTGTGCAAGAAAGACTGATTTTATAACAGAACAGCTAAGTTCCCTGTACATCTATAGATCTGTTCACACAGAGACACACAAAATGTTTACTGCATCACCTTCTACAGAGGGAACCCTGGGAGGTGCTAGATTGCAGGCAAAGCTTGTACTCTTCACATGGTGCAGATGCTCCATGCTCTCCCTCTCAGTGGTGGCCAGTTTTCTGTGCTGGTGAGAAAAGGAGCCTTGTCATTTCGTGTCCTTTCCATTCTCATTGCGATCATTTCTACATGCACAGGCACAAGGCTGCACATACAGTTACATTTAGCCTTTGCACTAAGACATGATTTTATTTTTGTCTGCATTTTTATAGGCTTTCTACAGTGCTGAGTAGGTGAAAAACACCACAGTTCAGGTAGAAGCCTATACCTGCCTTACAGTGAAACAGAAGACTGTCAGTCTAGTTAAAGTCTAGTAAAGCACAGAACAATGCTACACACTGTGCCTTCCAGTGTCACTCTTATTGGCTAAGGGCAAAGAGAAGTGTATTCCTGCAATATTTTTTAAGGTTCCTATATATATAGTAAATTGAAGCAACCCTCGAGAGAATTTTCATTTTCTCTTTTATCTGCCTAAAAAAAAAAATAAAAAAAAAAATAAAATAAAATAAAATTGAAAATGCCACTGCAACACCAGCATTTTTGTGGAGAAGGAATGAACGACTCAGATCCAGTTAATGTTTGTGCTAATAGCAATTTTCAGAATCCAGAGCAGGTAAGGACTGTTTGGTCATTAGTTCAATCAGGAAATTTGATGAAAGAGTATATGGAGGGCTGTCTCCCACCAACATCCTCTTAATGTGCACATTTGCATATATCTGCTTTATTCAGGGCTTTCCAGGTTTTACAACTGTCTTTTCATCAGTCCGAAGGCTAATATTTTCTTCCCACATGTAACATTCACCACCAGAACCACATAAAGATTATGGGTTAAAATCCATGGCTCATGCAATAAAATCCATGGCTCATGCAATAATGCATACAATCTACTTCCATGGAAAGATTCCTGACAGAGCATTTCCCTGTTAGAAGCAAATAAGAGTACAACACCGGAGCTGTACACATTTGTCTGCTTACCTCTTGCTGCAAAGGATATCAGAGAACTTGAGAAACAGGGAATTGATTCTCATGATTCTCCACTAACACAGCACCCTTTGAAGACTATTTGTTACTTTTTTTTAAAGTAGCATTGAGGCTGAGAATTAGGGAGCCAGCCAGGCTTCTTTTCTGATACAACTACTTAAGAATTTTTCAATAAAACTGAGGTTTCGGAGGGTTTGGGGAAAAAAAAAAAAAAATAAGATTGAATGAGACATTTTTTATTACTTCTTCTAGTGCTTACCTCTGCTAGTGCTTAGCAGAAGAGTTATTTCACACACTAGATATCCAAGAACTACTTCAATCTATATGTGCCTGTCCAAATCATTTATTTTTGCTAAGAGGCAAGGCTGCTGTACTGAAAGTATGGATTTACTGCTGCTTGTCAACCCATGCATTCCCTGGCATACACAAGGTGGCAAGTGGGTCTCACAGGCAAATCAAGCAGCAGGCTGCATGAATAGGGCCAATAGTTATGGGATCATGGAATCATCTATGTTGGAACAGTTCTTCAAGATCATCAGATCCAGTCAGCAAGCTGAACTACTGAGTCCCATTATTAAACTATGTCCCTTAGTGCCACATCATTAAGAACTCAGTCCATAATGCCCCTTACCTTTAACTTCAACCCAAGATGAACCCTAAAATGTCCTTCAAACTTGCCACAGAGTAGAAAGCTGATGAGCATTCCTACAAAGCACACTCCCTCCTACGTTGATGTCCCCGACTCAGGGCATATGACACTCTCATTGTGGGCTGAGAACTGCTGAAAAAATGGAAAGATGAGGGGTTCCTACCTGAATTATCTCAGGGAAACAGCAACCTCTGAAGCTCCAAATCTTCCCAAAGCTACATTGGGCATCACTGAGTGACTGTGCCTCCACAAATACATAGTGCTGAAAAACACTTAGAAATTCATCAAACCCATGTAAGACAATGGCTGAGTAAGAATCTTTCATAGAGGCATAAGCTCAAGTGTCTTGCCGTGCAACTGCAAGATGTCAGGTCCATAAACTGCACAGAAAAAAATGGTCATTACCTTAAACTCCCAGCACCTCTGCTAACCTGCTTCACCTGGTGCAGCAAGACACAGAGCAGTGTTGACACAAAAGCCTTGAAAAAGGAGATTTTCTCATTTAAAAGGCTTGCACCCCTGAGAGATCTTAGGGTATACCCTGAATAATTAACTGGGCCTTCAAGATATATTCTTAGTGAATACATATGCTTTAAGATATATATTGTTAGTTAATACAAGATTACAGACATGCCTCTCTTTTTACTCTAACAGAATAAAACTGGCTTGTGAGAGCACGTCACCACCACACACACCTCCCAGTGCTCAGAAATTTTGAAAGAACGACCTCAAGGCAAATGTTTTAAGTGAGTGTATCCAGAACACGTTCAGTAGTGTAGAAGGTATGTATGGAAGTGCAGTGCAGTTGTGGTGGTTTTACCGTGTTAGGCAGTTGAACACCACAACCGCTCTCTCACTCCCCATCCTCAGATGAGGAGGGGAAGAAGTAAAGGAAAGAACAACTCACGGGTTGAGATAAGGATAATTTAATTAAAGGGAAAAATATATATATATATTAAGGAAATATTATTAATTAACAATTCAACTAAAGGGAAAAAGGGAAAAAGGGAAAGGGGAAAGGGAGGGGGAAAGGGAACACCAAAACAAAACAAGTAAAGGCTATGTGGAAGTGCAGAGGAAAGAAATTATTCTCTAGTTCCCACAAATGAGCGATGCCTGACCACGTCCTTGAAGCAGGGCCTCAACGCACGTAGCCAGTGTTCACGAGGAGGACAGAGGTTTTCGCAACGAAAGCCCACCCCTCCCCTCTTCCTCCTTCTTCCACCTTTTATTGCTGAGTGTGACATCATATGGTATGGAATATCTCTTTGGTTGGTTTAGGTCAGCTGCCGCGGTGATGTTTCTTTCTCACTTTTTGCCAGCCCCCAGGAGGGTTAGAGAAAGTCTTGATACTGTGCCAGCACTTCTCAGCAGCAGACAAAACACTAGTATGATAACATTGCTGTTCTAGCTACGAGTGCAGAGCATGGCACTGTATGGGCTGCTGCAGGGAAAGTTAACATCCCAGCCAGACCCAGTTCAGCAGTGCTCGCATAGAAATAGCTGAAACCATCTTCATGAGAACACAGGCTCATATTACAAAATATGCTTGGGAAGATAGTCACTCCTTGTGTATAACTGATATGACATGATCTGTATTCCCACAGAGCTTTCTGATAGATCAATACCTGAGCCCAAAATTTCTCAAACTTCCAGCTTTTCTCAGTGGGCCCTGTTTTACTATTTCCTAACAATTAATTAACTGTTTCTGCAACATGTAACAGTCTGAAGAGTCAGATTTCTAAACAGATGGTATTATATTTTACAGCATGCCCACTGAGTAGTCTGGAATACTCAGTACAACTTTAGTAGTACTAAAATGCACGTCACTGTGATCATCCATTATATCTGAACTTATATAAAACCTTAGAGGTCAGCAAGTACATTGGATTCAGTAATAACTTATGATGAAATTCAAGTGTCTTGGAAGCTTGACACTATGTTCTTATTCTTATAATGTCAATGTCAGTGTTACCTTTTTGTTTTGTTAGTTTGTTTGTTTTAATGGCACATATGAGATCATTTCCTTTTAGGAATCTATGGTGAAAAATTTGCTTGAGCCCCAGAAAGACATGTTTTGGCCAACTAAGTAAAAGAAAAGTAAAATATTAATGATATTATTTTTTCAAAAATCCAGCTGTCTGAGATGACACAGGCCAAATCTAGGTTCAAGCAAGGCAAGAAGTTGCCATAACACATCAAACTACTGAGAAGCACCAAATGGACCACCAACTATGTTGCTAGTGTCAGTAGCCTGGAAATGCAAATAGGCTGCCAAGTGGATGAGCTGCCAAGCGTGAAGAAGAGTGGTAATCCTGGCACTGGAAGAATGTCTCCATCTCCTGAGAAGAGGAGACCCAATTTGCAGATCTGTTCCTCTGCTTGTCAGTCTGAGGACCTCTGTGGTGGGTGGTTGCAGAGGCACAGTTAGACCCTGGTGGGTTCCCAGCTCCTCCTGCAACCCAAGAAAACCTTGAACCTGTTCAACTAGAAATTAGAAATAAAAGCACACTGTTTCATTGTAACAATTCCTCAGTGCTAGCACACATTGAAGTGCAAAATAGATTCAAAGTTATTCGACTCATCGTCCTACCCTAAGCAAATCTTAAGTGTCACTTAACACCAATTGCTTGGAAGCCCAAGACTGAACAGGGATGCCTGGATTATTTATTTACAGAATTCTTTCAGTGTGCCTGATCCTATTCTAACAGATTTTGGTTTGTATTTTTCCATTAAGTTTAGCGGGCACAAGAGAGGGTCACTGAAGAGGAAACAGCTTGAGACATGCAATGTTAGTTTAGCAAAGTTGTAAATAGCTCCTGTTGTGTGAAGGAGTTACTGTTTGTTTTAAGTGCATTTGGCTGTTTGGACTTCTACACAGGGATGTACTGTTCAATATGTACTTCTTTTATCTTGGAGAATTTTCCTGTGAACAAAAAAAAAAAAAAAAAAAAAAAAAAAAAAAAAAAAAAAAAATTAAAAAAGTAAAGTGAGAGTCTTTGAAAAAACATTTCATTCCAAAACTGACATTTCTGCAGATATCTTACAGCATATTCCTGATTATTGAAGTAGGAAATGACAAATGACTAGCCATGCCTGTGCTAGATATAGCTTTGCCTTTGACCTTGAGAACTTTTCCAGAGATATCAGTAAGGCAGGATTTTTTTGCATGTAGCACAGGGTAATGCATTACACAAAAAAGTTGACTTGCCTACTTAAGTAAGGTCACATGCTTCTTGCAGGAGTGTTATTATTTCTCCACATTAACATCTGCTACATGTATTTTGTAGTTTTGAAAATAGATTCTTCCCAGAAGTGACTGTAAATATTAACTACTCCAAACAATAATAGCTTGTAATGTCAGATTTAAGCATAGGCAAACCTGACTTAGACAGCCAAATAACTGCTGAAAGATACACCAAATCTCACTCCTCTTGTGTTTGTTCAGTATATCATTTTCTTTCTTCCTCCCTGGAAAGTCAGGGGAAAAAAAAAAAAAAAAAAAAAAAAAAAAAAAAAGGAGCAGAAGGTCTTCTATTCCTTGTGTGTCATCTTTACCCCCAGAATAGAAAATACCCAGGAAAAAGGAGCTATACTCTCCATCCTGGCAGTCAGAACTTCAAAGGCATTTGGAGGTTTTCACCATCTTCTGGAACTTGCTGCTGGAGGAGCTTCTGGAGATAGACAATATAAGTGAAGATGCCATTAACAGAAATAGCAAAATCCATTTTGCCTAGTCTACTGGCATGCCTTAAAATAGGCATCTCCAGCCAACTGTCTTGGCAAAAGTGTATGGTGGAGTAGGCAATCTAACGTACTCTTGTCATTTACAGTTTGGGGGACGGTGTTCAAGAAACTGTCAGGAAAGCTTCAGGGACATTTTGTGATTTAAAATGACTTTTGACTTTCCTACAAACCTCACTGAGAATACTCATGTGTCCTTAGGTGTCATAGACGTATGACAGTGGACATGGTCATGGGCAGTCTGCTCTAGGTGGCCATACTTAATCACAGAGCTGACCTCCAGAGGTCCCTTTTAACCTAAACCAACCTGTGATTCTATGACATCTAAGCCCCATTACTAATAGCAGCATGATGATGTTAACACAGCAACAGTTCATCTATGCTTTTTGAAGCCCAGATCCAACTTCCTGAGACTCTGCAAGTACTGATACAAACTTCTGGCCAGCACAGTTCCTAATTAGTAAATTAGATTCGCTTTTACCCTATGTTTTATAGGACAATTCTAAGGAGTACAGGTCCTATAAAAGCTGGTATGATCTGCCTAAGAGCTTCTTTCTGTATGGTGAACACTCAGCTCCTCTTACACATCACTGATTATTACACCACTGATTATTGCACCAATTGTTCTTTCTCAACAATTAGAGGAACAGTATGAGAAAAGGTACAAACATAAAAACTGGATCCATATGAATCTCAGAGACTTCTGAGTCTGGTGACATTAAGATCCATAAATTTGTTTCATTGACCCATAGCAATATTTCTGCCTTGTCACACTTGAAAATCACTCATGACTTCAATTCAATTGATTCTTTTAAATTCAACTATTTCTACTGAAAGATGTGAGACCAGAATGCTTACCTCCCTTCCTCTGACGTGCATAGGCACCTGAATGGGCCAGGACAGAGTTGTTTTCTGATAAACTAAAATAAAGAAATTCAAATTCTAAAGTCATCTCTCAGGTTTCACAGCCACAACATTCCTGTATTAAATATGATTGTTTATTTCACAGATAAGCAAGATAGGTTCCTGACATTTCCAAGAAATCAATATACATTTCATCTGGATCCCAGAGAAACCAAACTACACAAAATGCTTATTCAATCACTACAGAGTCTAATTTCAATGCACAGGAATTTTCAGGTTTTATCCATGTGTAGATGTCTTAGCTTCCAGACCATTACAGAGACTTGAGACATGTTATAGTCACAGATGTTTCCTGTGCATTATCACTGACATCTTCCGGTGAAAGGTGCCATATTAATAGGCAAGAAGAATTGATTTTGACAAGATGACAAGAAGTCCAATTAGACTTTCTGTGTCTGTGGGTTGTCTCTTTCATTGTTGCTGTATTTTCACCATTTTAAAACTGATAATTTTATTGTCATTTATGATTATTATCTAAGACTCCTGCTGTCTCCAAAACTACATGCTATAAATTAGTAGTTTTGTCTCAGCAGGGCATTTCTAAATAAACAAAGGTATGCAAAGAAATGGAGATGACAGAGAGAGCTTTTGTTTGTGATCTTTGATTAATGGAAATCTAGATAGGACTTCATAGAGGAAGAAAACTTCTCCAAGTTTTGGTCAGTGGATGGCCTTAATTAGAAGAATTGCATTATCTTGCTATCCAGCACCTATATAATACCTGTATGTCTTAGCAAAAGAAATCTCGTGTTGTAATTGTGCTTAGAAGTGCTAAAGTACATGTTATGCACCATATAGTATACAGCAAAAAGATACAGTTTGTCCATGAGTTGTTCTACTGCCTCATAATGTTTACTTTCTCTCTCTACAAATATTTTGAGTGTGTATTTTTTCTTTTCTGTCATATTTCTAGTTCTTTTGGCTGTTGCCTTACTCTCTCCAAAAACCCATGGTCCTTTAGACAGCCCTGGTAATCATCGTCCATAAATCATCACAGTGATTTCTGAACATTGACCTTTACCTCCTCTATTTTGAATGAAAGAACAATTGCCTCTCAGCAGCTAGAAAAGCTTTATTCAGCAGCAAGCAATGTTGGCTCAATCTCCTTCTTAATAAATTCCATAGAAAGTTACTATTAACTTCAACAAGGACGGCATCGACTCAGTACTACTGTAGTCATCACTCCCAGTACTTCACATCATGCTTTCATTCCCAGTAAACCATCACCAAGATTCAATTTACATCTAAGAATTTCAATTTGTTTCTACCACTTCTCACTTGATTTTGCACAATGAGTATTAGACATTTGTAGCAGTTGAAAATGACATTTAAATGTATCAGGACACTGTCCCCCATAAATCCTCACAGAGAATCTACTCAAGCATGGTCTGGATGAGCAGACAGTAAGGTGGATAAACAACTGGCTGAAAGGCTGGACTCAAAGGGTAGTGGTCTGTGACACAAGGTGTAATTGAACACCAGTAACAAATGGAGTACCACAGCAGTCAATACTGGGTCCAGTCTTGTTTAACAACATCATGAATGATCTGGATGATGGGGTAGAGTGCACCTTCAGTAAATTCACAGATGACACAAAACTGGATGAGAGTGGCTGACTCACCAGAAGGCTGTGCTGCCATCCAGAGGGACCTTGACAGGCTGGAGAGCTAGGCCGACAAGAATCTTATAAAGTTCAGCAAGGAGAAGTGTAGAGTCCTGCAATTCTGAGGAGGAACAACATCAAACAACACTCCATGCCGGGGGTCAGCCAGCTGAAAAGCTGCTCTGCAGAGAAGGACCTAGGGGTCCTGGTAGACACCAAGTTGAGCCTGAGTCAGCAGTGTGCCCTTGCTGCTAAATAGGCTAATGGCATTTTTGGCTGCATTAGGGAAAGTATCACCAGAAGGCCATGAGATGATCCTTCCGTTCTACCCAGTACTGGTGAGACCACACCTGGAGTGTTGTGTCCAGTCATGGGGTGCCCAGTACAAGAGAGACCTAGACATACTAGAAATAGACCAGTGTAGTCTCCTTCCCTGGAAATATTCAAAAGCCACCTCAGCATGGTCCCAGGCAACCTGCTCTAGGTGCTCTAGGTCCTTGAGTGGTGTTGTTAGAACAGATGAGCTCCAGAGGTCTTTTCAAAACTTACCTGTTCTGTGATGCTGTGACTGTGATTCTGTAATTTGTTTGATCACTATCTAGTAGATATGATTCTATGATTCTATTCTACATAAAAACTGGTTCTGAAATTTATATATATATAAATTTAAATATAATATATATATAATTTATATATATATAAACATTTATTTATATATATAAATACTGTAAATTAGGCAATTTAACGACAGCAGCTATAGGGACTTATTATGCGGGTTAAATAACTTTTTGTTAAGCTACTAAATTGTAACCATTCATACATAAAGGATGTTTGCATGGTCAGCAATTTAAAATAAAATGAAACTTTTTTTATATATACCCACTGATGATATAGGATTGACTTATTTTGGGGTCATGAAGACTTCTGAGGATTTTTGACTTTTTTGGGTGATAAGGAGATCCCAACACAGAACATAGGTGAGCCACTTGAAGTATTTCTACACTGCACTGCATTTCATTTATCTTAATTTAAGAATATTTATTTTGTCTGAAAAAGTCTGCCAGATCTGAAGGGTGACTTTTCTGCATTTCCACATGACAGAAACTGTCTGTGAAGAAGAAATGTGAGTTCCTCATTTTATCAGTATCTTTCCCCAGTGAGTTGCAAGGTTGTCTGATGAATGACCAAGACTTTCAGGATCTGGAAAGATGAGTGATATTTGGTAATCCAGACTCCTCTGCAAATTCTGCCAAAAGTGAGAGCCATTAATGTCTGGAAATTTTGTGTTGGTTTCTGTAATGTAAATTTCTCTCTGCTGGTGAATTAATTGAGATCAGATTTTTTATGACATATTATATAAACATACAATATGATAAGATTTTGCATGCACATATGATATGAATCAGATATAAATGGTTTGTGGTCAATGAAATGTTGAAAGGAATTAAAATAGATAACTAAATTGTTGGAGATTCCTGTCATCATCCAATCCCCAAACAAGTATCTGGCTGACACACTTTTTTTTTTTTTTTTTTTTTTTTTTTTTTTTTTTTACCCTAAACAGCTTAAAAAGAAGTCTAATCCAAATCCTAACTGTTCTAATTTCACTTAGTACTTTGTAGAAGATATGGATAACAGGCAAAACTATGTCGCTGGTCTTAACTATGGTGTATAAGATAGCTCATGATCACAAATCCATTCACATTTTGCAATTGAGCTATTAAATTATATTAATAAGTATGAAAAAAATACATTAAAGCACCTATAAAATATCATCATTATTTTATACTAGTTAATCAGAAAAATTCCTCAGTAGCACACACTGTCATAAAATCTATCAGAATCTAGTCCAGAAGCACTTTGTCTGCAAAGATTTTAACCTGACAGAAATCTGTTGATTACCCTCAAAATAAAGTAATGCAATAATGCAGTAGCCTTGCCCTTTATTTCAAGTATTTTCAGGTAAATAAAATACAGCCAAGGATCACAGAAAAAGTCTAGTATCCTTTAGTTATGTGCCGGCGGTTGGATTGCCCATAAAATGTCCATACTCCTGTGAAGTTGAAAGTGTTGCTATATTTTACAAAGTGTGCCTCTTTCTGTCTTTCCCAGAGAGTACATTCCCTCCTTTAATGAAGTTGTATGGATGGAACAGACACAAGCCTGCTTCTAAAATGTGAAATCAAGCTTCCAGTTGGAGCTTTCTGTTAACTCTTCTGAAGAATCTTATCGTCCGTAGTAAATCTGTGTGTATTTTGCTGCACTGTGTCAAAAGAATATTATTGAGACCAAACAAGTTCTGATTGATGAACTATTGAAGACAAATTCAACAGTTTCAGTTATTTCATTAAAAAGAATGCTTCTGCTTTCTCTTGCCTGCAGGCAGAGAGATGTGAAGTAGTAATCCCAGGAGTGCATTAAACCTTTATTTATGACAAAAAAAAAAAAAAAAAAAAAAAATCTTCAGTGATTATATTGTCACACAAGGAAGTACACAATATTACAGATAATGACCCATGTATCCATATCTGAATATATAAGGTAATCGAGCCCAAAGATGCCTCAGACATTCCTACTTTCCAGTTCAAAAGAGAAAAGGTTGCAATGTTATTTATTTTTTACCATACTTTTACATTTGTGCCTTCAGTATTCATAGACACCTCACCTGCACTCTTGCAGTTCTTCCTCAACATCTCCAAAGGTGGAAATAAAACCACAGTGAAATTGCCATCACTGATAACAGACATGTAACAAAGACTGAAAAAATGGGACATAAATGAAAGAGGAGCATGAGAGTCCTGCCAAGGAAACAAGTGGAGGTGGGACAGAAAACTATGGCAAAGTGATCAAAAAGTGCCTGCTCTGCAGCCTGCTCTGGACATGACACAAGATTGCTCTTGCGTGAGCATTGGTCACGTCTAGCACACTCGGATATCTCTCTCATAATTGTCTTACCAAATCTGTATTCTTTGAAGAGTTGCAACTATGGAGAACCACTGTCAGACGTGGTTACTACAGACCTGACATAGCTATTGACATAAGGCTGAGGGTCATTTTACAGACAAATCAATCATAATAAAGGGTCTCTCTCACTCAGAGGTTTTTTTTGGGGCCGGGGGAAAAAAAAAAAAAAAAAAAAAAAAAAAAAAATTACACTCTTCCCAGTTTTGTTTATGTGTCCTCTTACTATATCCAAAAAACAGCTTGTGGCTATAAATTGGCATGGCCCCATGGGCTACACTCATTCCCATCAGCTGAAGTTCTATCACCAGAAGAAAACTGACATTTGGATGTCTGGTTCACTCTAATTGTAGATGGTGTATTGACAGTGAAAGTTATGAAATTGCAAGAGTTTGCTAGGACTCAAATGCTATACCCATGAAAATTAACAAATAATCTCACCTCCATGCAATGTATATTGGGTCAGTGAGGTTTTACTGCATGATTCTGCCCTGCTGTAATGAAAGTGCTTGTAACTATTAATGTGAAGAGACACAGCATTAGATGGTTTGCACAAAAAGGTGAAGATGGGCAGAGGGAAGACTCTGAAGTCACTCATGAACACTGCATAACCTCTGCTGGAAGAGTATCAAATTAGACCACTGAATTGTTTGTGATATAATTAGGAGATATTTATCAAGGATGTGTTCAGTTTACGTGGCAAGGTTTCGGTGGCTGGGGGTGGGGATGAGGTGTGGGTGCACTGCAGAGGTGGCATCCATTAGAAGAGCTCAGGAGCTACCACATGTTAGGTAAGAGCCAATTCCACTGGCCGAAGAGAAGCCCATCAGCAATGCCGGTTGTGGCTTTGCATTTCTTAAATGAAGCTTTAACAAAGGAACATTGCTGCACAACAGCGGCTGGGAGAGAGGAGTGAGAAATGAAAGAGCTGTATTCCTGCACACCCCAAGATCACTGCAGCAGGAGGGCAGGAGGTGCTCCAGGCACACAGCAGAAGTTCCTGTGGCCTGTGGAGTGGCCTCTGGTGGAGCAGGTAGTTGTGACCTCAAGGAAGCTGCATCCTCCACAGGGACAGGCTCCAGACCAGAACTGCAGCTCATAGAGAGAAGCTTACAGTGGAGCAGGAAGTCTGGTGGGAGCTGCTGCCCTTGGGGGACCCGTGGTGGAGCAGTTCATTCCTGAAGAGCTACACCCAATGATATAGACAATGCTGGACCAGTTTTTGAAGAACTGCAGCCCGTGGTAAGGACCCACATTGAAGGAGTTTGTGAAGGACTGTTTCCCATAGGAGGAGCCCCACATTAGAGCAGGGGAAGAGCAGAAAGAGCACACTCAAAAGACATATGGAGAAAGGTTCCATACCTATGGAGATGAGAACCTGTGTGGTGAAACATCTGTTTAGCATAATCCATATAGCTTTACACATTGATAGCATTTTCTATATTGAGAAAAATATTAAACCTTTGCAGGTCCTTTAAAAATGTTAGTGCTGCTAGCATTATATCTGGGAATTATTCTGCCTTCAAAAGCACAAATTAATTTGCAATGTTGCTCATTCTGGCTCAAGCTGCAAGTGGCTTTTGCTGCAGTGCATTAATATTAGATCATTACCAGTCCTCACCTGTACTTTAATTACCCATCTGTGGCAAAACTAAACAAAATACTGAACTCTTGTAACATCAGGGATACAGATGAAAGTTACAATAGTTTACTCCAGAAGCCCCCATCACAACCGTATAAGTAAATTGAAAGTAATGGTGTTGTGTGTATACAGCTTTGGAGAATTCTTCTTTCCTTCTGTAAGTTACATAAGGCAAATAGCTTGCCCAGAATTACTTCAGAACAAGCCTGCCCACACCTATACAATAAAATATAACCCACCATTCAAGAGTATCTAAACAAGTAAACCATCCAGGAATGCAACCTTCTCTGTTGCATCTTGAGTATAAAGACTACCAAGGACAAAACATAATTTTAGATATAATCAATGCAATTGATCATTTACAACAATGAACAATATAAATTTAATAGTATTTCTTATTTTTTGACCTAGATTCCAAATCACAGAATAATTCTATACAAGGTTATTTAGATACTGTAACAGTTGCTCAAATCTGAAGCAAATGATCCTGTAGGTCACCTTGGAGACAGTAGCAGAATCATTTTAATTTGTAGAATGTAAAAAGCGAACACGGCATATAAGATCAAGTGATTGCAAGATACATGAAAACCATGAGAGAGGAGTATGAATCCTGGATGATGGAACAAAGTAGAATAATTAATGAAAAGGACTTATACCTTAGATGATTGTAGCAGTGGCAATAGCTCATTTTATTTCTGAGAATTAGGTCACAGTCCAAGGACAAATATCTTTACATTTTGAACAGCCCAAAACTTATGCTGGAACTATATATTGACCAGGTTATTCTTCCCGTAGCTGGCTATATTCAGCATCAGTTTGGCTATATAATTGCAGTATGATAAGGCAGAATATGTGTAAGGCAGGTACGTCTGGGTATTAAAATGCAGAGGTAACAGACTAAATACTTGCTTACTTGTCACAGACCAACTTTTTACTCTGCTGCTGTACTAATTTTGAAGACATAGTAAACTTATCTGAACACCACATTAAAATTGAGGTAATAAATCCAAAGAACAATAGTGATACTACTTTAGGGTTTTTTTTGTTATTTGTTTGTTTGTTTGTTTGTTTTTGACTCTAAGTTTAAATGGTTTGCAAGATCAGGTACGACTAAGCAATACTCGGTGCATGCTGTCATAGTTTCAGATAACATATTACTGCATGAGGTGGAACAAAGTGATATCAAGAAGGGGAGACTGTAGTTTCCTGAGAAGATTACTGACTGGAAATGCCGGCTGAGCAAAACTTTGTAGAAGAGAACATACGGAAAAATGCTAGTATTGATGAGATGTATAATTACACTCACCAATGGGCCCTCTTCTTCTAGTATCATAATTGTGTCATCCATGAAGCAAACACCTGATGAGCTTAACAGAAAATTCATTAAAATCAATAAGAAAAAAAAAAAAAAAAAAAAAAAAAAAAAAAAAAAAAAAAAAAGTCAGATCAGCTTTGAATTATTATATGATTTTATTGCTTTGATTTTGGTGTGTAAAATCTGACCACATGTTTTGCATGGACAAGGCCAGAGGGAAACCAACACAGGGGACATGAGGCTCATGCCTCAGGACAGGTTGCAGCAATGGAAGCCACTAAACTCCTGCATGGCTGTAGTGCACAGTCAATTTCAGAAGCTAGCATCCAGATCTTCAATAGGCATGTCTCCTTGGTTTTGTACAAAGTGGAAGGGAAAGGAGGTGGTGGCTACCAATAAGAAAAGAACATGTCCTGTTTAGGCTACACCAGAAGGAAAGAAGACAACTCTGGAAGCAGAGCCACTTTCCTCTGTCCTCTGATTTTTAGAATATTTCTTTTCCACTTAGGCTCATTGCTGTGATGTCATCAGAGTGCCATTTATGAGGCTCTACCTTGTACAAGATTAGCCTAGAGTTTTGTATTGAAATAACTGGGAAATGGCAGGCTGCCCAGAGAGGTGGTGGAGTCTCCTTCCTTAGTGATCTTCAAATGATGGCCACCAGAGGTTCCTTCCAACTTTAACCATCCCGTATTTTGTGATTCTGTGAAAAATCTAACCCCTGAATTCCATCATTTTTTCCTCTTTTGTTCCTCCAAAACAGTTAGGCTTATGAATAATTTTGCATAAGTCTTTTTTTTTTAAGTTAAAGATGCATCCAGTGAGCAAATGCCTATAAGCAGAAAGCAGTGTTTAACTCTTAAAAAGGCACTGAAAAGGATAAATTAGACTGGACTAGGCCAGACCAATGCATATGAAATATAGATAACAAGAATATTTACTTCTTCAAGGTTTTGGTGATAGCAGAAACCACAAGTCTCAAGATGGTCTAAAAAAAAATGTGTTTATTTCCTGCTTCTAGCCCCTGTAGCCCTCTCCCATTCCCAGGAAACATAAAAATAAATTTGGCTCAGAAGCACTTGCTGTTAATGCACTTATAGTCCTTAACTGCCAAAATCCATGCACTTAACATGCAGGATCATCTCAGATAAAATATCTCTCCATTACAATATGGACAATACATTTTCAAACTTAACATAAAGCATATGAATAACAGGGGAGGGTTGTTTTTTTTTGTTTTGTTTTGTTTTCTCTAAATTAAAAATAAATAAATAAAAATGAAGGTGTAGCAAGTCAAATAAAGCATATTATCCATTTCAGAATTTAAATTTCTATTTCATATTTCATCTGAAAGCTTTTTTTTTTTAGTGCAGTCAAGGTGTTTGTGTTTTTGTTTTTGTTTTTGTTTTAGCAAACACCATTGTTTTGATATAAATATTTTTAAAAGACTCTACAAATCTTTTAAAAGATGGAAAAAATAATTCAGTAAAATCAGTTGAACTTTTGGAATGTTATTATATTTTCATATTTATCTTGTTGGTGTAGTTCAGATGAGGCACTTGCTCCAGTATATGTATATTATATGATACCACAATGCCTACATTCATCTTCTTGTTTTCACCCACTACAATGCCCACAATACCCACTACCTTTCACAACTACCAGCACAGCTGTAGAAGTCCCTCATCAACAAATATAAAGCACAAATATTTTACTGAGAGACATGCATTTAAGGAAAAAATATAGTACATTATTTTTATGTCCAAATCCCCACCCTGAATTTGGAGATAAGACTGTGATTGTGAGAAATGAGAGACTGCCTTGTGCTGGATATGTAATTCAACTAGGAAAAAAGATAATTGTTTGTGAGATGTGTTAGTATATCCATTTCTTTGTTGGGCAATGTACAAACAAAATGTTTCATCAGAAGTAGTTCAGCGTGTTATTGAAGCTTCTAGCAGAGACAGAAACTGTTTTTAGGGCAGTTTCTTACATGGAAGGCACCCCGCTTATCTCTCTTGACATAAGTACAGAATGGAAATTTTTAATGACCTATAGCAGATTATCAACTTATGTCAGTGACATCTACCTTAGCATACGACTATTCAGTCGTAAGAAAGAGGAGGAATTGTTTTGCTGAAGAAAAAGTCAGCAAAAGCTAGTTGTTACACAAAAATAACATCAGTACAATCACAGCAGTATCACCACCTGGTCAAGAGAATACAAAATCACCAAAATAGACTGGACAAATTGGCAGGGTTAAGTCATGGGTAGTGAAAAGCTTTTAGAAAAAAGATATATGGAGGTTTGGGAGTTTTTTTGGTTGATTTGGTTGGTTGGTTAGTCTGAGCAGATGAAATGAAGGAGAAGGTGTTAATTTATTTCAAAAAGTATTTTTCTTCTCTGTAGTTATTTAATTTCTTGGTTATATCTGATGGTTACTTTCAGACTCCAAGTCCTCTAGATAATATGTGGACTTGTGCAGAAATTCAGGAAATAGCTGATGCTATCTGAACTCTTTTTTCATCAAGTGTGTAAGCTCCATTTCAAATTCCAATATACTTCATTTTGTTCCACCAGTTTTTCCACAGCCCAGCAGTGATGGTCTCAAAATATTGAGATATGGCTCACAGAAGGAGCCAGTTCCTTCCCTGAACAACGTAGAATCATAAAAAAAAAAAAAAAAAAAAAAAAAAAAAAAAAAGCTTTTTTTATTTACTTTATCCAAACTCTTCAAGGAGCATAGTAGAGCATCCAGAAATACAAACTGAATTCAAGATATAAATACATCAAATAGGTGAATTATTCTCTTTTAAAATGTGAAAGCTGTGGAGAAAATTAAATCATGTTTGTATGCACACAGGAATTGTTGATCAAGATCAAGATTACAAACCAACAATTGGAAGAAAGTGATCCAAAATCAAAATTTAACCTCAAATACTTCTGTAAGTATTTGATAACTTGGACTGGATAACAATCCACACCATAATCTGTATTTTGTATACATTATAGGTTTTGAAGTCTGCAAAAGTAGCAAGTTTTCAAGTAACCTCATTTATGTAGAAATATATAAGCACAATGAAGCAGTATGTGACTATACAGAGTTCAGAAGTTCAGATGTGTAGAGAACTACCTTATATCAAAGAGCTTAAAAAAAAAAAAAAAAAAAATCTGGAGATGCAGAGGTTCAACAGTACCACCAAACTGTACAGACATCCAGGCAAAGTTTTGGAGACTGCTGAGCCAGTGATGAACTTAAAAGGCTTTCTGCACTTTCTCTGAAATTCCAGGTTCTGCAGTTTATTTTGAGTCATAAAAATAAAATAAAATAAAATAAAATAAAATAAAATAAAATAAAATAATGCTTTGAAGGCATTAAACATAAAAGGTTTATTCCAGATGGAATATCTGAAGAAACAGAGTAATAGGTTGAATCAGACCTTAGAATATAAGGTAAGAACAAAAAACATTCACCCTGGCAGTTTGTTATTGACTTTATAAATGGAATTTTTTACACTTTGACCTGGAAGCAAATGGGTCCACAAACAGATTTGCACCAAAGTAGATCTATTTGCTGTAATTCAGTTTTTCCCATTTCAGCCCATTTTGATGTTCAGACCATATTCTTCTTTAGGTAGTCAGCTTAGCTAAAATGAAACCAAACATTAGCTTTGAAAAACAGCTGAGACTACTTACACAGGCTTGCTGTTTTCTCTACTTTAATTCAAGATCACCCCCTAATGAAATCAGATTAAGTGTGTGCAACTTACACTGACTTCTCTCTTGCTCTTTTGCTTTGTTTTTAGTGAAGCAGCATGCCAACTCCTGCTTGGACTGGATATTTGTCTAAAATAATTAAAACATATTTCCATAGGGAAAAAAAAAAAAATACATGTAGAGTCTTAAATATATTCTTATTCTATTGAACTGAAGATTGGATAGATTTTTTTCCAAGAGTTAAAATCAAGGAAGAACTCTATTTCCCACATTCTGGATGGTGGACAGACCACATAGTGCCACAGGAGCATTAGCAGCATTTTCAAGTGAGCCTTTCCAACTGTTGGACTTTTCAGTTGACAAAGAAGCTGTTGTCTGTTATGGGTTTAAGGCTACTGGATTGAAACCATAAATATAAAGAGATTAAATTATAGTACTTGATGACTGAGCAGAGGCCTCACCTGCTACTTTGCTTTCCTCTACCACAGTAACTCCAGGCAGTAAAGATACCCCGTCAGCATTTTCAGGAAGCAGTGAGGAGCTCAGTGAAGCTAGGTAGAGCTAAGGCCAAACTCAGAAAAAAATGAGAGTCAACTACAGCATGAAGCTGTGGTGGGGTTGCCTTAATATGCTCCTGTTGCCTGTGTCTGCTGAACTAAGAAAATACTTAATCCAGGTGCTTAATCCTGTACAGTACTTAGAAAAAAAAAATTAAAAAAAAAAAAAAAAAAAAAAAAAAAAAAAAAAAAAAAAACCTTCAGTAATTATTTTCTTGTGAAATACCTGTTTAACTTAAAGGAAGATCTTTTGGGGCATAATCAAAGTAGGGTGAGAAATCTGGGAAAATCTGATTAGAATAAGAGGGAACTCTTAAGAAGCACTGGTGCTTGTCCCAGCACCAGACTCAGGGAGGTGTTGAGCACAGTAGTTCCTACAGGCTTTAACATTTTGTTCAAGAATGCAAAGTTAACATTAGGATTTGGGTTGGACATATATGTCCTCACTAACTATTGCTCACATTTGATAGCTTTTTTCCATTGCTATTTCATTTCTGTGGGATTCTGAACTGTAGAGGGAAAATATATCATGACATATATCACAACAGAGAAGTAAAAGAAACAAGGGCATGGTAACTGAATACTGTATGTCTAATGCTTTCATTTTCCAATACTATATACCATTTCAAGCTCCTAACCAAAGCCATAGAATAATAAAATAAATTATAATAGACTGTTTGGTAGCACAGGGACCAGAACATAAAATAACTGGAGCAGCAAAGTAGGGTATGAAATTCCAAAACACATTTACCTTCCCTCTTGAGTGGGTATACATAAAATGTGCTTGTGGTGTTTAACATCATTACTACCAGAGAGGGTTCAAACATTTGAGTATTTCTTTCTTCTTGTTCTACAATAAAAGAATAAAGCTCTGGGAAAAATAAAAAGGAAAAGAAAAACCTACTTTTCAATCTGTTCTTGGGATTTGTCTTCCCCTTCTAATTATTCTCTTAACCTTTGCAGAACTTAGCTCGGTCCTCAAACTGCAGTAACTATTCAGTCTGTACAAATTATAGGCAATAAGGGCCTGATCTTCCCTGTAAACACAACTTCACGGATGCTATGTCTCCCACTCAGCAAAGTACTGAAACACATGCCTAATGTTACCCATGTAAGTATCTCTGTTTTGTCATACTTGCATATATTGGGATAGGACACCTGCTTATTAGCCAGAGGAGGCTAAAATTTAGGAGGGTTTATCCAGAATACAATCCAACAGCAATGTACAAACAAGTGCAGTTTTCATACCAGTAGGCCCCTTATTCAGGAATACATAAAAGGCAGCAGAAGGAGGCGCTTTACTCAAATGATTCTGTGACTGGGGGCAGGAAAAATTGTTCGAATATTTTACAATTAAAGACTAGATAACAGAATAGATTTTAGCGGGGACTCTTTGGGTAAAACAGTACAAAAAGTAGATCTCACTCTATGTTAGATGTGCAGTAAAATGAAGACTACCTTAGCTCTCACAATATAGAATTTTAAGGAACTAATTTTCAGTGTTTTGGAGAAAGATTTTAAAGTTGTTCTGTTAAGAATTTTGCTAAGCCATCATATTTCTAGTACTGCTGTTCTCTCCATCTTCAATGAGGTATCTTTTCATGAAAGGAAAATGAAAACACAGGTGACATTATAGTGGGAGTCTGCTACAGGCCATTCAACCAGAAAGAACAAGCAGATGGGTAGATGTCGCTCTATAGACAGATAGATGATAGATAGATGGTAGATAGGTAGGTAGATAGGTAGGTAGGTAGATAGATGGATAGATAGATAGATAGATAGATAGATAGATAGATAGATAGATAGCCTCACGTTCACAAGCCTTGGTCCTTGTGAGGGACTTCAACCACCTGGACATCTGTTGGAGGGACAGCACAGCAGGACACAGGCAATCCAGGAGGTTCCTGGGATGTACTGATAACAACTTCCTTCTCCAAGTGATAGAGGGGCTGGTGGAGAATGTGAAGGTCAAGGGAAGCCTCGGCTGCCGTGACCATGAAATGATGCAGTTTAGGATCCTAAGGGCAGTGAAGAGGAAGCACAGAAAGCTCACTACCCTGGACTTCAGGAGAGAAGACTTTGGCTTCTTCAAGGATCTGCCTGGTAATATTCTGTGGGACAAAGCCCTGGAGGGAAGAGGAGCCCAGGAAAGCTGGTTAATATTCAAGGATAACCTCCTTCAGACTCAGGACCGATGCAACCCAATGAGGAAGAAGATGAGGAAAAACAGGAGGCCTGCATGGATGAACAAGGAACTCAGACAGAAGAAGGTAAGTCTCAGAGGGTGGAAGCAAGGACACAGCCTGTGAGGAATAGAGAGAAATTGTCCTAGCAGCCAGGGGTCATGTTAGGAAAACTAACGACCTGATAGAATCAAATGTGGTTGTAGATGTTAGGGGCAGGAAGAAAGACTTCTATAGGTGATGTAAAGAACACTAGGAAACTTGTGGGCCCTCTCCAGAAAGAAATTTGAGGCAAATTTCCTGGTTAACCAGGATATGGAGAAGGCTGAGGTACTCAATAACTTTTTTGCCTCAATCTTCACCAGCAAGTACTCCAGCCACAAGTACTACATAGCCCAAGCCCCAGAAGGCGAAGGCATGGACTGGGAAAAAAAAAAAAAAAAAAAAAAAAAAAAAAAAAAAAAAAAAAAAAAAAAAAAAAACCCACCATAGAAGATAAGGTTTGAGATCATCTAAGGAACCTGAAGGTACAGAAGTCCATGGGACCCGATGAGATCCATCTGTAGGTCCTCAAGGAACTAGCAAATATAGTTGCTAAGCCACTGTCATACTTGAAGAATGGTGGCATTCAGGTGAAGTTCCCACTGACTGGAAGAGGGGAAACATAACCCCCACTTTTAAAAAGGGAAACTAGAAAGACCCAGGGAGCTATAGGCCAGTCAGTCTAGGATTCTATGATTCCTTGATTGATTCTATGAAAAGAGTAGAGCACTTTCAACAGTTCATCAGCTACTTAGGACTATGTCAATAACCTGATGTCCTGGGCCACTGTAAGCTTATCCAATATACAGAAACCTCCAGTAAGGTTCTTAGTGGTACAATGATGTGTTTGGTAACTTAAGTACCACTGGGTGATATAACCATGCAACCCAAGAAAAATTACTACTGTTGTTGGGTCCTTGTCCTTGCTAGTCATTGAGGTTTACTGATGGATTTCCAGTGTAAGAATATTTCCCAGCTGAGTGCTTTATCATGACTTAAATATATTGTGTAGTAATAGCTAAATAACTCGAAGTATGTTTTTGGAAGATTCACAAGTAGAAATTGGTACTAGATAAACTACAAGAGACAGGCACAAGGTCATTTTAAAGTAAGAGAGACTTTGTTTGT
>CM021797.1:47939216-47978235 GCA_011076525.1 Nettapus auritus | reverse complement strand
TTAGAAAAAAAAAATTAAAAAAAAAAAAAAAAAAAAAAAAAAAAAAAAAAAAAAAAAAAAGCACCTCCAGTAAGAAGAATGACATTTCTACTTCTCCCACAGGAAATAAACTTTATTAGACAAACAGCAGTGGCTTTTAGAAGAAAATGTGCAGCCGTGGTGAGCCTTATGCCTTATATACTGCAGTGTGATGTCACATAGTCAAAAGACTAGAGCTGCCAGCACAGGAAACTGTTCTCCAGACCTGGGGTGAGAGCAGAGCTATAGGAACACAGCTTTGGAAGAAGGAAGTTATGCTTGCAGAAAATAACCATGTAATTCATGGATATACTGGCACATGTAGGAGAAGCTGCCTGTGGGAAACAAGAAAGCTGTCATTTTCCAGGGAATGGTACAAACTAGGGGAGGTTCCACCATCATCTCCAGTGAAACTCCATGTTTGAGGCCTGTGGCTGTACCTCCCCTTTTTGAGATACAGCTGTTTTCAACAGACAGTGTGGGCCAGTGGCTGAAGACTGAGATTCGGGCTCCCTGTACAACTCTGCACTTGACCTGCTCACTGTCCTTAGGCAAGTCGTTTGACATCACCATGCTACTTAGTCTGTAAATCCATTGGCAGTGCAGTTGCGACAATGTATTTTTATTTTCTCCTGCCAGACAGGATGTGATCTCAGCTGAGAAGTCATGAAACTACAGTAAAATAAATGACTTAATAATTCAGAACAGAAATATAAATCAACCTCTCCGTTCTTTCCCAGAAACTAAAATAAGGGACGCCTTATATCACTACAAGTCCCAACATAATCTAACAAAACCACAGTGAACTGGACCATTTCCCAGCTTCAGCTGTTCTGAGAGATTACCAAACAGTAAGGCCTCTATCCAACCAATAACTAAAAGAAAGTAACACTGAGTTTTAGTACTCCTATATAATTTCTACCTTCTTATTGCCTAGAGATCTTAGTATCTGTCTTTCCCTTTCCGGCCTTCCAACGACTAAACTAAACTAGCTTAAAGACAGCTACACGCTATGTTACCAATTGACTATAAATTAAATATGCTAGAAAGAATAATAAGAAAAAAAAATGGCATTTGGTATTGGCATTTCAAAAGTATATGATGAGAAATAATAAAGAAATTGTGATCATGACTAAATCTGATTTCAATTCATTTTTATGAATGAGCCCAAGGATGCAACAGGGTACTTGGGATAGGTCCCAGGTTTACAGTCACACCTTGTCATCCTAATTGAGGTGGTGAAATAACAGACACCTCTGATAACTGAGCGTATTCAGTTTACGTGGCAAGCTTTTAATAGCAGGGGCTGCAGGGGTGACTTCTATGAGAAGAATCGAGCAGCTGCCCCATGTTAGATAAGGGTCAGTTTCAGATGGCTCCAAAAGGGGCCCGCTGATGGCCAGAGTCAAGTCAGCAAACGATGCTGATTGTGCCTCTGTGAGAGCAAGTTTGAGAAAGGAATAAATAAATAAAAAACCTGCTGTGCAACAACAGCTAAGAGTGTAAGGAGCAAGAAGCAGCCCTGCAGGCATAAAGGTCAATGCAGCAGCAAGGCAGGAGGAGCTCCAGGCACGCAGCAGCAGTTCCCCTGCGGCCTGTGCAGGGAGAGGCCCCTGGTGGAGCAGGCTGTCCCCCTGCAGCCCATGTGTCCCACATGGAGCAGATCTCCACGCTGCAGCCCATGGGTGGAGGAGCCCCCGGTGCAGCAGGTGGATGTGGCCTGGAGGAGGCTGCGGCCCATGGAGAACCCCTGCAGGAGCAGGCCCCGGGCCGGAGCTGCAGCCCGTGGAGAGGAGCCCACACAGGAGCAGGGGGCCTGGGGGGAACTGCCGCCCATGGGGGACCCGCGCTGGAGCAGTTTGCGCCTGGGGGATGGATGGACCCCATGGTACGGAGCCATGTGGGAGCAGTTCTTGAAGAGCTGCTGCCTGTGGGCAGCCCCCAGGCTCAGTTCGGGAAGGATGGCATCCATGGGAGGGACCCCATTGGGAGCAGGGGCAGAGTGACCATGAGGGAGCGGCAGAGACAAAGAATCAGGGACTGACCACAGACCCTATTCCCCATTCGTCTGCACTGCTTGGGTGGTGGAGATAGAATACTGCAGATGGGGGGAAGGTGTTTTTAATTTGCTTTTAGTTTCTGTCTGCTCTAGCCTGTTAGCAATAGGCAATAAATTATATTAATCCTCCTATGCTGAGTCTGTTTTGCCCATTATGATAATTGTTGAGTGATCTCCCTGTCCTTGTCTCTACTCCTAAGCCCTTTCCATTTTATTATTTCCCACCTTTCCTTTGAGGAGGGGGAGTGAGAGAGTGGTTGTGGTGGAGCTCAGCTTCCTAGCTGGGTAAAATCAGCACACTGAGAAATTATGAAGAAATAACCCGGGTACCAGAAACCTATAATCTCAAGTGAAAAAATGTTTCAGATGCATCATTTGGGGTAGTAAAGATATACACTTTATAGAACAAACAATAAAAAGGGAAAGAATGGCAACTCAGGTTCTCTACTCCATTCTGTATCTCTAAAACTACACAAAATTCAGTGTGACGACTCTATTCCTCCCTAAGTCATCATCAAATCTAACCACATATTCTTCCAGAAGGCATGGTACACTTCTCCTTCAATGTCAGCCTCAGAGATTTAATGCTGCTTAGGGAGTTTCCAACATGGGTGTCAAACAATTTCTAAAACCACTGCTAATCAAGCACAAGAAATTGTTCAATGAAGAGCTATTACCCCGTGCAACACTACAGGCTTGGGGCAGAGTGGCTGGAAAGTTGTGCAGAGGAAAAGGATCTGAGCGTGTTGATCAACATGAACATGTTGATCACATGAACATGAGCCGTCAGTGTGCCCAGGTGGCCAAGAAGGCCAGCAGCATCCTGACTTTTATCAGGAATAGTGTAGCCAGCAGGATCAGGGAGGTAATCATCTCCCTGTATGCAGCTCTGGTGGGGCCACAACTTGGGTGCTGTGTTCAGTTTTGGGCCCCTCATTACACGAAGGACATTGAGGCCCTGGAGCATATCCAGAGACGGGCTACGAAGCTCGTGAAGGGCCTGGAACATCATTCCTGTGAGGAGCAGCTGAGGGAACAGGGGTTGTTTAGTCTGGAGAAGAGGAGGATCAGAGGAGACCTCATTGCTCTCTGCAGCTACCTGAAAGGAAGGTGGGGAGCTAGGGGCTGGCCTCTTCCTGCAGATAACTAGCAATAGGACAAGAGGAAATGGCCTCAAGTTGTGCTGGGGAGGTATAGGTTAGAAATGAGGAGATATTTCTTCTCAGAAAGAGTAGTGAGGCACTGGAATGGGTTGCCCAGGGAACCCGTGTAAGGAAAGGTTGCACATGGTACTTAAGGACATAGTTTAGAGAGTAATGTTGTTGGTTGGGGAATGATTGGACTGGTTGATCTTGGCGCTCTTTTCCAACCCTAATGATTCTATGATTCTAAGAGTATATGACAGATATTTGGGGGGGATATTTTTGGCTGCACAAAGGAAGGCATGAAGTGATATATGGTGAACAGGTATTGGTGGAAGTAAAAAATGAACCTGAACCAGAAAATGTAAAGGTAAATCTCAAGATATCAAAAAGTCCAGATCTTAAATACTGGTTTTAGGAACATATATACGTCTTCTAGGTTTTACTGACATAATCAAAATCAAAGTTTATTTGGCCTTGACTATCTTAGAAGTCTTTTCCAATCTAAAAGATTGTATGATTCTGTGAAGTTCAGTTGCTTGCTGAGAATGTCAAATATATGCAAAATTGTGACAAGCATGTGTTTATTTCATTTTGAGAAATAAATACATTTCTGTATTTAAAAAACAAACAAACAAACAAACAAAACAACAACAACAACAACAAAACTAATCTTGCTGTCTAACCAGGTGTATGCTATTCTTTCTTTTCTTTCATAAGCATATTGGCAGTACATTTTGCAGATAAAGTAATAAAAGGCACTGGAGATCAACACTGCATTATGAGATTGTCTACACCATCTATTCTTTCTCTGCATCTATAATGCTCCTCATACTTTAAAATTATTCAAAAAAAAAAAAATGTTCAATAGTTAAGTTTGCAGGGATAATGAGAAATACAAGGAAGTACATCGTCAGTATATGTTGGTGGTAGTAGGAGAGGGAATAGAGAGACAGCTCATGGAGATACTAAACAAAATGCAGCTATAAATTAAATGTGCACAGAAGGAGATCTTCAAATGTTTTACATGTAATAGAAAATATTTTCTTGAAAAATAATACTGTGAAGTTGAGGAAGACAATAGCCAGGCATATTGTACTTAAACAAACTGAAAACAACTATCATGCAGATCATGCACAGATAGCTGAGGAAAAGATATTGTTATTGTGAGGTGGCTGTTAAGAGAAAACAGAGACAGCGGGAAGCAGGTAATAACACACAACACTAAAAAAAGAAACAGACTAATGTTTAAGTGGTACCCACATACACCTGTATTTTGAAAGGTGTCATATAAAATGAGAATGCTGAGAAAAAAGATGGAGAAGAAAAAATATGTGAGCTTATGTACAAAAATAGGGAAAGGCAATAATTTAGAGAAAGAAGAGAGCCAAAATCCCATCTTCTCAACTCTCTAATTTAAGCATACACAGAATTGTACAGCAATGTGGAATGTATGATGGTGAGCAGTGCAAAAGTTTTGTTGAGGTGATTTTGGGATCAGTGACTTTAGAGAAAGTCTCAAGAATGTTTCTCAGGAACTAAATATAACCCTGTAAATCTCTTCTGACAACTCTTTTATAGTTGTGCTATTTCCAATGAATATATAAATGTGTCCAATAAAATCTGAAGACCTGATGAGAATAAAGAACATATCAAAACAGTAAAAGGTAAGAGTTATAGCCCAATGCAGCAGCTGAGTACCACTACAGAGGGCAGACATAGCCTCTGGGCTAGAAACTTTGAATCAGAGGGGTCAAGGGAACAGCCTCTTCTTCACAGGCAGGCTGAAAGCAGCCTATATTTATTTGTCTCCCTTTTCCATTTGATTTCAATTGATTGTTTGATGAACTTATTCCTTTAGCTCACAATATATCATGTTAGTCTCTTCAAAGCCATGGAAATGAGTTTGGTACAAAATTATCACAATTCAGTGACAGGAAAGCAGTGGTAATATACTTCTGACTTCCATTTTTTAAATAAAATGAATTCTCAGATTTATCAGTCTGCATGCTACACATGCAATAAAACCTGCATGATTCTCAGCCACCTCACTCCACCATTCTTATGAACAGTGTCTTGTTTTCAGATCATTAAGGAGATGGAGGCAAACTGTGAGACATACAGATGTATGAAAAACAAGTTGCAGCTGAGACATGCTTTGGAGAAGCTCAAACAGCTCTCAAACAGCTCCTGTTGGCTCAAGGAGGGATAACTAACTCCTGACAACAAAGTTCTTGCTCACCATTTCATCTGTGATAATACAAAAAGCCCAGATAGCAGATCTAATCATAGGCTGGAATTTGGTTAATACACTTTAAGGTACAAAAGTGAGGCATAAGTACAGGACTTAGGATGCTACTTTCATGCTAGATCCTGAATCTATGCACCCACCTTCAGGCAATATTCTCATCATGCTTGGTGCTGCAGTGAAGCGTGCTGTTTCCTTGCCATTACTCAAATCCACCTAATCTATGCCACTGATTTATTATTTAGCCTTGTGACAGGAAAAATCCAGGGCAAGAGAAAAGAAGGTATGAATATTTTGATCAAAAGATCCTGAATTATCTACTAGTCATTTTCAGATGCATGACAAACAGCCCAAGCTGCTGCAGGGGAGGCTGAAAGTCTCCTTTATTGCTGTGGGAGATTCTCCCCAGTATGGTATGACAGTTAGGACCCAGAGGTAGAAGTTTCTGAACTATTTGATGATCTCCCAGATACCATGTCTTTTTCACTAAACTAGAATGAAAGAAATCCAAGCAGGAAAAGATAAGAATTCATAACTTAAAATAAGCAAATAAATAAATAAAACAGTACTGAAAATTTATTTTGATCCATGTAGGAGGAGAAGAAAGTGTCACAGCAACATAAGTAACAACTGCTGTTTCATTGATATAGGAACTCTGTGTTTTAAACCAGGTTCAAGCCAATGGCTCTCAGGAATTCTTGGTAAGCAGACACTTGTGTAGGAAATCTGTCCAGAAGTGACAAAGATAGATTTACTAATCACGTGAGCCAAGATACATTCATGGCTTTGTGTCTCACAGATTTGAATATCCAGGACAGGCTGTTGGTGGAGCAAATAGTGGCAGAACCAAACTCCGTGTGTGAATGACTGCACCCAGAACCAGTTATTTTTCAGTCTTTACCAATTATAGAAAAACAGAACAACTTCAAGACCAAACTGTTTGCTTAATGAAAAGTATATATGTGGATTTTGTAAATAAGCATTTATTTTTAGTGTAGGTTTTTACAGGTCCTATTTTTAATTAAATAAATATAAATTTGTTTCTGCCCACAGCTGCTTGCCATTGCAAGTTTGGGTCGGAGGCCTGAAAATGGTTCTGTCCCCGGGGAACTTCTATGTGGTGAGAAAAAAAATATCATTCAAAATCCATTCTTCTCTTTGTTATAGTAGTTTGTGAAGAAGGTTTCAAGGTGCCTTGAGTACAACCAGGACCTTGTTTTAAAACCTAGAGCCATTATACACAGCTCTTAGGGCAACAGCATACTGCTGAGGCATAGTAGTACAAAGAAACAAATACAATTGTTTAAACCAGAGAAGCCCTTACTCACCCCGCCAACAGATCTGAAAGTCCTTGATGATGACCATTCAATAAAGTGTGGTGAAGGTGGAGGCAGAGTTGCTAGGAGGCTGTCTAGTAGGGGAGAAAACACAAAACTGAAGACCCTGCAGCCTGATTCCCTCTGAGTAGATGGCTGCCTTGCTTTTGTGCTTTGTGACCGGAATCCCAAACATTTCTATAGTCCATGGGGTCTATAAAGCCACATAAAGCCTGCTTTTACAGTGAGTGTCTGTGGGAGATGTCACGATTCTTGAGTACATGTCATGTAGCTAGCATTCGTACAGCAGTAAATCTCTCCAGGACTTTGGGATGAAAACACAAAGAAAGTGTTCACTATCTTCCACACAAAAAAGTTTCTGGACAAAATGGGAACATGGTTGGTATAAGCAACTGTTCCTGCATAAAGTACTTGCTCTGTTTTCATGCAAAACCACAGGTTCAGCCTCCAGAAGCAAATTGGGAATGTTTTTTTCCAAACTGCCAAGCACCCTGGTGTGACAAAGCAAAATTTTTGGTGAATGATAGTGATTAGAGCTGTAACTGAAAAAGTAATCCAGAGATCATACCAAAGTAAAATGTTATTCAAATAATTTTGTAATATTGTTGTTCTGAAATAAGATGAATCAAAAAAGTTGCTGCCACAACTATCCTATGTTACTGTGTATCCTGTGTATTAACCACCTCAATAGTGTTATTTCCTAGTAATGCATAATCGCTCTGTTCCTCTTACAAGCAAAGTCTCTTGGTTTGGCATACTGTTTTGGAGTCCTTTTTTTGGCTATTGTACAATAATTTCTACCATAGTAATCAACCCTACAGCTTTGATTTTTGTTTTAATTTATGGGCATTATTGTGGACCTTTTTCTGTCTCTTGTACTGAAGATTTTCCTACAGTTGATTTGTGCATTTGGGAGAGCTGTTGAAATCAGACCTACAGCTTAACATAAGGAATATTAGTGTTCATCTTTCCTAGTCATTTTCTTCAAATTTGTCTTTGGTACTTCTAGCGCCTACTCTTGTTATTTTGATTTTCTGTGTTTGCAACCAAGTTTTAGGTTATTTCTAATCTTACACATTTTTGGCATTACCTACTGATAGATCTACACAAAGAATTGTCATTTCACTTTGTAGACCGAAACAAAAATCTTAACTCAAAATGCTATCAGCCTGCCCTTCTAATTTGCTTACAAGGTGCTTAGTGCTTTATGTTCTGCATTTAATATTCACTCTGTGAGGCCTAATCTATGCTGTATTGTGCACAGACAGTGCTCTGGAATTAGCAGCCAGCACAACAGGATTATAATTGTGTGTAATCAAACCACCAGGCAAATTGCAAAGCAATTCCAAGTATGACACTCTAAGGCTCGACCTGTCATCACTGCAGGTTGTATCTGTTTTCCTTTTCCCCTTCACTGGTAAGTCTGGTGGTATGACAATTTGAGATTTGCATGGTTCTCCAATGCTCTCCAAGCAAACCCTCTCCTTGTTACTCCAAATGCATGAACTAATGTGGTAGCAAAAACAGAGTAATTATCAATTCAAAAGATAAAAGCTAAAAGGTCAAATCCTGGCTCTAGGTTTGACTTTCCCTGGACCCTGCATTAAGCCCTCATGTTTGTTGCTGCTGCTTAGTCTATGTAAGTTTATAAGATTGTTAAATATCCTATTGGAGTTATATTAATTAACCTTTCAAATAAATTTCTCCTCTTGTTCCTTTTCACAAGTTGTTTGCAACCCATTTGCCTGCACAGATTTCTTCATTATTCAGAATTATTTATAAATTCCTTTGGTGATTAATTTTTAAGTAGCCAATATATCTCAAATACTGAAATAATAATATTGGGATCAAATATGCAACCTGAAACTTTTCCATGGTTGGTTAACTCAAGAATTCAATCAATTAGAAAAACAACACAAAACAGCAACAACAAGAGAATCTCATGATTTAGAATGTCAGTGGAGATTAATATCAGAATGCTGAATTTTTAGTGTCAGTACTAAGCAATTAGTATATCATCTAAAATTCACTACACATGTGGCCCTATTCTACCAAGCAGCCAATCACCCTCCTTATAGATAAGGAAGCTTTCTCTTGGAAAAATTTAGTTGCTCAGGTCCAATTCTTTCAGCAGAGGAGCCTAATATTAAAATGAAATTGCCAAAACAATAAATTAAATTGATTTGAGAGAGCATGTTAAGGAAAAAAATATATATATATACCCTTGGTAAATAAAAAATACATATTTATTCAGCATAGTATTGGAAAATTCTTCCTCAAGTGCTCAATGAAGCATCAGATTTTGGATGCAGTAATAATTCTCACTCCAGACAAGCAGGCACCACTCCACCAGGCATTAGCAGTTCCTGACAAGTCTCTGAAAGCAAGGTGCCTTCTAAGATGATGCTAAGTTGGGATAGCTATAAGTCTGACTAAGAAAAAAATTAGAATTCACTGTGACGTTGGTGGACTGAAAATATGGTCTAGGAAAAAAAAAAAAATGCAATTCAGTTAGACAGGTGTGCAGTTCTGTACATAGATGGGAATAACCAATTGCATGAACAGGAAAGACCAGAAGACAAAGGACTGACAAGGTAATAGGTCCTTCAGAAATGATCATGGGAACTATAGCAAACTACAAATGACAGATGAATGAGTAGTGGTATGCTGTTACAGAAAAAAAGGCAAATGTTGCATGATCATATAAATGATAAAAACATTATCAATTTCATACAAAAATATTTCTATTCTATCCAGCACTAATAAGACTGGAGTTGAAGCAGTTGAAGCATAGTGCCCAGTTTTAGGCATCACACTTCAAAAAGACGTGTGTATCACATTGGAGACAGTCCAGAGTAGAGAAGCAGGAATGATGAGACATCTGCAAAACATGAGCAATGAAGAAAGACTGAAATAATTGAGCTTGCTTAGTCTAAAGATGAAAAGACTACATGAGCAAGAGGTGCAGAGGGGTGGAGAGGGGAAAGGCTTGAGGGAAAACGATGACAGTCTTTAAATGCATAAAAGGCTGCTGCAAATGTGAAAGAAAGAAATAATGTACACTGTTGTCTATGGTAGCTACAACAAAAATGAGCTGCTGGAATAATAAGACAGGTTGAACTTAGATTTAGAAAATATCTTTCTAGTGTTAAGAATAGGGAAGCACTGCAAAAGATACGAAAAAAAATGGATTTTTAACTAACTAAAAAAAAAAAAAAAAAGTTTATTTATTTATTTTAATTATTAAGAACAAATTAGGGAAATGCTTTCCTAGACTATGTGAATTATTCTGTTCCTTTACAGCCTTCTTTTCTGTTATCATGAAACACAATAGAAGAAAAGTAATGGGTATATCTGAAGAAAAAATATGATCTAATTAAGTGAATATTTAAGAGATCTACTTTTACTCCGGTTGCCCAGGTGGATGTTAAAAAGTTGTATGCTGCATGTTATCAATCTGTAATGAGATTTATGATCATTTCCATTTGTCAAGTTTGTTTAAAATGAAGCATATCCAAGACACCAGCCTCCTCAAAAGTTCATGCCATGGTAAGTCTTTCATCATAACTTTTTTCCCAGTCCACCACCTCTCCAAAAAATCTTTGCCAGGAAAAAAACTTTTTTTTTTTTTTTTTTTTTTTTTTAAATATTTTTGATGTAGAACTCCTGCCTGAGAAAGATTAAAGATTATTATTACTCCCATATGAAGAAAATTTGTAGCAGTGTCCTTCATATCCATTGTCACATCACAACCATATTCAAGCAACACTGAACAAAGACAAGGTATTACTGACTTGCAAAATTGTTAGTGAGCCACCAAGCACAAATCATTTATCTGTTTTTTAACAGCAACATGCTGTATGGACAACAATGAAAAAGAAATCTCAATCATGCAATAAATCATTTGTAGCATATTAACTAAGTCACCTTGACAAGAACTGAGGAGGTCAGAATGACCATCGTGGTCAATAGACTTCACCACTCTGTTTCTCTTCTTATATCTCATTTATTCAAATTATACAAATCCCTTAGAAATGCTTCTTCTATGTGTATGCATTTAGTTTAGTGGAGCCTTGATTTCATCCAGGAACTCATGGAATGCCAATAAATAATTATTAAGGTACGTAGCAATTCCCATGGAACAATGTAGGCAGTGACCTCCAGTGGTTTCAAAAAAAAAATGTACAGCGCTGACTATCCCTTAAATCAAATCAAACAAAACAATAAATAAATTAAAAAAAAAAAAGTCAACGCTGCTAATATACGTGACATGCAGAAATAGAGTTATTGATTACTGTTAGCAAGATCCTATAAGGCTCTGTCTTCTGGATTAAATATTTATAACTCTATACAGGCAAACAGTTATTAGTATTTTTCTGCAGATAGTCATAGATCAATACTTATTTTGCAGGTATGTGTTGTGTTAATCCATGCTTACTGTCATATTCATTGAGGAGCGGGTATAGATTATCTGTAAATGAATGCACCTTCTAATAACAGTCAGTATATCTGATATTTAATGTATTCATTTATAACTTGCTACTTTTGGATTTTGAACAAAATCCAAGGGAAAAAAAAATCACATAGACAGTAACTTTTGGTTATGATTCATCCCTGGTTAGGGAGGAACAATACAAGTAGTCACTGGGAAAGACAGAACAGCTGTTTATCGGTTTGATAGACTCTGACTAAACCTCCCACTGAAACTGGGAGTTTGCACAAACTCTTGTAAAACACAGAATACGCTATTGCAGTTTAAACCCCAGTACCACAAGCAATCACATGGAATTGTCTGAACAAAATGTAGCCCATAACACAGAACAACATGTAATTGTTGTTGACAGGCTTATTTTTATTTGTAGACTCTTGTATTTTCTTAATTCCAAAGTGGATCACAATCCTGCTATTCTATAGTTTTTGTTGCTAAGAAAGCAAGCAGATTAGAGTACCCATTGCATAACTTCCCTCTGGGGATTCCTACTTGTATTTGGCCTGTCAGCTCCAAGACATAATGAACCGTGTTTGCAGTTCTTTGAATAATGATTTTGACTGTCATAAGTAGAGTCATTAGAAATTAGATCATTATTCTCCAGCTGCAGCTTTAGGGCAGATATTGCATTTTGGCCATCCCTAAGCTCTCTCACCCTCCAGCAGCCAAATAAGGTCAGAACTGATAAAATTATGAAGCACTAGCTAGCTTCCTGCTACAGTCACTGGCTCAGGAAGAACATTTCAACCCAAAATGTTTGCAAGACATGGAAAAAAATATGTTTAGAAATGAGTATGGAGAAAGAGCATATTAACTAAAGAAAGAAAGAAGTCTACAATGATTTATTTTCTGTATCTGAAAAAAATCATTTCCATGTCTTTTTGCAAAGTTGTTTATTTTCAATGCCCACTTTTACTATCTTCATATCCAAGCTGAGGAAGAAATTACACAGATCCCTGGAGCGGAGTGAATGAGACTGAAGAATTCGTAAGGGTTTTTGTGGAACTGCAGGGCTAGAGGGAATAAGGGTTCTCTTTTGAGTATTACCTCATTCAATTCACAGAATGTTTTTCTTTTTAATTAGTGTAAAAATAAACCTACCAAAGGTGCTTTGTGAATAATCCATAGTAGTTTATTTATTTAATTTCTTTATGTGTCTTTTTTCCATTTCTGTGACTAAAATGTGACTTCTGTGAAAATACATAAGTAAGGATGGGACCTAGCCTCACCCACTCTAGGCAGCTTCAGTTTTTCAGATTTGTTGTTAAGATACCTAATATGATCAGGTATCCTTTGTTAACAGGTCAAAAGTTTTCTAGAAGAATAAATGATCCTTGCAGGTACTAGATCCAAAAGACATCCGTCCTTCTCCATTCTTATTACTTTTTGATGACACAGTAGGTCTTTTGACCATTTAGAAATTACATGTGTTTTTTTTTTTCATCTGCAAGGCATAGAAAGATTGGTATTTTCTATCTGGATAACAATGTGAATTGTTGTGTTTATTATAGCTAATAAGATTGTTATTCTGTTTATTGCCATAATGATTGCTTCTGATGGTACTGTTATTTGACTAAAATTGTCAGATAAACAGCCTGAAATGTATGTGTAAAGAAAAGAAAACTGGAAGCAGAATTCTGCTCTGTCTGAATTCAGAGTCAAACGTTTCAAAAAGTGTTTGTTTAAGTATTTGTGCAACAGAATTTCCTCACAGTATTTCACTGCAGGCAAGCCTGAATGAAAATATTCAACCTGTTTTCATAAATCATCCTTCACCTTATGTTCCACTCTGACAGCACTGAAGAGGATGAGATGTTTCCTTTCTCATCTAAATAGTTGAGAAAAAGTTCACAGGTCCTTGAGAGATGATGTGACCTTTCAGCTTGGAAGCCCACTGCCATGTTGTGTACCTAAACTCCGATGTCACAGCCAGAACAGTTGCAATAAGACACAGACAACTGTGCAGAGAAATATTTCGTGCTGCACAGAACGTGCTCCTTCAGATTTCATTTAGACCCTGCTGAATAATTGATGGTGTTATGAGATCTGCTACATTGGCCTAGCAGAAGAACTCTGTCCAAAGGTGGACAGCATGCTTTGGGAACAGAGGGGATTTTCAGTTCATATGGTAGTGCAGTTCATGGGCTATTTCCATGGCTCTGTGAACACTGAAGTTCTGTCTAATTACAAATGGCTCAGCTCCCTGTAAAATGGCATGAATCTTCTTCACTTATTCAGAAAATTTTGGTTTTGCTCCAGAAAAGCATACTTTATACCTGCATTTCCTATGCAGAAGATAATATAAACTTAAAATCCATATAAATTTTAAAAATATTTATGTTGTTGCTCAATAAATGTTTTATCAAAGATGCATTCAGCATGCCTTAAAAATAGACATCAAAAGGGACATAACAAACATATTTGAATTTAAACTGTGATCCAGTTACTTAATATTAAGTAAAAGCTTTCTTTGTATCATTAAGTTATCTGTTTAGGATGTATTTTGCTCTTTGAACAAGACGACAACCCCCGTATGATAATGCGTCAATGAATCATGCTTTGGTTATAGCCTTTTCTCAACAGCTGCACCCGCATCACAGAAGTACCTGGCTGCACATTCCTGTGGACAATTTAATCCAACAACCTAGCTGTCCTCAACTCACTTCCATGTTGCTCATGGAGCTCTCTCTGCACTTCTAGCTTTGTCCTGGTTTTATAAGAACAGAATGAAATCTGAATCTTTTTTTCTAAATATAGGAGACATAATAGCCCTCTTGTAATCAAGATTTCTGCACTATAATCAGGAAAATGAACAGAGGATAAGAGACCAAAAGAGAAGACATACCAGAAGGTCACAAGCGCCTAAAATGCTGTGGTGTTTTTTTTGTTTGTTCTTGGTTTTTGTTTGTTTGTTTGTTTGTTTGTTTTCCATAACTAGACAAACTGAGCCACCACACAGAGATATTTTAATGGTGATAAAAAGTGGAAGCAGACCTTAGATACACCATTGGATTATATCTTGTCTAGTATTCAGTCCTAGGTTTAAGGCCTAACCAACATTAAGATTTGGATTTGGATTCAGCAGAATAAAAATTTTGCAGTGGTACCCTGAAGTTTCGTAACAGTGGGGAAAAGTTTTGAAGCTATACCTCTGGATTAGCACTGTGAACATTAGAGCTTTGCCCTGCCAAGCCCTACTCAACTCATCCAACTCTGAGCAAGCCAGTGAGCTACCTGCAACTTTGGTGTGCTGCCTCAAGCTTGACCACATTCTACCTTGTTTGGTCGATGTAAATTCCTTAAATCAAGGATTTTTACTATGTGTTTTCTATCATGATGGGCTCCTGATGCTGGTTAAAGGTTCATAAATGATAAATCACTGCATCAGTGTAGTTACTGGTTTTCTAATTTAATACCTGGCTTGTAGCCATATTTCAAATCTTGACCTAAGATTACATTCATAATATGCAGTTTGTATTCACTGCATAAAGCAAAATATATTGAAATTATTTAAAGTAAAGGAAGCAGATATTTTGCTTTTCACTTAATAATGCTATATGTTGTCAATCTGAATGTAAAAGTTGTGGACATATTCATTAAATCTCTGATAACTAAAGTGACATATTTGGGTCTTATTCACATACAATTTTTGCCTATCTCCTGTAAGACCCCTCTCCCTAACACAACAGAACACCTAAATGTTATATTTATACTTAATTTTCTTTTTCAGAATAGCAATGTAATTCCAAATGGTGAAGAACTGAAGAGAATGTAGAATATGTGCAAAAATAATTTTTAAACCAAGTTAAATGAATCAATATATTTAACATACTCGTATAACTAATAAACAGTATAACTGAACCTGTATAACTATCAGGTAAATTAATATGTTTATGTAAACATACAGATTAAAATGGCAATACAACAAAAATCTGTACAAATAAAAAATTAACTGTACATTACACAATATCCATCCAAGCAAAAACAAAGAGGGAATTAAACTTACACTAATTTCTATGGATTTTCTGGCCTTAACATTAATCAGAGTTAGTTTTTGTTTTAGCAGTACTTACTCTTACAAACTGACCTATCAGCCTACCTCAGAGTATTAAGAATTACTTTAAAATTTAGGAATTATTGGAATTTATTAATTTCTAATAGTGAGACAATGGTGGAATAGGATTTTGAGCAAGCAAATATCAAGATGCATTGGAAAGTCGATGAGTTACATAATAAACTTATATAATCCCTTCTCTGTTTGCTCTACTCACACTAATTGGTGTGGATTGGTTTTGCTGCCTTTTTTTCCTCACGTGTATGGAGATTATATTAATATATTAATATATTAATAATCCAGCCTTTCCAATTCCAGAGCTTTTAGAGAGGCGAAATGACAAGAGGGAAAAAAAAAAAAAAAAAAAAAAAAAAAAAAAAAAAAAAGTGGGGGGTTTTTTCTGATCTGTGATATAAGTTTTCCTTTTTTTTTTTTTTTTTACATAGTTTAGTCATATAAATTAATACCTAATGTCTGCCTATAGGCAGATGAAAACGAAAACGAAAATGAAAAAGAAAAAGAAAAAGAAAAAAGGAAAAAAAAAAAAAAGAGAGAGAAAAAAAAGGAAAAAAAGAAAAAGAAAAAAAAAAAAAAGAAAAAAAAGGGATAAATTATAACAACCAAGAGATGCGAAATCCAGGAGCACTGGGATGTGGGAGGTGCCTGCCCCTAACTGAGTACACTGTGCTGGACGGCACAAGTAGGAGGTGTGCCTGTGGTGGGGGAAAGGTAAATCAGGTTACTTTGCATTAGACTGGGAATATTTTCAATATATTACAACCTCCTTAGGGCAGACAGAACTGACAGACTGAGAAACATTGAACTGTAGGATGGTTGCATTTAATCTACTGTATTTGTACTCAGTTGTTGTACTGTTTGTATCCAGATTATGGTTTCAGAAGCACCCTCAGTAAGGAGGACTCATAAGTGACCTCCTGGCTTCTTCCCAGAGATCAGAGCCAAGAACATCTGCGCAGACTTCGACAGCTACACAGGAATACCCATAAAAGGATAATTGCACAAAGATATGTGTCTTCTCAGAAATATTGCACAGTCTCAGTTTCACTGTCTTGAGAAAGCGCTCAGCCATCCTGAATAGGGCTGGAGTAAAGGAGGAAAAAGAATAACTGAACTGCTTCTTTTAGCAGGAAAGGAATGGCTACAAGGAGAAGACCTGGCTGGATAGCATTAACTTGATATTTTCAAGAGAGGAACAAAAGCAAAACAAGCCTTCTGATCTCTGAGCTTCTGCTTGGTTCCCAGGGTACCAGCATTTTAAGGAAAGTTGCACAAGAAAAATGAAGAGCCCACTGAATGTGGGACAAGTAAGAAGAAAAAGGCATTAAATTTCTTCACAGTCCTGAAAAACTACCATTTCATTTAAAATCAAACCCTTTTGAAAAGAGAAAATAGAAATCAGGAACAACAAGGCATTTAAATTGAATTGAACTGCCAAAACAGCATGAGATCCATTATAAAATTTCAAGGGTGGTAAATGCTGGAGCAAAGCCTGACAAACTGCTGTGATGAAAGGAAACTGGACCTTGTTTCCCGATCCCAAGTTCATGAGCTATCACAGTACTGCCAATTGTCTGATGAGGTCAAGAGCCTCTGTCTTCATCTGTGACTTTTCTATTATTTCTATTATCCTAGGCTTCTAACAGAAGTTATTTAAATTAGTATGGTATTTACCCAGGCCAAAGTGATAACCACAGAAATATTTTCACCTTGATAGGCTCATCCATGTGGTACGGAAACCTGATGTGCTGGAAGTAAAGGTGTGTATAAAAGCTAATATTTGATAATGTTCTCAGAGCTACAAATGGACTATTAATACTTTATGCACCTCTATGAAAATGCAGAAAATAAATTAAAAAAAGGGTTTCTAAGGTGGAATAAAAAACTCAGTGCTGGCAGGTAACAAGGTCTCATGACATATATGAAAAATATTTTCTAATCCCAGCTATTCTGAATGATTGCAATAGTCTTGCATTCAAAAGCTTTACATGGCAATACAATGCTAAAACAGGCAACTTATTGTTATAAAAATGCAAATCGGCTGATGGACAGCAATGGATAGCTCAGAGTACTGATCAACAATGGCTTTTTAAAATTGTAATGTCTTTGTGTTCTGGGGGATCTCAAAACATTTTATTAATTTAGAGATCATTTTGTTTATTAAAGAAGTGAATGCATCTCTAAAGAAACTAAATTACCCTGTATAATTAGTAATGAAGAACTCCGAACTATTAGCAGTTTCTCTCTGTATTCCATAAATATTGGTATGGTTAGTTCTGAATAGCTTTAGTTGCACTGCTGTAAACATAGTAAACTCCTCCTAATCATGAAACACATAATGAGGAAAAACACTTAATTAGTATATCTGCCTCAGAAATTATTTAGCTAATGAGAGAGAATTGCTATGAATGCTGCTTAATAAGAACTATATTAGCATATATTCTATGCAATGGTATGTACTCAGTGATTACAAAGGATTTCTATGGTGGTTAACAAAGTGTTAAATAGCTGCAAAATTTTAACTTTCACTCTAATGATAATCAGGTTGGAAAAAAAAAATAATAATAATAATAATTTGCATGTATAGAATGTGATCCCTGTTCCTGAATTTTTATTCAAATATAGTATTTTACACCACCTCTCCCCGTAATTCTAAAATCAGGGACCTGAAAACTAAATGTCAAGAGGGATTTGTATTTTTTTTTCCATTTGGGCAAACACCTTCTGAATTCCTACAGACAATCACAGCACTTACACAGCCCCACAGATTGCACATGCTAATAGAACATGGGTCCCAAGTCTTGCAGCTGATTATTCTCAAAATCTCTTATAACCATAAAAGCCACTTAATTAGAACTCTAGGATATCTGATTAGATTTCCCAGTTACCAAGATAAAAATGTACCCCTAAACAGCTGTAAATCTGGGGGGAAAAAATGCAGGCCTGTTTTCTTGTGTTCCCTCTCTCTGCAGCTGTCCTGTGAACCACTCAGAGCTGAGTGGTATAGTTGTTCACTTACAGCACTGTGATATGAGACAATGTGACAGGGTCACTAGTTCATCTGGCAAGAGAGTAGAGACACACAAGGTAATTACGCCTTTAAAACAACAGGACACTGCAGTCCTAGCTGCCAGATGGAGGTGAGATGTGATCTGATGAACTGGTATTATTCTAGGATATAAAGACAGTCCACATCCAAAATACAGACTTCTGCATTTGCAGTCAGCATCTTACCTCATTTCTAGTCATGCTAACTTTTTATTAGCAGAAAAACCTCTAAGAAAACTACACTTTAGGAACAGCTAAGATGAACCCAGACTTACATGTTCCTTGTGCTGTACCACCCAGTGAGCTCGAGATAGTTTTCTGAAGGCTAGATGGAACTGGTGGAAGATTGTTATCTAGCACTGGATCCATATGGTTGGGTCCACACTGTGCAGCCACTGCATTCTCAGCAGTCATTCAGTCCTCTTAAAACCAAAACATTCACGTTGTCATGGCATTGGAACTCAGTAGGCATGCTGGACTGCCAAGAGAAATACTAAGGTTCATATAGGCCACCCCATCCCCTCAGCACGTCCTCAGGCAGACTGAACAAACTGACACCCTGGAAAATCCTGGCCAGACGAAATCCAACTTTACCAAGCTAAATTGTCTGACAAAGGCACAAAAGAGTATATTGCCCCCCACATACAGGGCTGTTTCACAGCTGGAGCAAACATTCCTCTCTGACCACAAAGAAACACATTTCAGAGCCATTTCTGCTCTCACAGTGTCACAAAATCATTCTTTCAGTATTTGAAAGTAAGGATAACTGGCCTGTGGGATGTTACAGTTTTGCCTTCTTTCACAGAATGATAGAATTATGATTCCTACCTTCATTTTATTATGAGTGTAACTTGTGCATCATTCTACACTGTCTGTGGCCAATAGCGAAGAAATCATATCTATGACACACTTCCAACCCAGTCTCAAGTGGTGTCCGCCCATCTGCATCTTCAAAATAAAAAGTCTCAATCCTGATAGGGCAGTGCATCTGATACTCTCGTGTGAGGTATTTTTACAGAGCCAGGTGATGGCTGGTCTGCATAGTATCTTCTTGATGAAAGCAGGAAGAGAGGGGAGAAAGGACGTGCAGGCTCGGCGATGCCCTAGCACTGAGAATCTATCACTACTCATTTCACAGTCTCCACTGTGTGCCAGGAACCAGGCCAGCTGAATCCTTGCCTAATACATATTTCTGCTGAAGCAAGAGTCACCCATCCTTGTCTAGGGATACCTCCAAAATGCTCATATAGCCGTCAACAGAGAGGTAAAGAAAGAAAGGGGGAGACAATCCCAAGTATCCCTGTCTGGATTTTTCCAACACAAATCTCTGTATGAAGGAGCAAAAAGTTACCTTAATCCTGAAAGCAATTCCAATAACCTACCGTCCTGAATCAGGATGTGTTAACATTACTGTGTATGCAGTGATGGCTCATGTCATTTAATGAAGGCCTACATATGAGGAAAAACCACCCCATACCTACACTGAAACATTTCAAAAGCCAAGATCACACACTACCTCAGCAGTGCATAAATGACAGCTGAGGACTAACTTATGATTTTTGTTTCTTTCAATTGGGATTGCTGTATGTCACCTAGGGAAATCATCTGCCATGGCCATAGGTCTCTCCAACTATTTCATTTGGGGGCAAAACAGATGACACAGTAAGATGGGAGACAAAATCTCCTTTGCCCGTTGTGACTTCTAGATGATGGTAGGACTGTAAGATATCTTCTTATTTGCAACCCCTGCAAATTGGACGTTTTATTTTAGTAGAACAAGTCCAGAGGAGGGCCACGAGGATGATCAGAGGGCTGGAGCACCTTTGCTGTGAAGAAAGGCTGAGAGAGCTGGGGATGTTCAGCCTGAAGAAGAGAAGGCTCCGGGGAGACCTCAATGCAGCTTTTCAATACTTAAATGGGTCTTATAAAAAGATGAAAAGCAACCTTCAGCTCAGTCAGATAATGACAGAACAGGGGGAAATGCTTTTGAACTGAAAGAGTGTAGATTTAGATTAGAGGTTAGGAGGAAATTCCTCACTCAGAGGGTGGTGAGGACCTGGTACAGGTTGCCCAAAGAAGTTGTGGATGCCCCATCCCTGGAGGTGTTCACGGCAAGGTTAGATGAGGCCCTGAGCAACCTGATCTGGTGGGAGGTGTCTCTGCCCATGGCAGGGGTTTTGGAGCTGGATGATCTTTAAGGTCCCTTCCTACAAAAGCTGTTTTATGATTCTATGATTTTTTTGTCCTGCAAAATAACAATAGGCTTTTTTCCTGGCATAGAGAAGCTGTACATAACCTGTACATATGTTTTGCCTCCTGACAAGTTGCTCTGGAAAACAATCTACATTGCCACACCATCAATCCCCAAAGGACTTTAGACCTCACATTTCCAGTGTAGTGACCTATGCCACCTTCCTGGGAACTGCTGAGTTCAGATGATTCCCAGACAAGCACTTCTTTCTTGTCAAAGGCGGGGTAGGCTCCTAGCCCATGCGCCCAGATCTTCCCTTTTTTGCTACAAGGTGCTGTTAGATTTGTAGCATAAGTCAGTCAGGGCTCCACACAGAGAGACCAAAAGCAAACAGTTTGGAGCAGAACAAATATTAGGTATATTTTGCCAAAAAGGATATAGATAATACCTATAGGATAGGTATTATCTAAGAATGTCATGCAGTGCACCATAAGGTGTGTCTAGAGTCACCTTAAGAGTATAAACAATGTGATTTTCAACTGAAGAAAGTTTTTTTTGGGGAGCAACCTAAAAAAGCAGCATGAATGTGGATGTTATTGCTGCAAAATGCAGAGCTTACTCTCTTAAGCTCTGGAGTCTATTAACAACCCAACACATGATAGACCTTACAGTCCTTTTTTTTTTTTATGCATTTTTTTATGCATTTAATTTAGCTTTTTTATTAGTTAAAAGTTTTATTAGTTTTTTTATTACTAGTTGATATTGAGTAGACTAGAAGCAAAGTGTAAAGTCCCATCAAAGAAAGATTTTGTCATATAGAAGGAGGGTAGTAAGGAGCAATGCACAAGAGACTAAACATGTACATGGTACTAGAAGAATGATTATCATTGTTCTCTGTCTCTTATGCAGTTTGCATTGCCTAGAGTAGTCACACAAAGTATGAATAACGCTTTTCATAACGGGATGCTTGCACCTATTAGGATCTTCTGTCTGATCCTGCCCTCACTTCTCCAGCTACATCCTCCACAGAAATTACTTAGGGGTTCCTTTCTAGTCTGACTACTCCATGAAAAGGATATCAGAAATCTAAGGATAAGAAGAATTTCATAAGTGTTTATATTTCTGTACTGGCACTTTTCCAAGAATGTCTTGGAGCAAACTTTCTGGAGGAGGAGAAAAGCAAAAGCAAAGCAAGGAGAAAGAAAACAAGTGTATTATAAAACACGCATACAGTCATCCTACGATGCTGCCTGCAGTACATCTGCTTGCTTATCTGCAGCAAGTTTGCAAAGCAAGGAAAGTACACATTAAGGAAATATTACCCAAATAGCAATTTGGATCTGATTTTAAGTTTTAACCTTCACAGTCAAGAAAACTTGCAGACACTGATATTACAAAGTAAAAGCCATACACAAATGTTTGCAATTAGAAGACATCTGCAGTCCACAGGATCATGACAGGACAGACAGAATTCTTCAAAGGTTGCCTTTGTTTGATTACAAATCTCCTAATACTGCTGGCTCTAAAAAGACCTTCACGGTATATCTGCAGTAATATATTTTCTACCAATAATATTTCTAAAGATAAAGTAGTATAATCCAAATGAAGCAGACAGAAATATTGGAGACCTTTCTGCCAGGTGCAGGAATGGTTGTAATCCTTGGCTCCACAAAGGTAACAAAAATCATGAGCACAAAACTGAACTGCTTTGCCCTCAGTTTTTCCATTCTTTGTCCAGGAATAATGCCACATATATATCTTATTAAGTTGCTTTGTATTTCTTAACATTTGAAATATGCTATGAAATCTCCTGATGGGAGGTGAGGTCAGAGTACAAAAATATTAGTGATGTTTACTTATGACATATAATAAAACACCGAAGCTACGTATTGTAATACACTAGCAGTCCATTTAAATAATGAAACAAGAAATATCCTCTGTTGGGGAGGGGTGGTGGGGTTGGGGGGGGGGGTTAGTAAATGAAGTGTCTTCCTTCCAAGATGTTGTTTGGATTTAGGTTTCTACAAAAACTGAAAATATCCAGAATTTTGCCTCACTTGAGATAGAGACCTCAGCTGGGAAGTGTTATGTGAATCTGATGTACTCTGGAGTATTTCAATGTTTAAGGCACCACAAAATAGAGTGAAAGAACACTGGAACATATTATGATCTAACTGCAGTAGCACAAGGCACAGGCAGAAAGTAAAAACAGGCTTTCTGTGCTTTAGTGATTTCAAATTACTAATCTTTTCTAGTTCTAGCTAGAAGAACTCCAAAAGAAGAGAATCATGTAAGTTATGTCTGCATCGTACAGTGGAGCAAAGCACAGGTGACAGAGCGAGTGAAAACCACACTGGCTTCAGAAGCCAATACCGGATTACTGCTGTAGCATAGTTTTTCCCTCAAGCTGCAAAACCCATTAGCTTGGGCATGGTGCCATGCTAGCACAGCTGAATAGGAACAAGGTTTTTCATCCAAGACATTATACACTCTCACAAACAAGGCACTGGCAGAGCTGGGCTGCACTTTGTGATCTTTATGTGCACTTGAGATCTTTATACTGAACAAAGGAGTTTGCTGCTGTAAGTAAAAAGCAGACTTCACATTGAATGTTTTTTATTATAAAAATGTTGTTGTATTGGCATGGATGGAGCAGAGCCTCACAAAGGTTTTGAAAGTGTACATTAACACAAGGAAAATATGTCTTCATTTTCCTGCTCCATCCATGCATTTATTCTCTTGTGGAAACAATAAAGGGACTCAGCTGAAAAGCAAAAACTAAGAAATCATTGTGGGAGATAAGACACTTAAAATTTAAAGTGAGCAGGAGGGGCAGTCAGCTACCTGCTGAGCCATACTTGGACAGTCTTCATCCTAGATCAAAGATAAAAGCCAGTACTCAGCCAGGCTTCTTTCACAAGCAGCCCTGTGATCCACTCAGCATGCTTGTTCTAACCAAGGATAGCAACAAGGAGCCCAGCTCCCATCCACATAGAACAGGAGCACTATCAGGCAGAGAGAGTTCTAATAAAAGTCCCTGAATTTGGAAGCTTTCTTTAGAGATGCTTTAGCAAATGGATGCTTTCCCAGGAGATGATGTAGCAAGGAATACTCTGTTGTGCCCTCTGTACTGCTTCTGTGGTAAATAGTATATCAGCATAGGCAGAACTTGTTCTCCACAACTCTGTTGCTCACTTTCATTAAAGTCTTAGGTGCACCTTACCCCAAGTAGAACAAACAACAGTGTTGAATATATATATATGTTTATATGGACGGATGGATGTACGTATATATAGTTATATATACGTATAACACATGAATGCAGTCCTGGACACAGGAAACTATGAGCGTCTGGCATCCATGCACACGGGCTGCAGCTCTTCATGGGAATATAGTGATATTCAGATAAAAGAATTTTAAAATTCTGAGTCTGTGGGCTAGTATTTTAAAAGTATATGCAAACATTTGTGTCCTTTTTTTTTTTTTTTTTCTTTTTTCTTTTTTTCTGCTTACGAATGTGATTGGGAGGTAAAATACATGTACAAAAGACTGAAATTATTTATCATACATTTGTGACCTCACATTTTCTAGATTTTCTAGATCTTCCCACAGCTCTGGGAAACTTCACTTAGGTGTCCTTCTTTAATCAAATGTGAAAGAAATATTTCCTAATTCTTGAATAACAGGAGAAAATTTCAGAAGCCCTTATTCATTTGTGGATGCCAAGAAGATGAATGATTCAGTCCAGAGCATCAATGGACTTTCACAATTTCTGTTATGGCTCTGCAGGACTAGAATTACAAATTTTGAACAGATGATTTCATTCTGCCAAAACTCAGAAACAGAGTATGGAAAAACTTGCAGCCTTTTTAGAGACTTTCTAGACATTTAGAGACCTTTTCTTCAAAGTGTTTCTGAAAGACCTGAAATATCTGCTTCTAGAGAAACAGTAACAGAAGATCCTCCCACTATTACCTTTCATGAGTGTATATCTTTCAGTAGAGATCCATTGCTTCTGCTATATAATGTGTAATGTATGTAGAGTAAAGCAATGCAGAAAATAGTCTATAGATTTAAATGGCTGAACAGAATGGCACAAAACAATTTGGCTCACTATTAATTCATGTGACACTCTACAGCTTAGAATTCTATAAAAATATAAATATAATATAAATATAAATATAAATATAAATATAAATATAAATATAAATATAAACAAAATGGTTTGGGTTGGAAGGGACTTTTAAAAACCATCTAGTCTAACCCCTCCAGCTTTTGTTTGTTTGTTTGTTTGTTTCTAAGTAATTTTAAAAGTAAAAATAAAATAAAAGATACATGAGTTGCATTTCTTCATTTGACACTGCTACATGTTACTGAACACTAGTTCACTAAACAGGATGATTATCTCAATAGTTTATAGTGGCCAAGGAAACACCTTCAAGACAAATGATTTCAAGTAATGGAGGTAGTGATAAGCTCACCATATGTGGAAGCCAGAAAATCCATGTGTTGCTTATTGCAATACACATATAGATGATCAGAAGCCTAAAGACAATGCAATTATCCACCAGCCTACAAAAGACATTTAACCAAAATATAAGAGAATTGAAGAAGACTGGAACTTTTTTAATTCCTTTCCAATAATTCAGTAATTTCATATAAATTTCTTGCCTTTATATACATGCTATACCACCTTATGCAAAGAAAATGAAAAATGAACAAAATCAACTACCATCTTTTTGATCTATCCCTTAGGATGAGAACATAGGCTGCTATGGAAAATAGGGGCATGTTTCTATTAAAGTCTTCAAACACTTGCTGTAACTGAAATGAAACAAGTGAAAATAGGATCCCAAGAGGCTATACTAAAACTCTGTGTAAATAAGTTTGGATGTATCTAAAATAGCATCTGCTGAAACACAAGATACCTAAATTATAGCAACACCACTAAAAATCTCTGAAAGAAAATCAAGAAGCTGTAAAGTATGAGAAGGAAGAAAATGAGAATATGGAAATAACGCTCAAGCAATAAAAATTTTAAAAAGGTAGAAAAAAAATGTATGAAATAGTGACCTCAAGCTGTTAAGGAAAAACAGAATTAGGGCCACATTGTCTAATGATTGATTTTATTCCTAAATGGAGGTTGATACTGGAAAGAAACATAGAATCTACTCACCAAACACTTCAACTAGTTCTTCAGTATTCATATTTGGTATTTGGTTAGGTAGATTTAGGAATGCAGCCCATGATCTTAATTTACATAAAATACAAAAAAAAAAAAAAAAAAAAAAATAGAAAAAAATATTCTAACTCATTTTTGTGCCTCAGTTTTGTGCCTCACTTTCTCATACACTCTTTCAAATCTATTCTGTATTAATAACTCAAGTTGCAGACTGCCTTTTACCAATATAAACAAAGATTTTGTTTTTTCTACACAGGTCATTGCTGGAAACTAAGCAGTACACTTGCTAACTCCAAGGCAGCTAATGACAGATCCTGGCATAAGCCAAGCCAGACAAACATAAAGCTATGCCCAATTTTTACATGTGAGTTTTCAGAGGTAGTGAAGTCTTCATCTGAAACATGAAGTAATTGTCCATGTCCTGAAGAGTATCTGACTCTAGTTACTTGCAGAGCACAACCTACTTTCAATATAGGTTTTAAGGACAAGGTAGTATCTTGCTTAAAAGATTTCAAATCAGTGCAATCCACAATCTTTAACAGAACATAAACGTTAAAACTTTTACAAGTTTTATACATACCATAAAGCGGCATTCACACGAAGTGGAGAAGTCTGATATTCAGCAGACCAGTGTTTCTGTGGTAAACTAAACGAGTAAATTAACTGCAGAAACATAAGAGACATAGCATTTACTATTCCCTAACAGATAGGATGAAATTTTGGTCACAAGTTTTGATTGTGCTCACCTATCCATAGTGGTTTTTTTTATCATTTCAAAGACTCAAACTTCTACTTTACATACAGGCAATCCCACAGGCTTCACCAGGATAAGAACCCACATCAGACTAACTCCAAAGTAACTTGGACTATGTGACTTCACTGACACAGACTGGCTCCTCCTTTCTTGTGTTGAAACCTCACACAGGTTTCAGGGACTGAAAACACAGATATATGAGGACTGAACAGAATAGCATGGTGAATTCTCAAATTAATCAAATGTGTTGAGCTCTAAGCCAACAAACTGCAATTTAAACAGGAAGCAGATGCTTTCATTCTGTTTGTGTTACTATAGCAGCAGACTTCACTTTGCAGTACATAACTATTCTACAAAGAACCCACTTGTTTTTGACAGCTTTTCACTGTGCCTTTAGAAGTATATAAATCAATAGCTCTCTAGTGTATAACCTCTTTGTGCTGTCCTGGTTTCAGCTTCATTCATTCACAGGTCTACAGTATTAAAATGCATTGGGTTCCATACATGAGTATATAGTCATGAATTTTTACTAGATTTCCTGTATAAACTATAGGTCCTTCCCTGTCTCCTATAGGATTCAGATCCTTAGCATGTGTTTCCAAGTGTGTGTCACTGAATCTTCTTACCACTGATTTAAGGGAGGTGGAATGTCAGTATTTTGGTTGTCCCTTTGCCAACAAAGTCCTTGTAGTGTCTGGGTGGTCGGCTCTGTGCCAGATTTCTCACCTGTGATGGAAACCCCAATCTGATCCAGAGAAACAGAGGAATCATAGGAAAGGGATCCTGCTTAGAACAATTCTGCTCAAAGCTGAGGTCCTTTAAAATACTTTGTCCAAATACATAAAACTCCCAAACACACATCTAAGATTTTCTTTTCCACTGTTGTTCTAAGTACCTTTTGCCCCGTTGCAAACAACAGCAACACAAAAATGAATTTTCCACAGCAGAGAAAAACACAACATTGTTGCATTTCACTCATAGATGAGGACTTAAAAAAAAAAAAAAAAAAAAAAAAAAAAAAAAAAAAAATTGTATCTAGTACTTGAGATACACTGATACCCATCATACCATAGCCATCCTAGTACCACCTAGTACCACACTCAGAATTTCCCTTAGGTGGGTCTCATACTGGTTGAGCAGTTTTACTGCAAGCTGTCTACTTGGCAGTCTGCAATTCGTGAAAGAAGGCTGCAATATAATGGGTGTTGGTCTCTTTTCTCAGGTGACAAGTAAGAGGATGCAAGGAAATGGCCTCAGGTTGCATAAGAGGAGATTTAGATTAGATATCAGAACGAATTTATTCATGGAAAGAGTAGTAAGTTATGGGAACAGGTTGCCAGGGAAATGGTAGTGTCACCATCCCTGGAGGTACTTGGAATGTGTGGATATGGCAGTGAGGGACATGGTTTAGGGGTGGACTTGGTACAGTTACGTGGTGGTTGGATTTGCTGATCTTACGGGTCTTTTATAACCTAAATGATTTTATGATTCTGTGATACTATTGAGAGCATTACCCAAATACTTCCAAAACACTGACAGGCAGGGGTCATCAACCACCTCTTTAGGAAGCTTGTTCCAGTGCTTTACCACCCTTAAGGTAAATACATTTTTCCTGCTGTCTGTCTGAACCTCCCCTGGGACAGCTTTGTGCCATTCCCGTGCGTCCTGCCATGGGTTCCCAGGGAGCAGAGGCCAGCATCTCCCTCTGCCCTTCCCTTCCTCAGGGAGTTGCAGAGAGCCACCAGGTCACCTCTTGGCCTCCTCCAGACTGGACAAACCTGAGTGTCCTCGGCCTCTCCTCATCAGACATGCCTTCCAGCCCTTTTACCAGCTTTGTTGACCTCCTCTGGATGATATGAAGGATCCCAGCATCCTTTTTATATTGTGGAGCCCAGAACTGCATACAACAGTCAAGGAGAGGCTGCACCAATGCTCGGTATAGCATGAGAATCACCTCCTTTGGCTGGCTGTCTCTGCTGTGTTTAATGCACCATCCTGAAAGCACAAAAGGAGAGCTCTGGGCCCTCCAGCTGAAATGAAATTCTGAAAAGCTCAGGAAGCCATTTCCTGTCAATACTAGTTAGGACACAGCGATGTTTCTAGTATTACACAGACTGCAGCAGTAGAAGCCAGCTCATGCAGATGTGAAGCAGGTGAAAGAAAATCAAGGGAAGTAGAATTTTTGAGCGTGCAACAACCAGATCTTACTTTACTTTTTTTCTCTATTTTTTTTTCTTCTTCTGCATAAGACGATATCTTTGAGTGACATTTCATGAGTTGTAAGTGATACTCACTTCAAATTATGCTGTAGATATAATTTCCTCAAAGAGCCATCATAGTTTAAGGGTCTGTTCACTGGCTTTACTTAACACACAGAAGCAATCCTATTTCATACATGCATAAAATTACTCAATATGTGAACATTCAAAGGATGGTGCCTAAGGCATGAGGCTCGTTATAGCAAATTTGATTTTGTTACCTCTCTGCAATTCTACAATGTGCTTTATTTCACTAACTATTACATTGCAAAATCATACTTAAAGTATTTTTCTGAGATAAATCTACATTGTGTAACAGAAAAATGCATCATGGTTTCACAGTTGATTCTTACTATCTGAAATATCAGCAGTCAAGCTGGTTTGGAGAATAGTGAATGATTAAACCTTTCTGTTTTTATGAACATATATACATTTGCATGCAACTATTTACTGGGTAAAACAGAGAAGACATAAGAAATTGAGGTGTTCAAGACACAGCCAACATCGCAGCACAGTACAAATATTCACGATAAAAATATCTCTTACACAAACTCAAATACTGAAAGCCATATCCACCTCTAACACTTTTCTGTATCCCATGAAGTCATAAATCCTTTTTAGTATGAACAAATCTCTACTTAATATGCAAGGAGCATGTTTTGCAAAACCTGCCTCCCCACACTTGACATTTGGGCTGTAGTTCAAAGGTAAACCTCTTTCTACTTAATCTTGTCTGTACGTATGCAAAGGAGGAATCATTTAATCTCCTCTCACATCCATTGTTTTCTTAAGACTATCTCACATCAGCTATTCCATTATGTCACACACAAAATCTTCTTATAACATAAAATACACCACATAACTAACAGAATTCAAAGAATCTGTTCATGCAATATCTGAGCTACACCAGAGACTTAGTTTATATCTACCTACCAATAAGTACCTAAGGGCTTCTCTAGACTTCAGAGGTAACAACTGCATATCCCTAAGTGTTATGACAGCTTTTATCTTTAGTCCTGAAGGACTCTTACCCTAGCTGTTCAGTTTCCAGATCAGATGGACACATACATATGAATCTTTTCTACATCAATGTTGGAGGAGGGCACAGCTGGTTGTTTTTCTGTTCTCTTTTATTATTTTGGAGGTTGCAGATAATTGACTTGCTTGACAGAATTTCAATACAGCTCCCAAACCTGCAGAGTTATCCAGGATATATGGCTAGATTTGTGTTGTTTGCAAAATCTGAAAACATTTCCATGCATATTTTTTCACCTTTTTTCCTTTAAAAAATCAAATTAACAATAGTTTTATTTACAAATCACAAGACTGCTTTTCCTTCTTTATTTACCAAGACAAGTTGTATTTACATTCTTATCTATCACTTCACTAAGAAGTAATCTGGAAGAAATCCCAAAATTTAGCATGATTTATTAACTAAAAAATAGCACTTTTAAACTATGACATCTTCTGCCTAAAAAGCTGTAAGATCTAAAAAAAAACTGAGTATGCTATACACCAAATTACTTTGTTTGTCATTTCCTTTACTATATACCGCATCACCATTGCATCAGATGCAATACAAATTGGATCAGATGTTTCCTCTGGTCTGAGAACTCTCAAAGGTATACATAACCCCTTAAATCACAATGACCGAAGGCATTAGATGCTTAGGTCTGTGCATTTTGCTGTTACTATACTTTTACAGGGATAACATCCTATTCATTAAATGTACAATATTTCATAATCTGTAAGCATTAAGTATTGGAGCATCCTGGTTAAAGCTTTTGTGCTCTTTTCATACAGTTTCAAATGGGGTCCTAACAAATGAGAAGTCTTTGAAAAAATTACACAGGAGATAGTTCATATGCAGCAGACCTTGTGCCTGTCTGGGCAGGACAAGATGTCAAAAATGTGCTCTACACTGCAGACAAGGAGAATGGCCCCACCTGGAGCCTCTGGGCAGAAAGCACCTAGGGAGACTCAAGGTCTGTCCCTAGGGTTTTGTAGTTAGGGATGCAGACTCAGGATCTGAGGCCCACTACACTACAATCTAAAAAGAGATACTAGGAGCATAGGAAGGGGTTCAAGCTGCTTCAGCTGTGGTTAACTCTGAAGCAGAGCTCCTCTTGGCACCCTAACTACCGGTGCTGGTCTGGATGTTCAAAGGGAGGGTCCCCTCTGCACATCATGCAGCTGGTGCAATTTGGAGTACGTGGGTCACATGAATCACCCGATGGGATTGTGCTGTTTTGGTTTAACTGTCAGACAGCTAAGCACCACACGGCCATTTGCTCATTCCACCCAGTGAGACAGAGGAGAGAATCAGAAAAAATCAAAGTAAAAATTGTGGATTGAGGTAAAGGCAGTTTAATAGGAAGGGAAAATGAAATGAAAATAGTACTATTAATACATAATGTCATGTGTTGGTAGCTGACCCAAACTATGGCCAGCTTGGGTCAGCTGTCCTGGCTGCGTCCCCTCCCAGCTCCTTGTGCATCCCCAGCCTCCTCACAGGCAGGGCAGCATGAGAAGTAGAAGCATCCTTGGCTCTGTGTAAACACTGCACACATCAGTGTGTTATCAACATTATTCTTCTCCTAAATCCAAAACATGTGAACATACTAGCCACTATGAAGAAAATTAACTCTGTCTCAGCAGAAATCAGGACAGTCCCTCATCCCCCTGGGGGAAAGTGAATGAATTGCTGTGTGGTGCTCAGCTGCCTGCTGGGTAAAACCACAACGGTGTTCTAAATGCTTCTCCTGGACACAGCATCATTTCTTTGGTCTATTTCCTGTAACAACACGGGGAGACATCAGCTGGAAAATGTTGCTGTTAATACAGTGAGTTGATCTTTTTTCAGTGGACTGCTGAATTTGAGCTAGAGAGTTTTTTTCTACTTTATACAGTACAAAAGGTATCCAGCAAGTAGGCAAGGTACTCATTTCTTTCATGTCATTTCTAAAGGATGTTAGGACCTAAAGCAAACACCCTGCAAGCATGTAACCAGTGCCACAGCATCTTAAAGTAGGTAAGAATCACTGGAAGAAGCCAAAGGCAAGGTACAACAAGCATCCTTAGAAAATGATGGTGTCTATACCCCGTATTCCCAAAGGTGCTGATAGTACATGCTATTAAGATCAAGAAGAGAAAACAAGACAGCAGTGTTTTGTCTCCACTTTAGATATCCAGCTCAGAAATGCCTGCAGAGTGCTGTTCATGTGAACGTGAAGGACACACTGTGGAGTTCTGGACAGGTGTTTGGTGGGTGAGCCGGGTCAGTGGCAGCAGCTGGCATGCCTACCTGCCAGCATGCCCCACTTTCACAGGCTGATGACAAACTGCAGCTGTGGCAGAGAGGCTCACGCCTTAGTTTCTGAGCTATGCAGTCTGGTGCTCAGCAGATTAGCAGCACCTGAGAGCCAAAGGCAGTCTCCTGTAACATGTTGCATTATGTGTGTGGCGGTTCATGAGCTGACCAATGTGTCTGTCATTCATATGTCTCTCTTTTGGAGGTGGCCAGAGGAGGGGAGGGAGATCTGGTACCCACAGCTATTCAAATCCTAGCTGCATGCCAACACAACGTCGCTTTATGCAGTGCAAATGTAGGAATTTATTTGAAACTATAACCATGATTCAAATTGCTATGACTCCACACAGTGTAACACACACATACATGCAAATACATATAAAAACATTTACAGCATTAACAACATGTGCATATCAACATCCTTAAAAGTTCTGAAAAACAAAGCCTTCATGTCCACGAAGCTGCTTCAAGAACTTTTTTAGGAAGCGTCAGAGGAGTCTGCTCTGCCAGCTGGCTGAGATCAGAAAATACATTAATAACAGATAGCTAGTAAACACTCCAGTTGAAATAGAATTGGCTACATTTAAATACGATAAAAATAAGCAGGACTTGAGATGGGATGTCATGCATACAGAAGGGCAAAGTGGAAAAAATAAATAAATAAATAAATAAACCTAGAATGACAGACATGGGCTTTTTGTTCTCCTTCATGTAGTTAAATATAGTAAGTCAGTTACAGTTATACTCACTTTGGGGTTGAAGTAATATAATGTGTCCTTAATGCAACTCTGAATCGCAGACCTCTAAGTCATCACAATGAATCCCTCAAGAACTGAGTACTGATTTTCTCACTAAAGAAAATGACTTCAAAGGTACTCTGGATTTCCTAATTTGATGACACACATACTACAGACATCGGTGACAGTTTTTCTTCACAAGGATGGCCCTGGTAATGTCTACTGCTGTTTTCTATCAACTGTTACATTTTCAATGTGATTTGCAGAAACACAAGGAAAGACTCCATTCCTCATAAAAGAAGAGCAATTGTGTTTTTTCCTAAAACACAAAATGCATTCAGTCTATGAATGATGAGGTATACAGACTGCCTTTTTTGCTTTGAGGGAAAAAATGTTTTTGAACATGTGATTTCCTTCCTCATTATCCACCAACTGAACCCACCTTCTATAAGCTAGACTATGAATGCCACCCCTTAACATGTGTGATACCAGAATGTATGTTCAAACAAGGAATGTATGTGCCCACATTAAAACCTGCTTTTATGCAGTTCTCTGCCAGCTCTGCCCACATACAGGCTGCGGCTGCACAGCCATAGCTTTTGGAACTTCTGGCTTACCACTCCATCCAGCTAACATTATTATTTCATTATGCAGAATATAATTAATGCTATATTAACTTTCAAAAATCCTAAATGGGCTTCTTGACATTGGGCTCACAAATAAATAGTCAGATAGATAGGTAGATAGATGACAGACAAACAGTTTCATTCTTAGCCATTATTCAGTGCAGGCACACTTCAGGAATTTGTAAAAGTAGATGCCAGTATCTTGAGAGAGCCTGTTTCTTTATTTGCTAAGTTACAGCAGAGCCACAAAATACCTTTTACACAGGCAAGTAAAACTATCACATACTGCTTCAGTGCACCTCCATAAGAAGTAACGACCTCTTTGCTTACTTCAGCCAGATAGATTATTGCCTTATCCAGCACAGCTGGCTAATATATGCTGTGCTTAGCCTCATTCACTGCCTCCCACGTGCACAGAGGGGTTGGTTATAGTTGTCACTGCTGCCTCTACATTCATGAGGAGGATCAGTGTGGAAGATATCATAGTCTCTCCCAACAGCAAGAGCTGATTTTTACATTCTCCTCTGTGGCATGAGCAGCAGTAAGCCCAGCTTATGAGCTCTCATCTGGCCATTTGTCCCAGATACTTGTTTTAAGATAGCTTTTGAGTTTATTTTGTATTCTTTCTTGGTTTGTCCAGATCCACTTTTACATTGCTGAAAAGCCTTTACATTGCTGAAAAATGTCAAAGCAGGATAGAAGAGAGGGTTGTACAAACACATGGATGCAAACCGTTGAGTGAGCAAGGTTGCATTCACTCTCCTGAGTGATGCTTGTGGAGGAGAGAAATTTTTTTTCTAAGCAGCCATCCTTTTGTGCAGGTATTAATGAGATAACCCAAGGTAAGTGTGCAGGTAAGTGTCAGGCACAGAAAACTTAGTAAGAACAAATTTACACATGTGACTAAAGCCCGTGGCCACGACAGATTCAGTGAAGGTATTCAGATGTGTATTCATGTAGCTATTTGTCAGATGAAACCCAAATTAAGGTTGACTTGATTTATTTTTTTTTTTCAGCAATGCCTCAGATTGTATCTGTGAGATTAAAAAAAAAAAACACAGCAGATAGTGGTGTGTGAGTATATTTTAAAAACATCTTTGCTCAAAACACATATACCTAAAATGGATATAGATTTACACTATCTTTGTAAAGCCTTAAAAGATATTTCCCCTTTACCAAACAAAGCTCACATCTTCTAATAGCAGTTCATTTTGATACTGTAATGTAATCCTAGTGCAAAAAGAATACCTAATCAAGGCTAATACGTTCATGACCACTTTATTCGTAAAGCTGAAAGGAAAATTCTGCCTCAGATCCAAATGGTTGTAAGATCAAGATTCAGCCCAGCACAAGGCTACTTTAGCTGTAAAGATAATTACTGGCTGTGAAAAATTTGCACATGGTAGCTGTCAGCAGAATTATACCAGCAGGAATGCACATGGGCAGATATTACTGTTAGGGCTTTCATTACTTGAGAATTCTTTCTAAAGAGTATATTCATACTGCAACACTTTTAACATAACAAAGGAAAAGCTGCTAGGTCTTACCCTATTAAATTCTTTTCCAGCTTGCTATTACCATTACATTACTATTTTATGCACCTGTAATACATTCTTCAACTCGAAAACACTTTAACAGACTAACACAAACTCTGCTCAAGGAAAAATCACATATCCTAGAAATATTTCTGGGCAAAACCAGAAATGAAAACCTCTGAAAGCTGGCAAAAAATTAAGGAAGAACACTAACTCTCAACAAATAAATAAATAGATAGATAAATCTATTTGGAAATTGATACAATTTCTGAAAAAACACCGGCTCTTCCCTCAGCAGGATCATACAAAACAGGATCACCCTGTCTTGGTTGAGAACATATCCAAACTCATTGCTTTCATCTCCTTTTGCAGTAGTAAACTACACAAGTTAATAGGCTATGCCGTGCAAATGTTTCAATACCTCAGCATTGCTTAGCTCAGGTGATCCATATTGATCTCATTAGTATCAGACAGTACTTCAGTTCTTCAACACCAAACTGTCCAGCCTGCTCCAAGGGCCATTTCCAGGGTTGTCTGCAAATTGCAAGGCTGCTCAAGTGGCAACACATCGAAGAATAAGAAAGTGTTCATTTTTTGCTATATTTATTTTAAATTATTTGAATAGCACTTAGCCTTGAGATAAGTAATAGCAACAGAACAGTCTAGCTATTTAACAGTACTCTGTAAACATTTTTAGCAATTAATTTTTCTAATAACATTCATGAAAATTTTTGTTATTACATCAGAGATTGCACTCTTCTGCATTAAAAAGCAGACTTCCCATTATCTCATCTGTTTTTTAAGCCATTATCTTCTTAGGGGCTCTGCAAAAATCTGTTTTGCAACTGTAATTTTTTATAGTTTTCAATAGTTACCATATAGGTTATAGGATCTTTCTGTATATCCAGTATTAGGGATCCAGGAGGAAAAAAATAAATAAATAAATAAATAAATAAATAAAACTCATCATAATATGTCAATTTTCCTAGTCAAATTTGTCTTAGGTCTTTTGGTTGGTTGGTTGGCTGGTTGGTTGGTTGGTTGGTTGGTTTTGGTTTTGTTTGTCTGGATGAGGTTAGTATAATCCATTCACTTGTTTAAGCTTCTTTACATTAGATAAGAGAAACAGTTCTTAATGGAGAGGTTCCCTGATGACTACTTTCTCTCTTCTTCACAAAGGTGGACTACTCTTGCACACCAATTCAATCCAAGCAATTGCAGGCCTTACTCCTAAGTTGATATCCCTTTTCTAGTTAACAGAGAAACATGATGGAGTCCCATTCATCAAAACAGATGAAACACTTGGCAGCACAAAAGGTTTATCCTGGTAATAAAGAGGGAAACAGAACTTTTGGCTTCATAAAGACACTGTAGATGCATCATCCAATTTCACTTTTGTAACAATTCTAAAGGCAGAGCTCTCTTTCTGAAAGTTAAGCTCCAGCCTTTGCAGAATCTCCTTGAGTGCTGATGTTGTTTCATCCAGCATCCAAAAAGTCATCATCACCTTTGCAAGAGAACTCTCACAACTGTTGTGTACAGGACCACCTCATCCTTCTCTCTGCTGTTTGGGACCTCTGTTACATCAACCACCAACTTTTTTTGCCTTCTTAGAGCTCTTTCTCCACTGTTAACAATTTTTCCTTTGTTGTACATAGAGGCGATATCTCTGAGATTTTTCTGCTTTTTAAGTCAAACAAAACCAACACATGCTGGCCCAATCAGCTACTTGCCAGCAAAACTGCGAAGGCAGTTTATTCTCACTTACGTATCATCCTGGTCACATCTCACTCCTGTATCATTACCAACATAAGTTTTGGAAGAGTAAGTTCAAAAATGTCAGCAGCAGCTCTGTCACCTGCCAAGTGGCCAAAAAGAGAGTCCCAGAGATGTTTATCATGCTGAATATTGAACAAAACCAGCATTTTAGAATGATTTCAGAGGAAGTCTTGAGTGGTATTTCAAGGAGGTCAGTGAATTTCCAGTTTCAGAGGGAATACTACTGTCTTGACAAATGTACTGTTGCTAGCTGCAGTCAGAACTTCCTCTCTTTCTTGATACAATGCTATTTCAGACATTCATCCCCTAGTAATTTTCTGCTGCATTTCCTTATTCCACACTACTAAAGCACTTTAACATCTGCTTTGGATGTGTATGAAGATAGCTCGTACAAAAGTACACGTAAAAGAAAGTTTGAAAGGAAAAAACAGCAGTCTGCATGGAAGACATGTAAGGAAGTTGTTATTCTGTAAGTTCATCTCCAGCTCAGAGAATCCCTAAATTTGAAGTCATGCATCTCACCAGAAAGACAGCAAGAAAGGCATTTAAGACTGCCTCCCAAATCCTTTTTAGTGCATTGTTGCAGGTGTTTGGTAGTGGGATCTTTTCATGTTTAGCACAGACATTGATTCAGCCCCTCCCTGATATACCCCACTTACAGGAACACATAACCGACTCTTAGCATTTCCCAGCTCTTCCATAGATGCTGTCATTAAGTACAGACATGCTTTGAAAGGGAAGGAAAAATATGGCATTGAATTTCGGCAGTATTTTGCATTAAAATTCTACTGTGAATGAGTAGTTGCAAAGAACATATAAATGGAAAAAAATCTCTTTAATGGGCCAGTCAACAGAGGGCCTCAAGATTCAAGCTACAGAAATTGTGAGATTTCAGCTAAAAATTAAAACCATTTCCATTTTTAGAAAAAAAAAAAAATCAAGATTACCTTAAATTATTATTCATTTTACCATTTCAATCAAGTTTTACACAAGCTGATGAGAAAGAGAAAGAAACCTAATATCTTGGTTTGTTATGTGACTTTTGAAGAAATACATATGGCACATAATTTTTTCCTCTTTCACCACTACCTCACTAAAAATAGAGTTATTGAAAAGGTCAGTTTCTATGATTACTTTTGTCAGCTTTTTATGAGAAAACTATAAAAAAAAAAAAAAAAAAGAAAAGAAAAAGAAAATGGAAGAGAAATATTCCTGTTGGGTTTTAATATGGCAGTATCAGAAGCACTGAAACAAAAGGGTAGGATGAGACAATTCGTTCTGACCAGGAATTCCCATGCAAAAGGGGCACTCTCACAATGTCTTCCACTGGCAGTCCATCCTTGGGCATACTGCTAAAGGATGGGTTGAGCATCTGAGTTTCAGCTGTGGTAGGATTAAATTCCTTCATACTCGAAGGTATGTTGACACGAGTTAGATTTAGGATGAGAATAATGCTGATAAAACACAGATGTTTTAATGGTTGCACACTGTGATTCTGCCAGCTTTCTTTATCTCCAGGACTCATTCTTGACTCATATTTAAGCAAACTGCTGGTCAGAAAAAAAAAAAAAAAAAAAAAAAAAAAAAAAAAAAAAAAAAAAAAAAGACTAGAAACAACTTCGCCTACACTTCTCCTTCCTAGGCTCATTTCACTGCCAAGTCTTCAAGGTCCTCCCAAAGCGAGTGGTGCAAGAGGATATGGAGTGCTCACTAAGCTCTTCTTTACAGGAGAAACGCTCCAGTTCCTCTCCCATCTCTGTGGCCCTTTGCTGCACTCTCTCCAGTATGTCCATACATATCTCCCTCCTAGAGGGGGGCCCACAGCTGAACACAGTCCTCCAGGGGTGGCCTCAGCAGCAGTGCTGAGGAGAGGGGAAGGATCACCTGCTTCAACCTGCAGTGGGCGATGCTTTGCCCACTGCGGCCCACCCTTCGGTCAGCCTTCTTTGTGGCCAGGACTCATTGCTGACTCCCGTTCAAGTTGGTGTCCAGCAAGACCCCCGGGTCCCTGGGAGCAAAGCACGTCTCCAGCTAGGCGTGCACTGGTTCGTGGGTTTGTTCCTCCCCAGGTGCAGGACTTTGCCCTTCCCCTGGTCGATCTGCTTGGGGTTCCTGTCTTGGCAGGGCACAAGCCCAGCTTTCTACAGAGAGCAGCAGCACCAAGGCGCACTCTGTGCAGAAGGAGCTATCTCAACAGCATCATCGCCAGGCCACAGCCAGCAGGGCAGGCTGGT
>CM021797.1:47846524-47914216 GCA_011076525.1 Nettapus auritus | reverse complement strand
GAAGGGAAGGGAAGGGAAGGGAAGGGAAGGGAAGGGAAGGAAAGGGAAGGGAAGGGAAGGAAAGGAGGAAGGAAGGGACACATAGATTTGCAAGCATGAATCCCAAATGCAAGACACTACCTCTCTACTCCATGCTTAGACATTCAACATTGGTTTCAGAATAGGATGAGGATCTCACCCCTTTCCCAGGCAATTTGCCCCAACACATTTAAGCAGATTTAAGCAGCAGATAGAAAGAATATATTGATTGCCATAAAGCTCATTTTTAGGCTATGAATTCTCCTTATATATTACACAGCACTCAGGACCATAAAAGCCACTGGGCAGCAGCCATCTATGAGCTGGATATTATGATGACTAAATTCCACTTGCAAATTTAGCCTATAAATTTGAATTAAGAAATTCCTGGCTTATAGAATTTAAAGTCTATTCAGAGATATTATAGATCTTTGTAATTATACTTATATTAAGCAAGACATTTATCTCCCCACCTCTCCTTTCCTCATATTTTAAGGGTTGTTTTTTTTGTTTTGTTTTTTTTGGGTTGTTTTTTTTTGAACTTATGATATCTCTGTCTATTGGAGAAGCCAGAGAAGCCAGTTTATTGTTTAGTGGTACTAAATATATGTTTATATATATATATATATGTATTTCTATAATTTCTAGTTGACAAAAAACACTATGTCAATGATGTACAATTGCATTTTGATTCCGTATTGTGGTGGGATAGCGTAGAGGTCAGTATGTATAATCATGAGTTACCAGAAAAAAATAAATAAATAAATAAAATAAAATAAAATAATATAATATAATATAATATAATATAATATAATATAATAAAGAAAAAAATCCCTATTCCATGTAATAATGTAATACAAATACCTCAGGGCATCAGAATAAACTACAAAGCTTAAATGGGCTTTTAATTGGTTATTAGAGGTATATTTGACACCTACCTAACAAACTTAAACTATGGAATTCACTGCTGAAAAATGTTATAGGTGCACTAAAATCCAAATAAATTGGTTAAATGCATTGGAAAGATAAATGTATAAATACAGTCAAAGAGACCCAAACCAAAGTGCATCTGCCCTTGAAAGTCTATTAGTATATTCACTATATCAGTACATTCTTCCCTGTCCTTCTCAATTTTTTCTTAAGCATTGGCCACTTTCAAGAATGGAGTACAGAAGCAGCTGAAAAACAGCCTATTCTAATACTTGTAGCTATAAATATCTCTTGAAAAGTTTTACCATCTTCTTGGCTGAAGAAAGTGCACTCACTAGTAAAGAAAAATCTCAAGGAAAATGGAAGAATGATGACCTTACACACCTGGTTCTTAGATTCATTCATGACAGCTAGGCAACTTTTTTAGGAAAGGTTAATCAATGCAGTTTTCAAAAAAACTTGCAGGATATTGTTGGATAGAAGATACTCTGAGTAGTTGTTGGCATGTTAAAAGAAAAGGTTTATAGGAGCAAGCAGCAGGAAACTGTCAGTAAAATCAGATTATCTATTTGAGAATAAAGCAAAGCACACACACAGACTTGTCCACTGAATCACATAATCCCAGAATTCTCACAGAATTAGATTCAGTACTCTGCAAGACTGTATTAATTAGCCTTTTCTGAACATTGGGAATTCACAATTACATTTTGCAATGCCTGCTGAAGTTAAGTCTTATTAGCTAGTTAAGGGCATTGAACTATTCAGTTTCACAGCATTGAGCAGCAGCTTGGACAACTATGTCAACCCTAAGAAGTAAGTGCCACCATTCCAATTAACATCATAACCTGTTAATAACAGGCTAGTGATAATCCCATGCACTTGTTTTACTCCCCATAATTTCTGGATAAGGGTTCTAAGACCAGATCAAAAGACTGAGACTTCATTTCTCTCTTGAGCCAAAGGATTCCGATGTGACTTGCTGCCTGCAGGCCGGTACGTTCACCAGCATTGTGGACGAGGCAGCAGCCAGGTGGGCACACAGAGCTTCACTGCAACCCAGCCTTGCTGCACAGACATGTCCAAAGAAAGAACGCCCAGAGCACCCACAGTGGCGGTTTTAGCCAGCTGGGCAGCAGAATTCCACCACAACTGCTCTCTCACTCATCCTCCTCCTCAGAAGAAAGGAAGAATAAAATATGCTGGAAAGAAAGAAAGAAAAAAAATCTCATAGGTTAAGATAAGGGCAATTAATTAAAGGTAAAAGAAAGAGGGGAAAAAAATAAGGCTGCGTGGAAGCACAGAAGGAAGAAGAAAATATATTCTCTATTTCCCATCACCAAGTGATGTTCAGCCACATCCTGGTAAACAGGACCTAAGTGCATGCAGTGGTTGTTCATGAGGACAGACATCGTCATAACAAGAGCCCTCCTTCTCTTTCCCCACCTTTTGTTGCTGAGTGTGACACCACATGGTATGGAATATCCCTTTGGTCAGTTTGGGTCAGATGCCCTGGTCATGTCCTCTCCCCACCTCTTGCCCACTCGCAGACTGCTGGCTGTTGGCGAGGCTGGAGGGAGCCTTGGTGCTGGTCCAGCACTCCTCAGCAGTAGACACAACACCGGTGTGATATCAGTGCTGTTGTAGCTACAAGTGCAGAGCACAGCACTGCATGGGTCACTGCAGGGAAAGTTAACTCCATCCCAGCCAGATCCAGTACACCTATGTCCCATAAAGCCAAAGGATGTTTCCTTTGCACCTGTCCACAAATGGACTTGCCTGTTTTAAGGGGGCAGAAAGAGGAGGTAACATGCATCTCAATCTCCTTCATTGTGCATTTCTGTCAACACACAGGAGCTAGTAATTGCATGATTCATTAGAGAGAGAACTGCCCTAGCTGAATGCTGACACTTCCACTGCAGTTCTTCCCTCCCCGATTCCCTCTGTGAGATAGGGAAACCAGTAATATATTCCCTGCCTCCTATTTATCTGGTCCCCAAAAAAGCTACAGAGCATTGGATTGAATTTATATCTTCCGATATAAATTATAAAGGATATTATGCAGTACTAGGGACACCTTGCAGAGCTGTGCAAATTACAGTGACTTTTACAGCCTTATATTTTATGGTCGGATGTCAAGAACAGTAACAATGTAGTACATCACTAGAAATAGAGAAATTATAATTAAAATTTATAGGTGACCATTTGTCCACAAATGCAGCTGTAGTGCACATGAAAAAGCACTACTAGCTTCAGTTATGTAGGTGTGTTCCTCCATTTACATGTAACACAAATACTGTTTTACCTTCTCTTTACAGAAACATGTGAAGTGTGACACTTATCACCCCTGAAAGTAAAACCCTAGAAACAAACCTTTCTCTCTGTGCCTTAATTAACATATTTGAAAGACAACATGAGGATGTCACTTCAAGAAGGCAGAAATTAGTCCTCATAATCAGAAGTCAGAGAATCACTAATTCAGTTCATCTTTTGCTTTTTAACCTTGTCCATGCAAACAGACCATGCAAACAAAATTTCTGTGAAGATCAAAATTTCATGTGTGAAAACAGCAATGCAGATCAGATTACCTCTGCAGTCTGCCCCCGTGAAATAAGAGCGTCCAGAAGCCAGAAAGATGAATTAGGGCTTCCTTCCACATATCCAGCAACTGTCAACTTCAGTAGCTACAGAAAGCACAGATACGTTTCCAGCACTATGCTATTGAACAAATATTTTAATGTCATTTCCCTCCTTCTCAGCCTATAACAACTTTGGTTTCTGTGTTTTCCTCTGTGGTTGACCAAGACCGACAACCACGAAACAGACCCTGCTCATTTCAAACATATGAAGTCACAAGAGCTAATTCTGAAGTTGCTCCATTTGTTGAATGAAAATCAGAATTATACTTTTATGTAATACACTTTAGAAAAGGTTTGTCTTAATTCAGAGATTAGCCCCTATAAGCCATAAAAGTATTTAGATTTAACACTTTTCTTTCCTACCAAACTTTAATTTTATTACTGAAGATGACCCGCTTTTTCCTTAGTTGTGGTTTGACCCCCATCATAATCAGGCAAACTAGTGATCTAGAACAAAAATTCTGACAGCAAAGGTATAACCTCAAGGTACATGGTATATCGCATCGGTGCTCCCTCAGGCAAAGAAGGTAAATAAAATAAAGTAAATAAAATAAAATAAAATAAAATAAAATAAAATAAAATAAAATAAAATAAAATAAAATAAAATAAAATAATAAAATAAAGGACTGAGCTATCTAAAGAAACCTGCATACTGTTAGCACTTCAGATCTACTTGTAAATATATATATACATATATATATATATGTTCTTTTTTAAGCACAAGAGTTTCTCAGGTGAATTCATCTCAACATTTAAAATTTTAATCCAGTAAGGCATGCGTTACGTTTTAAGTGCAGTTCACCTAAAGGCTACCCTCAGCATAAGAAGAGCTCACTCACTTAACTGGACCAGGACCAGGACCTGAACACTTGTGCCACAAGGCACAGACAGATGAAATGTCACTGTTGTTGAAAATTTTCTGAATAGAAAGCAAAACTGACCAGTCCAAGAGCTGTCGACAAGAAATGACGAGTATGCAAAGCAAAAAAGACTGTGAAGAACCTGCATTTTATGAAGAGCCGGACCATCTAGTTCATCACCCAACAGGAAAAAACAGATTCAAACCAGTAAAATCTGCTTGTGAACAACTAAAGAGAGAGAAGAAGAAGGAGCAGCCATAATTTGTCACCTGCGGTTTGCCTCCCCAGTGACACACAGTTTAGTGGGTTTTAATGTGTACGTCATGCTCAGGCATTTCCACTGTTTATGGGAATAGGAAATGATAAAGGCTTATACGACAGGTATTGGTCATTGACTGCGCCTTATACAAAGGTAGCAGAGTGGTGCCAGGGCAGCATGGGACGCTTCAAATGCTGGAAGTCACGCACTCCTTCCTGCACTGGCTCTATATAGGGAGCAGACATGGGGTTATAGAAATTATCTGTTTTAGGGGTTTCAAGACTACAGTTTCTTTCACTTACCTCCTCCCAATTCACCATGCATTGGAGCAAGTGTGGGTATGAGCACAAGAGCAGGGACTAGAGGGCATGAAGAATGGGGCTGGTAACCTTTTCGTACCAGGGGCTGGTACGAAGCTCAGCAGCCCAGATGTGAACAGGTTTAAGCTGCTCTGGACTTGTACTCTCAGCCACAGCAGCACAAGAGAAAAGGTGACTGGCATGGAGCACAAGAGCTTTTTTTCACAGAATCACAGAACTGAAGGGGTTGGAAGGGACCTCAAGGGATCATCAGGCCCAACCCCCTGCAGGTTCCCTAGAGCAGGCTGCCCAGGTAGGCATCCAGACGGGCTTTGAATATCTCCAGAGAAAGAGACTCCACAACCTCCCTGGGCAGCCTGTTCTAGTGCTCTGTCACCAAAGAGATTTTATTTCCAGCTATCCTATAGCCACACCTCTACAGGTCCTTTGGTTTGCCCAGGGCAACGTAGCACTTCTGAGCCAAAATCAGAACTCATGATATATCAGTGCCTCGACAGTAGCCTATTACACCTTCATATATATAAAAAATATGTAATGCATATAATACATTCATCAGTGCTACTCCATACACTAAATTACAGATATAAAAGGCCAGTGGATTGTGGACAAGACACATCCACAAAGAAATTAGACTGAATAGAACACAAACACTTCTGTCTTGCAAAATACTGGGAAGAAACAAGTATGACTGTATGAAAATTAGGAGAAAAACAGAATTGTTCACAACAACTGCAGTATTGCAAACTGAATTCTGAAGCGTGCCCACCTGAGTTTCTCATATCTCATCTATCACATTAAGATTCCCAACTCTCATGAGCTTTCTTAGGACACTGTTTTGGCTCCCAGTGAAAGAATATTTGCCTATGGATGCATTGGGTGCATTTAAAACATGACCTATAGTTTCATTCTCTCCAGTGGAATCAGCAGTGTCCTGAATAAGGTTAGAGTGAAAGCTTTTTTAGCCTCCAGTAATGAAAACCTGAAAGCAAGCAGAGAAAGCCTGACTATCCTTAAACTGCCCCATCCTTTTGCAGGAGGCGAACCTTAACATGACATTTTCTGTGTTGCAGCCATATGTCAGAGTGAGCATTGACAGCACTCCTTGCCTGAATACATCACATTTCTGACTAATGTTTCTCAAAAAATAATTCATCTCCACACACATTAGACTGGAAGGCCAGAGAGCAGAGGTGGGCACATCAAACTGATGTGAAAGAGTAATACAAAAGCCATTCCTAAAATGTCTGTGTTCTGAGTGAAAGTATTCATTTATCTGTGTGAGGAAGCAGCTGGATCTTAAAGACGTACCATGAAATCTCATGAATTTCAGTGAAACCAGGTTAGTATTAAGAAAAAATCATCCCTTAGCATAATTATCCAGCATTCCTTACCTTATTCTGTATTATTCTCTTCCTAAAACATTCTCATTTACATTTTGTGTTTCTTACTTGTATATCGTACAACTTTTCATGAAACTCTCACCAAATTTTCAATATAATAGAAACAAGCAACTTGCTAACATCTGTTGGAGGGAAATCTGTTCACAAAATTACTGTTTCTTTCAAGCATAAAAACCAATGTTTTATTACAAGTCAGGCATATTACCAAAAAAAAAAAAAAAGTCATAAATTCAAAAAAAATACAGTTTTACTATTTGCTGTTTTTAAAGCAATCAGACTTTAGCTAATTTGCTACTTTATCTCCAGAAGTGAAGCTTTTTACTTTATGCAAGAAAAAAATGGTGAAAGAAGAATTATTTGTATATTTCAAAAACTTCAAAAAATATCTCCTAAATTGGAAAAAGTTGGAAGACTTTAATAAATGAGCATGATTGGAAACAACAAAATAAATAAATAAATAAATAAACACCTTTAGAAATAAATTTATTCAAAACCACAAGAAACAGATTTGAATCCCAATAAGATTATCTGTTTTTTATTCCCAATTTAGAATGCTCCATGTTAAGAGGATTTCAAACAATTTAAGATAGTTGTGTCTGTATGTCTTGCTATCTGGTGATTAAAAATAATAAAAACAGCCACAAAAAATTGCTTTAGGGTTTGGTCTCCTAATGGAGAGCAAACAGACCTGCTTCACAAAAGTAAAATAGAGATATGAAAGATGTAATTAAGTTAAATTTTTATATTTATGATAAGCATAATGCATTGCAAGATAGATATGATATTTACATTAGGAGTGTCATGATAACATTTAGACCCTTGGCAAGATTCTTGCAAGCAAATTTTACCTATTCTAACCACTTGTTCCCATTCTAGAAATAATGCTTACAAGCAAAAACTAATTACAGAACTCAGTTTTAGATTATCTCTGGAAAGACAGTAAAATTATCCTTAGAGGAAGGCTAGGATGGGAACTGAAATTACCTTCTGTCTGTGTGGGTTGCATCTTTTTCTGGTGTTGAGATAATGACACTCAGCCTTACATAGGGACAATAGTTAAGAGCTAACAGCAATAGATGGGTCATGAGATATTTTTTCTACAGAAACACCATTTTTTAACATCACGGGACAGATGGACTGCTTCATTGCTTTAACCAAGAGAAGAAAACAATAGCAAAAAATATTTTTAAAAGTGATATATATTGTACCCTGCACTGGAACAAAAAAAACAAGGCAGTTCATTACAGTGGGTTCAGCACAACTAGACACTGTGGTGCATGAATCCTTTAGGCTCCAAACTGTTACAGGTTCACAGCACACCTCAGTCAACCTCCTTGTTAGGGGGATGAGACCAGCTTTTTTTTTAACAGTGAATATGAGTTACAGGATGTCAGTAGCATAGCTGAAATTCTCTGACAAACAAATGTTAGTCTCATTCCTGTAACATCGAATCTTTTCTAATTATTTTGTTTATTTCCACCTTGAAGATTTCACTATGTATGAGCAATCAGGCATCAGCTGTGCATTAATTAATATTCAGGAAATACTACCAATAAATTTTCATATCAGAGCCACAGAGTAAACCACACAGTAAACCTCATAATCCTTGGCCAGCACTTTCGCTTGTGTCTGTAGGAAAGCACCAGCCATGGTCAGTCATACAGACTGTAGGAGCATTTCCCTAAATTATGATACTTTTGATCTGCCAGCAAAACAAGAGGATAAATTATTTCCCAGGCTAGAACATGTAGCTGTCATGAGTCTTATCAAGACAATGTCACGTGCTCTGTCCCTTTCTGCGCAATTACTGGGCTTCATTTCCAGAAACTTGGTATCAGAAAGTTGCTGTCGAGACAGATGAGGATAACAGAAGCAGACAGAGGACAACAAGTTAAGAACTTAGAAACTGAGCAAGATCCAGCATAGCGCCTCCTCTGCTGGGCATGATGCAGATGAGCTTATCAAAAGCGTGAAACAGTCTGGGAAAGGATGCTGAAAAGACATGAAAATATTTTGCAGTCTTCTGATCCTGTGCAGTTCTTCAGGTACTAGGCCTTTTTGTACATAACACGGTGCTTGCTGTTCTCAAAGTCACAGCAGCAGCCCCAGACTGCTATAGCCACAGTCATCGGGCCAAAGCCCAGGGTCTGCTTCTGACAGACCTCCCCAGCTCTCAGCCCTACCTCAGGCCCACCCCCTGAGCTGCTCAGTGGGGTCCCCCATAAATTGCCTTACAATGGCATTCACACACAGGCTCCTTTGTGCTGCCCTGAGCCTCGCATCCAGCCCAGAGGAATTTACTCTTTCTGCCTGTGCGTTTTTTATGTTCCTGAACAGATGGGCTAAAAGAACTCAGCTGCATCAGACAGACCGGCAGGCTTTATCGCTTACGCTGCATTGCCATGGGTGGCAGATAGGTCACGAACTGAAGCATTCAGTAACGACTCACTGTAATTAATGATCCGTAATATTGGGAAGGAATATTGGAAAGTCTACACTAATATGCTTCTTCCCAGACAGCAAGTCAAAACCTTTCAGAAGGCTCAGCATCTTTGATACACCTTCAACTAATTCCGATTACTTGAACGGAAATTAGCAGTGAGACACCTTGTATTATATCACGCATGTAGGTTTTAGAGTAATACTTGATACTTGCATGAATACAGATACACCAATGCTCACATTAAAAGCAGAATAAAATAATCAGAAAATAATCAATAGTTTTGGTGTGTCTGTAAAAGTGTCCTATTTACAATAGATATCTGCTGCTTTCTGGAAAAAAGCAGCAATAGCTCTATTATACAAAACACTCATACCCCTGCTAACAGCCTCTTTATTGCAAGTACTCTAACTTCCACTTAGAAGAAAGAAAAAGCTCTTGCTAAGGTAATTGTCTGTCTCCTTTCTGATCTCAAGTGCTGCTCTTTTCATTTCCCTGCCAGGATCTGGTGTTAATGGGGTGCTGGTTATTTTCATTTATTAGCAGAAATGGGTCCTGTATAGCTTATTAAGAATTCTTGTACACTCAAACCACTTTTTGCACATAGGTACACTTTTTTTTTTTTTTTTTTTTGACACAAATGTAGCTTCATGAAAGCTTGCAACAGGAAATGAAGGAGGAATGAATGCTGTTTTCCCACACAGGCACTCTGCTGCATCTGAAAATAAAGCCTATGAATCAGTTAATAGCTTTGTCTCAAAATTATCTCAAATGATAAGAAAAAAATATTTTGTATTTTAGAAGACAAACTGAATGCAAAGACTAGCCAAAGACTGTCTAGAGAAGAAATAATGATTCCTGAACTTCTCAGCCAGTGACACCAGTTCACAAAAATGCCTTTGCTATGAAAAAGATTTCAGTCATCTGGGCTACTCCAAAACCCATTCCTTTAGCCAAGTGAGACTTGAAACAGTCCAAGCTCCTGTTTGATTCAGAGCATACCTAAAAGAGCAACAAGTAGTGGAAGCAGTCTGGCTCAGGTCCACATCGTTAAGGGAAGAAAAGGAAGTATCTACATATTTAGATATGATGAACGTTTGAAACCACTGTACTGGAGACAAAGTGTTTTTCAAAAAAAGAGACAGAAATGAGCAACAATGTGGAAACTTGTACATTCCACGAAGATGTGAAATAGAGGCTTGTGGCTTTCTGACTTAATTTCTCATGAGAAAGAAGCCAGATGTTTGAGCAATCCTTTTTTCAGGTTGGCGTACAGACATACTGTCTCTCAAGGATCTTCTCTTCTCCTGGATTGCCATGCATCTCAAAGATGCATTTATTTCCCTCAGGGTCCAGTACCTTCCTAATGTAATTAGAGGTTTTGGGTTAAATGAAAAGAGACTTTTTCCAAATTAATTTTCCATTTTCCGTCTCTTATCTGTAACTCTTCTCCGTGAAAATATAAAAAGATACTTATCAGCAGCTGAAAACTAATTTTCCTGGTTACAATGGTCAAAAGCATCATAAAAGTTAACTGGTGGGGTTTTCTGTTCTGCAGCTTGCATTTAAGCAGTGTAAAGTAGAAGTCTAAAGAAGAAAAAACAACCATTCCATATCTGCAGCTTATTATGAAATATGTTCTTTATTCATGGCCACAGACATTACTTAAAATACATTCACTTCCTGCTAGTACTATTACAAATCAGAGAAAACTCTGAGGAGTTTGCACTCTTCCATCTAGAGTAATCACAGACCAGACGTAATGAGTAAAACGGTGGGAATATGACCCTGTTGAAATTTTCACTAATTCTGACTGATGTTTTATTTTATCATGTTTACTTTTCACATACATTAATTCAAGGATTGCATTTTGGTCCCATAAATGTTCACATAAGGCAGATCTTTGGTGTGGGGGTGAGATTAAATCAAGCAAGCATCTAATTTAACCTGTGAAAAACTGCACATGTTTACCAATCACCAGCTTGCAGTTTCCAAACTGAAAAAGACATCACATCTTTTCTGATGGCTTATCACAAACTGCAGTTAGGAAACTGGGGAGGCTCTCAGCAAGTAACATGAATGTAATCATAGAGCACACTTTACAAACGCTTCCACAGCTTTCATATCAAACATGAAGAGGGCTTTCTGAGAAAAGCTGCTCTGTTTCTTCCTTATATAACCTGTGTCCCTATATCCTTGCTTGTCTCCTGCCACTTCATGACCTTCTGAAGGGTCCTGCATCACAGAGAATGGAAGGACTTGTCTAGCAAATTAGAGTGCTTAAAGAAATGCATTTTCCTGCAAACCACTGAGACTTCATGTCATACCATAAACATGCATAAAGCAAAAAGCAAGCCCTGAAGACCTCTGCACAGCACATCTCTGAAAAAAAATTGCAAGTCATTATATTCCTTGTGATGAGGGAGCCACAGGAGAAATCACTCCTGATTTTGTAGAGGCAAACGGTATCTCTCAGATTTCTCCATATTTTTTCTCTTTTTTTTAATAACAAAAATTTGTAAATGGTTTATATGTTGAAAGGAGCATTCCTGAGGTATGTTGAATTGAGTATTAAGGTTCAGAAAATATACAAATATACCTTTCTCTATTTCATATTTACATTTTCATGTCATTGGCTTTATAAAGCTAGAAATACGATACACATTGAAATTAAAAGCTTCATCCAGTTGTCATTCCAGTAATTTTTTTTGTTTTTAACAAGAGCAACATAGAGACATACACACATACACCATGACTGGGAAAAAGCAGACCTAGAAGGATAATTACAGAAGGAGAAGCAGTACAGGCTGAAATAAAAATCTTTCATTAGTCTTCATTACTTATTGCTACAACTTTCAACTTCACAATTATAGCACACTGCTGTATTTTCTATTCAAACACAGATCCACAGCTTACCAAAGATAGCACGCTTGCATTTTTTTCCCTTCATCTGGAATTGTTAATTTAGCACCACACAGAGCCATGACGCTCTGTTTGTTTAAGCAGACCCCAGTGCTGAGAAGATGCAACTCAAGGACCTTGTCCGGCAAGCTGACATACACTTGCACATCTCAACACCGGCATGAAACTCACTGAGAAGAGCAGACTGGCAGCTCCAGAACTCCAGTGTCCAGCAACAGGAAGGTAGGTAGCAAGTGGCCATCACTAACTGCCACAATATTTCTTCTATCCTGCTGGGTCAGACAGAATCTGATAACATTCAGGCAGATCTTCTTCTCATTTTCAGAAATTGAGACCTTGTGCATACACCACAGAGTTCACCTAATATTTTATCATTAAATTTTAGAAAGACAGTTAGCTGTAGTGCAACTTCACAAGCAAGGAGACAGAATATGGTCTCATATTACACTCAACCATAGACCCCCAAAACAATGGAGCTTAAAATAAAATAGTCTCTGTTTATTTGAGAGTTACTATATCTTAGTAATTAGGCAAAAATAAGAAATTTCAGCCAAACCCGACTCTCTTCTGACTCTAGATTCACATTCATAACCTTGCTCTAGACTGCCTCATTTATTTCCCTTCTCTTTCTCATTCTCACTCAAAATCAAAATTGCTTTCACATAGCAGCTTTCTAAAGCTTGCTGTTTTTTGTTCAATAATTGAAGCCCAAGATCTTTGCCAATAAACATAAATGCTTAGCAGATATTGTAAATCAAACTATTTCTTCCCTAGCTTAAGTCCTGTGTTTGCCCATGACACACACAGGTTGGGTTCATGCTCCAGTCATGTTCTAAAGCACGCATGGCAGTGCCAGGACAAAACATATGGAACATATATAGTGAATCACATATGAGAAGTCATTTGGGAGGGGGGAGAGTGTAGAAAGAAAAACAATTCAAAGAACCAGCGAGATGCAAAGAACCAGCATTCAGTCTCTTCTTTTATAGATAATTTAATGACTCTCCTGATTAAAATGCAACCCTCTACCTGAAGAGTGTTTTATATTTAATAGATTTATGTTTCTATCGAAAGCACACAGAGACATGAAACAACAAGATCAATGTTGTTAAGGGACTGACAGCATTATTTAGTGTTGTTTGTTTGTTTATTTATAATATTGTCCTTAAATCCAACTTCTTTCTGAAAGGAAGATCACATATTATTGATACTATCAACATATAATTACAGTTAAGAATAAAACCATGATTAAGTAAGTGATTGTTGTGCTGCTTCTGGTGATTATTCAGATTTTTATGAACCTTTTCCTCCTGATGTTCTGAATACTGACCTAGAAATTTAATAATACATTGTCACAATCCAAAAGTTGTCTGAAAGAGACAGCAATAGCACGCTTTCTATAGCAGCACACTACATACAATACTATGCTTTGTATCTCTGCAGTTCATTAGATATGAAGATAAGTTTTTACACATCACTCTAAAACATGAAACTAAGTATAATTTTTCTAGTACTTGCACTGATAATAATTGGAAAGGAGCATCCGGAAGACAATGTTCATATAAACACAAGTGCATGTCTCAAACTTTCAAGAACAATCAATGCATGATGCACAAGGACTCCACCAATAATTTTATGGAGCTGCTACAGAGCAGCTCTGATGATTGTATCAGGCTAGTTAAAAGTTTAAACTCTGAAAAGGGCTGTCTAAATGTAGCAACCATTGCTGAACCGATTAATACAATTTTGAAAACAAGAAATTCTGCGCTTCAGAGAGGAAACCGTTTAAAAAGCAGGATGGGCTATTTTTACTACTTTTAATAGTAGCAATCACATTCTCTTACAATGAAAGCAAAGGCCAAAGCACTAAAGGGCTCTCTTAACAGAGGCTGAATCCAATAAAAGTCTTAGCCTGCCCTCAAGTGGCCTGGCCTAGAAGTACAGTTAGGAAAAATTGTGCAGTTTTATTTGCAATTTTAAGGGACAATTATTTCACTGAAAGAACAGCATGCTGATTTGTAAGAAAGAGATAAGAATACTTCACCATGCATACTTGGGCATGGTACTTTTTATTTCACCCACTTCACAAAGCACGCTTTTTAGTGTGTTCGATTATAGAACACACTAGAATCAACGTGGTCCCTAAGAACCAAAACATTTTTCACTTCCACAAGATTTTTGCATTTTACTAAATCCTGGTACAGCCAAACAGGTCATAAAGAACTTCTAAAAGAGCACAGGGAGAGCAGAACGTGGCCTCCACTGAAACCAGTGCAATTTTCAAAGGCAAAAGTGTGTTTAGAGAATTTGAAAAAATACTTAAGAGATGCACACATACACATTACATGTATCTATATATATAGATGTAATATACATATTACAGAATATTCTGGACAATTTTCTGGACAAGAAAATCATGTCACTAAGCTATAATTAAATTCTCCTACCTTGGGAAGGTGTTATCTGTCTTGCAAATCACTTTCATCCTTTTCATTTCACTACATGATTATTAGATTTGTGATTGTTCAGCGGTACACTGTTCCACTTATCTGTTAATGCATTTTACCTTCTCATTCTGTCACATTTGAAACACATCAGATGCAGTTCATTTAGTAAGCTTTAGCAGCTTAAGATAAACAAATAATGCAAATATTTCCTTATAAAAGAATCATGAAAAGTTATTTTGTTTTAAAGCTATCTTAGAGCTTGTCAAAATTGGAACTGCAAAAAAGTTCAAAGGCAGGTAAGATGAAAAAGTTAGGAAAAATTAGTGCTGGCCAGCAATAACTTATTTGTTTGGGGCAAGAAAAGAGGAAGAATTTTAAGAGCTGGCTACAAGTGCCTAGATTAGCCAGGGAATTGCCCCAAGTCAGTTTCTTCAGGGCAGTAAAGAGTTTTTGTTTATTTTCACTGTGTATTTGTCACTTTGTTTATTGTCACTGTGTATTGTCATTTTTCAATTGCTTGATCCAGGTAAACTGCATGGCCTTCCAAGGGAGAATTCAAAAGACAAAAAAATCCAGAAGACACAGGAAATAATTTATGCTGTTTTATTAGTTGACAACACCAATGATCCAAATTAACATTCTAAATATTTACAGCACAATTTACAGTATATTTACAAGTATACTTACATCATATGTTTATGATGATATATGATATATGTTAATGTTTAGGAAAAAGTGGAAAGAAAGGTGTATACTTACATCATGTGATGTAAGTATACACCTTTCTTTCCACTTTTTCCTAAACATTAAAAAATAGGAGCTTTTCTAAACGTACAAGACACAAGACCCAAGAGGAATACAGTCCAGTCTGACATTTGGGTTTGGGAGTTTCCGATAGCAACTCTAATAGAACAGCTTTTTGTTTGGCTTTAGGCACTCCTAGACATCTCTTCATTAACAGCCAGTTAAACTGCTTTGTATTTTTTAACAGTCTAATTAAGTATCTGGCATTTCATCACACATTTTATAGATGTTTATTATAGAAGTACTGTGAAGCAAAACTATGTAAGAACCTATCATTTTAACCACATGGAGCCATTCAGCCATCATTTTTCCAATTAAAATTTACAATTTTGGTAAATCATAATATTGAAATCTATGCAGCTATATAAAACATCAGAGGCTGACAAAGAAGAGAATGCCAAGCAGAACATCATGAAATTCAGACACACAAATCTGACCAAGAGCTTTTCTTTCACGATCTGCTTCTCTTTTCAGTCTGAAATTTTGACCCGACTTGGCTACACAAGTGTTGCTGAGGTTCTCTTTCATGCAAGCAATCTGGAAGGCAGCACAGAACTGGCGTTCTCCTATCCAAAAAGCAGTCAGCTGGGATCACTGCGCAACAGTCAGAAGTCCAGGCTCCACTCTATAAAAGGCAAAAAAGAAATCACACACATTTGATTTTTGGCTTAAAAAGAGTCAAGTAACGTATGTACATTGTACTCATACATTTTAAGCATCTGAGGTAGGCACCAGTTTACACAATTCTCAAAATCTTTTACAGATTGAAAATTTTAATTAGGTTACAAGCTACGCTTCAGGTTTTGTTTTTGGCTTCTCAGTCACCACCACGGCACTTGTCTGAGTTCACACAAGGGGATTAACAGAGGCTGAGTGATGTCCCGTGGCAGTCGATGCCCATCAGGGGATGGAAAGGGGATAAGGGACATAGCCACACATCTCTTACCATTTATGTTCTGGAAGGCAAGAAACAGTCACGCATTTTTCAAAACAAAATTCAGTCTCCTTGTAACAGCTTTGACACTCTTTTGTTCCATTTCTTTTCCTTCAGTGGTCTAAAGAAGTGTGCTCCATCTTCTGATTAATAGCTTCCAATCACGGATTTCTAATTAATTGTGGCAAACAATAAACAGCATAATATGGCATTTCTCCCACCCTCAAAACAAAAAGACAGATGTTACATAAATTCTAAATAAACATATGAAGGCTTATAAATGTAAATCTATGCTTTCAAAGTAACAGAACTTCCAAATACAACGGACTTTTCCTCTTTCATATGGTTTTTTTTTTTTTTTAGTTCTGCAGTTCTGGCTTTTTCACCTTTTTTTTTTTTTTCTTCTTGTGGCTTTCTTGTTCCTTGCATCACTTTATTCTGGATTCACTGTGAAGATATTTACACTGCTGTTAATAGAATCACAGAATAATATTGGAAGGGACCTCTGCAGACTGTCTGGTCTGCTTCCCTATTAAGACGAGAGCCAGCTTTCAAGCCAGATCCACACTGCTCAGGGGTCTGTCTAATCAGGTTTTGAGCATCTTGCAAGGATGGAGATACTACAGCCTCCCTAACAACCAGCATTTGATCTTTCTCACTGTTTGGAAAAAAAAAAGATTTTTTTTTCCAATATCTAGTCAGAATTTCTCCTGCTGCAACATCAGCCCATTACTTCTTACCCTTTCCAAGTGCTTTTCCAAGAGTCTGTCTTCAATATGACTACACATTGGATAGAAGAAAACAGAAATTAGAAAGCTCCCTCTAAGACATCTCTTCTTCAAGACAAATGAACCCAGCTTCTCAGACAGTTTGCATCCTATAGGATCAAGCCCCCTCTCCAGTATGTCTGCATCTTCCCTGTACTGGTGACCCCAAAACTGAACACAGCATTCCAGATGTAGTCTCACAAGGGCAGAATGCATGGGATTAGTGAATTCCTCCAATTATGCTGCTGCTTAGGCTGCCCAGGGTGGGCCTGGCCTTCATTGCTGCAAGGACATGTTGCTGACTTTTGTCCAACCAAAATTCTGAGACCCTACTTCGCAAGCAGCTTTCTAGCAAGTCGATCCCAGCAAACCTGTAGAGTGGTCCCTTCTGAGTGCAGAAACTCTGCGTCTGACTTCACTTTGGAAGGTCCCTCTCAGTCCAATTCTCCAACGTGTCCAGGTGCCTCCAGCTCATCAGTCACTCCACAACCCAATTTGGTGTGACGTGAACTTCTGAGGAAGCTCTCCATCCCAATATCCAGGCAACTTCTGAGAACATTAAATGTGAGCATCCCTAATATCAGCCTCTGAGCAATGCCAGGTACAACCAGTTGCCATCTGAACCCTTTGAGTCCACTGGCCCAGCCCATTTTCCACTCACCTGATAATCTGTCAGTCCATAGCATACTTTTCCATCTTAGCTACAAAGAGACTTTAAAATTCTGCTCTCCCTTTGTTCACACAACTAATCATCTCTTTGAAGAAGACAATCACGTCTTTCTCAGTAAATCTGTCTTTTCTGTTCCCAGTCACCTTTTCCAGCTGTGCCTGGCTTCCAGGAAGGCTGGCTCCATAATATTCCTGAGGATTTTGATTAGGCTGCCTCACCTGAAGTTCCCCAAATTCACCTAATTTTTCTCAAGGATGCTTGCCTTCTTCTGGTCATCACACACTTCATCCAATCAGATGGTCACAGAGAGCAATGCTGACCAATGACCCTGACCAGCTCCCTCAGCAGCACTGGATGCATCCACAAATTTCTGCGAGTGTCCAGATTGCTTAAGGAATCCCCACCTCAGACTTCCTTTACCATGGCCCAGACGTGGCCTCTAGGCACGTGGATCTAGAAGACTTGACAACAAACCTTGCCAGCTATCTGTTGAGTAACTCAACCATTTCTACTTCCTATATCACTAGGCCCACCACCCTATTCTTCAGCAGGTCCACATATTCCTTAGTCCCCTCTGTTGTTGCTTATGCAGCTCTAACAGCGTTTCTTGTTGCTTTTCTCATCCATCACAAATTTCAGTTCCCCCTCAGAAGCGGCTAGCTCCCCTGTGCCATCTTAGCAATGTCTGCTTATGCCATGTAGCCCATCCCCACTTCCATCTAGGTACAAGTCCACTAAGTTCAGTCTGAGCTCCCCAGCTAGCCACAGGGACCTCCTGCCATATACACAGCTCATAAACTTCAAAATTTCTATGCATGAAGACAATCACGAATAGACAATTAAAAAGTTCTCTTGGCCCTCTTTACTCTCTTCTGCTGCCTCCAGTGGGATGTCATCCAACAAGCCTACATCCACTCTTCTGAAGACAAGGGTCATTGGTCTGCTATACACTTTGTTTTCCTTCAGTAATAAAGAATGAACTCAGAAAATCACCTTCCTAGCATACTGATGAAGAAGCACTACTACTGTGACAAACACAGTCCCAACAAACCCTCTTACAAGAGTAAATGTACCCCTGGAAAGGTTTCAAACAGTTTCATAAACATGCTTATTCTTCTTCAGAAGATAATGTCACTCCATTCTTCTGACTTTGCAGATGGTTTCCATAACACACACAGCCTCTCATTCAACTCTGAAGGCAAAGATGCTAAATGTGACACAAATAGGGAGCTCATCCATGTCCAAAAAAACTCAGAAAGAACACCACCTCTGTCCTGCTTAAGTGTGCAAGGAACCTGCTTGTTTTACCTACAAGTTTTCTGGTCATCTCCAGGGAGCTTTATGCTCGCCCACATTTTGGAAGATGGTGAATAGGGTAAGCCTGCTTACAGCATGCCTTACCTGCACACACCACCAAGATCAGAACACTTATAAAACACAGCCAGAATTTTTTTCATTTAGTTCAGAAAAGCTACTGGAAGGAAAATGTTAATTAATACAAAACGTCTGCCCTCACATCCTATATTCTGCATTTGAAGTAGTCAGCATGTCATATCCTATGCATTTTTTAAATGGTACAGAGGATTTGAGTCTGAAGTACAGGAACATAATTATATCCCCTTCTTCTTCCCAGCTTTCTCTGCAAGACTGCCTGACCCCCATGCTGATGTTCAACATCTCTCCTGGGACCAGAGACTCATTTTCCACAATTCTCTAAGCTGATCTTCACTGGATATAGATAAGTGTCCTAACTCCTAGACTACAGTCACAATACATCTTGTTTGGCCACAGAGCTGAAATTCCGTTCTGTTTACGCAGCAGTAAGACAGGAGGGCCCTGGGCTAGCTTATGACTTAATGATAGCAGCAGTCTCCAAGGAGACCGAGATGCAATCCAGAGAGGTGTCTCAGAGTGAAACGTGAACTGTACCAAGTCTCCCATTTACTTCACATCTTCTAATTCAGAACATGAATATTCCTATGTCACAGTTGGAAAAGCAAATACATGTTGTTTGCTCTACTATGAATGAAAGCGTAAGCAATTTTGTGGGCACTGCTGAGCTGTTAAATGATAAAAAGCCACAATATTAAGAAACAAATTAGGTTCTTCTAACTACAAAAAAAAAAAAAAAAAAAGGCTACAATTCACTGAATAATTCCATCACATGGAAAACCAAGTGTTCTTGCTGAAGATATCCAGAAGTAACAGAAGTAATTTATGGAATAACGTGTTGCTACTAATAAGTAAATCAAGTTAAATCCGTTTGCAGAAGCCGTTGTAAAGAAAAAAGAACACTGGCAACTGGAACCACACTCATTTGTAATCTAATCATTCAGAGCATTCCAATTAAAGGCCACAGAAAGCAAGACCTACATGAGCAGTGTGACATTAAGTTTGTCAGCACAGCTCACCGGAGCCTCCCATGCAACAGTACCGGTGTTACTCACAGAGGTGGATGAGCTCTGAGGCAACACCAGGTGCTGAGCCCCCATGGACTTGCACTGGGTGATTTGACAGAACAACCTGCACTCCTCGAGCCGAATCAGAGAGGAGCAACCACTCTCCCAAATTACCTGGCTTCTTTACTGGATTTCTACACCTGCACACAGAGCAAACGAGCTAAAATGAACCATTGCCAGGCATATGCAAATTTGTATCGCCGTGGAAGAAGAAAGCAAAAGGGGCCTTTCATGAGAACACCCTTCCCACTCTCTGCCCTACTAAAACACAAACATGCATGGACTTTGCAGCATCACCACATTCACTGTATTTTTACTCTTTTTCGCTTCACCTCGTCCTTTACTTTTCCCCAGACATTTCCCTCCTGAATTGTTATTCCATCTATACCACACAGGATGAAGTGTGGACCTCACTATTAAAATAAAACAGAGGCACAGGGATAAATAGAATTATCTCAGCCCTGCAAAGGTAAATGATCTTGTAAGAGACTAAAATGCTGTGACTCCAACCAGTTACTAGCTGGCACAGTCTAAAGCATTGATAATATACCTCCTCATTTTATGTAAAACAGCGTTTACGGATTGGCTATGCTTCCAAGGCACAGAACAACTTCACGTGTGGCTTTTCCAGATCTAGTTTCCATCCTTCAACTACCATACTCTGTCAGAATGTTTTAGGAAGTTTCTAGATTATCTGGTACCTTCTCCACAAAAACAGACCTTTTCCATTGACAGAACGTAACAGAAGTACAGCTATCACAACAAAATAAAAATAGCCCATTTTTTTCTGGAGTATAGTTATTCTCAGCTTTGAGTCTTCTCTACCACTAAAGTTTCAGTTTTAAAAGAGTGTTTAGGCCCTGACCTTCAGTCAAACCGACATTACACTTCAGTCCTAATTGTTCCTGTAAAACTGACCAGGAACTGCAGCTCAAACGCCACTACTTGTAGCTTTATCCTTCACGTTCTCAAGGCATTCCCTCTTGTAGGTTGTGTTTTAACCAAGTTTAGTAAGACCAAGTTAATGCAGCTCACATCTGCTCAGTAACTTACAAGTGTTGCTGGGTTGCCAAAACACAGAGCATCCAGCAGGCTAATACTTACATTTTTTACCTTTTGCATGCAGGTTTTCCACTTCTTTTCACTTTCACCACCAGCTGAGAAGAGGTAGTCTTTCTTCTGGACTATCTAGATGCTTTTTTTCTCGCAGGAACTTCCTGTTTCTCAGAAAAACTATTTGTTCCCTTGAAGTTTCTCCCTCAACGGGGCTGGATCCCTAAGCATTTCCTGAGTTTCTCTTCTCCAAAGTCATGTTACTGCCCTGGTCACTAAAGCAGTGGCCTCTCCTTAAGCCACACAAAGTCCTTCAACTTCTACACAGAACAATCTGAATTTTAGGCTTAGATTCAAGTTCTTTCCTCTTGGCAACTCTGCAGATGGCTTAGGTGTCAGGTTGTAGTACACTACAATTAAATAAAGACCACATCTCCTTTTCAACTCCTTCAAACGTAAACACAGAGCGGCATTACACAGAGGTTTTGAACGTAGCCATGCTCTCCTGACCACGTAACCATTACTTCAAACTGGACAAAAATATGAAACTCGACATACCATTTCACTCGAGTTCTCAAGTATTCCGGGTTACTCTGTAGGCTAAAGACACATCCTTTGAAGTAGCCCAACGTTATTCTTTGCACTTTCTTCAACTTTCCTGACAATGATGGAATGTTCTTAAACCAAGCTCATGCTCTACATGATGCCCTCATAAAACCTGAGTTCTCCTCCTCAGTGCAAGATGTTTTGAGTTTCATACCACACTTTTCGTGTAAGCTCTGCCTTCTCTACATCTTTATCACCATCCCAATGGTATCACCTTGACTAAGACTGCTACAGTAAGGGTAAGCCTGTAGAGCCAATGTAGGAATCTAACACCCACACTACAAACATTTCAGCATTTTGGTTGTCATTCTTTTGAAAAGTTCTGTTTAGGCCACAAAGACCAAAGACCTGTTTCTGTCTGGAATATATTTGATCTGTCCTGGCATACATCTTCTGATTCATCCAAAATGAACCAAATGCACACAGTTCAAGCCCATTTCAAAAGTGCAAACCGTAATGCAGCCAGATTCACTTCAAAAGAAAAGTTGATTCAAACAAAAACACTGAAGTAGACATACCCCTTGCTTACTGCATTTTTACGTTCCTAAAAACAATAGAAAAAAAAATACCTGATTCGCAAGATTTCTGTACCAGTAACTTTCCATGTCAAACTTCTTCTGTGGCTCATTGCTTAGGATCAATTTGCTGTCTAATTTCCTTCCACAAAAAGATCACCCAGCTAGTTGACCAAAGGAAGCCAGTCAATATAATCTTTCTGGGTTTTAGTAAAGCTTTTTATGCTGTCTTGCAGAGTATCCTTCTGGACAAAGTGACCCAAATACAGTTAAATAAAAGCACAATAGGATGGGTGAAGAATTGTCTGACTTGTCAGGCCCTGTGGGTTCTTGTAAATGGGGTTACATCAGGCTGGTGACCTGTCACTAGTGAGGTTCCTCAGGACAATTTTAGGACCAATCCTCTTCAATGTTTTCATGAACGATTTAGATGAAGGACTTGAAGGTTTTTTAAGATTGCAGATGAGCATGGAGCTGTTGACTCCATTGAGGGTGGTGAGGCCTTGCAGAGAGATCTTGACAATTAGTGGGAAAATCACCAACAACATGAAGTTTAACAAGATCAAGTGCCGGATCCTCCACCTGGAAAGGGGCAACCCTGGTTATACTTTCAAATACACTTCTTATACTTGGTTTGCTCAGCCCCGAGCAGAGCAGGCCGAGGGGGAGGCCTCATGGTGGCCTGCAGCTCCCTCACGAGGGGAGCGGAGGGGCAGGCGCTGAGCTCTGCTCTCTGGGGACAGCGACAGGACCCGAGGGAACGGCACGGAGCTGGGACAGGGGAGGGTCAGGCTGGGGGTTAGGGAAAGGTTCTGCACCCAGAGGGTGCACAGGCACTGGGACAGGCTCCCCAGGGCAGTGGTCGTGGCACCAAGCCTGACAGAGTTCAAGAAGTGTTTGGACAACACTCTCAGACACATGGTCTGATTTTTGGGTAGTCCTTTGGGGAATGGAGGAGTTGGGCTCGATGATCCTTGTAGGTCCCTTCCAACACAGATACTATATGATTCAGTGACATTCAGGCTATTGTTTAATCCTTTCCCAACAGAAAGAAGGAGGACATCAAAGGGCCTTATAAAGCAAAGGCCGAGGGAGTGCTCCAAAAAGAGTAGCACGTTTCCAACACGCTGCACTTGGCTGAAACAGGCCTTGCACGTTGTTTTTGTAATTTCACAAACTTTTTTTGAAGTTGGAGCAGCAGCCTATGAATATTTACAGACCAACCTCAAAAAGCCTAAGTTTTCTTCCTAAAGGACAAGAAAGACTGCTAAGCAGTTGCATCCTCAGGGCAAATCACTATCCACAGAACACTGTTAACAGCAGACTGAAACACACTCATATTCTCACTCCTGAGAGACATCTTAACTTGCAGAACCAATTCCATCAGTAAGACACACGAGACAAATGATTCCCACATGCTGAATCTTTATTGTGCGAATGTTGTTCAGAGCATTTATTACCTTTCATAGACACATATCCCCAAAAAAATTTGCATTAACAGTGGCTAGATTGATGGGCAATAAATCTATTTGCTAGTGATTTGCATGCATGTAGTATCTCTTTTGTTGCAAAAATCTTAGCCAGGAGGCCAGCCCAACTGACGACCACCCAGAATATGGAGATGTACATGATAGACAGACTGCCCACCCTCAGGCCCTTCATTCAAAACCATCCGGAATCCATTGGTCAGGCCCAGGTTAGCAGCACACTTCTTGCCAACAATCATTAAATGCCCAAGAAGCTGGAGGAGAAAAAAAAAAAAAAAAAAACACACAAAAAAGGGGAAGGGCAAGAAGGAAAAGAATGAGAGCAGAGAACCATTCAGAGAGGTCAGTTGGCCAATTCTAAGAAATTCAGCCACGGCTCTTCAAACTGCTGTCAGCCAACTCACATTTTACAAGCAAAGCTATAAAGCCTGACTAAGCATAATATAGAGGGGTGCAAAAAAGAGCTATGGATAACAGACTACATAAGTAATGCAGAAGCTAGATTTGCCTCATGGTTAAAGCCCCCATTTACTTCTTCAGGCAACGTAAGTAGTTCAGGTGAAAAAACTTCTGGTTCAGGTAAAAAAAAAAAAACTTCTTACCTTGTAAAGGTTTACAAAAATCTCTATACTTAGTGTATATAGCTAAAAATGAAGCATTCAGGAACCTTTTGCTTAATCTCCCTTTACTGACCTCTCACTTGCCCAAAACCCCAAGCCCTCCTCTCCATATTAAAGCACTACTTACTGTAAAATGTGGAAACAGACATCTGACTGTACTCTAAAACAACAATATATTTTGCACTACAAATCCGTACCCAGGGATTTGTTTTGCTTTAAATCGGTACTTTTACCGGGAAATCTTAATTCCATTCCAATTCTAAGCTAGAAGCAAAGAAATATGTAGTGTTTTATATACATGTGTAATTATAGCGTGAGAAAAGTACTTTACCTCTTTGTAACGTCAAGAGGAAAAGTGGGACAACCTACTAAATTCTGAAATATTTAGAGGTACAGTTTGGTGAGCGGAAAGCTTCAACAGTACTTACAGATTCATCAGAATCTTCTGCTTCAGATAACCTGACAATTGGCTTCTTAGGAATCACGAGGAAATGCGTTGGAGCTTGAGGTGAGATATCATGGAACGCAAGGCACTGGAGGAGGAACAAACAGGTGAAAAACAATTTACTTCAGAGAAAGGTAAGAGTTTAGGCAAATCAACATGCCCCACTGAACACACACACAGGCAGATGATCAGATATCCTAAGCATAAGTACAGACATGTACTTAAACATAAGTACAGACACTCAAATTTCTCCCAATTTCTACACACAAAATACCTGCTTACACGAACAGCGAACAATGATTTTTTAAAGTGCTACTTAAAAGCCGTTGTCTTCTCAACAAGTTAACAAGCAATTAACTTAGTGATTTGTCATCTCTACATAACAATAGCTGATGAGATATATGATGTCATCTCTACATAACAATAGCTGATGAGATATATATCTATAAAAATGTACATTTTTGCTTGTTTCCCTCTCTGATGTCACTCAAACAAATAGCAAACAGTTGCTAACCACATTCCATGGATGTCTGAGTACTGCCTTGGTCAGAGATGACAAGGCAGTTATGCAGTTGAAGCCGTACCACATTTCTGTTCTCACTAACGCCATGTATTTCAGAGAAAGATTATTTCATTGTATTAAAGCTGGACCTACTTCAGACATTCCCAAATTGAGGAACAGGTATCGCTTATGGAAAATCAACAGTTGTGCATATTAAGTAGTTCAATCCCAACTAAGTTTATTTAAGTACCAAAATTAATTCAGACAGTGCAGGCAACACCTCATTAAACCACATCAAATAAATCTCAATGGAAACATTTACCTCCAGAAGTGGGATTCAGGACATAATCAGGACAAGGAAACAGATGTTTACATGAAATTAGGAAGTTCCAATAGGTGGAGAAAGAGAAAAGGGAGCTATGGCTGCTTCAGCAAACAGCTGACAGTAGAATCCAGTCTCACTGCTGCAGCCACCACAGTCTGCAGATGCCCACCCTGCGCGTGAACTCTGCTGCTTGCTAAAAGGGCATCTCTGACTTACTCATCGCACTTCACAGCAAAACTTGCAGTAGTTACTGGATGAGTTATGCCCCAAGGAGTAACACGCTTAACATTCTTCAAAATGTGCATCTCCTAGATGCTTTCATTTATTTGTGAATCAGTAACGAATTTCGTGCACAATTCCAACTGTACTGATTTTTTAATCCTACTGAGACAAACAGTGTTAAACTGAAGTTTGACAGAGGCCATTGGGTCACCTTATCTTCCAAGTGGTGCTATCTTAAACTACCTTTAAGAAAAAGTCTGGTTTTAAACCTCTCTTAATAAACTGCTTGTTTCTCCTGAACAGAGAAGAGGGGTAAAAAAATAACTGGTAAGTAAAACTAATTTACACATAATTACACTTAAGTCTTACTTTGGATTCAGCATCTCCTAAGCAATTTTTCTGTTCCAAGCAGCACCCGTAAACATAATGCAAATGGTAAACTGACTCCAATAGTTTAATGAGCCTAAAACCAGTAGCAAATAATGTTTTGTGGGATAGAGAGCAGAACCAGTAGCTAACAAAAAGCAGTTGCAGAAAGCCTGACTGCACAGTAAATCAATTCTCACCTCAGGAAATTGTTTTTATTTTAGATGTGAGTGAAACAATACTGATAAGGCTTTATTCCAGAAAGACTTTGTACCTTTAAAGCATTTTTCTCTTTATGTTGATTAATGATTAAAATTCTCCCTTTAATCAATATTTTCTCCTTATAACCTTGAAACAGGTTTTCAGTATAATTAATGAAGCGAATTCAAGACTCGCCACGAAAGCAGAGCAGCATCCTATGCGTGGTACTTTGACAGCCGCGGACACGCCTAACCCTCCTGAAAGCCCACGGGAGCTGCATCTCCAATGCGATCTGACAAGAGAGCACCGTTTCACGCTACGCATCGTTATTAAGTGCACAAAGGGGTTGCTTAAGAAGGGTCTGCGGTCTAGACTGTGGATAAACTCTTACTCCAAGAGCAGAAACTCTTATTCCAAGAGCAGAACAGCCCCTCAATGCCACTTCATTCGAATAAATAAATAAATAAATAAAAGGAGCCCACGCCGGCTGCCAGTTTAAGGTCCCCTCCTCAGACCCAGGCCGCCCTTCTGGCCTAACCCAGCCGAGGCCTGTCGGCAGCCGGATCAGTCCCTGGCCGAGGCCCCGGCCCCGGGGTCGGCGCGGAGCGGCACCTGCTCGTCCTCGTAGATGATGTTGGCGGGGATCTCCTTGCGGATGATCTTCCCGAAGATGGTGTCGCCGCCAGGCCGCGCGGCCTGCGCTTTGCTGATCTCGTCGGACATGGCGGCCGCCGCCCGACCCGCCGCCCGCCCGGCCCACCGCGCCTCTGCCCCGCCGCCACGCCCCCCACGCCGCTCATTGGCCCGCTGTCACACCACCGCCGCCGATCCCGCCTTGTGATTGGTCGTTCCGCTTGTCTTTTGGGGATCGGGCACGCCCCTCGCCCCGCCGGGCTCACGGAGCGTGAGCGCCATGCGGCGCGGAGAGATCCGGGCGGCGGGGTGCGGCCGGGGGGAGGGTGCTGCGGCCATGTGGGGCGCTCTGATGGTCTCCGTGCGCAGCCCGGCTGGTGGGACTGCGTCCCGCTGTGAGAGGGGTGCTCGTAGCGGGTCGTGTCTGTGTCACGGGGATTCGCAGGAGAATAAAAAGCTGCTGTAGATGTCTCCCTGAAGGCCCTGCTCTGTTCGCAGGGGGTTCTGAGATGGAGACCGTGCGGATGCTGGCACAGAGCACACAGCGGGTCCTCGGCACCATGTGGTGGTTTTACACTCTGGGGTGGCTAAACTCCAGGATTGCTCCTCCAACTCCCCGTCTGCAAAGGGAAAGAGGGAGAAAGTATGATTAAAAGATCTCAACGGTTGAGATAAGGGCAGTGAGATCCCTTGTCAGTTACCGTAATGGGCAAAACGGACTCTGTAGTGAGATTTGAGACATTTATTGCCTATTACTAACAGGAGAAGCGAGAAACACAGAAAACAAATTAAAAACACCTTCCCCCCATCCACCCTCTTCTATCTCCTCCCCTCAAGCAATACAGAGGAACAGAGAATGGAGTCTGCAGTCAGTCCCTATCACTTCATCTCTGTCAAGGTCACTCCCTGCCCCTGCTCCCCGTGGGGTCCCTCCCATGGATGCCGTCCTTCCCGAACTGAGCCTGTGGGCAGCAAACTGCTCCAGCACGGGTCCCCCACGGACAGGTGGCAACTCCCCCCAGACCCCTGCTCCTGCGTGGGCTCCTCTCCACGGGCTGCAGCTCCGGCCCGGGGCCTGCTCCTGCGGGGGCTCTCCATGGGCCGCAGCCTCCTCCAGGCCACATCCACCTGCTCCACCGGGGGCTCCTCCACCCATGGGCTGCAGCATGGAGATCTGCTCCATGTGGGACCCATGGGCTGCAGGGGGACAGCCTGCTCCACCAGGGGCCTCTCCCTGCACAGGCCTCAGGGGAACTGCTGCTGCATGCCTGGAGCACCTCCTGCCCTCCTGCTGCACTCACCTGGGGGCTGCAGGGCTGCCTCTCACATTTTCTCACTCTTCTCTCTCAACTGCTGTTGTGCAGCAGTTTCTTTCCCTTCATTCAATCTGCTCTCCCAGAGGCGCAGTGTCACTCCCCGGCTTGGCTCTGCCCAGTAGTGGGTCCTTTTGGAGCCAGCTGGAGCTGGCTCTGCTCTGACATGGGGCAGCTGCTGGGCTCTGCTCACAGAGGTCAACCCTGCAGGTCCCTTGCTACCAAGCACTTGCCAGGTAAACCCAATACACATCACTGGCTAATGGCCTCTTGAGGTATCTGAGATGCATCCATCAAGCCAGGAGTTGGCTGAGTGGGGTAGGGCACATCTGGGAACCGCAGCACTGCCAGAACCTGAACCTGGAGCAGCCTGACCAGAACCAGGCTGGACAGGGCTCTGGGAGCTGGAGCTGGGCCCTGCGGTGGCATCGCTGTGGCAGCAAGTGACAGCCCTCGGGCTGAAGGGGGTTCTGGACCATGGAGGAGTGTTAGTGCACGTGGGGCCCAGACATCTGCTATCAGCAGCAAATCTGAATCACAGAATCACAGAAAGTCTAGGTTGGAAGAGACCTACAAGATCACTGAGTCCAACCTCTGACCTAACACTAACAAATCATTCACTAAACCATACCCCTAAGCTCTACATCTAAACCTCTTTTAAAGACCTCCAGGGATGGTGACTCAACCACTTCTCTGGGCAGCCTATTCCAGTGACTAACAACCCTTCTGGTTTAAGGAAGTTCTTCCTAATATCCAACCTAAACCTCCCCTGGCGCAACTTCAGCCCATTCCCCCTCGTCCTGTCACCAGGCACGTGGGAGAAGAGACCAACCGCCGCCTCACTACAGCCTCCTTTCAGGTACCTGTAGACAAACACCTTAAGTCCCAACATTCTGTGCCTCCTCCTTCTCCCCGGTTTATGAGCCCATCACAGGATGCAGGAGGTCCCCCTGGATCCCCCTCCCGGTCCCGCCCCGGCCCCGCCCCGGCCCCGCGCCCCTTCCGCCTCCGCCCCGTGCTCGCCGAGCGGGGCGGGCGCCATGGCGAGCCGCGGCCGGGTGAGCTCGGCGCGCATGCGCGGCGGGGCCGGGGACGGTTGCGGGGTCGGTGCGGGGTTGGCGGGGCCCCGCGCTGCCCCCTCCCCTGGGTTCGTAATTTACAGCCCGGGGGTGGAAATAATAGCGACTGGGAGCAAATAACGTGCTTAGTGGCTTTTATTGCTGGCGTTAATTGGGGGGTGAGGAAGCCTGGTGCCAGGGCTGGTGTGGGGCGTTAGGGTGGGACTGTGTTTCAGCGGGTGGCTGTGGGGCATGGAGGGGTGAGTCCATCGATAACCCCTGCCCCCAGGTTGTCTGAGGTAACCCTTACGTGACTTGGTGTGAAGAACTTCCCCGGGGGCGTGCAGTGACAGGTCCATAGCGCACACACAACACGCACCACCACCAAAAATAATACTGAAAAGCGTTGATCCAAGATTCAAAATCATCATAAAATGCTTCGTCTAGCTTCACGCGTGCACATTTGACTCAATCACAAAGTGGTGATTGTGTTACTTGCAAAGATAGTGAAAGACTATGGAACTGGCATAGTAAAAGATTGCTGTCCAAATAACAAAGTCAAACCGCCTAAAATGCATCAACAGGTCAAGAAATTTACTCGCAGAATCTCAATAGCATTGGTTTACTTCCCACAGTTTAAGCCATGTAGGGAACGTTTTTTTGTTGTCTGTGAGTTTTTAAGAGGATGGAAGTGAAAGGGAGCCAGCAGAGTCCACGTTCTCTGATTTCATACGCGGTATATCCTCGACATCAGGATACTTAATCATGAATTACAAAGTGCTGTACTCCACTGGTGTGAAGCAAGATTTGAACCTGCTGGTTTTTATAAGTTGTCCCTTAATAGCAATAAATTTATGGTAGTGTTATGTTATGGAAGCAGTACTAAACTGAGGGTTTTTATAGCTTTTCTCTCTTCTCTGTCTTTTTCTGTTCCTATGTCTCTGGATGAATTAAAACGTAGCCAAGTGAACAGCTGAGCAGAGGGATGAGAACTTAGATTAAAAAATCTAAAAATGTCTTGACATCTGGTGGAAGTAGAAGCATTCAGAGACACTTGCTGCTTCTTTCTCTGTCACTGAGAGACCGAAAAAAGAGGCAGCGCTTTTCCCAGGGCCCTGCCAGGATGTATTTACTGGCTGCTGTCCCATCGTTGGCCTTTTACCTCCAGGGGACAGGCTTGCTCGCTTCCCCAGTTTACAGATACAAAGCACAGTGATGGATGGATAAGAGAGGCATTTCTCAGTTACAGACCTGTGTTCCCTCTGTTTCCTCCTGAGAAATTTGTTGAATACAAACTGTGAGAAAACAATTCAAGATTATTGTGAGGTAATGAGAATTGTGCCTTCTAGTGGTGCCTCAACATAAGAGGAAGTGCTAGAAATAACTAAAAGGTGTCTCCTTAATGGTCTTTTTTGATACTTGTCACGATTGACATGAGGTCAGGAGTTTCAGAGGTTTTCTATAATTCATGACAATCTGCATGAATAAACTGCCCAAATTATATGCCTGTGAGCATAGTTTATCAATATTTTTGCTTTACATGCATAGCAAGATACGTCATCTCTACATTGTAAATCCTAATTTTTTGAGTGTTTGTTTCTAATGAATTTTTTTATTTGCCGATCTGGCAGTTACATTTAGAGAAATACTTCATTTTTTGTTGGTTTTGCCCCATTACCTGTAGAAGGTTATAACTATGTATTACAGGGAGAAATTAAAAATACTTTTTCTAATTAGTTAATATACAATTTTGAGATCCTTTGGAAGTTCACTTTCTTTACAATGGCTTTTAAGCGTGAGAATACTTTATCCATTTGCTTTTTTTTTTTTTTTTAAATGGAGAATATCTAGCAATGTAACCATGAAAGTCCTTGCACAGGTGTTCTGGTTCTGTTGTTTGTATTTTATATTGGCACAATAAATACACTTGCGTGAAAGTATTTTCAGGATTATATCCCCACCATGCCACATGATTACTTAGAAGTGTATCGCGAGTACTCTCTACCATCTCAGATTGATTTGTAACATCTAGAACCATCTAGGAATTTTATTTCCTTACATCTGCTTTGGCTGCAAGCTATTTGATCAGGAATTGAAGTAAAGCATTTCAGGTACTGATTTCATACCAGATGTCATACTAAAAGGCAGCAATGTGAAAGCCACAGCGCTGTTAATTGCAGCATGCTTGTTTTAACTAAGAATCTTGCTGGCAAACAAGCTAATCCTATTGATGTTGTATTGACAGGTTTTGAAGCTTTTTAAATTGCTACACAGAACCCGGCAAGAAGTTTTTAAAAATGATGCCAGAGCCCTCGAAGGTAAGATAGATTTTTGTGTGGTGGATGCTTACCTACCTCCTTGTGGAACTTCTCTGCGTGTCACATGCCTGAGTAAGATTATGCTTACAGTCATTGCCGTGTCTGTGGAGACTTGATAGGGCTTCTTTGTTAATGTTACAGGGATGCTGCTGCACCTGTGCTCTTTTTACTAAGGGTGTAAAAGTGATGAAGGGATCTAATAATACCTCCCTTTTCCAGAGGAGGTGATGATGCTTAGTATTGACTCGAGCCAATTCTGCAGCTCCTGTTTGTAATTAGCTGTGCTAACTCTTCTCTCAAGACCAGTGAGTATGTGAGGCAAGAGCCAAAAATGCAAGGGAAGGAGATGGGAGTACTTCTTTTTTTCTCAGTATTGGCCTATGCCTATTTTAAACAACTGTAATTTCAGTAGCAATCTTCCTGTCTCATCCAAACAGTCTTTTCAAGAGAAATAGCAATTGTATTCTGTTCTTTCTCTGAATTCTTTGCAACTTTTCCATTTTTGGAAATTTGGGGATTTTTTTTTCCATTTCTTGTTTGTTGTGATAGCATACAGAGAAGACAGGCAACATGAAGCCATGAATGTTCTTCATTTCTACTGACTTGTTAACATAAACAATACTGCTGTTGTGAGGGAGGATATGTCAATGCCATTTTATGAAAAATAGCTGGAGAGGAGAGAATTTATACTCGGACGTTTTCATTCTTTTGTGAAATGTGTATCTACATATTTTGTAAGAGAGAAGGAGCTTAAGGAGTAGGCAGAAGAACATACAAACATAAAACTCTTGATTATCTTTCATTAAATGATTCCTTTCTACATTTTATAGACAATTTTGGGGGAAACCTGTTTGTGTCCATAAACAGACATCCTTTAAGTTGAAATAAAAAATGACTGTTAAGAGTCAAGCTTCTGAAGGAAACCATTTCATTTTTTTGAACCTTGGTGATCTTCTGGGATTTTTTTAGCTTTTTTTTTCCACCCTCTTTCCTTCTCTTCAGTCCAACCAGAGCATGTTTAACTCTTAAGTGCTGGAGTTTGTCCCCTTTATGTATGGTTGCCCTTCAGGGGATAAATACTGCTTCTACAGTAACTGGCATTTTAGTAATGGCCTCTGTATGTCAGTTCTTTTTAAAGCTCATAATGCTAGATGAGCAATCAAAGCACTGTATTTTACTGCTGTACCAGTCAACTCAAAATCTGACATCACCTAAGTCCATGGAAATCTTGTATTAAGACTTTAGACTGAGTGCACCAGGAAGGGAATGATGTCTTTCTTTTAGGGGAAAGGGGTAGGTAGCCAAAGGAAAGCAGACACAAGCCAGGTTAACAGCCGCGAGGCAAATGTAATGGTCATAGGACTGTGAGCTTTGACAGTGACAAATACACGAGTATGATTTTTTTCACACTTTATTTACTTTGCTTACTTTGTTTAGCTGCAAGACAAAAGATAAATGAAGAATTCAAAAATAACCAAAATGAGACATCTGAAGAGAAAATAAATGAGGTATTTCTTTGCATGTTTTTTTTTTTTAAATGTATTTTTTTTTTTCCAATTTGAATAAAAATACGTATGAAAGGGGAACCTTTTACTTAAAAGATCTCTAAACCAACACAAATGCTTATTGAGTGAAAGCCAGGTGAGTCAGAAAAGGCTTTTCCATTGATCTTTTTACAACAGGGAGATCTTTTTACAATAGGGAGAAGGCTTCTTCTGGTATTTCAATAAGCTTATTTTGAAACTTAGAACAATATTAGTGTTAGTGTTTTATGTTGCTATTTTTCATGAAAATATTTGTTTTCCTTATAACACGCCTGAGCTTTGTTCACTTGAGTTTACGTGTTTCGTTTGTTGTGCAGAGAAGCACAGAAAGACAGAGAAGATTTAAATAATCTGCACGGTTATTGGCAGAGACAAGAAGTTATTTGATTCCTGATAACAAATGAGGTGGCTTCTTTAGTAGGAGGTGGAAAACAGGCAAAAGGTCATGACTATTGTAACTCAGATTATTTATACTACTGGGCCTTTTTGGCTTTTTGTTGTTTTTTGTTGTTGTTTCTTTCCTCGTGGTGCATTGAAAGGAATAGAGCATTGCATTACCTTTGTTCAGTTATTTTAACACATTTTACTGAGTAATTCTAAAATTCACTGAGGTGTGAAATGAAATTTCTCTGATAGCTATTACTATCTATTTGGAGGAATAATTTGGACATTATCATTCAGCCTTGTAAGGGGCCACATTTCCAGTTTCATTGGGTGATGGTGTGTAGCTCTAACACTGACAATGTGTTTTAAGAAAGTGCTTCCATCTGTCCCTTGCAGAAGTAAGTCTAAACCTTTCAAACTTTATAGCATTTCTGCTTGTTGTCAGGCCCTAGAAGTAATACTTCTGTGTTTATGTTCCAGGTATCTGCTTCGCTAAATTGTGCGTTCAGTGTGTGAAAGGTATACAGAAAAAATACTTGCTGTAGTTTTTAAATCTGTATTTGTTAGGAGTGGCAACCAACAAAATGCTTATGTAACTTTTTAAATATGGGTTAGTTGACACATTGATTTAAAGAAGTCAGTGGAAGAAATTCTTGACTTTCATCAAAACGGCAGTATCCTAGATCACCACAGAAGCTGGGTGTTACGTATATACTAAAGTGACTTGAATGCAGAAGAACTGAATCAAATGACTTACAGGACTTTTAAGAATCTGGAGAATTATTTGCATAAGCACCAGGGGAATTATTGTTCAGCTAAGAAAAGTAAATGCTGAGCAACCACTGTTCATTACTTTGCCAGAGTTGAAAGCTGCAATGTCTTCTAATATGATATCAAATATTAAAGTATGTACTGACATAAGGAGGTAGGAGTAATTGTCTGCAGTATTAGAATGTTAGATGCAGCTGCATCTACAGCAGCATTTTAGTTCAGAACAGGAGTGCACTTTTAAAGTTACCTTGGTTGTCTCCACTTACTGTCATTTGGCTTCTTTTGTGAAGCAGTCTCAGAACGCACAACAATTCCTTTAAGATGAAGTGGAAGGTGTGCTTCAGGAGCATGCAGTCTGGCTGCTAATGCACGTTGCACAGGGGGAACCAGAAGATACCTAGTCCAAACCCTTTAAAAGAGAGAGGGCACATAGAAATTTTGTGTAGATGCCAAGTCCTCAGCTCCAACTTGTACTTTGCAAAAATATTCTCCTGTTGGTACGCACTACTTCCTAGTGTAGGCATGTCTCCCAGAGCAACTCACTTGCGCTAATTCATTTATTTCTGACGAAGGTATCGTGCAAACAAGTACTACAGTTCTGGTAATTGCTCAGCAAAATTGGCAAGGATTACTCTGTTTATCCTTTTGATGAGGGAAGGACTTCTGGGCTTTTTGCCAAGTATTAATGCCTCTGCTAATCATGGTCCTCTATGTTTGTGTTTTTTTTTCATTAACCCTCAGTGTTCTCGTTGTATTTTGCCCCTATTTTTGTGTCCCTGTTTCAAGAGCAGAAATGTTAAAAGAACCAGCTTGCGCTTTCGTTAAAGGGTACTTGAATTATGCTATCGAGGCATTCACTGATATCTGTGATCATTGGAAAATTGTTAATTTTTGTGGTAATTGCATTATATTTTATTCCTTTGCAGTTTTAATTGGTTGTATAGATTTTATATTGCTGTATGCTGCTGAGCTTGTTTCCTTCCTCTCATGCTCTAGCTTGTATGTCAGCTTGTCTGGTACACCATGACCTCCAAAGTGAAAGCTATGTATAAATAGTAGGTAGCTTATTGAATACTAGAACTTTGGTATTTGAATAGCTCTCTAGTGTAGAAAATACCTTCAGGAATAATTGTGTATTGTTTAAATTACTCTTTTTTTTTTTTATTCTCCTTGACTAGCTTCTGAAACTAGCTTCAGATGTTGAAGTGATCCTCAGAACTTCTGTCATTCAGGCAGTTCACACGGATTCCGACAAAATACGTGAGTAAAGCTGCTTGCTTAAAGATGTTTAAAAATATTGTAATTTGCTTGGTTTTCAAGTTTTATATGTATTAGAGGGACAGAGAGGGCACAAGTCTGCCTCTTGTTTGTTTCCCTGCCTATACAATATAGTATAGTCTAATTTAACCAGCGGAAGTTTCGAAGATACAAATTTTCTACGCAGCTGTTTTTTGGTTTTGTTTGTTGTTGTTTTTTGAAATATGGAAGCTGGTAGAAGAGAGGCACAAACTGCCTTTAATGCCCTCATGGAGAAAAATAAGTTTTTATTGGTACCTTAATCATTAGGAGTGACAGCAATTAGCTAGCAAGTCAAGTTGCTTGTACTGGCTAATCAGTCAGTGTATGTCTGAAGGAATTAACCACAATTTCTTTAGGTTTTTGCTCTGCCAAATAGGTAGAAGCTGCGTGAGGAGAATTAACAAATGCAGTGTGTATGCTGCTTGTAGAATAGCTTTTTCTGAAGAGGATTGTTGTTTTCTATCCAAAACCTTGTTCTGACAGCTTAAGTTTCAGATTCTTCCTTGAAATATGCCACACAGTGATGACCTTGATGGAAAGGCCTATCAAATTCTGAAATATTTGCAAGTCCTCTTATCTTGTAGGCAGACAGAAGACAAACAGTAGGTTCATTTACACCAAACAGCTGTATGGTGGATTATAGGAGAAGTCTTCAGGTGTATACATCATTTCCTTTCTCATCTGTTTAGGAGGAAATTCTTCACTCAGAGGGTGGTGAGGCACTGGCACAGGTTGCCCAGAGAGGTTGTGGATGCCTCATCCCTGGAGGTGTTCAAGACCAGGTTGGACAAGGCCCTGAGCAACCTGTTCAAGGGAGGTGTCCCTGTCTATGGCAGTGGGGTTGGAACTGAATGATCTTTGAGGTTCCTTCCAACTCGAGCCATTCTATGAGTTAGTGGTGTCTGTAAATCTTTGTGATTATTTTCAGGTTTATGTTTGGTAAAGCATTTAACATTAGAATAGTTGTAATGATCAAGGGCAAAGATATGTCTAGACTGTGTTGGCAAAGATTCCACAGTGATCCTAGACAGGTGTCAGAAGAGTAGGAACAAAGCAAGTGCATTTCTTATCTTCCAGGTGTTTACAGCTGACAGCACCTCCAGAGCCAGGGATGTTTCTGTTTTAGTTATCCTCAGTGGATTTCTTTATCATGTACTTGCTTCCATCAACCCAAGCAAATCTCTTGCATCTAAGTGTTTTTGTCAGAGAATTTACTATGGTATGCATGAAGAATCACTTAGTCTAGTATGTTTTGAGTGAAGTCCTGCTTATGAATCACTATCCGTTTTCAGCAAGCTTCTCATGGTTTTTTAAGCCCCTTGTTGCCTTTGGTTTGTTTTCTTCACCTATGGAACAGCTTCTCTGTGAAACAACAACTGAACACGTGTGATCATTCTGTTGCTCTTCTTCGCATTCTTTCCAGTTCTCCTGTATGTGTTCAGGTGAGGAGGGCATCAGAGCTAACAGCAGTCATCAGGCTATGGGCAAATCTGAGTCTGAGAGTTTGGTCCAAGTGCTTCTTGAACTCTGGTAGGCTTGGTGCCACGACCCCTGCTCAGGGCAGCCTGTCCCAGTGCCTGACCACCTTTTTGGAGAAGAACCTTTCCCTTGTCTAGCTGTGTGCTGGATATTTTGTCCAAAAGGATATCGTGAGAAACAGTATCAAAAGCTGTGCTGAAATCCAAATAAATTCCATCAATTGGCTTCCCTTGGTCAGCTGAGTGGATGACCTTGTTATAACAGGAAATTAAACAGGACTTTCCCCATATAAACTCATGATGGCTGCATTATCTTTCAGGAGTTTTTCAGTAAGTCCTAAAATGATATTTTCCATAATTTTACCAGGTACTGAAGTGAGACTGACAGGCCTGTAATTACTAGGTTAATCTTTCTTGTCATTCTTGAAAATGGAACAGTATTTGCCAGCGTCCAGTAGACTGGGACCTCTCCAGACTCCCAAGGCCATTTGAAGATCATTGAGAGAGGTCTCAGGAGGCATCAGACAGCTTTCCAAATACTCTGAGATGCATCCCATTGAGCCACTTAAGACTTGCATGCATCCAGCTGGAGCAGCAAATCCTGCACAAGTTTGGAGTTGGCTGGGAATTTTTCATTCCCACAGTCATGGTCCTCAAAATCAGAGCTCAGTATCCCAGGGCCTATCATCAGTGTTGAAGACAGACACGAATCAAATATCTACTTTGTTTACATCCATGTTTGTGAGGTGACCATCCTCATCAAGTAATGGACCTACGTTGTCTCTGTTCCTCCTTTTGCTGTTACGTACTTTAAAAGTCCTTTTTGTTGTCAGCCACAGTGCTTGCCAGCTTCCACTTTAGCTGAGCTTTGTCCACACAGATTTTCTCCCCACCATGGCAAACAGCGTCTTTGTAGTCCTCCCGTGTTGCCAGACCTCGCTTCCAGTGGCCACACGCTTTCTTTTCCTGCAAAAGCTCTAGAAGACTTGTGCTCAGGCCAAGCTGACCTGTGGCCCTGCCTGCTTGACTTCTGACATTTTGGAATTGCCTGCTCCTGTGCTCTTAAGAGGCAGTACTTAAAAAATGACCAGCACTGATGGACTTGGCACAGTTTAACCAGTGATACATCCATGCAAGTCCTTCTGTCATTATACAACTTCCATTTTCTTAAGAGCATTCTTTGAGACATTTCTGGGAAGGCAGGCATGCTGGGGCAGTGCAAAAAGAGCTATCTAGAGAATGCCAACAGGGGCTGTAAGGCAGAATTTCCATCACCAAAAAAATTGAATCCAGATGGATTCATATTCAAATAGTTTATGTTTTAATACAATGTGAGTGTGTAGGAATAGGGTTAGGAAAGTTAGAGTCCACCTGCAGTTGATCTTGGCAAAGAACGTGAAGGACAGCAAGAACAGCTTCTTCAGATTTAGCAGTAGAAAGAGGAGGAAAAATGTGGGCCCACAGGTGATTAGGGCAGGGGACCTAGAAAAAAAGGACATGGAGTAGGACAAGGTATTCTGTACCTTCTTTGCCTTATTCTTTCCTCATAAGATTTGCCTTCAGGGGTCCCAGGCCTCAGATATCAGTGGAAATATCTTGAGCATGAACAACTTACTTTTGGTAGAGGCAAACAAATCTAGGGAACACTTAAACAGATGGGGTATAGAAAAATCCATGAGACCTGATGCAGTGCACCCATGGTGCTGAGGGAGCTGGCTGATGTCACTGCAAGGCTGCTCAACTGGGAAATTGCTGGGTGACTTGGAGAAAGCAAATGTCACTCCCTTTTCAAGAAGGGCAAGAGGGAACCTGAGAGACTACAGGCTGGTTAGCCTTACATTGATTCCTGGGAAGATGGAGAGCCAGTTCTTTTGGAAGATGTTTCCAAACATACTAAGAACAGAAGGGTGACTGTGAGTAGTCAGTGAAGATATATTAAATCGTGCCTGACAAACTTGATGCCCTTCTGTGTTGGAAGGGGTGACTTCGTGGGCATGGGAAGAGCGTTGATCATCGTCTCTTGACTTTATCAGGGCTTTCAGCACTGTAACATCATCATAAGAATACAGTGATAGAACTGCCCCTGCCTAATTTTACAGAATTCTTGGAGAAAAGGTGACGATAAAGTTTGCGTGGTAGATGGAAGTCTTTCAGAGTCTAGTACTAGCCAGGAAAACTTTGTCATCTAGGAGGAAATGCTACAGGGTGTATTTAACCTTATGAACACAAAGGATGTCATAATGTGGTTTCTTGCCTGTTAATTCTTTCTCTGTATTTATTTTGGATAGGTCTAAGCTCTGCTTTTTGCTATACTTGATATTTCTGTAATAAGAATAAAATAATAATTTCAGCCATCACAGTTTGAAAGCAATGTGTTTTGTGTGTGTTTGGAATATATATTGAAGTGAGAAATATTTAATCTTGACAGGTAGTGAGTCATCACGTAAAAGATCAGGAATGCTTAGAAAAGTGTAGAGCATTATGTTAAAAGTTCCTGGAATAAGAATGAACACTACTTAAAATTTCAGGCGTGGGTAGATATTCCTGCTTAATTATACAGAGAGAATTCAGTGAAGCTGGAATTTACATTTACACCTAACACACACACACACACACACACACACAAAACATTTTTAATTTTACACAATAATTCGTAGAAGTCATGGCAATGAAAAAAATCTTTGTGGCCAAAAGCAGGTTATAAGTCAAAATACCAAAAAGCAGAGATGAAACTAGATGTAGAGCTTGATATTGTAGTAGAAAGAGCAAAAGCAAATCTCCTTCCAGATAGACTATACAGACAATTATACTGTGGCAAATTGATCAGTGACAAAACATTAGTCCCTAAGTACCATTGTTTGAGCAGGTTTCTAGCGCATTTGTGTCTTTCCTAAGAACCCAACTGTGATTGGTCAGATAGGACTGTGATAGAGGCAATTCTAATATAACTCTTATTATAATATGAATGTCACTTGTAGTAGAGGGTGTGCCATTAGAAATTTTATGAAACCATATCCAGAATTTTAAGGGGGTTGAAGTAACTGTCACCACAAAGTTTGCTAACAGTTTATGCTGAGTAGCATGATTAGTGTGGTATGTGCCTATAAACGGGTGTGGTTTCCATTGCTGCTTCATTTTTTGAGTATGTCGTACTGCTGTTTCCATCCTTGCCTCTTTCTAAAGAAAAAATGTCTAAGATCAAAAAAAGGAAAAAGTTGGAAGTGGGACTTTAACTTTCAGTTCGGTCTATGAATAGCTGTCTAGAGGGCTTCTTAGTTTTATTTTTCCTTTCTGACATTGCAAGCGGAGTTTTGTCTGTAAAAACAGTGCTTAGAGCACTTGCATCTTGCAGGAAGTGGTATATTTTGGCTTGTTAACTTTGCTATCTTTTAACTTTACTTCAAGCATGTACATGATGAAAATAATCACCTTCTTTTTACTCCCTTTTGCTTTTTGGTACCTGCGAGCCAGTTGACAAAGGGAAGTTTGTTGTAGGAAGTGCCTCTGTAGGTAGATGAGACTGCTGAAGAAGTAAATTGAACAGGTATTCATTTCCAATACAGCTTTGATTTAAAAAGTTGTATTAGAGTAAGGTCAAACTTCTGATCCTATTTTTATTCTCTGTGGTAACTTCCATAGTGCTAATAGAATTTCAGCTATCTCCTATGTTGCTTTTATGGTATCATTGTGTATTACATGAGAGGTTTGGTGCTGATTTAGAGGGGAAAAAAAAAGTTATTTTAATTTGTAGATTCACGGGTAAGTGGCCTTTAAGAAGCTTTCAGTTGTCTTCAAGTGTATATGAAAATGTGTTTATGATTTTCTACTTTAGAATGGAAGAAATACTGTGAACTTGTCTTGCTCCTGAATGAAGTATTCTTTAAGTTACTAAAGTTAAGATAAAAACATTTAAAATCATTTGTAGTGTATCTTAAGGTGGCTGCTTGAGTTGCTATTAGCTGGCAAATAAAAGTAAGTGAATCCCTTTGAAAAGTTCACTTTTCCTAGTGTTTTGTTCAAGTGCTACATGTTTATTTTAGAAAATTTGTAGGTTGCTGTAATAGAAAGTGTATTAACCTATATGGAGTGAAAATGTGAAATACCTACATTTGGGCTGTATAAACTTAGCAATAATTAACTACTAATTAATTTTCTTGCTTCATTCAAAAAAAAAAAAAAAAAAAAAAAAGGAGAGAGTTTGAAGTGATTGGTTCCGTCACATGAAAGAAGAGAGGGGAACAAGAAACTAGGCAAAATATGTTTCAGAAGCCTACTGCTGCAGTTTGTTTCCTTAACTTAATTCATAATCCTTTGACTCTTTCGGTACTTTAGCTAACAATGTATGATTTAGTTACATCTGCTGTTTTTCTTTCTCTGCAATCCTGCATCTCTGGTCTTAGGCAGTGAGAACAAATATTGGTAAGGGGAACATTTTCCCTAATCAAATGATTAGGGTGACATTATGTGCCGCCATAACTTTAGAAACAGTGCACAGGGCAATGTTACACTTTCCAAAAAGAATTTGGGACTGCTGTGTATAGGCAAGTTTGTATTTACTGGTAAATTAGGTTGAACTTACTAGAGATAAGACATTTTCATTTAAGAGCTTGTTAGTCACGTTAGACAATTTTTTTTCCCCAAATGATCCAGTATGAGATATGTTACCCAGCGTTTTCCATTGTATTCTTTTTCTTTAATTTCTAGTGGTACGAGTTTACATTTTAATAACACATCACACATGCTACATATTCTGGTTCTTTTGATGTGCTGAGCGCATAGCATATGTTCAAAACTTGGCTTTTTAAAGGAAGGTTTAAAGGTTCTTTCAGTTGTTATCTGTTTGTACTTAGTATTTTTCAGTACTTTATATCAAATTCTGTCTTTTTTAATTTGTTATCTGTTCCAGGTGTGTATATCAATATGACTTGTCATAAAATTAATTATTAGTCTTTTCTCTGTAAGAGAAACAGAATTGCAAGTTTATTTAAAGGTCTTAGAAACTTATTTAACAGATTGCTATCAATCCACAAAGGCAAAAGGAACGTAACCTTAAGGAAATCAATTTTCTTTCTTACAGTACACGGGGTATCAGAATGTTTGTCATTACACACAGGCACACATGTACATTTGTACAGGTTTGCTATACGCTTAGCTGATGTCTGACTTAGTCAAAGTACAGCATTATGATCTGAACTGTTTTTGCTTTAGTTTGTACTGCTTGAGCAAATCCAACACGACACAGCTCCATCCCTTAAGGAAGAAAGGACAGGCAGATTTCTAAGAACTAAATGGCAAGAACTTATCAGAAACAGGTTAAAGTGATGTGTAATTAGACAAACCCTGACCTGATGCAGTTCTGTGAGGATACAGCAGGCATAATTGTCATTTGATGCTTTCTTTTTCTGTTGGCCTGTAAAGCAACTGTGACAAGATCATTGTTACAGATTAGATTTCAGGAGGTTGAAGTGGAGGGCTATGCCGAATTTAATGTTATCTTTGGGAATTGTTGAAGTAAATATAATCTGACTCAGGAGCGTTGAAATTGCCATTCTCTCTTGTTAAAAGCTATTGCAACAGTTTGACATTTTTTATGAATTATTATTGCCATAAAATATTTTCAGTGTTACTAAAAGGAAAAAGGTGAAGGAAATATTCTATCTAGAAGAAGGTAAAACTAGTATAAAACCAAAACCAGTTTGTCTTAGTTACCATGATGCTGCTTGTATGTGTACTAGAAGTTTAATTCTTGTTTTAGTAACCTCATTTTTTGTTTGTAAATGTTAAATCAACTTTATGATTTTCAGTAGTATTTGCCATAAGATGATATTCCTAATTGTTTTTTTTGTTGTTGTTGTTTTTGTTTTTGTTTTTAACAGTGCTCGTACCCAGGAAGGATCTGCTGCAAGACAATACTCCTTACCTTGATAAACCAACAAAAAAGCGTGAATCCTGAGGAGATTATGCCTTTCTCCCCAGCAGGATAATATCTGGTAATAAGACCTGTGAAAAACAGCAGTAGATACCTGTCTCAACTGTTTTTCAAATTTTAATTTTTATTATGGCCAAGAACATGGGCTAAAACCAAACCACCAATTTTACTGTTTGTTATGATATCATCATGGACTTATTTTCTGGAAGATATTAATATTTCCACAGAAGTTCGAGACACAGTTCCCTTAAAAGTACCTAACTATATATATATGTGTGTATATATATATATGTATGTACTGATGAATTGTGTTACTTCAGCCAGGAAGTTTTTAATTATGATAATTATCAGACGGAGATTGTTTGCTAGCAATCCAGAGTTTTTGGAAACTAAATGCAAGTGAAATGCAGTTCTTAATCCTGATAATATTTATGAGTTTATCATCAATCATATACTGCTTTGAACTAGTGAAAAACCATCTTGTGGAGCTTACCGTTAGGTTTATGCTTTGCCCCAAAAGCATGATTTCTGAAGTTGTTGTTAACTGTACACTGAAATACTGTAATGTTTGAGACTTGTTAAGGTTGAATAAATTATTCTGGTGATGCAGATAGGAAAGTGTGTGTAGTGTTTTTCTTCTGGCTCGCACCTTTGAACAAGCAGGGTTGGCAGTGTTTGAGTTTGTGGTTGACAGTAGAACAAGAGAATTTAACCATAACCTCACCTCAGGATATTGCTGTAGATATCAGGGTCTGTGAGTAATTTTGTTTTTGTTTATCATGTGATTACGGTATTATAGTAACATAATGAGGCATTTTCCAAAGGCAAGTGTCTTCTTACTTGCCTAGACTTGCCTAGACTGAATTTATGGTGAGTTTTACTAAGCCCTTATCAATTCATTTTATTTTTTAAAGAAAACTCTTTTGTTTCTCACTGAACTCAACATACAGTTTTGTTCACTGTCATTTTAATTTGAGCCAGACACACAGGGGAACACAGAATCTTCTGTTGAATCTGTAGCAGGTGCCATGGTAGGATGTAAGTGTAGTAACAGGCAGGAATGAGGTAGCCAAGTACTAATGTACTACACTGTTTCAGATCCGAATGAACCTATTTATTAAGTATCAAAGATGTCAATATTCCTGTGTTTTCTGACATATAAAACTAAAAAAGTAGTGCTTGAATCAAATCTTTCCCTCACATAGTGTGGCAACAGGGCAAGTGCTTTCTTTTTTTTAAAGCTATTGCCTCCAGCTGCCATGTGCAGCATAGCCAGCAGTGAATACATGTCAGTAACCCTCTTTCAAATGCACTGTTTTCTGCATCGTAGCTAGAAGTTAGCACACAAATGGTTGGAGATAGAATGAAATGCCTGCAGTTCTTTGGGTTTGCTGTGGTCTGCAGGCTGCAGTACAAAACAGATGTCTTGGTCTGTAGCGGATGTGCTGTTGTAGCCTCTTGTGTCCCTTACTTCTAAAAGGACAAGCTGTATTACACTTCGGGTTTCCCATCCCTCTGGAACTTGCCTATGTTAATCTTTTTTTCCTTAAGGAGCTTAAGAGAGGAATAGGCAAAAGAATAGAAGGTAGTTACACCTGCAATGAGGAAATAAAACAGAGCATTACCATATGTGAAGTGACCATTTTTTAAGCAGAAATAACTTAGCTGTGTTTTGGCAAAAATGACAAAATATCCAACCATTAAGGTATAGATGCTGTGGCATGCTGAAACTGTTAGGAGAGAATTCATCTCTGGTAGAGCCATTGCTTTGGGGTAGGGGAATAGTGTACTAATGATGTTACCCTCCTGATTTCATGACACTGTGTGGTTTGGGAGGTCTTTATTCTTTTTATAATGATGTAAAGTAGTATTGACCATTACCATGCAAAATATGTGCTGAAAACCTCAGTGCTGCTAACAGTAGATGGCAGTGTTTTGCGTGATGTTTGAAGAAACTGCAAGTGGGGAAAGGATTTGCATGTGAGTATTACTCTGCTATTGTTGTGCTGTTATGTGTTTATTAGGTTTTAATCTTTCATATGATTTGAAACGTGGATAGCAATGGAAATAGCAGATCTGGAATTCGATGGGCAGTTGTATGTTTCATTTTGCCTACATCCTGAAAACTCATAGAAAAATACAGAATGTTACCAGAATAACATGCACAACTGCTGAAAATAAAGGATATGATCAAAAAAGTTGTCAGAAATCAATGGTTGTAGGAGCAATTTTCCTTACACTCCTGTGCAGTTATGTTCATGGTTCTGGATATTAGCATTCCATGTTCCTGCATTCATGGGCAGCAGAGATGAACTGAATTTTCTAGTGCTGAGATGAGGAATATTTAATTGATAGACAAAAGACTACTGAAGTAAAAGAGCCTATTAGTTGTTTGTGGATTAGCTGGTTTAAAGGCTGGTTTCAAGTCTGCTCAAGGTAGCCATATGCTTAGTCAGAGTTTGATAGAAGAGTTGTCACCTCAGTGATTGTATTTAAGAAAATTCAAAGCACTTCAGTTTTTGACGTCATCTACAAGACGTCTGTTACAGACTTCAGCCCTGGTATTCTCCTTGTGAAATCTTTTTTGTACATTGCAGCTTTAGTGAAAGCATTAAATACAGACAAGCAATTTGTCCTGTTTAAATATTACATTTTTGTTGTTGTTCTAACCACCTTTGCCTCCCCTTTATTTAACATGACTTCTTACTTTTTTTTTTTTTTTTTTTTTTTTTTTTTTTTACTTCAAAAAAAGCAGTCTTTCAGCATACTCGTTGTACGTTTGCTCCAGGCTGAGATTCACAAAACAGAGTGACAAACTTAATCTGTGAATTGATTTCATTTGCGTGATAGGATTTGAGTTGAAGTCTTTATGGTCTTCAAGTGAAGGCGGCTGTACTAATTTAGCAGTGCCAAATTAATCCCTTTCTCTGTGCACTTTGGTAAAGGAAGCATTTAGCTGCTATTTTTACAGGGACTGTTGTTGTATACCACAGTGTGACTCCACTAAGAGTCGATCTAGAAGTGGCGTTAAAGAGTTTAATCTGAAAAAGTGGCTTGTACTTTCCCTACAGTGCTGAGTTCTTGAGCAGTTTTTCAGGCAATATGATACCAAAAAACCTACGACCGCTTCAGTGACTAAATCTAGCATTAGCTTTTTTTAGAGGTCTTGCTAGCTGAAGGTGCTGGACTGGACAGAATACTGCATGGACAGCATCATCAGTCATATTTGTATCATACTGGACCTGTAAATAAAGTAATTGAGCTTCAAGTACTGGCAGTTCTTTACGCTTCCTTTACAAAAGGGGAAAAAAATATTGACAACTGCTAAAAATAAAGGCTGACCAACTTACAGGAAGATCTGAGTCCTAGTACTTCCCTGCCTTAGATAACTCTTTCCAAACTAGACACAAATTTATCCTAAGCTCTGGAATTCAATAGGCTGACAAATCTTAGATCGTTAATTTTATTACTTACGGAAATAACTTATTTCACACAATGGACAAATTGCAACATGAATTCATTATTAAGGCTGGTGTTTTACAGCTACAAAGGTCTGATATTTTGATAACTCCAGTAGAAATCCAGTGATCTTTGAAGGCAAGTGTATGTTGCCAGCATGGGGTACTTTAAACTTGTGACGTAAACATCCGGATCTTTTGAATTCTGTTGGAAAACTGCACTGTTGAAGTGTTTATGGGAAATTTATTCACTTTTTACAAAGTTGATGTTTCCTGTGACTTTGCATTTTCTTCAACAACAGTAAATGCAGAGAGAAGAAAAGAGAGGAAGGACATATCTTTATACTTCAGTAAATATCAGTAAGTTTAAATTTAAACAATCTTTTCTTTTTATAATCCTTCAGCTTTCCATATCACCTACCCAAAAGGCTATGGCTTGAGTCCAGGACTGGTTAGGATTAAATAAATAGCCTGTGAAACTAAGGTCTGTAGAAGCCAGGAGGGGGGATAGCATTCCCTACATTAAGCCATAAAAAATGGAAACAGTTCTCCTGTTACATCTGCTACTGTAGCAGTTGCAGATGTAACTGTAACCTCCTCTCTGAGGTCAGTGGTTTTATGCAAAGGTTGATTCACCTGCCCCTGAATTACACTTGCCAGATGAAAGACATCTCCGGAGCTGGGCATGAGAATTTTGTTGTTCTGCTGTCCCTGCAGTAGAGCCCTGGTAATGAAAAAGAGCGGAATAGGAGCTGTGCAATACTCTGTACCTTTTCCAGAGAGTGTGTAAAGGAAGAAAATCAAAAGGTCGTTACAGCACTTCCTTTCTAAGTGTGTATTTAGGATAAAAACCTTTGTTCTATTTGCTGTCCCCGTGCAGATGAGACAGCGTTGATGTTCCTGTGAAGATTTCTATCTTTCCATTCATACATTTTCTGTTTGGAAAGGCCGCGTTCAGGTTTTGTCCCACGCGTAGGGACAAACTACAATAAGCAGAGGTACAGCCTGAAGTCAGTTTTTGGTGGGATTTTTGGAGAATCAGCACAAACTCAGACTGTGAGAAAACAAGTGGTTTTAAAGAGAAGGGACAAGTTTGCACTTTTCCCTGTCAGCTGTGTCTGACTGTCACAGCACAAAGGGTATGGCCTTCAGACTGTAATTTTTTGGGGTGTGATTTCCACGGCTACATATGTAGTAAGCTTTATGCAGCAGTTTGGCTGAGATGGTATAGTGGAATTAAATAGATTTTAAGCATGTAAGGTAGTAGAAAATTCAACATGGAAACTTAATGTGGGACTAGCGCTGTATCAGTATGTCCCTAAAAAGAAAAAAACCTCTAGAAACTGATGTTCATTGCATTGTCTTTAATGTGTGTTTAGAGAAATCATGGAGGGAGGCTTCAGGCAGGCAGAACGATGTCAGGTTCGCTGCTCACTACTGTTTTGCTTTAGCTGCCACATACAAAGTCTTCTTAAGGAACTTCTGACTACAAGGGCAGAAGACCCAGGACAGAGTTATAAAGGGTGTGTTACCTGGCTTTGTCAGAGTGGAAATTTAGGTTATGATATACCAGTTACATTAAATGACAAATCACAAGTGATGTCATGCGGTTCAGCATCCTTCCCATTCCCCTGTAGTGGATTTGTAGTTTGCAATTCTGCTTTAAGGTGAATTTTAGAATTTCTTTCACAATTTGTAACCACATTTCACTGATATGTTGTAACCATAATCTCAAGAGATTGAGGCCTTCACAAAGTAGAGAGCTGGGCAATCAACAACCACATTAAGTTTAAGAAGAGCAAATGTCAGATTCTGCAGTTGGGAAGGCGCAGCCCTGGCTGTATGTACTGACTGAGGGATGAGAGGCTGGAGAGCAGCCCCACAGAAAGGGATCTGGGGTTCTGGTCAGTGGCAAGTTGAGCATGAGCCAGCAGTGTGCCCTGGCAGCCAAAAGGGCCGACTCTACCCTGGGGTGCATCAGACACAGCACTGCTAGCTGGTCAAGGGAAGGGATTGTCCGGCTCTGCTCTGTGCTGGGCCAGCCTCACCTTGAGTACTACTGGGTGCAGCTTTGGGTGCCACGGTATAAAAAGGACAAAAAACTGATGCATTCCATCATCATTCAAGGGCAGAGGACCCCAAAAATGCAAGGAAAAAAGGGTGTATATATTTAAAAAAAAAAAAAAAAGGAAAAAGTACATAATACGTTGTTTCTGTGATCAAGAAATCTTATAAAGCTTGCTACAGATTTCCTCATCATGTTCTTGTACGGTTCCATTTATTCAGGACTTAATTTTCAAGCAGATGAAGTGGTTACCTAAGCAAGTTACTTAAATACACATTAACTCAAACCACAGAAATTAGGTCAGGTGATCTCTGAACAACTTCTAAATGCCACTCCCTCTACTCCATGTCAAAGAAAAAATAAATAAGGAGAACTGAATTTTAAAGAAAGAAAAAAGCACAAAAACATCTGAACTAAACTGCCTGTAACATCTGGAACAGTTTTAAAATCAAAATCCCACTGAATAGTAGGAAAACTACTTTTGTGGGAGTAATGCAAATTTTAGCAAGAAGAAAAGAATTATTAAGAGTTTTCTTATTTTTTGAATTATTTAGTGGACTGTTTTATATTTGGAAACCACTAAACGTCAGTGAACAAAGGTGCAAAAACCTACCATAAATATTTATTAAAACAGATCAAGGAAGAATGTTTTATAGCTTTTCCACTGTGAAATTAGGAACAAACAGTAATTAGCTGAACAGTATTTTTTCCAAGGAAGTGTCTATATGCATAAGAAATGCAGAGGAATGAGCTTTAGTTTTGGCTGGTGTAAGACAGCATGCTTTTGCAGTGTGAATACCCTTGAAACGCATGCCTTTAGAAAGAAAGGTAAGACTGGGATGGTTTGACATCCTATACCTGGGGCTGAGAGGGAAGAAAGAAAATACAGGCTGGGTATTAAGAAAAACCTGGAATGTTCTCACTGATGGCAATTAGAGTCTGCTCAGCATATCTTTGTAGTGAAGTATTGCCTCCAGGAAAGTGGACACACTTCTTATCAGGACATTTCAGGTCACACCTCCCACAGTACTAAAACATACACAGGATGCACATTGGAATGAGTAGGAAGGACGACTCATCTGGATGCTGGACAAATAATAGGTTGTACCATCTATACTGTATGTATGTTAAAATAATTTAGAAGCAATGTGCTCAACTGGAGTGGTGGCACCAGCAGCTGAAAGAAAAAGAGATTGTTATGTCTGTACCATCAAATGGAATGGAAAGGAAAGGAATGGAAAGGAAAGGAATGGGAAGGGAAGGGAAGGGAAGGGAAGGGAAGGGAAGGGAAGGGAAGGGAAGGGAAGGGAAGGGAAGGGAAGGGAAGGGAAGGGAAGGATTGTGCTGCACTTACTTAATTGAGAAGGAATATAACCCTGTGTAATAGTAGACTCTTGGTGCCCATAGCAGGAAATCTTCCTGCCAGGTGACTAGGATGAAAACTCTGAGCCACCAGTCTTCTTTTTTCATAATAGTTTATTTATGAACATTGTGCGTTTGACTTCTCCTACACGTGCCCTTCAGGAAGTCTATGTCATTTTCACAGATGCTGTCAAGTGCTATCTGTTAACATTGTATTAACCTGGGTTATCTAATCCTTACCCAGCAGATGGGTTCTGCATGTTCTACCCCTGAAAAAAAACTCAGCTAGAAATCTTCAGCAGGCACTCTGCTGGTATTTCCACCAAGCTAAATGTGTGGGAAAATGTGCTATATCAGTGGAAGCATTCACATGCTTGAGGTTCACTTAGTAGCTGTTCCAGGGCTGTGAGAGGATTTCTTCTAAAGGCTGAAGCTCTGGTTCTGCTTACCTACCTAATGTTGGCCCATGGTAAGCTTTGGCTTGTGTACTGTAATTACAGCAGTCTTAAGATGAGATACAGAGGTTGATGGGTTTTTCTGCCTCTGCTGACCTTCAAGGAGTTAACAGCAGCATATTCTATGCCAGATGGCAGTATATGCAACATGTAAATCATATCCCGAGTCCATTAAAACCAGAAAGGCCAGAGCTTCTTGTGCCCTATCTTTAACCATCAATCTCACGACAAGGAAGTAGAAAGACTCTGAATGGAAATACAGGCTTACAACCCCAGGGTGTGTAGCCCTCAACCACGCCATTACTGCTGCAGTAATGGGCGAGGACTTTTACCGAGGAGTGTCTTAACCTCCTTAGAGCATGACTTTATATGAAAATTCCAGCAATGTTGCATATTAGAGTATGATCTGGTCAGTGTTTAAGTAAATAAATGTTCTTGCTTATATAAACAGCCCAATAAAATGCAGTGCCTAAGTGCTTGCAGAACTGGCAGCTCATTCTGTAGTGGTAGCTTGCCAGGGAAATAAGGAACTTGGGAGCGAATCTCCCCTGCCTTATGCACGGAAGCAATCTCATTGAATTCACCTCTGCACATAAAGCAAGTAGGATGTGGCACAATCTTCTAAGTGAGCCAAGCTCATGTACGCACTGGGTACCTTTGGGTAAGTAGTAGGCTAAAAGCAATACAGAAGTCAAAAGAAAGAGTGTGTGACCACCCTATTTCTGGACCCATTTTAAATCTCCACCCAGGAGAAGATTTGTATAGATCTTCACCATGGTGATTGGTTTATTTTCAGAGAAGAGCTCTGTGGCTTGTATGTTGAGTTTTCTATCTCTACTGACAAGGCAGCTCTTACCAAAGAAGCATATGTGGCACTGTTAACTATATATATATGGGATTGTAGCAGTCAAACAGGATATAGTCACTGAACCAGCTGCAGAGGACGCTAATAAGGCCATCAAGCTTTCTAACCTGCATTTACATACAGCATTTTGTTGTGAAGCAGTAAGAATGTCAAAGAAATTCAGCAAAGGTGCAGTGTGCTGAGTGCTTACACAATCATGCTGCTGTGAACATGCTGCTTCAAAAAGCAAAGTTAAATGCAGCTTCAGTTGTTTCATCTTCTTGGCTTGTTGTTCTCATCTTTGTGCCTTTAAGTATAGGATATTAATGATTTTACAGATTCTACCTGACTGAAAGAGTGATTTTAAAAATATGTTTGGTTTTTTGAGCAATAAATTTAACATAATAAAGTATTCTAGTTTTCTCTCCATTGGTGTACCTGACCATTCTCAGATAGCCTTAGAGGGATATGAACACATCAAACAAAAGCATAGGTGTTTTCTTAATTTCTTAAATGTGCATTTATTATATGTAACAAGATATCCTTGTAGAAAACACAGGAAAACTGAAGATGTGAAGGGAGGATTAATCCTTGGCTTTCCAGCTATAAGCCTGATTTTAGAAGGGCTCTCTCAGAGCTTGAAGTGACAAAGTTTTCTGACCAATTCCCAGGGGCTTGAGGAGGGCAAGGGGGCTGTGGGAGGCAGGTTGTGCTCCAGGGCGAGGAGTGGGGCCAGAAAGATGTCAAGTTTTTCTGGAAATATGGGAATGCTTCTTGGTAGCTCTCCCCAGACCTGTGGAGATCCTCAGTAATATGTTCCAGTGGCGTAAGGGTTTCCTGCTTGGATTTTCTGTCAGTCAACCCAGGTGAGTGCAGCAGCTAGAGGATCAGTTAGGAAGAGATGATTATGTGATGATACTAACCACAGAAACTCCTGTTTATTTTCTTTCCTCCTTCAGTGATCCAGCAGCCTCTGGGCCCTTGTAGCCCTTCTCATTGCACAGCCAAGCTGCTTGCAAGCCACGCGTGACTCAGGAAGCCCAGATTTTCCCCTGCTGTTGCATTAGGTGTCAGCAAGTACTGTTTGTAAATTGCAAATGCTGTGTGATTTACAGATTATGGTGTTTGCATTCTGAAGCCAGCATACAGGGTGAGGACCAGATGCAGCCATTTCCCTGAAGATCTCTTCCTTATTCCTCCCTGATAACTCCAGGCTAGAAACTATTTTAGGGTAGGGGTTGTGTCTCTTTTTTTTATTTTTAGTATATTCTGTTCTGGAGGCAAACTGCCAAAGGGGTTGACTGCATTCTATTTTGAATGTCAATAGCAAGAAATTAAGCAAAAGAAGTGCATATCTGCTAGGGTTTATGCATGTTGCGACTGAAAAACTAGTTACCCTAAGTGCATCAGTGGAGGATTTTTATTCTCGTCTCGGTAGGCCAGGTGTTGAGGGCAGAGTTGTAAGTAATAAATGGACAAAGAAAGTAAGAAGAAACTATGTGTAAGGTCTCAAAATGTGTAGTTTGTTGAATTTCATTATTTAGTGATATTTGTCTACTTCTTCATTGTCTCCAAAAAGATTAATTTAGTGTTCAGACCGTGCTTTGCAAAGTCAAGAGCTGCTGCATAAATTAATAATGATTACGATTATTTACCATTTTTAACAAATGTCAAGGTGAGACCTTAAAATGCAAAGAAAGGTATGATCACTGCTTTCAGGAGATTATTAATTAATTTAAAATGTAATGCAACAGAGGCAGAAATGGAGCTGTGTACAACAAGAACTTGACCTGACTGCTCAGCCTAAAAACAGAAAGTTTTATTTTAGGACATGTACATATATTCTGTTAACAAAGTCACAGGAACAGAGATTTAAATATGAAGTAGAAACAGGAACCTAGGGAGATATTTTCTTAAAGAAACAGCAAAAGAGCAGAGATGGTTTGGGAGAAACTGAGGGCAGCAGCTGAGAAAGCCGTGACACGAGGTTACCACCCCAGCAGTGCGCAGGGTAAGCTGCGGCAGAGGCACAGTCTCTGGAGAGGAGATGGCTTCCACCTGGCTTGGAAATGGATGCAGTGAAGAGGGTCAGATGAGTAGGCTGGTGGCCCCAGAGAACGGTTGCAGAATCTGCTTTATAGGCTAAATTGCACTGGGGAGCCATAAAGGACGTTTAATTAATCGTGGTAGTGAGCAGTCGGAAGTGATACTCAGTTTGGTTACTAGGAAAGCAGAAAGACAGCAGGTCTTAACATCTTAATTACAGAAAAGATGTGTGTTTTATTTCTTCATATTCTGCTTATAGCAATGGGTAAGTGTTTCAGATAACATCTCCTCTCTGGCCGTGTTAATGTAGAAATACTGCACTGGTTGTGACATGGGACTGTTTTGAATAGAAAACAGGAAATTAATCTCTGATTGAGATCTGTTTCTTATCCCTCTTGTCCTACTTTGAAGTTCTTACATCTGAAGTATTTTCCCTGCGAGCACAAAGCTGTTTTCACAGGAACAACCCCGCTCCCTCTCTCCCTTCCTCCCTCGTGGAGATGAGCCTTGGGTTCGCTCTCATGGCCTGTGCTAACCCACCCGACACCACCTCCTCGGGGCCTGCAGGGCCCATCTGTCTGTTGGCATGGGGGCACCAGCAGCATAACACAGCCTGACCACGGCCTGACCACACTGTATGAGCCCAGACTAGATACCACAGAGCTGCCAGGTTCCTGGCTGAGCAGGGCTGAGGGCTGTGAGAGGTGGCTGGGACACGCTGGATGTTCCTCAGCACTCAGGCCCATCCATGCACCAGTGACAGCCAAGAGTAGGAAAGAGACACAGGGCAAAGGGGTTTGTTGGGATAGTCCTGTGGGAGGGGGGATGTGTAAGTGATCAGCAGCTGTGCAAATGGCTGCAAGACATAAATGGGTGCTTCTTAAACCGAGATAGGATGTGTGACACAAGTAGCAGTCAAAGTAGAATAGCACCTGTGCATGGCTTGCTGCAAGCAGGCCTGTGAATGGGGGCTAGGAGAAAGGAAACGACTGTGGTGATCTGAAGGAGTTTTCCTCAGAGGAAGTATCTCCTCCTTATGAGAGGAATTAGGAGGGTGGCCCGCAGAGGGGATGGATGAGGATGCCTGTTTAAAACCCCCATATTTCTCCAGGCACCCCAGGAGCTGCCAGTTCTCCATGATGACCTGCAATGCACAGCGGGTGACTGTCCCACTAATGTAGTGAGAAGAAAACACCCACCTGGCCCCTTTATGTGGCCTTCCCCTGACAAGTCAGCAGGTCTGGGACCTGGGAGAAAGATCTGCAGGAAAAGTTAACATCTGGGACCAGGGTTTTTCAGAGTGTGAATCTGGGATAGTGGTGGGCACAATAGTGGTGAGGGAGCAAACTTTGATACTTTTCTCCATTTTTCTTTCTCATTTTTTACAGAAAACTGTATCTTGTCTTGTTCCTCTTTTGTAATCCCCCATTTTAGTATCCTCCTCCACTATATGAAGAGGCCCAAGTATAAGGCCATGAATCTGGTACCCATGTATGTGAGTACCCATGTATGTGAGTGTATATACACACAAATATGCCTTACACATCAAAAGTCATGCTTCCAGCACTATTGTCATCTTGTCATATATTAGTTAGACTTGACAACGTTATTTTCAAGGTGTTGTTTTTTTGGTGTTTTTTTTTGTTTGTTTTTTAATAGTAAAACAGTAGTATTTCTAGGGCTTTATGCATGGAATAGCAAATTTGGGAGCTGAAGAGTACACCCATAGTGATCCAATACTGTTCTTTTTTTTTCTTTTCTTTTTTTTTTTGCCACTCACAGGATGAATTTAACGTATAAATCACTCATTAAAGTTGATTCAGTGAGAACTGTAGTTCTCTAGTGAATTACATACATCCTCACTATGCTACAAAATGTACCTTTTACATGGAAAATACCTTGAACAATAAATATTTGGCAGACAGGTACTATCTAGAATAAAGTGCCCACAATGACACTGCAATGATTACATGAAAGATATGCTGGAAGTTTATAAGTCACTTTAACAGTTGTGAGATGTGCTCTTTGGTGTTGTACACTTCTACAGCATAGACATAAAAAACATAGCATGTTTGCATTTGGCTTGTCCTAGCAGAAGCTCTGAAAGTTACAGTTACATTATTAGTAAAATGGTTATTTGCATATACATATATAAGTAATTCTTGAATCAATCAGCCATCAGACAAGACTTAGAGGGCTTGTTCACAAACTAGATTTCTTATGTGATTGTTATTAATTGAATGCTTCTTTTTAAAGTTCCCTCAGCTACAGCTGTGGACATTTTCAGGTTGAATTCAAGTCCTCTAGTGGTAATAGCAGTTTTTATGGAAGTTTTAGCTAAACTGGTACAGCTGCAGTCAGAGTTAAGCCCTGTTAAGAGAAAAAAAATAAGGGAAAATAAATGAACCGTAGACCTAGCCCCTCCCAGTGGTCCTCACAGCCTACATCTCTGTTTAAAATTATCATAGCACCTATTTTGTGGAGCTGATAAAGCTTGCTCTTTGGCCCTGACTGCCTGACCCCACAGAGAGCTATTATGTACATCTGTGACATAAAGATTTTCTTGCTTACCTTGTATTACCTTGTGGTGAATTGAATACTGTTCAACAAAAATAATTCTGTCTCAGTTACAGTATGAAGCAGTGTATCTCTTTCCCCTATAGCTGAGCTTGAAGAAAACCTAAGTTTTAGACTATTAGTTTTTCTTCATGCCTGAAACACCTCGGGAAAGAAAGGATTTCATGGTATTGTAAAAGCTGTAGTCAGAATAGCTGCCAGAATCCAATGACTCATAATCAATATTAGCAGGAAGGCATGCTTGATGCAAAGGAAGCATATGGGCAGAGGATTAAAATAAGACCACTAAAGGTACTAACAGAAGTCTCCATATATAGAAATTGGTGGTAATAAACACTAACAAAGTAAAACTTAAATAGATGATAAAAAATTAAATATATGACTCTGGTGAATTAGATGTGATTCCTTCTCTCTTTCTTACTTGCCTCCCTTCCCCAGCGTAAAGAACCTCAGTAAGTCCTAGGCTGTTCAGTGGAAACATTCCTGTTTCCCAGCTCCCTTGAGAAAAGACTAGAGGCATCTCCCCAGCAGGACAAAGCCGTTGCACCAATGGATGTTGTACTCCTACATTTTTAGTAGTGGAATTGGGATTGTACCCTCAGCCTTCTCTTCAGTACCTGAAGTGAGCTGTGTGCTTAGGAGTGGGGCTTATAGAAGCCATCATTAGTTAATTCTCAGTGTGGGACTATATAAGCAAGAAACAGGAAAAAAACAAGTAACAAGATTTGTCTGTTCCTTTCAAGTAGGTGGTTTTCTGTCTTTCATGGGGCCTCTAAGCATCTATCTGCCTTTCCTAATCCCTTTTCATAAACCACTCCTAATACAGATCAACATTCTTTTTTTATATTATTATTTTTTTAAATGGCCAAATTTAAAAGTATCTGTTCAACCAGCTGTTACCACCTAATGTTTCAGCATAGTGATATAATACAGTGCATAAACCACTGAAACCCATTCTTTGCTAGTGTCAAGAAGTGCTTCAGCAGATGCGTGGGAGAAAAAAAGATCAGTAGAGGCTGGCTCTTGTGAAAGAGGTTCAGAAGAGAAAGGGAAAGAAAAGTAATGAGTGACTACAGTGAAGATTCACAGAGGAACAAGCATCTTTTCTCACCATCAGTGCCTACTTTTAATCATAAACACTCCCTGAGGCCTCTGTGTGTTTCTTGACTGCAAAAAATATTCAAATAACTAGCCAAGTTTCATACATCCTAAAACTGACGTTCATTTTCAAGACCTACCAAATATGAGCCTCAGGTCATTTTAATAGATTAAATCCCTGAAAATAAATAAATAAATAAAAATTGCTTGTACTTCTGTGTGGGGGTTTTAAATTAATCCCTGTCACGTTATTATAATACACTTGATAACAAAATTGTTTTCTAAATAACCTTCAGGTGTACAAACCCAGGAACCAGGTTCTGCAGTAAAGTGACTTCAGACCTCCACAGGTATCACTGGCCAAGCAACCATGGCCACCCAGCTGTCAACCCAGGTCACACCAGGGCTGTGTCCATCCCTCATGCTGTGCTGAGTTCCTAGCAGGCTGGTGAATAATTCCTGGCACTTGCCAGGATGCTCAGTCCTCACAAGTTGCAAAGGTACTTTGCAAAATGTCAATGAGCAAGCTGGGGAGGCATTGCCCTTCTCATTTCACAGGTGGAGAAACAGATGCAAAGGGGTTAAGTGTTTTATCTGAGGTTTTGCAGGAAGTAGGTGGCAGAGCTGAGAATCTAGTTCAAGACAGGACCTTGGCCTAGGTGATGGTTCATTTGGAAAGCATCTCAATATGCTTTTTTGTATGTTAGAGCTATACAATTCCAACTAAAGGCAAATCATGAGAAAAGTTTAGTTATAAGAATAAGGCTAAAATTTACAAGAAACTAGAGGAGGGTGTTCACTGCTGAGAGGAATACAATGTTGAGTAAATTGGGAGCATGAAACGCTATTACTTATGACTTCTGCAAACAGACTTTGTTAAATTGGTAGTTGGCACAAGTGATCTACTGCTGCACTTCCAGATATGGGCTTAGTTTCCCCAGGGCTGTCTTACATGCGTTCATGTTTCAAATTGTATAAACTACGACTTCCTGAAAATAAAAATAGCTTTGTTAAACTTAGACTTTCAATAAACTATGTCAGATTACACAAGGAAGGAAAAGTATTTATTTGCATAAGAGAAGTTTCTGGCTAGTGACAAGACTTAAAACATAAGCAATGTCCTGAGATTATTCTCACGTTCACCAGTTTAGCTCTGGATAGAACGGATGCTCTTTCTCACCACACTTCACTTTCTTCTCACACTGAAGGTTTTAACCTTGATAAAACCTAAACCCTACATCCCAGTTATTCCATCAGACAGAGAATTTGAGCAACATGGAGCAGTAGCAGCATTTCTTATTTTCATCTCCATGTAGGCTACAAGTAGCTCTGTGAACAGCCATGCTGAAGATAAATTGAGCTGCTCCCAAACAGCGGGTTAAAGAAGAATCCATCTTTCTAGCTCATGAAGCAGAGTGCCACTTTTAGAGATATCCGCAGGTCACACATTTGGTGAAATTGCAGCTCTGAAGGCGAACTGCCAAGTCACACAAGCAGGGATTAACTCCTGGGCCACCTGCACACCCTTGGGAGACAGCACGAGGTGAGGGCCAGCACTGCTGCAGAGAGTGTCAGGTAGGAACAGCTTTGTGCTCTCGAGTATGCCAAATGAATGAAATGTCACAAATCCTGCACGTGAAGTTTGGCAGGTGTGTGTGCAGGGATATGGCCCTAATAATGCCTTAAAAAAAGAGACCCTCTAGAAAACGAGACCCTTCATGTCATTGAAGAATGGGTGTTTGTTTTGTCTAGCCCAGCCAAAAGCAATCCCCTTGCTGGAACAGTGCACCAAGGAAGGGTCCCCATCCTCTGTGGGTGCTTTCACTCATCCCTGTCAGCAGCTCTCTTCCATTCACTTCCGCATCGTTGCAGGAGGTCTGTAATTGCTCATGATTGCTAACCTGCTTCACAATTGACAGCAGAGAGAAGAGACGACTGGGAAAGATGTGTAGGAGGGAATAGTAGCTAAGAGCAGAGCTTTCTGCAGCACATTGCCACTCGCCTGAGGAGAAATTCTGAAGCTATGCACAACATTTTCTGCAGTTTTTTTTTTTTTTTTTTTTTCCTCTTGGGTAATAGAAGCATGAAATGAGAGAAAGTCAGCTTGCAGAATTAAAAGCCTTGCAGTATTAGCATCTTGTGGCCATATAAAGACAGTAATCTCAAAAGTTGTTTCAGTTCTTTCTTTCCTGATAGCACCATTGGCAATGACTCAAGAATACAAAACAAATTACAGCAGAACTGCTCATACAGAACAGAATAAAGAAAAACAGTGGGGATGTTTTTAATGACCCACTTGCCCCATTATAGATGCTTTTCAAAAGTTATTTTTCTGACTAGTGTATATAAATATACTGCAATATGCAAATCTCCTCATGCACATACGCACCAGTGACACAGTTTGTGAAACACTTCTCTATTTTCAATACGGTCACAGGAGTTCATGGTTCTCAGAGCTTCATGGAACTGGTTCTCTCTCACTGTCAACCATGCACAAAGATTTGATGTAAATCTTTATTAATTCTCTGTAGAGAATACAACAGAATCAAACAGACCTTGAAAGGCCGAGGTCTGACAGTCTAATTTTTGAACAATATGGAAGCAAAATGTTCCATGCCTGGCAATTCAATTTACATGTTCTGTTGTACATCATTGAATTCAGATGGTCTAAATTAATTTTTAGGGCACTTATACATTTTGCAGTCTCTGTGTCACAACAGGCTTATCTGACACTCAAACAAGTGTATGCAAATGCTGTTTTCTGTATTGCTAGCTGGAGATTGAACTGTTCTCTTTTTCAAAAGAATAAGAGAAAATTAAAAAATATTCAACGTTCAGGGTAAGATTGTAAGATGTACCGAATTGGGAAGACAACAGTACTGAATTCCAGGTCAGATTATAAGTCACTTTTTAAATTTGATAACAAAGCTACATGTGTAAATCTGTTCTTAATATTCCAGGGCTACTTGGAAGAGGCAGAAACCCTAACACACTCCAGCCAAGTTTTATCCATGGGTAGCTGCAGTCTGGTGCATGATGTGCTAGATCTAAATCAGAGATCTGAAATAGTTCAGAAAGACAGTTTCTACATGAACAAGTAGCATGGTGCAGCTGCAGCAGAGCAGTTGAGCAATACTGGGCAATTGCTGAGGACAAGTGACCCCACAATGCACATTTTGGAGGTTTTGAAAGACAAATGCAGATGTGGTCTAATTGGAAATTCCTGAATCCATTTTCATTCAGTGCTGTAAAGGCAGAATGATTAACAGCAAAATAGACAGTTAAAAACAACAACAACAACAAAATCTATCAGAAAATATGCTGCAACTGGATTTTATATTTTTTCCCCTTTTCATTATAGTTCTGCATAGGCCAAGCACTAGTGAAGACATTTTTTTGGTGTCAGGTCAGGTTGAAACTGACCGTTTTTATTTAAAATTAAATAAAAAAATAAAAACACAGCAGCAATTTGCACACAGCAAATATGTCTTTCAGTGGGTAGCCTGGATATGTCAGAGTGGTACCACAGCCACCCAGCTGTTCATTTAATGATCCTCACCTCACCTTGGTTATTTCTTGGTTCAGCTTGCTCTGTTTTGCTCTCCATGGACATCAAGGCAGGTTCTCTTTCTGCATATGTAAGAAATGTCTTGCTTTGGGTAAATATGACATAGTGGGGCTTTTGGATGCTGACCCAAAGCAGACAGTAAACAACTAACTTTAACTATACTTAATACCTCAGGTGCTTCCATTACATTTTCAGCCTGCTCCTTCTTCGTTTTTAATTCAGTTGACTACCCTGGGACCTGAATGAGTACATATCCATTTCTTGCTTCTGTAGATTCAGTCTTGTACTGTGAAAACTGCATATGAAGTGTTCGTGTTTGGGTGAACTCCAAATGGGCAAACAGTCCAGAGAAACTGATATCTTGTTCAGGAACATATACATTAGTAGTTTTAAAAAATTTTTAATGGAAATCTGAGGGTTGTGAGATTTTCCAGTATTTGTGCAGGACAAGGAGGCTTTGCCTTCACTGCGAGGTCATTGTGCCCCAGTAAAGGATCTACAGGAGCACATTGCACGTCCCCAGTGGGCTGCTGAGTGTGGTCACCTCTGTGTAAGAGGCAAGGCACAGCAGGAAACAAGGAGTAGGTACAATGTGGTGTGTTCCCAAGGCTTATCGTGACATGGAGTTGGGATACAGCCTGTGTGCACGCCTAAGCTGAGATACCATTAAGACAGTAACAAGTCCATGAATAATGGTGAAATGCAGGGAATTGATGGCAGTGGGTAAGCATGAAATTAGCAGCAAAGCTGAGGCACTTTCTGGAACAGAATCTGGCCTGTTTCTGTGTAATAAATGTGCTTTGTGCAGAAGAACTGTTTCATACAAAGGGAGTTTGGGGGAGGGAGGGAAGGAAAGGGAGAGGGAGGGATTTTATAGCTTTGAGGGGAGGGTTTGGGGTTGTTTTGTGTGTGTGCTCTTTTTAAGTCTCATCTGAGGGAAGTAGTACGAGGAAATTTCTAAAGGAAGACCAGAGACTATTAAATTGTTCTGTTCCCACACTAGATTGTCTGGGCATAATAAATGGAACATGAGCCTCATGTCTCCAATTTGATACTTTGAAATACCCTCATTCTCTTTTTGCCCAAGGCAGACATCTATTCTCCTATTACAGTTCCTCTAAAACTAACAGCTCTTGGGACAGTTCTAAAACTAACAGCTCTTGGGACTTAATCCAGCTTCCATTGAAGTAACTGGGACTTCTTAATTGATTTCACTGGGATGCATCCTTGTATTATTTGGTTTTTTTTTTTTTTTTTTTTTTTTTTGACAGATTTTGTCACTATAAATACATCCTGCATTCTTGAGGAAGTAGAATGGGAGATAAGTAAAGGGTTTCACTTCCCAGGAAGTCTCTCAGTATATTCCAAATTCAGAATGAGCTAGGGAAAAAAAAAAAAAAAAAAAAAGAAAAGAAAAAAAAAAGAAAAAAAAAATAAATAAAATAAAAGGAAGATCCAAAACTATGACCCAAAAGAATTAGTACACTTTTTTGTTGTTGCTGTTTAAACTCCTGTAAGCATAAGTCCACATACTAAACCCAGTTTACCACTATAAACATCTCACAAATAAAGTATCTTACAATGTCATTCTGTAAACTTTTGGTAGCATCTACCAAAGATCTTTTGTCAAAAATTCCTGTTCACTCCTGAGAGTGGTGGGAATCCACTGGTGCAACACAGCTGGTTTCACAGCTATGCAAAATGAGTTGGAGAAACTTTGGCAGCCATCAGCGTGTCTTTGTTGTTGCTCCCACTTGTTCTTAACATCAGTGAAGCTGTCCTAGCTCTGGCAAAGTGTAGGTTAAAACAAACAAACAAACAAACAAACAAAAAACGCTTAAAGAAAAGCTTAGTGTGTTACTGGATTTAAGTGATTTTTTTTTTTTTTTTTTTTTTTCCTCTAAATGTGATCACACACTGGATGAGTAAATTGTGACAGCAATTTTTCTGCAAGATTTTGTCTTAAGTCTACACTGCTTGTAATGCCTTAGGGACAGAGCCTGAAAATAGAGTTGTATGTATGTATGTTCTGGTGGTGACAAAATAGTAAATATTAGGGAAGCAGTGTCTCGTTCTCAGTCCCCTACACTCTGACGTGAATCACTGACTTTTAGTGTCCTGCAGACCCTCTTCTACCCAATACAGCTAGCAGAAGGAAGCCAGTAAGAGCAGCTGACATGATATGCTGATGTCATGCCCTGCTTTGAATCCCTGGCTCCGTGGATAGAAGAAGGCACTGCTTTAACAACCAGGACACCGTAGGTGGTTCCAGCTTTGTCCTGCAGGTAGGCTGCCTATGGTCCCAATGAAACCATTGGTGGTTAATCTATTTCCAAATGCGTACTTAGACCAAAAGGGCTAAAAATACAAAAATGAAAAGGGAAGAAATCCACATGGTGGACACAAAGCACTAAAGTACATACTGACTTTTTGAAATTATACCTACTTATATCCTCCAGGGCACAGCCCTATTTATGTGTCTTTGCTGTTTACTGCTCAGCTGTGGGTTGCTTGAGGAAAATACAGTTTCTGTGAGGTAACTCAGCACAGAAATCCTTGGAATGTTTTCCTAGATGTATAAATAGGTGGTACATTTTGTATAGGTGTTCCCTGCTGCTCTTCTCCACATTTCCACTATAGCCTTTTTCTGATGTATGCACACTGTAATCAGTCTCTCTGTCAGGGACTTTTAAAGTGAAAAGCTATTCATCAACATTTTATGTGACTATTTGTGGAATGTTAGAAAAGTAACAGTTATATTAGTAAGCAAGGGGCAGCCTGACAAACTCTTGAACTTGGCCAGGAAACATATTTGCCTTGTCATGAATAGCACCTGTACTTGTGTGTTTTGTCTACAAAACGAACTGTTCTGTAACAAACAGCTGAACTCTACTCAGGTACAAGAGAAGACTACTGTTTTTAATATGAGATGTTGCTGAAGTTGCTGTGAACCTCAATGGGAGTTCAACATCTGGAGCAGCTCCAAAATCTAGCTCCTAACTTAGAACCTAGATTACATGTAGTATCCATTTAAAGCTTAGATTGTTTTTAAGTTTTTCCACTAGTGTTGTCATATGTTGCCTAATTTTTCTTTGCAGTTACTCAGAAGCCACCAAACTCTATTAAAATTCCAGGATATGGGTATGCCAATTAGCAGCAGCCAAATCTCCCTACTTATGGGTGAAAATCAGGTGTGCATTCCTGCAATTTTTCACTGAAACTTAATTGCATAAATTAGTGTAGGTGTTTTATTACTTTCACCTCAAATATTTTCTATAAACACTTCTGTGACTTTATGGAGGTAAGACTCGGTTGCAAATGGTGAATTCTGGAAGGCCCAAGACTTCTGTGAATGATTGCAAGGGAAGCTGTTCTCTGTTCTGCAGCCACCTCCTCCTGTGCCATGGTGGCTGTCTCACAGAGAAGGGAGGATCCAGGAGCAAGTGAAATACAGCACACAGTACTAAGCCTTAGTTAAAACTCCCTTCAGTGCTATTCAAGGTGTTGGTTACCATAATAAAGCTACAGCCTCTCTGAGGTCTCATCTCATTACAAGGAGGCCACTGCAGTGATAAGTAAGCTATGGCCATCTCGCTCTTGTTGCACCAGCTCCAGCTCCTCCTGCTGCTGGCACCCAGGCAAAACGCCCAGGGCATAGCAGTGAGATACCTCCAGTGAGGGCCCACACCTCTGACTCTTCTCAGAAGCACATATCTGATAACCTTTTAATTTGAGGTGTACCAATTAAGTTATAAGAGTGAATGCTTTATTATTATTATTATTATTATTATTATTATTATTATTATTATTATTATTATTATTCCCTTTATTTTTCCGCCACAGCATCAGTTCCAAGGTGTTAAACCCCCTTATTCCAGAATGTTTACTTTTGTCTTTGGATATAATGGGATCATAATTAATTCAGGTTAAATATCCCAATGCTGTGATAAATTAGACAGTGATGCCAGTATAGATAGCTCAACAACGACATCTGAGGAAAATTTCCGATGTTTCCCACGGTTTTGTGAGGAAAGAAAATAAATTAAGATTAAATATAGACCTGTGAAGAGAAAGAGAACAGTTGATTAAATGCTCCTTTCTCAGTTTTGTGCCATAGGGAAGAAAAGGCAGTCGCTCAAGACCTAGAGGAAATAGACTTTCAGAGAATATTTGAATTTACAGTGCAATCATCTTGCAGAACTTATTGCCACCATATATTGCTAAAGGCATAAAGCTGGATAAATTGTATTCTGTCTGCCTGTGGCAGCTATGATTTCCATCATGTGAATTAGGTAATTGGATAGTCCCATTTTCAAGGCTAATTCTCCCAAACACATAAATGTGAAAATCTGAGATTTCACTATTTTCTCAATCTTCTGTTTGACTTCTTTTCAGTTTAATGCTCCATTTTCTCTCTCTCTTTTTTTTTTTTTTTTTTTTTTTCCTAAGTAAATAAGTTTTTCTTACCTTCAAGCTGTGAATGCTGTGTATATCTGTGTGTTTGTCATAAAAAGGCAAGGCCCAGATTTGTAAATTCCTAAAAGTTTCATTAAAAAGGGGAACTCCAGAGATGAGAGAAACCCTGCCCAGAGGATGAAAAGGCACTTTTTTAGTTCCAGCATTCATGTAACTTCTTACAATTCCTTTACTGTTAGTGCATCTTAGTAATATTTCAACTTGTATGCATAGTTTTGTCCTTTCCTCTTGATGTTTTCTCACTACAGAAGATCAAGACCTCATTTCCCATTGAACATCTGAGATGAGAATTCAAAATGGATGTTACCACCAATTTCCACATCAGAAAAACATTCTTCTGTCCCATATTATGGGCAACATCCATGTAGTTTGAAATCTAGATTTAATTACACATACAACATTGCTGATCACACATGGCTAGAACTTTCTGTTATTTGCTGAGATTATAGTGTTTTGTTTCCATTCCCACTTCACCTCTGAGGAGGTTTCTGCTGCTAGAGAGTATGTTCACTTGCCATTGTCTTGTTCCCAGTCCCCAGTGTCATTCACCACATTGGTGGCCTTGCTCAATTAAGGAATGAAAAGGCAGGTGTTTGGGCCCAGCCCTGCTCAGAAAGCCATGCCCTGCTGTGGCAAATTCTCTGCATCTGGCGGGGCAGCTGGACGTGCAAAGCTGCACTTTGCCCACGCATGAATCAGTGAGACTGATGGCGTGGTGATAAAAAGCTGTGTAACCTCACACATACATTTGCTGGCCTGGATGGAATTTGAGTTTAATTTTTCAGGCAACTTCACATATACCCTGCCTCTGGCTTGACCCGAGGGTTTTCTAAAATTCTCCCAATTCTATTAGTGGTCAGCGGGATTCTTATTTTAGGGAAAGTTCAGTGTGTTTTCCCTACCACATCATCTAGTTCTCTTGTGAGCCCCACCTCTTTTGACCAGTACTATGGACACAAAATAAACATCAGTACTTAATGATCATACTGTCTGAAATCCCAGTTGCAAGTTCAAAGAGCATATGCTGCAGGGCACACAGTCACTGTTCATACGCTTTTTTTTTTTTTTTTTTTTTTTTTTTTTTAATGAATATGAATGTCCTGTTCAAAACAAATGCCGTCAATCTCTGGTGGCTTGGGACTGAAAGTTATTCCAAATTAATCTAGGAGGTTGGAAAGAGATCAAAAATACCAACAATATAAGAGTTGATGCAACTTACTGCCAGTTACATAAACGAGGAAGGTATTGTAATGGAACGGCTGCTGCACAGCCAAACACTGCTGCAAGCAGGCTTTTAGTACCACCTATCCGTCAGCCAAGTAAAGATTTAAACATCTAGTTAAATTAGCTACAATAAATAGAGTAACTAGAAATACAAAAATAAATAAATCGAGCAGCAGTGCAAAAGGTACACTGTAATTTATTAGGTGAAACTCAACATTAAATTTCCTGGCATAAAACTCAGAAAGAAAGGAAAGGAAAGAAAGGAAAGAAAGAAAGAGAGAGAAAGAAAAGGAAAGAAAGAAAGGAAGAAAGGAAGAAAGGAAGAAAGGAAGAAAGGAAGGAAGGAAGGAAGGAAGGAAGGAAGGAAGGAAGGAAGGAAGGAAGGAAGGAAGAAAGAAAGAAAGAAAGAAAGAAAGAAAGAAAGAAAGAAAGAAAGAAAGAAAGAAAGAAAGAAAGAAAGAAAGAAAGGAAGAGAAAGGACGAAATGGCCATTTATGTTGTTACCAGGAACAGACGCCATCTCATCATCATTCCTCAGTTAAATTGAACTGGCTCTGCTGCAGGGACAGGCAGGTTAACAGTAGTGAGAATATGAGTCCACCTGGTCTGCAGTTCAGAACAGCTCTGGTACAGACCCGTTCAAAAAAAGCAGTGAGTATAAATCTAATGGAAGTGGCAATTAAAAAGAAATTGTAAGGGAATGAGAAAGTTCATTCAAAGAAAAAAATCAAGGGAGAAATGTGAGCTTTCAAATGCAAGTTGGATGCTGAGAAGGATTGTAAGTGCTTTGAGACCTAGTAAATCACTTACCTGAAGTTCCCATTGACTTCAGAGGATTTTTACAGGATGAATAAAAAAAGCTTCCTAGGAATAGGGAAATACTTGAACCTACCCAGCACTACTAGTAAGTCTGTAAAACTCTCCGTGCCACCAGTAAGGCACATTGGAATATTAGCAGTAATGGTGAGAAAAATTAGATGTTAAAGAGGATTTTTGGGGGGTGGGGGTTTCCTCCCATCCTCTAACCAGTCTCTACCCAGTTTCAGAGTGGCATCTTGCAGCGAAGACTGCTTTACACAGTGCCTGATGGAATGGCCCTCGAGGTCTGGTAAAACCAGTAAAACCCATATTTTCATAAGCAGGAAAACAAAGTCAGTCCCTAGAGCTTCTGAAATAACAATATTTAAAAAAAATGCATAGAATTATTTATTATTTGTATCACAATAGCAACTAGAGAAGCCAAACAAAGTGGAAATTGCTTAATACCGGGCAATGTGCAAACATAGCACAAACATAACAGAAACATGCAACCTAAGCGGACCAGACAGCCAGAGGGTGAGAGACGAAACAGAAGAGCAAGTTAAATAATTGCAACTTTCCAAGACCATGCAATGCATACCATGAGAACTAATGGAAGTTACAGAAAGTATATTAGAAACCTAATTATTAGCCCTGGTTCTTGCAAGCATAACTAGTGTTAAAAACATTTTTCTTTCTTTCCTTCTTTCTTTCCCTCTTTCTTTCCTTCTTTCTTTCCTTCTTTCTTTCTTTCTTTCTTTCTTTCTTTCTTTCTTTCTTTCTTTC
>CM021797.1:47643874-47842480 GCA_011076525.1 Nettapus auritus | reverse complement strand
TGGGGGGGGCGGCGGCGGCGTCAGGTGCGGGGCCCCGCGCGGGTCGCGGCCGGCCGGGGCTCCTCCCGCCGAGGTCGGGCATGAATGGAGCCGCGGGTCCTCCCGCGCTGCCTTCCCGAATTCGGGTACTGCCTTTTTTTTTTTCTGCTTTGCCGCAGAAAAACTTCGGGCTGTCGGCGACGTGCACCTGAGCGGGCTTCTCGCGCACCCGCTGCAGAGGCGTCCCCCGCCTGGCCACAGCAGCGGGGTGAACCCGCTCCGCTCGGCGCTGGGCCCGGCTTCGTCCGCCAGGACGGTGCCGCAGTGCCAGTGAGCGCTTCCCGGGAACCCGCCGGGGAAACCGGGGTCGGAAACCGCGTTTTCCTCACGAGGGATGCGTGGTCAGTGCCGCTGGCATAGCTCGTCGGGTTAACAATGGCTCAGCCTAGGTACAGGTACGTTTCTGAGGGCTGAGCTTTACCTCGTTGAGGTGTAGGTGCGGTTTCGAAAGACGTAATAATAATAAAAAAAAAAAAACTGAATTTCTCTTGTAATGATTTCTTGAACGTTAAGAGGGATTGTTGTAGATAACGCTGCAGGCTGGGTTTCAGCAAATTATTTCAAGCGTTAATGATCTAAGTAGCAGCTCAAATAAGCAATGAAACCTTGCTCTGTCTGTCCATTCCAGTACGCACCTGAATTGTTACATGCTTCATTGCTCTCTTAGATTTAATTTTGCCCATTAGCTTAGGTGAGAGACTATAATCTGGATACTGTTGCCCAAATACCTAAAGATATTTTGCGAGTAATTTATATTTTCTGTATGATTTCTGCTTTGAGGAAAGGGTGTTCTCCCTCCCGCAGGAGATCAATTATTCTGCATTAAAGAAACTTGCTGGTAAAGTTTCTGTGTATTTAGACTGAAGATGTATAGATTGGAAATCAAAAAATTGCAGTTTACAGTCTATAAAATATTCTAATCCATTGGAACGCAAGATGAAGAACACTGAACCTGTTGGCAGGTGTAGTTTTTCAGAAATGTTGCAGCTCTGCCATGCATTATCTTTGATATAAAAACTGTTTTCACTAACAGGACATAGACAGTTTACGTACGCTGCCATATAACCGCACGAAACAAATTACTTTGTTGGTAATTGTGACCTGATAAGCACGTCAGAATCTTTGTGGTGGCTTGCAGTGTAGCCATCTGGGGGAATGCTCGCAGACATGGTGTCAAGCCACACAGTGACAAGAGAAAAGGCAGTTAGAAATGTTCTGAACATCCTGTCATGGTTTCTACTGTCCGAAAAATAGGTACAGTTGCTTTAGAAACAGGAAGGATAGAAAAGAAATTCAGTTTGTCTTCAAAGTGACTTTCTGATTTTTTTTTTTTTTTTTTTGCATTTTTTTTTTACTGAGACTTAGGGTAGCATCGAGAAATCGAACCGTGTCCTACGGATGGAAGCCTTGCGGTAACCAAGATGCATTAGATGTTCACACTTGTCGTTTTTCCACCCAACAAGAAGCAAAATCAACACTGTTCTACATTTCTAGAAGGAGTAATGGCCTGTGGTGGTGAAATGACATTAATCAGCAGTTGCTGCTGTAATTCATTGTCCACAGGGGAGGAGTTAGTCCAGCACCTGGTAACTTGAGCAAACCTTTCAGAGCTTGCACAAACCCTTCAGATGTTTGTGCCAGACCTTTTGACCCTCCAAGGTGGGGTGTGAAGGGGTTTCTTCTTTCTCTCTCCAGTAAGATTTCTTGCTGGCATTACAATTACACAAATACTCTATTATACAAACACAAATGACTTTCTTCACGCTGCTGACATATGAATTACCAGGAGAACATTTCATTATGTGGTTTATGATTGAGGTGGCAGTTTCCTGGATTTCAGGATTTTTTTTTCAAACTTATGGTAGTGTTGAGAAACTTGCTTTGTTTAATGTGATTCATAGACCAACCTTTAGGCACCAAGCACAGTGCTGAATTAAGTTACTCAATCATGTAAAAAATTCTAAAGTACTTCCTGAAAGCACCTTTCTTGCAGGTCTTTCTGTTTGGTTTTTGTTTCGTTTTGTTGTGAACTGAGCTTGTTGACATGTGGCAAGCTGCATACAAGCTTAGCAAAATACATCGCCAAGAAACTTTGTTGCTGGTCTGTTTGGCAAGTCCTGTCAGGACTCCTGTTGGTTCTGGTTTGTGTGCAGGCACCACTGGGTTCTGGTCAGCACACTGAGTACTTGGGTAGAATTCGACCAGGACCAACGACACTTATTTTTGAGCAGTCCCATGACTGTTCAGCTTTCAGCCACCTAGGTGCAGCTCTCAGTTACACCTGACAGCCCGAGTCCAGGCATCGAGTAGCAGTGTCCATGAAATGCATTGCTGCAGTGCGTGTTTTTGGTAGATAACGGTTCTGCCGGGCAGTAGAGGCTCTCACAGCCCACTGAACAACCCGCTTATCTCTGGTGACCTCCCTAGCTCTGGATGTCTTTTCTCACTGTGAGCTTCTCTGTATACCCAGATACGAGGAGAGGGTGATGGATAACGTGGCCCTTCTTACAGCCTTGCTACTCACGTGTGCCACTTCATGGAAACACGTTTGCTACTAACTGCACTACATGTTTAGTATTAGTTCATGTCTCCTGCTATTAATATTTGCGTGTTAGCAAATAATGGAGTTTTAAAAGAACTGGATGTTGTGAAAACGCTAGTCACTGTTTTGATACCTCAAGTACAAATAAATGCTTTCCTGAGTATGTTGAAGGATTGTAGGGGATTTAATGCTGGTTACTCCACGTATGTAGTTAGGACATGCGCGCCTGTTGTTTAATCCAGTTTTATCAATTCTTAAAGCAGGGCTAACGTTCAGTATTTTTATGTATTTATTTATTTATTTTTAGTGTTAGAGCTCTCTTGCTTTTTTTTCCTCTTGCTTTGGATGTACTGTAGAAGCTAAGCGTACATGGTGATGACTGCACAGCCAAATGATGTTTCTTCCTCAAGAGCAAACTTACGAATAGCCTAGACTGAGATATGCTTGCAGAGCAGGGACATGGTGTTCCTTTCTGTAGCTGAACTGGGGGGGGAATAGGGGTGAAAGGAAGAATGTTTCTGTAAAGCATGCTGGATGGGTTGGATTCCTTTTTGCTTGGAAAAAAAAAAAAAAAGTCAGTAAATCTCAAGAGGCTTTTGAATCACTCAAAGATTTCAGGGTGTTTTGAAGCAAGTCGGGTTTACGTGATTAGCATCTCTTGTTCTATTGCACGACTACTGATGATGTCAAGAAATACTAAATTCACACAAGCTACCTGGAACAAATGGAAGCAGGTGAGAGAATAATCCAACAGCTGCACTGACTGTGCTGAAGCAGGGGCTGCACTTAATGGGCAGGATGGAGAGGAGATTAGCAATGAGAGCGCTGACTGTTTTCAACAAAAAGAATGCCAAAAAGTGAGGCGGGAGGCTGGGGAGAGCGCCCTGTAAGAGGGCCTGTTCCCAGTGCCTGTTGCATAGCTAGGTAGCAGCGCTTCTGGACCCCTCCAGCCTCTTTCCACCTCTGCGTGTTGTGCGCAGGTGTAATTTAATCTTGCACATCAGCTTCTTAGTCCAGTGATTGCCATCGTCCCGAAGGGAACAGAAGTTTCTCTCAATAGCTTCTCTTCTCCGTCCTGACAGGAACAGAAGTTTTCTTGCCCGTAACAAAAGCACGGTTACATGAGTGCTCTTCCACCTTCCTTGTCAGTGTTTTATTAACAGATGGGTTTGGAGTGGAGGGTGTAAGGAGGAAAACATGAGGTGTCGGTGTTATCAGCAGATCTTGCAAGCTTTCTGGGAGGACGAATATCTTATATTAACTTCCTGCTCTGATTTATTTAACTTTCTGTCCAGTCAGTTCAGTAGCATTCATCATGAGGTGCAGAAGGGAGACCAGATACCTCCTCTGCGCACGTTCAGCCGCGCACCAGGGTGATACATGGGAGAAAGCAAGCTGCTGACAACTGCATCCCCTGGAAAACGAGGAACTGCTCTTCGTCTTGCTTCAAAGTTACGGTTTTTCAACACAGAGCTTAAATGGATATGCCTGGGTTGTGTTCAACCAGCGGCTTGCTTGTTTGGTTTTGAAGGTATGGGTCATAGTGTAGGCCACCAAGTAGTGCTGCCAAAGGTCTAACCTACTGCAGTTACCTGAGGCTGTGATTTAATACTGTGGCTACTAGAAGACCGCCAGTTTCTCTGCTGGACAGAATTTGAATCCTCTCCCCACCATATATAATTGTTACAGCTCCACCAGGGGCCATGATAAGACTCATTTGCACTATATAAAACATTGTCTCCATTGCCTCTTCCTGGGAGGAGAGGAGGTACTAGCGGAGAGAAAAAGTGATTCGTGTTAGCAAAACAGAGGAGAATTTCATACAAACAGCTGAGGGTTCCCGGTGCTGGGAGAAGATCGCACTCGGCGATGACAGGTCTGACCCAATAGCTTTTCCCATCACAATAGAGCGCTGTATTTATGGCTGTGCTTTAGGCAAGCAGGAATAAAATATTGTAACTACCTCTAACCAGTTAAGCTAAAACAGAGAGCTGTTTGTTTCATGGGTATATAAATCACAATATAACAGCAAAACAATGCATGAACCAAGTAACTGGTTACAGACTGCATCATTGTTTGTTGAGTATTTTGGTGTCTCCTGCTTTTTTAAAAAATTACCGGACAATTCTTTTTTTTTTTGACTGTATTTGCCTTGAACTTTATCAGTTACCACATGCAGTTCAGAAGTGTTTTCTCACGAAAACTTTCTTTCTACAGGATACATGATCACCAAAGCATTTCCAGTCAAAATTTCAGTTTTCCCCGTAAGAAAAATAAGTGTCTTTTTGAATGAATTTGGAAATTTCTATATTAGCACATTTTCTGTCTAAATCATAGCCTTATTTTTGTATGGATTTTTTTAATATGTGATATTTATATATATATATATATATTTATTTATACAATTTTCCCTCACCTTTTGTAAAGGGATATGTCCTCTTTCTTGTAGTCACCAACTGAATTTGGAGACTGTTTTTGCACAAGATTTAAGCAGGACATTCATAAATTGCAACCTGATTTCTCATGAAATCAGCAATACCACTAAACACTGAATTACTACTGCATGCAGAAAGCTCTCTGTTACTTTTATTGGCTGCTTTATCTTGTGGCTCATATTCGGTAATTCTTGTGCTGACTGATAACATGTCTTTTAATTGGCCCCACGTGATGCAGCTATTCTCATCAAACCCCAGCTGCTAAAGGAACTCCACCTACTCCTTTAAAGCTTCCTGAGAACAAATTTTCACTTGAGCTCAATTACCTGTTTCTCCTCTTAACCCTTAAAGTGAAGGGTGTCTTGCCCTGGTATTCCATGTTGGAGTCCTTTTTGGAATAAGTTGCGTTTTGTAAGGTTTGTTCTTCCTTGAGATAATCAAACAAAGTGAAATTAATGTAGAAAAAATAGTTTGAAGTTAAGAGCAGTCTTGTTTACCTGAACTGTATAAACAGATTTTGAGATCTGATAGAAACACTTTTCTGTAGTCCAAAGTATGTGTAGTAGTTCAGAAACGGGAGCTTAGCAGATTTTTATTTGGTGGTGACATATCCACGTCTGTCTACTTAGAAAAAAGTATTTTATTGTCCTCAAGCACAGGGTGCATTTAAAAAACAACCTTTTTTTTTTTTTTTTTTTTTTTTTCCATTTTTTAACAGCCAGATACTGCCAATTTGTGAAAAAGTGTTATTGGCACTACTCTTTGTAGGTGGGAGGAAACCATTTATGGAGCTAATGAAAGACTACCTAAATCAGTCACTCTGGTACGTTCTCTCTCTTTTTTTTATTTTTTATTTATTTATTTTTCTTTCTTTTTTATTCCTCTGTTGTTGTCCTATCAAAAATTCCTCTTAGACAAATATTTAGGTGATCTGCCTTCACTCTGTTTTCACAGGGAGCATGCCGCTGGTATTGGTGTGGCTGGTACAGCCAGGGTTTGCTCCATAATCAAGTCTTCTTATTTCAGTGTTGAAATAACAACTCTGAAGGATAAATCTAGGTGTGTTCAGCTCTGTTATTTGACTCCGCTGTAACCTGTTTACTGCTAAGCTGTCTTGTAATGGGTAAGTGGAGCTTTGTGATGCTCTTGAAAAATGCTAGTGGGACTTAAGACTGTATTGAGGCAAATTCAAAGGGGCTGTATGTCAGTATAGGCTCTCTATTGTGAAACACATAATCGACTCCAACACACAGTTTTTCCCTCGTGCACCATCCCCCTGGCTGCACCACTGCCAAGCTTGTTATGCGGGCTCTAAAGAAAAGCCTGTAAATCCTTGCACTGGGTCCTCTTCTTCACCCATCCATGGTTATTGAGCGTTTCTTCCACTTACTCCAGCCCTTTCCAGGGCAGTCAATAGGAGTGGTGAGTGACTCCTTTCAGCTCTGAGTGTTTCAAGTAAAGCCGTGGCTATCATGAACTTAGTGGTGAAAATCTCATTGAGATCCTAAATCCGTTACAACTGTGCCTGGAGGAAGTCCACTACAGCTGCACAAGAACACATTTGCAAGGGTAGTATTTGTCATTACCGAGGAGTCAGAGTTACAGTCTCGTCCCTTGAATCTCTTAATTAGAATCATACTTGCTTTAGTTGTTTTCCAACGTGTTCTACAAACCAAAGTATGAGGCACTGTCATACTACGTGCAGGAGAATCTAGGTACTGGAAGTTGGTTGGTTAGGGGCACAGCGAACCAGCAGTTGCTGCCTTTCCTTCCAGTCCTGTGCATTCTGTGTTTTCAGGATACATATGTGTATTGATAGTAGGATGATGCTTATTTCTTAAGGTGATTTTTTTTTTTAACTTCCGCTGAAAGTTAGAAGTTGACTGGACAAAGTGATCCCATTCTGGGAAACTCAAAACAAGTTACAGTCAAAACAAATGTGCATTTTAGTGAAATAATATATAAATTAAGAATTCCTTTAAAGAAAACACAACTCTATGAAAATACAATTACTTGCTCTGAATGCAACACTTGTGCAGATGACTATTCAAATGCTAACACAGATAATGGGTGATTCCAGATTATGCTTTTTGTGCTGTGGGTCTGCTATTTCTTTTTTTCTAATCCTTAAACTCAGTTTCCTTTTTTTCAGGGACTGAAAGCATAATGTGAAGGCTTTGTTGGTTTAATATCTACTGGTTGAGGTCATATTAAGATATCTTTGTTAGTGTTCTGCTCTAAAGAGAGCTTTATCAAACTGCGGCTTATTGTTTTTCTAAATGTAACCTAATTTGTATTTGCATCTATTCAAAGCTGATGAGAGCATTTCAAACAGTGTACTACTCAAAAATCCCAGACAGAGAATTTTACAAATCACCATGGTAATGTGTGTGTGTGGCGGGGGGTATGGGGAGCGTGAAGGCTGAGCCTGTGTTTAATATTGCATATGCTCAGTGCTGCAAGCATTGCTCGTTCTTTGATGTATATGTGTTCTTTGCTTAATTAAAAATTAGGCTGCAAGTAACATTGGCTGCATCGTTTTATCAGATTTTTTTGTGATTCCGAAACCAATCCACTGAAACAATCAGATAATGTGGCGAATGACTGAGTTTTCTTTCTGTTCAGAAAAATGACATAAGGATCATGTAAATTTGGCAAAGAAACTTCAAAATTTCTTTTCCATCCTCTCCGAAAACTTAGGGAGGGGGTTAAAGGTCAGTGTTTCACAGCTAGAGCTACATCCAAAGCAGATTTAGTACAGGTAGCTTGTGTCTTGGTGGTTTCTGTTAAGTCATTGACAGTGTCTTAGGTTCTCCTTTTTAGCTAGGCCTGTCTGGATGCTTTCGTACCTGCAGTTGTTGCCGTGGACGCAGCTGTAATTTTGAAATGCAGTCGGTGCTGGTTTTAATTACAAAAGGGAATATTCTTGAGAGGATCTGCATCTGCTCTGGAGCGCTGAAACTGGTTTGGTTAAAAACAATGAGGATCATTGTAGACTATTTTCTTAATAATTTATTCAGTCAATGCTGACTACAGATTAACATATAAATGAATGGGAATATATAGGGAGACTGAGTCGTGTATTTTTTTGGAGGATAAGAAAAGTTTCACCTGACGTTTCTTGGCTATTTACTACTGTAGTCTCAGTAAGCTGAAAAACCGAGAGACTGGGATGGATGACAATTTTCTTTGCCTGTTGCTACACTGATAGTCCCATATTTCAGTGAGTTGCCAGTAACTTTATTAGTTTTTATATATATAAATATTGAGAATCAAAGAAGCACTGACGCTGTTCAAATCGCAGCCCAAGTTGTACTGAGTTGTGTATTCGATGGCCTGTGAGAATGGGCTTTTTCGCTCTCCCCTTGCACAGAGGAACCATCGTGCAAAAGCGCCGACACGGAGCGCGGAGCTGAAATGCTCTCTCTGCATCAGAGTGAAAATGAGACGGGTAAGGCTCGTGAGAGCTGCCTGTGCCCAGGATAATTAGTCTGACATGACACGAATGCAGTCAAGCTGTCCTGACGTTACTCAGTCAGCTGTAGAGCCCATTCGTTGTGTGTATTCAGGTCACTCACTGTATTTTGCTTTTACAACGATATTTGTTTGTGGTATGCAGCCTGTCACGGTTACAGTGGTTTCACTGAGGTGTTTTTTCTTTGACATGCCAGGCTTCCTGTTAAGAGGGTAAGTGTGGGAAGTGAAGGCTTTGCCTGTATGAAAACAAGCTGCAGATTTTGAAGGCTGTGTTTTGTGAAGGCTGAAATCATTCGTGTGGGTAGTGGAGCTATTTGGGTAGCTAGTGACTTGTTAGGCCCTTTCTTTGCTTGCTGGGGGAGATGTTCAGTTTCCAGCAGCTGGATATCTCTCTTCTGAGGTCTTTGGAAGACAAAACTTTGGGACGGATTGGACTAGAAACACCAGTCTGTGGGGTTTTGTGTTCTGCTGGTTATCTCAGCCCTTCTACTCCTGTTCTGTACAGGACTTGTATTAGCACTATGGTTGATTGTTGTCTGTGTGATTTAAAATAGGCAGTCAGGGTATTACACGTAGTGCATTTTGAAGCAAAAATTTGACTAAATTACACTCTCTTTGTCTTGTGAATCAGTTAAGCTGTTCACATCAGGCTCTCAGATTCTAGGTTGTCAGGTATGAAAACACACGAGTACGCTTCTCAGAAGCAGGCACTAAGTGCACCTTCCTCCCACCAAAACCCTGACAACGTCGGCCTATTCCAGCCATTTCCTTACAAAAAAGGAAAGCCCTTACTTTTAGTGAAAGAGATCTCTGTGAGATTTAGATTTGTGTGGTTGTGAAAATAATTTGAGAAAGAAGTATTAGCCCACAGTTTACTTTTCCCTTCTCTTTATGAAAGGCTTAGCCACTCAGACATTGAAATACAAACCTAAATTTTCCATACTAAAAGTGCAGGATGTCTAATTGGAATGAAATACAAGACTTCAAGCCTTACATAGCTGTATTTCTGTATTCCTACATATCTTTCGGTCGTTTCCATAGTGTGTTCATGCAGTGTAGTCCATTAAGCACCCAAGTAAACACACCTGGGTCACTGATGAGCCAAATAATTTCATTAGACCAGAGACAAAATGGGAAAACTTGACGCTGGCACAGATGAACGTGACCTAGAGGTCAGTCTTCTAAGCGCCCGACTCCAAGTAGTTCCTAGAGGATTATTTGCTTTTTTGCCTTTTTCCCTTCTCCTCCCTGGGGGGAGATTCCTGGAGGTAAAGCATAAACAGTATAAAATATTGAAATATCTTAATGTTGGTGCATTCGAAGGATCTCTTGAAAAGGTTTAAACGGGGGAAGAGGTATTCAGAGAAGAGTTTAAGTAGCCTGCTGTTCCAAGTCCTCTCCTAGGCAGTCAGTGAATAGGTAGGAATACCTCCCTCCTTTAGAATTATTTACATATTAACTTGTTTTCTTGATCCTTGGTGCTTCCACTTCTATTTGATCTTACTTCTCGTAAATCTTACAGCCTTTTATTTCCAGCTTTTCACAGTTCTGAACTCATGGGCAGTTACTAATTCTATTCACAGTCCTTAACGGTTCCATTAAATGAATTGATGAACAGAAGCTTCATAATGAAATAAAATATGATCTGCTAGTGCTCTATCACTTCCTGCGTGCATGTGACTGAAGATAGGATGACACTTCCAAATAAGTGTTCACCATTGACTGGTGTGGGAGGATGATAAAAAACCTGTGTATATATACCATGTATGTGTATAGAGATGTGGAAGTATCTCAGATGCAAGATTAATCCTTTATATTTTTCCCAATAGTTTTTAACAGCTTGTAAAAAAAAAAAAAAATAATAATAATGATAAAATAAATTAATAAGTCTGTTAACATGATGAAGATAACAAAACCCGACAAAAAGTTTAGATTATCATTTTCTTATCAATATACTGATCAAAGTGCTGAAACTGATTGTACTTCTTTAAATGGAAATGACTGAACGTTGGCAGGGCATTTAACTATTCATCTGTTGCAAACCCACAGCCTCATTAGTTTAAAAATATTTTTTCCCTAAGATACAAATGCATTTAAAAAACTTGCACTTCATATGTATGCAGGGTCTTCATGCAAGTTCTTCATGAAATTTGAACTTATTCTCTGTAATCTGAAAGCAACTTGAAAATGTTATTTGGCTCCACTGATCGTTTTCTCTCTGAATTTGCTACACGTAGTAATAACAGTTTGCTTAAGTCTGTTAATGCTTGTGATCCTCGTGTAGCTACCACATCAAAATAGATCCCTGACATCTGGGTTCTCTAAAATCTTGTGAATCTTGCAATATTAGTGATTTCTGGCAACTGGCTAAGCCAGCAGTTTAGCTCTGATTTAGAAATAGAGGAAACATACTGAATTGTTAGCTCCCGAAACAAGGCGTTAGCCAAGCAGAAAGCTTCACGTTCTCATGTAAACGCTAGCACTTAGACAACTGTTATTTATAACCAGCATTCTTAATGAATGAGCGATGTAGGTAAGTCTGCAGTAAGCTGTCCAAACTTTTCGAAGACAGTGGTTACAGCGTGATTAGTAGTGTGCCTTGGCAGTGCCTGCAAACAACCATTCTTTCCACTCTGCTGGCAGGTAAGCTGTGCCAGTTAATTTAGTAGCATTTCAGGCCAGAAGTCTTCCACTTATAGAAGTGGTTTTGTGAATTAAATTGTCCATTAGGATGTGGGTTTAGTCTACAGGCTTCATTCATCCGGGGCTCTAAATAGCTGTGACACGGCTTTAAACTAGTGGCCCAGAGTTCATTTGTAACTGACTTTAAAAGTTGTTCTGTGAGGAGCTTTCATTGTTGATGCTGCTCTTACAGCGTGGTCATGGGCTTTGAATGTTACAGTTTAGGAAAGTGAAATTCATATATTCTTCTGCTTAGTCTATTCTTTTTTTAAAGAGAAGTCAAGAAAAACTAGTCTTAGAATTTGCAAATATAGATATCCTTACATTTAATACTGTTAATTTTAAACATAGGTTAAACAGAACCTCGGTCTGCATGTTTTTAGGATGTTACGCATGCGGTTAATGGCCAGTTAATGTGTGCTGTGTACTAACAATCTCTCATACAGCATCGCGTCGCTGAAGCACTGTTATCTGTTCTCTCTCAGTAAAACTTACATGATATGAAAACTTACGATATGAATCTTTCTCATGTTTCAGGTTCAGTTGCATTCTCGTTGAGGGAGGAGGTCTGTGTTCAGCTGACGTTGAATAGTTGGTTCTCCTGCCTTTATCTCAGCTATTGGCCACATACACTTCAGGTACAAGGTAGCTAACTTTCAATGACAATTAGTTACGAGATTTTAAGAATGCCTATCAGCCTTACTGGCTTTTGGGATTTTATTTGCTTCTTTGTTAAAATTGTTGGGCAACCAGTGCAATGTCATGTGTTACAGGCTGATTGTTCAGCTGTTCTTTGTTGTTGTTTGTTTTTTTTGGTCTGAGCAACACACTATCCTGATGCAGTTATTTTCCAAGGGGGTGGAAAAATAAATCCCCCAAACTCTACATACAGATATTCTGAGTATAGTTTATACAGAGGCAAGTCTTCATGCGGTCATTTTTACTCCCTTTTTTGTTGTTGTTGCAGGAGTATGATCATATTGAAACTTTCAGTGAAAGCACATGTATTATTATCAACTGTTTAAGCTTTTAATGTTTCAGAGTCAAGGAAACTACTCAACTACTGTGAAACTGAAGTGTCTTCCCTGTGTGTCTGCTACTATGTGGACAGTTGCCTGCTTTGCTCTCACTAGACGTACAAACTTCAGGGCCTGTTCTCTAGCTTCTCAATACGTCTACTCTACACCCTTTATACACTTAGTCAAATTTACTGTTCCATCAGTTAAAGTTTATTTTTGTCTCCTATTTGTTCATATGAAGTAACTAAGCATGCACAATTCAATGCCAAAATTGTTCTTTGACTCCTTAGCTGAAGAAAGGAGACAAATCTCATTCTTTCCACTCAGTTCTCTGTGGCTGTGTAACAGTCAAGCATTGCTTTCACTAAGGCAGTTATAGCTAATTCCTAATGCTGTCCCCCTTAGTAATCCACTGCTGTGATTTTTGTTTGACCACCCAAATTTCTATCCTGACAAGAAAGGTGATCAAAGCTTTCTGTCTGTGACACGTAACACTGTCCAGACAAGTTTCCCCTCTTCCCTACCTTCCTCCCCTGCACTCTTCTCTTGACTTGCTGTTTTTCTTCGTTTATATCATCTGTTTTACCTGTGCTCATTTGCCTCAGCTCTTTATTTCTGATCCGTACATTTTCCCTGTCTCTTCCTGAAAACTGTGGAGTAAATAAATAAATAAACGTAATTTTACTTTATAAGTCTGGCATGTCAGCCTGAGAGTAAACAGAAACCTCAGTTTGTGAGCAGTAAAGGATTAAATATGACAAACAAGCCACCACTGAAAATCAGCAAGCAAATGTCTTGTCATTTAGTGTGGAAGATGTAGCACCAGGAAGCTCAGGTGTAGAAGATACTTAAAATTTAAAAAAGCATCCACGATCCCCATTTAGTATAGGAGATGCATAAAGTTTCGTTTACTGTGACTTCTGCCGTATTTTATGTGAACATTTGAGCTGGATGGTTTGGAGTTTTCTTCTGCTTTCGTTATTGCTTCTGTCTGTTTTGAAGCCCAGTTTTGATACACAGCTGCAGACAGGACAATTTATGAATCCATGTGAATGATTTCTGAATGCAGTGCTGTTTTTTGTTTTTGTTGTTTCTGTTTTAGTTTTGGATTTTAGTTTGTTGTTGCTGTTTCTAATACAGGTTTAGCAACAGGAAAGAATTCATTGGCCCGAATAGTTCAGTAGCAGATTCTAGAGCAGTGGCTCTTGGTGGTCAGAGACAGCCCTTTTTCTGTTTCCTCTCTGTTACTGATTGCAGCTCTTGTAATCCATCTTTTTGCTGAGAACTTCTGAACTTGTTAGTAGAGGTCATGGACATCTAAACATATTTAATAACAAACGTATTTGGTGAACCTCACAAATGTCATGAGGCGTAACTGCAAAGTTGTGTGTTTTTGTTAGATGCTTAGCACAAACCACTTATTTCCTGAACTACCTGCTATTGACAGTGATCTGAAGCCTGATCAGTGGCAGCGTTTATGTAGCTAATCTTGCACACACAGTTTGTTGGAATATACGTCTGGTTTATGGCCTTTCCACCAGCCCCTGATAGTATTAAGGTTTTACCCTAGCAAAGAAAGCAGCCAAAATTAAGCAGACACTGCCTTTGAACCCATGCTTCATGGTTACTTCCTAAACTACTACTGCATATGTATATAAAAACGTATCACATGTATGCATGTGTGTGTACATACACACACAATATATAGTATAACCATATATATGTGTGTTTTAAAAATACAGTGTGTAGTTCCTCAACTCTTAAGGAAATATGTTAGTATAAGAATAAAGAGCACCAAGAGCGCAAAAGTCAGAAAATGCTTCTTCCAAAACCGTAGTAAATAAGGTGGCCTCAGTAGCTTTCAGCCTTCAGTGAGTTACGATACCTGCGTCTCTTTGCAAAGGAAAAAAGGTGAAGAAATTTGTGACTCTGGGCTGACTATTGGTAGCTGTTTTCTTTTCTTCATTCTAACATGAAATCTTGTTACTCTTTGTTATAAATAATTTGCATTGACAGCTCTAACAGATACTTACAGTGTTGTTTTTTTTTTTCCCCTTTCCTGCTCTCTAGAATTGGGGATATCTTCAGTGAATGACTTGCTGCTTATTGAAAGTACTAGAATAACTGAAGTTGTGAAATACAGGTAGGCAATACTGCCAGTTCACATTTCACTTTGTGTTGAGCTAAACACAGACGATAAACCTATGAATATTCATTGTGATAACCATCAAAGCATGGTAGGGTTTTTAACTGTAAGTAGATTGGATCTGGTTTCATGGCACTTCTTGTGAATTCTAAAAAGCATTTCAAGTGCCTCCCTGGTGATAAACCCCTGATGAGAAGTCCAGCAGAATTATGATATGCAAATTTCCTTTGTGCTCGTAATAAAAACGTTGATTAATATTCATATCTAATTCAGACCAGCTTTGACGGGAGGTCCAGGTGCTTTGTGACCCTCAATTAATTTTGTGTATTATTTTTGACAGCATTAAATTGTCTTGTTGCCCCAATAGACTCTGTTATTTCTGGTATGCGCAGCCACATATGTTTTATCTAGATTTTTTTCCATAATTTTCTTACCAAAGAACATACTGTATGCATTTTCTGCTTATTTTATGTTAATTTCATGTTTCTATTCCTTTGTTCAAACTAAGGTTCTTAACTGTGTTTGCAATATCTAACTCTTCTCTAAGATGATATAATTATGTTGGTGTTACATGTATGACATTTCATGGCTGTAATAATTTAACTTGCAATTTATCATTGGATGTTACTCTTTGTCATTGTTTGCTGAGTTTGGAAAGACCCATTCAGCTTGACTATACTTCCGAATTCCCATCAAGTATACCTGATTTGGTGTGTGGTTAGATAGGACAGATCAATGGTCACTGTTTTTAATGAGCTGAGTTTTTTTACCTTCACTGAAATTCTGGAATGTGTCTATTCCTATTCAGCCAAAGCAGTTGATACGATTGCTCCCTATTTATGTAGGCTGAATTTCAGTGGATTCCACTAGTGGTGGTGGAACAGTTAAATCCTGAAAGTACTGATAATTTCTTTTTAATTCTGCACAACTTTAATTCTGGAAGCTTGTAAATTATACTTCAGTGTTCTCCTTTCCTGATTCATATTCTATTGTCTAAAAATCCTATGAGTTTTGGAGATAGATTCTGCTGTGTAACACCAAGTTAGGAAATAAGCACAAAAGCTGTTACATATGCTGCTTCATCCAAAAGAGGTATCATTTGCAGGACGCATTACAAAATTCTGTTCTGAAAGCAAAGCATGCAAAATACTACTTAATTTCTCAGGTACTAAGTAATAGATGTCTTTCCGTTTTAACTTGCTCTTTGTGCTTCTGAGCACCATTAATAACGTATTCAAGTAGCAAACTTGATGATTTACCCTAAAAATAGTCAAAGCATGCTGAATTTCATTTAAATAGTTATTAATGGCTAAAGTTCGTTTGACAACTCTGAAGTATTTTGAGTAAGAGTGACGATACCAGACATGTTTGGGTTTATCCTTCACGTTGAGCACTTCCTTTCTATGAGCGTACTTGCTTTTTTCAGCTGTGACTTCACTATTACTTGCAAAAGCATTCTGCCAGAGAGCTTGGGGAAGAAAGAGTCTGCACATGAATTTGTTCTGGAGGAGGCTGTGGTGAGGTAGTTTCATTACAGGCATATGAAGCTGGAAGTGTAGGTGCCATCCTAGAGTGGGGGCAAGATCTGCGCCCTACCCCAGCTCTCCCTGGTGTTTCTTGGTATTTTGTCTCAGAAGCATCGCTGGAAGCTCATGCACCCGCCCCACGAAAGAAGTTTCACTGGGGAATTGGGACAGTGTGTGGAGATGGGACATCTCAGTCCTTGAGATTCTGTCAGGAGTGGGGTGAGAGGGAGAGAGGGGAAGAAATGGTGGTTGGATGAGGTAATGAAACATGAAAATGTTGGAGATGGATGGAAGGGGGGGAAGGCAGGCAGTTGGGTGGCAGGTGTAGGGATAATAAGGGCAAGTAAAAGATGATGAATGTGTGTTTGAAGAGCAAGACAAAGGAAAAAGGGTGGAATATTTTAAGGAAGATAGGGGCTGTACTACAAGCAGCAGGAGGGCTTATGTGTGGAAGGGAGACTTCAGTGGGAAAGGGAGAGGACTTTGACTGGAGCACTGGAGTCAGTGGTGATGCCCCCAGGTAGTAGGGGGAGGCAAGGAGCAAAGAGCACTGCAGAGTGCAAAAATGTTTGTGGTGCCAGAAACAAGTGAAGTACAGTGGGTGTTCCCAACCTGTTGGCTGCCCTTTCTGTACGTGCTCCAGGAGTGTCTGCAGGAAGCTTCAGTCACAGGTCAGGAAGTGCAGCCTTCCTGGCCTGCCTCACCGACAGCTATTGAAAGTGGTGAGTGCAAAATCTCCGTAAACATCTTGTAGTATGTCCCATTCCAGCCTAAAAACAAACAAAAAAAAAAGACCGAGGTTCTAATATATTTTTTCAATTATTTTGTGGTTCAGGCTGACAGTTCACAAGAAAGTGGTGCAGGACAGTGCTGCACCAAAGCCATTCCCAGCTACTTCCCTGCTGGGAACCCTTTAACTCTCCCTTTGCCCCGGCAGTCGTGTGCCTGGACTTGCATCTTCACATAGCCAGTCTGTCATGTCACATGATGGTGACCATACAGAGGGTGGATGGATTTCCAGTCATAAGAAAGAGAAAGCATTAAGGCCTGTGGCTTGTCATCACAGTCAGTGTTTTCCTTCTCTAGCCTTATGACATTCTGAAACAAATACTTTCATACTGCCTGGAGTGAATTCAGAACAATCAGGGAAAAAAAAAAAAAGGTATTTTCCCTTTCCATTCTGGTATTGCTACTTATCACTTATTTCACTAAAGGTCTAGAGTACTAGGCTAGGGGAGAAGGTGGGAAAAATGTTTCTCTCCTATCTGGAGGTAATGTAAAAACAGTAGTGAATTTTAGGTAAGTATTCTTATACTAGCAAACAACATTTTTATTTATTTATTTATTTATTTTTAAGAAAAACCTTACTTGATTCACTTCCAGCACAGAAAGCTTCTGAGCTTCTGCAACTTACCTAGAACCCTTGCAGGTTGTTCGTGGTAGTGTTCATCTGGATACCACCACACAAAACCCTGCGTATCTTCAAAGTCTGAAATGAGCCTTTGCTATTACCTTGGTTTTGCAATATATGGCTTTCAATTTTGGTTTGTAGGCTGTCTTTTCTGTGTAAAGTTTTCATGAGTTTTCATTTCCTGAAAGTAAGTGTGGAATTGCTCAGAGCTTATCCGCTGTATTTTTGTCACTTCTGCATGACTCTTAATTTAACGATTGGTTCATGAAGTTGGAGCAGTGGCAACAGAGAAGTTTTAGTTCACTCAAGTAATTAAAGTTGATATGTGCTGTTCACTTTAAGGGCAGAGGAGGGAAAAAAAGCACATAAGAAGTTGCTGAAGGACTATTGTTTTTCAGTTTAGCTTAAGTAATTTCTGTCCTCCTCCTCAGTCGTTTTTAAACTTGGGTCAAATCTTTGGGGTCCAGCTGGATTGTGTAACTAACTCATACAGCCTTTTAAATGGGGGAGCAGGGACAAAAATCTTTTTTTTAAAGAGCTGAAACACTTTGTTCACATTTCACAGTAGAAGTCAGCTGATCCAGAACAATATTAATGCTGAAGTCCGCAGTGTAACTTTTGCTGTTGCTTTTCCACAATAAAGTGCAACACGAGGAATGAAGTCACTTAGGATTTTTGCCAGTGGAAACCATAAAACAAGAAGCTTAGCAAAAAAAAGTTGATCAATAAGAGATTTGCTGTCGTGGAAGACAACTTTCATTACACCTGTCCGTATGAAAAGACTGTTAGGCAAAAAGTTGTATAGGAGAGTGTGCCAAGAAAATTGGTTGATAGTTAAACTGAATACAGGTTTGTCCTGCTTTGTGAGCAAGCCCTCTTGTAGTCTAATGGGGAGGTAAAGAGAAGAAAAGCCTGAGGCCCCCAGAGAAATGGTGTAGAAACTGGAAGTAAACCTGCATGATGTTGAGTTACTGTAGCTTGAAATGTTGCGTGCATGCCCTGAGAGATCTTTCATTTTCAAGGTTTTATATTTAGACTTATAACTAGCTATAGAATGTACTTTGTAAATGATATTTAAAGCACCTAACAGATGGAGAAGTTCTGTTCTCTAAGATTTCTTTTTCTTTTCTGGAACTGCAGTCATATGCGGTAATGTTTATCTTAAACTGGATAAGCTTATATGCAGTGTGAAATACGGAGTCCTGAAAAGGCTCTGTGTGCTTCCTGCCTTCATACGTGCAGTGTGCTTTGCAATCATATCTTTGGTTTTTTACGCCCCGAGCCCACGCGCTGTGTAATGCTCAGCACAAAGTGCCATCTGCAGTTAGCATGCTGAAGAAAAATGTTCTGAGACTACTTGAGCACTGGCATCCCGTTTCTACAGAGAGGCCACAGGGAGTTTTAATAGTTCTTGTCAGAGATTTAGTGCTTTCTATCTGTCTTCTGTACATCAGCTTTGTGGTTATCCTCCAGTGTGTAATGCCTATCCATTTAGAAAAGCTACCAGACGGTGTGCGTGTGTTGTATAGTCAAATTAGACTGCTAGACGTAGCATAGTTAAGGAACTGTATAGGAGAGCGTGAAATCACTTGAGAAATTTAAAATGTAGTAAGTTGTTAGGTCACAGGCACAGAAGAGCTCATGAAGTCCAATAATCTGGTCCTTGAGCAGGCTGGGTGCAAAAGTGAACTTAAACGAAGATCTGCTTCCTGTACCTTATCTAAATCTTGTTCCTGAGTTACAGGTGTAACTTCTGACCAAGGCCATTTAGAGATATTTTTGTTGTATTTTTTCGTGAAAAGAAGGAAGAGGATAAGACTTTTCTATGTTAATGGTCTAGCACCAAGAGAAAGGGGACATAATGAACAGACGTTTGCTAATGGCCTAATTTAACCTCAGATTCATCTTTGCCCACAAAAAATACTCTGCCAGCCATATCACTCTGACGTCTTCTTTTGGAACAAGAGTTGCTACAGTGTATTGAAGGATGCAGAATGGCTAATTTTCTACCCTTGTTTTTAACATTATGTACAGCTACTGGGTCTTCCCTTAGTTGGGAAAGCACTTTAAGCTCTGTCCCTTGAAGGACATGTGTTCCAGTAACCATTTATGTAGAATTTTGGCACCTAGATTCAAAATACTGCCTTGGAAGTCTCACCGACACTGAGCTTTAGATATGATTGTTTCACAGATGTCTTTCTGTATTTTCACAGATAACTAGTCTGCTTGTTTGTTTATGCCCAGGGCTGTTGCAGTTTGGCTGAGCAGTTTGGATGCTACCCAGTGTCCAGGAGAGACTGATCTGGCACATGCTTATTGGAACAGTCTTCATTCAAATATTAGATTTCTCAGAAGACAGCATTTTGCAATGTCTATTTTTAATATGATGAGCAAAGTAATTTCTTGCTGTCCATGCCTTCTTAAGCATGAGCTAGCTGCAGTGGTTTTCAAGGATTCAGTTTCTTCTTTCGACAGGGACAATTCGAATAGTCATGTCTGTCTCTTTCCTTCTCTGTATTAAAATGTACAGCATTATTGAATCCTCATCTTTCTTGTTTTCCAGTTATTGATACTATCAGAATGTTTTCTGTTACTGACTAAACTGGGGAGGAAGTGTAAACAGGCAAATGATTCTCTTATTCCTGATGCAAAACAGGTGTGTGCCTCTCTGTCTGGATTATGCTTGACTGACTGTTCTTCTGTCAACAGTTACACTGCCAGTCAAATGGGGGCAACTAACCTTGGGTATGAATTATGTTCCGATGCTGAGCTGCATTTTCACATCCAGAACACATGGACTGGTTGGTGCGAGAGTTTGAAGAACTAGAAGAGTGACCTGGAACCATAGTTTCCTTAAGTCCTGTTGACTGAAGAAGAGGATTGCTGCTTTTGAGTTGACTCAAGCAGGAAAAGAGTAGTGGGAGAGTTGTTGTGACTTCACTTTTTTTTTGTTTGTTTGTTTGCTTTTTAATTAACGTGAGTGAATTAGAAAATGAGGATGGTAGTACTAGCATAGCCCCCATTTTAAGAGTAGTAGGCTTTTCAAATATTGTTTGGAAAGGTAGTTTCTCTGTAGGGAGCTGGAAATCTGAAATACCTTCTCCCAAAGATGAATGCACGGGTGATGGTTATTTGCCATACATGTCCCTAAAAATATGGTAATTCCCTTATACAGAGCTAGGTGTGGAGGCACGGAGGAGCATGGCGATTAATTACTGGGGAGGAGCGAGTAGAATTGCTGTTTAACTTCCAAGACAAATCTATAGCAGAGTAGTGCCTGCTTCCCAAATCTGGCAGGCTTTGGATGGAAACTGCTGCGGATTTGGCACTTGTGACAATCAAGCTACTTAACTTCCAGTTACATTTTGAGAAGCTTCTAACATAAGGCTTCTGACTCAGAAGGCCACAAGAGATGGGGGTGCTACCATATTGACTGTTTTCTGCCTTTCATGTGCTGTGATTAAACACACAAACTAAAAGCTATGCTGTGACCTGAGTAATTGTAGTCCCTGCTGATTTTAAAGTACAGATCCCCAGACTGACAAATACAGGAGATGTTACTACTTGATTTATCTGTTAGGGCAAACAAGCTCATGGAAGATCACTGAAGCTTCTTACCGGAGCTGCCACAGAAAGAAAATATGATTTATTGTCGAAATCTCAGTAATTATCTTCAGATAAATCAGTTTAGAAAAATATTTTGTCAACAATTATGTTCTCGTAAATGCCACGATTTCTTTGTTTTGTTACCGTCTTTCCTCTGCTCTGTCTTACCTCCTTAGTATCTCCTTCGTTATCTTTGCCTCTGGATATTTAGATACTTTTCACCAAATCTTTTTAACACAGCCTGTTGTCTGTTGTGGTATCTTAAGTGCTTTTACTTCCTTTTTTCCCCATTTTTTTAAAATTTTTTCAGAAACAAAGCTCCCACCTAATTCTTTTATTTTTTATTTAAATTTCAGGCCTGTTTCAAGAGTATGATTGCTCACTCTGTTCTGCCTTGCTTCTCTCCTCCCTCTCCTGTTCCAATATAACCTTTCCTGTAACCTTTCTGTCTTCCTATCTCTTTCAGATGCTTGTATCTCAAGTAGCAGTAATAGTTGTTCTTGGTGTGGTGATGCTTGTATACAGGCCTTTGACTCAAAGTGTACTGGATACATTATGTTCTGAAGTCTTTTGTGGGGTTTTGTAGCAGAAAACTCTATTTCTGGTTTTAAAACCTTGGAAAAAGCTGCTAGCATTGCAAAAACTGACTGTAGTGCCATTTAAGGCCAAGAGCTTGGTATGCTTAACTACACTAGTAGTGGAGGCTCTTGGTTGCTTTTTGTTAATCTCTTTTATTACCTCGGTGAGGGTAGTAACTTCTTGTAAATAGGCATCAACTTCCCAGCTGTATGTTTTTGCTGCAGAAATGTTTGACTTATTACATGGCTAATAACAAGTATAACAGAAACATGTGCTAGTTCTAGTCTCTAGAGACTGGTATACTTTCATTTCTATGTATGTTCAGCAACCTCGCATAGTGTTTACTTACTGGAAGCTTCCACAGTAGAGTAGAGCTGCAGCTATAACTGACTTGATAGGTCAGTCTGAACTTGTGTGGAAGTGTTTCAGTGTCATTTTTCTTCCATGGCTGAAAATCCACTCCATGGAAAGCACATTCACATATATCCAGGAATAATAGCAAATTTTGCAGAAACTGATTATATTTGTAGGACGTGTTCAATATAAACAAGCAATTTTGAAAAGAAGGCATGTCAGGCACTTCAGAAAATGAATGCTGTCTTCTCAGAACAGCTTGTGTAAGGCTGTTTGCTATTTCACTGTCCTGCTGTATTTGTGTATTTTAGATAGTTGTTTGTTTTTTTTTGAGATTGATTGATTGATTGTTTTCAGAACGCCTTCAAAAATTCCAAAAAGTTTGCTTCTTTGTTCCTCACAGTTGCAAAGTGGTTTAGGTTGGAAGGGACCTCTAGAGATCATCTGGTCCAACCCCACCTGCCCAAGCAGGGACTCGTAGAGCACATTGCAGGATTGCAATACCATATTATTGCAGACCATAATTGTAGGTTAAGGCATCACCAATTCTGAATTAGTAGAACAGTTAAGTTCCTGTTGCACTGCAAGTGTTTGGGTTATGGTCCTGATATAATACCAGTTATACAGTTCAGGGCCTTATTTAACCTACTGACCTTTTGCTTTCCCCTAGGTTATTACGTGACACAGAACTGAGACAGTCAACCGTAAAGGTGGAGCGCTTTTTTTTTTTTTTCCAAATGTTAACTTCTGCAGAAACTACACCTGTTTGTTGCTGCCTTCCTTTGGGCCTATTCAGAAATAATCGCACGGGGCTTAAGAACTCAGCAGAAGTACCAAGAGGAAGTATTTTGGGGAAGGTCTAACCTGTTTCTCACAAGGTTACCAGGAAATAGGCTAGACTGTCTGCATATCTCCCATGTTAACACAATTAGTTATTGCATATCTGTCTGTGTATGGTCTTTCCAGAGTTAGATCACAGGTGGCAGCTCATGGGACAGGTCACGAACAGCCTCTTGGTCACAGATGGCATCTGGAACCAGTCACCTGTTAACGGGGAGTGTGATAAGTGCACAGCCTTGTCAAGACACTCTGGTAATCTGATGGGCAGCAAGTGCTGCAATTCCTGTGGCCTTTTACGGGGATTCCAGTTCCTCTGTACTGGCATAAACCCCAAATGCTTTCTCCACTGTTCCTAAAGAGACAGACTTTCAGGTAGAGAATCGCTAACCTGAGAACATGAAGTGAAAAATCTACTCTGACCCTTTAGTTAGGGTAGGACCTGAAAACAACAGGCATAGAAAAACTATGATTTCCTTTCTACCTCTTGCTAAGCAACAGTCTGACATCCTATGTTAAAATACTTCTGCTCCCTTTGTACTCTCTGAATATGCTTATTAATGTAAATGATCGGTTTGGGTTGCTTTCCATTAAATGCAGTCTTCCTTCTCTGTGTCCATTGTGAACTACTACTTCACATATAGCCTCAACAAAAATTTGTTTTATCAGTTGTTACATATTGATACTCAGAATTCTTGCGGTAGATTAAATTCTTTTTTCTTCCCTGTTCTGTTTCTGCTATTCAGTAATGATTTTTTTTTTTTTACCTAGAGGAAGAGTAGTTGAAAATTAATGTTGTTTTTTATTTGAGTATTTTCTTTTTTAAGACACTACAAATGCTAAACAAGTTTTTCATAGGAAATGGCTGAAAATGTACTGACACTTAACAAGCAAGAGGATACCAAAAGCAAACCAAGAAACAGTTTATTGCTAATTATTTGGAATTTTACTTTTATTTCTTAACTTTTTAAATTTATTTGTTTTGCTACATATTCTGAAGGGGAACACTGCCCATATCCCTCTTGCCTTTAATAACTGATGCAGCTGTGTTAGCGCATTCACTGAATGAATGCAGTCGTAAATATCAATAAAAGATTTAAATTAATAACCGAGAAGGAAGTTCGATGCCAATGAACAGTGCTTTGGATCGGTAGTTGTGTCCTTTTCTGTATTGTGTCTTAAGCTGGTGTGAGGCTGTGTATCCAGAAGAAGGCCTGGACTTCTAAACAGAAGTCTTTTGAAGATTGGTAATGTTAGGAGACGGTTCTTCCGAAAACCAGTCACCATCATCACCACTCATCTTACTAATTCGAAAGTTACACTCCAACGTTAACTGTCTTAACAATGTTAACTCACAAGTAAAGGTGACTGGACCGTAAGTGAACAGCTTTTGAAGACCCGTTGGCAGAACTGGAACAACCTGTGGAAGTCGCCTGCAGTTTAGGAAGGGCATGGGATTCCTGGTGCGAGTGTTCATATGTAAATAGTTGGGACTGAGCGGCTGGGATTCTCCGAGTACTTTCTGGTGGGGGACAGAGGGGGAATGCTCTATTCTGACTGTGTGAGCTCTGAGAAAAAGATAATGAAGCCTTTTGTGCCCTCCTCCAAAGACATGCGCTTCAACGGGAATGGGCCATGCAGCTGCAACCCTAGCAACAAGGCACTGGAGAAAAGAATTAGGGCAGCTTTCCAACAGAGAATGGCTGCAACTGAGGATGAGCAAATTAAACTGCTGGCATAGCATTTAGAAGAACCTGTGTGCCCATTAGTCTTGCTAGTTTGTTGTTGTTAATTTTTAACGCTTAAATTGAAATCTCATTCTTGTTTTTTTTTTTAATAAATAGGTAAATCAATTACTTAAGATGTGCTAGTGTCATTACTGTTTGTTACTTTAAACTGTATCCTGTTTGGGGCTTTAGGAATTTCTGGTATTGAACATTACACTAAGTGTGTTCCCGTACAGAGCAGAAAAATCTTTGATTTTTTTGTTGTTTTGATTTTATGGGTCTTAACTTGAGAGTCTCTTTCCTGAAGAATTCATAATGATGTTTGATACAGTGAACAGTTCATTGCCACTAAATAGCGTGAAGGAATTCAGTTGGAATTTATTTTTTCTGTGTAGATGCATAAAACCCTCAAAGAAGCAGTGGTTTGACAAATTAATTTATTTTAAATATATTTGTGTTTGTATGTATATATGTATATTCAAAGGACTGTTTGCAAGACTTGTATTGACTCTTGTGAAGGGGTTATGCTATTGCGACAGATGCTTTCTACAGAAATTAATAATACATGTTTCATCTGTAAGATGCAGCAATCTGATCTATTTGCACGGAGAGCCCTGAATGAATTGGGATAACACTACCGATGTGAATACAATAAGCTTCATTAATTACCCAGCTGTGGTTGGTGAATCACCAACCACAGTTCTCGCTGCATATTTGGGAGAGAGGGAGAGTTTGTTTGGGAGGGAGGCTGAATAGTGAATACCTTAAGCCAAATGGTCTGTGGCTGAGTGTCAGACAAAGAGGTCTTTGGGGAAGTGACTGATGATGTGCTTGAAGGGACAGCAGCCGTATCTGGCCTTCACACTGAACCTAGCACAAGAGCCATCACCCCTTCTCTCTTGGGAGAACCAGGGGAATTGAAATCCACTGAGGAACCGAGTGTACGTTGCTGTGAAGGTGCTGTTACTGCATCATGGTCATCTAGTTACGGTAATGAAGAAGGGTGACGTGACAAGTTTCGTTAATTCATTTCTCTTTCCCTGTTTTGTCTTACCTCCTACGTGCAGTCTCCAAAGTCAGTGCTGCGGGCTGGCTGTAAATCAGAGCCCAGAGCAAGCAGAGCAGAAGACTTTACGATTCCTGGATGTGCTCGGATGAGGCTGATGTGCTGACCTGGGGCAGCATAAAGTTAGGAGCACGTTCCCATCCACTGACTGTGCTGCAGAGGCGATTGCGTCCTGAACAGGAGCAGGATGGAAAGCTGGAACAGCACCCTTGTAACCTGAGTGCGATTTGCTGGAGCTTGATTGTAGATGGGATACGCTACTCATCTCTTGGCTTTTAAGTTTTTTCTTTTGCCTTTTTCTTCACTTGTTCTGTATGCAGCCTGTGCAGTGAAAGAGGGCTGAAGGTGAAAGCTGGGAAGTACGTGTTCCCCAAGCAGGTGTATTTATTTATTTGCTGTTAAAGTACAAAGGGAGAAGGCTGGCACCTGCTTAATATTTGGAGGCAACCTGAGTTTCAAATTACAGAATTCTCAGTATTTTTGTGAGGGGTAGAAAAAATAAGGGAACTGTTTGGGTCTGGGTTGAGATTTAAGGCCGTACTGAAATGCCAGATTTAACAACTACATAGAATAAAGTGACCATTTCTTCTGTGCTGTCTTCATATACGCACTCAAAAGAGAAAGGTTAAAAACAAGTTGCATGCAGCCACTCTTGTGCTCTTTACAGAAATTGCTAGGGAAAGTAAAGCTAAGAATTTAAAGAGCTCCCCTTTATTTGAGAAAGGGCAACGGTGATGGAAAAAGCACATTAAACAGCAACTGTAACTTTTAGCTAAATGCATACCTCTTACACCTTAATCTCAGCTTTCAGATAAAAAATTGTTATGCCAGACAAAGCAATCGATGTGAGGTTTTTTTGTTGTTGTTGTTTCCAGATACACACAAGGTTTCTTTGTCGACAGATTGAAGGAAAATACCCCCACAGACACAGAAAAGTAAAACTTAAAGGTTTTGTGGCATTAGAGGAGATAGGATCTCATTTAAAGCAGGGAAACTTTGCATGGTAAACTGAATTACAGAAGTTCAAAACACATTACAGAAATTTGACAGTTCAGTCAAAATAGTTGCTGCTTGCTTTTCATTTGTGTTGGTTTAGTTAAGTCAATTCTACAAACAGTTTAGATTGTGCCCAGCAGCGAAATCCCAGTGACTCAGTTTCAGACCTTCCATTGGAAAGGATTGTACAGAGGAAATATTAATATTAAATAGTTTTATTGTAAATTAACAGAATGTGAAGGGAGTGAAAATGTCTGTGTTTTTTGTTTTGTTTTTGAACAGAGAGGATTCCACTAAATTTAACTTAAATTGTTAGTAAAAATAGAGTTTGCCAGTGGTTCTGTTGTGTGCAGAAATAATGCTTGCTACAAGTTTTGTAAAGGTCATCAGGAAGACATTTGCCACCTGTATGTACTTAAGAGTTGTTACCATCTCTTGTTTAAAATAAGCTGCAAAGGTTTTAAGTTCAAAGTAAATGAAGAAAAGGGGCAAAAGTTTACGGCTAAATAAGCCTGCATCTTCTTTCAAAGTCAAAAAAATCTGTACTTTTACCTCTTGTAAAAATTAGTGTGCGTGTTCAGGCTTTTCTTTAATATTTCAAACTTTTGTCTGTTTATTTCTAGCTTTTTGGTTATTTGCCACAGCAGTTTTTAAGAGAAAATGAAGCTGTTGTGCTACTTTCTGTTTTGTGTTTCCAAATTGCCACAATCCCTGCAAAGGAAAGAGTTTAAACTGTGTTTAAACACAACTGTGGTCGCATCTGAAGTGAAGCACGTACTTGTGTCCTTGGCTTTCCTGACCCTGGCAGTGCCTGACGAAGTGGTGGATTTGTACATCACGAAATTGTGATGGTCTGTCACGTTTCTCCATAACAACATGTGCAGCCAGGATGATCCTTCTGAATAGCTGATATATCTTGTCATCTAGGGAATTAGGTATTTGCCAACAGAAATAAATAACTTAGTTTATCCAAGTTTACCTGTCAAATGAGTAGAATAAGACGCCACACAGAACGGGGTAGGTGGAGCTGGCAGGGCAACTTTTTCAAGCTTAAACTTGGAAGGATCTGATGTTAAATCCATCATGAGCTAAACCTTGTAATTCAGTTCTCTGTCTGTGGCTTGTTCTGTAGCCTTATCAGTGTAGTTTACAGAAGAGGTCTTGGAGGAACCTGGCAATACTTCCTGATCCAAAGAGCTGCAGCAGTGGCTGCTTCCATTTGCCTCGCAGCTTTATTGTGTGTGTTACAAAAAGACTGCCTGTCGTGCTGGCTGTCTGAAAAAATTCTGTAGCTGATACTGAATATTTCCCTGTTTCAAGTAGGCAAGCAGTTTTGATTGATGTGAGAAACACTTAATTCTTTTTTATGGAGAATCTTGTTTGGTGTGGCAGCAGCATTCTTGTCATAGCGAGAAAGCATAAGTATTAAATGTCATACATTTGTTATTCAGGACCTTTTAAGTTTATCAGCAGTACTGTATGTCTAGTGATTGTTTTGGCGGGAGAGATATAGCATGGTCGAAGCACTGTTTACTTTTCAGGCTTCCCTAGGGTTTTTGAATGTTTTGTTTAGGTCAGAAGGCTGGAAAGGTGGAAAGAAGGAGGCACTATTTTTGTTTGTGTGTTGGTTTTATTTCCCTTCCTTACCTGTTTGCAGTAGGTAACTTGGAAAAATAGATATTGCTTGGAGACAGTATGCCTCCGATCCGTATCACAATTATTTATACTGCTTTAAAATGTGTTTTCCTGTAAATAATTTCGTTTTTTCCCTTTACTCCCTCCTGAACAAATTTTCGTGATATAGGTGTTTGTACTTGAAACCTTTAATTTGGTGTGGATAAACAAATGCTGTAGGGTAGTGTGACAGCAGAACTGAAGCGGTTACAGTGGGAGAAAGAACATAACTTCAGTACTGCACTGGTGTGCCGGGGTAAGACTTCATGCTGCGAACACCTGCTGTACGTATATACTGGTTTGGGCATTGAATAAAGTATATAATGGTCTTGTTTCCTCGCCCTGTGTGCATGGAGGAGAGATGTTCTTGCAGAAGGGATGAAGAGGCAGGAAGTAGGCAGGGGCAATGTCTGAGGATGGAGACGTGGACAAATCAGGTAGGAGCAGGAAGCACGGCCTCCTCCCTCAAGAATAATTCTGTGGACATACGCGTGAAAGGACTCTCTAGCAAGAAGCACCCCGTGAAACCACGCTAGCCTATTTCATCACCTTCATACTACGGAAGAGGTGACACGGCACCGAAGGGTTGTGTGGCTTGCTCTTCGATGTTACCTTCTGTCTTGTGGCTGCTGTCCCCAGTGCTCCCCTCTCTCAGTGCCGCTGCAGGAGACCCTGGGCAGCACAGAGGAGAAAATGAAGATGTTGGTGTCTGGCAGCTTGAGGGCAATTGCCTTGTTTGTTTTAAATGCTGGAAGGTGCACCAAACTCCAGCTAAAGCCTTAGCAGCAGCATAATAGTGCAAGTGTCTTGAGGGCAGAGGGGCTTTAGGGAGGGAGATGTTGAGTGGTTTGGGGTCAAGTTCTTCTAAATTCCTGATTCTGCCCTGCCTCCAGAAGCGTTATTCCTTTCCGAAGACTTGACCTGTAACAGGTGGATCATCGTACAGAAGCTAGACACATAGACAACACAGATACATTTACTTAGTTTGTTTGAAACAAAGAGATGTATGGCAAAATTTCAAGGTTAGTTGTAAAGGAGGAAAAATTTCTACCTTGATTACTTAAATGCATATATACCTTGATACTTAAATGTGTATTTATTGTATGTCTCTACTCAGAATGTCATGCGTAATAAAAATAATGTCAAAAGGCAGGTGAGGTGTGATTTCCTTCCCTCCGTGTACACCCACATTCCAGATATTTCCTTGTACAGTAAGGAGAAAAACTGCTTTTTTTTGCCGTGTCTTGTATTTTGGAAGCAGTGAGGAGGCTGTGAAAATGTTGTTTGAGAAAAGGGAGGAAAAGTTATTGGTGGGATGGGATGAAGTTTTTACACAACTCTGAATTATTACTGAAACGAAGATGCAAACTTTTAAGACTGAATATAATTAATAATCAGAAAAGCTTTTTAAGGGAAGTATTGCATTCCCCATAATGCGTTATCTTAACGTGACATTTGGTTGCCTGCTGATTAAAAAAAAAAAAAATCACCAATCTGACTAGAGGTTGAAGTTAGTGTTCATTGAATTATGACTTTGTTGTCTTTTTCTGTAGAGTATTAGATGAACAACATTGTAGAGGCCTTTTCAGATTAGAAGAAATACCAATCCACTAGATACAATTTTTGTTTGCACGTACAAGTCCTAAACCAAGACTTCTTTGAATTAGCTGATGTTGGTCCACACAACAAATGAAAATGTAAGATTTTTTTTTTCCCCCTTAGAGTTAAAAAATAAAAAATAAAAGGACTGAAAACTGGACTAAATACAAAACTGTAGAAGCATACTGCTCGTCATAAATGAACCACTGACTTCATTATTTATTTTTATTATTTTTGCTTGTTAAAAATACAACTACACTTTCAACTTAGTATTGCTTGACAGAGGACAATCTCAGTAAGAAATGAAGATTTGTAACATAGTCATGTACTTGAAAATGCATGCACTACTAAATAGGATGTTGTTTTTTCTCCGTGTAACTGCTGTAGGTCGGCATTAGTAAGTCAGCTTTCCATCCAAGCCATATTTCTATTTCTTTGGCTTATTTTTCCTGTATAATTTGTCTCATCTGCAAGCCATTTGTTTCTCATCTGTTTTCTCGTGTCTTAGCTATAAAATCTACATTAAGAACAATGATTAGGCTTTTTAAGATCCTGTCATGTTAGGAAAATCCATTTAAATAGAATATACAGGTTTGCAAAAACAATTGTATATTGACTTTGATACATTAAGAAGTGAAGCAGTATCTGGCATGATTATAGCAATGTGCTGTTGACTCATTGTAGTAAAAAAGGCAAATATTTTTATTTTTCATATTTTGGGGATTACTTCTACTTCAAGTAATTACTTCTACTTCTACCTATCTGAGAGGTAAACATGGATATGTATAGCCAGTGCATATGTGATGTATTAATTTATTACACAAAGAGACTTACTGTATTCATAAGGGCTGTCAAGAAGGTTGCATAACATTCTTTTCTCACAGGATTGCTGAGTATACAGCAGAGCTTTTATAAGTACAGAAGACAAGGTTTACATCAGTGAAATGAAACTAGTAAAAATATGTAAAAGTTGATAGGATCACATGCTGGCTCCTCATGTGGATACTAGAATTTCACATGACTAGTAGAGCGTTAGTGTCAGCAGATATTGCAGCCACTGTCCGATACATTTATAGCATACTACATTCAATACTACATTCAATCTTTCCCACCTAAACAAGCATTAAAACTTTTCTTAAAGTGTTAGCTGAGAAGCAGCACGCAGTATTACTGCCTTAAATGCAGAAGACCACTTATTTTATTTATTCTGAGCAGGAAAATCAAATAAGTGATGATTCCCTTTAGAAAGAAGAACATTGCAATTTTATCATGAAACGTTCTGAATATGTGACTTTATAGTTATGTCTAGAATGCAATGAAAGCAGGTATCAGGATAGTTGTAAAGGTTATTTTTTTGTGTGTGTTTCTTTTTCATTACCATGGTTTAAGTTGTTGACACTATATATATATATATATATTTTTTCCCCAAGGCAGATTATTATTGGCCACTTCAGAGTTCTCTAGAGAGAATTCAGAGAAACATATCTGTTTCTTTATAGGAAAGCATGCGGTATTTTTCTTATTTTTTCCAATACTTTCTCTTAAAAATTTGAAGATTAACATACACAATTCTAAAAACTAATTATTGCCTGTTGGCCTGTTTTGCTGGGGGAAGGATTGCCCTCTGTCTTTAGTGTCCTCATGCAGTTTCAGTGTCCCAGTTCTGCAAGAAGTTATACATTGAAATCCATAAATTGGTTAAAATGGCTTGTGCTTAGGAACGTCCTTAGGTATTCCGAGTTACAAATTAATATGATCACTATGCCTCAGTTTCCCATGCGTGCAAAATGCAAGAAATCAGGAGATTTCCTCAGCATCGGGGTATTCATGGCAAAGCCAAGAATAGAACCCTTATTTCCTGTCTCCCAGTTTTGCTTTCTATTTCAACAATTAAATTAATTCATGTTAAATAGTTAGCAATATGATACATGATGATGGATTACATGCAAAGGTCTTTATATATATATATGCTGTTGTAGGTGTGCATGATTTTGTACAATAACTCCACAGTTACCAGGCTTTGCAGTGACGATCCAGTCACAAACATGACTTCAGAAATCCTATCAGTGAATTCATGGCCCAAGATGAAGAGTCATGCCTGTGTTAAAATACAGGGAAAATAGAGCTGGAAACAAAGTTGTTCTTCTTCTACCTGTTTGATACTGGTTCTTGAACTTTCTACCAACTCTTTAAATGGTTACTGAATCAACTTTTTTATTTTTGGTAATGCAGCTTTGTTGTCCATTAAAGATCTTTTCATTTCTTTCCCACAGAATCATTTAAAAATGGAATGGAAAAGATCTGCTCATTCATTTGTTAATTTCTTTGCCAAGATATGACTGTTTGCCTGTGGTTCTTGTTTTTTGTTTTTTTAACTAATGCTCTGTCCAGTTTAGTGCTAAATGACTCATGTGCTGGAACTTCCACCACTTGCATACTGAGACTGTTCTATAATCTAGTAAAATTTTAGTGTTTTTCTGATAGTCACCTTCCCGTTTTTGCTCCCTCCCTCCCCTCCCCCCAGCTTTTACTGTTGAACTGTATATTCGTTAACTTAAGGTGAATTGATTACATCTGTGTCAGAGTAGAAAGAGGCCCTGGAGGCTGGGTGTCATAGTACAGGGTGCTGTTTTTCCAGCCTGCCTTGAGAAGTTATTTTTTGGGGTGTAATAAACACTTTTCTAATTAAAGGTTTGTTTTATACCTCCATTTATCATCTGAAAATGTGACTATAAATAAAATGTGTATTTAAACAGAAACCTCTTCTGTTTGAGCCTCATTCAATGAATAAGCTAGATTAGCTGATCTCATATTTACTCCATGCAACTTAAATTTGATTTTCATTCATCTGTGAAAACCTTGCACTGGTGTCTTAATCACTCTGTCTTTACTGACCTCAGTGTTGACAAATACTGACTTGATACACAGAGAACTTTCCAGTTAGTCTCAGCTAAGTACAGAATTTGTCTGTATGGGTGCTAGTCTTTACCCTTTAAGGACAACAGAACCTATCTGTGAAACTGAAAGAAAAGTCTCGCACAAAAATATCTGAGTTGGCTGTGCACGCTGAGCTTCTCATGAGGTTACTGATTTAAAAAAAAAAAAAAAAGTTATGATAGCACTGTACCCATAAATGCATCTCGTGCATGAAATTCTTAGAATAAAGAGGTGAGCAAACAGATCCTTGATGTGTAGGCTTTTTGTTGTTGCCGTAGCCTGGAAATAGTCCTTTCAGTTTTCACGTGCTGCAGCTTTGGTTCCAGCATGACACAGAGCAACACGCAGCACTGTAGGGCATACTGTAAAAACAGCAGTGTCTCTAGCTCCTCGTTCCTAACTATCCACAGTGCCTGAATCGCCCACCTAGAGGGATGAGGGGTGGATGGGGCTGTTTGGTGTGGATCATGCTCTGAGGTCCCGAGTCTGGGTCACCTCGCGGACACTGCCGTAGCTGCTTTGTGCTCGCTCTCCACAGGGAGCATGGAAATCATCTCTGTCCTGGGCACCCTTGGTGCTTGTGACAGCTAGCCCCATCGCGTTCAGCCTGGCTCTTGGGCATTGGGAGGACTGTGGTGTGGTTTCGGGGGGATTTGTGAGGGAGTTGAGATTTTCTTGGGGGTCTTGTGCTGCTGTGGGAGTTGCTTCCTAATCCGGAACAGAACCCCCCAGTCAGTCATGTTGAGCCAAGCCTGGCAGGAAGAGTTGGACAGCTTGATCAATTTTGATGTAACCAGCCCCTTGTTAAGACTGCAGACAGCACAGGCATTGCGGTTGAGACTGCATTTGCAACACCAGTTTCTGAACACCTGCTATTGTGGTGGAAAATGTGTTTTTCTAACAGCATGTGAGAAGCAGATAGACTTGCTGTGAGTTAAGCTTTAGCATACAAGAAGAATTTTCTACTTACAAGGAGGTTTAAAATTATACCAGTGACTGTGAAGGTAAACTGGGCAAAAATATCATGCTGTTGTATTTTCTTTACTGCCCTTTGCAGAAATAGAGTGGACTTGCAATTGAGTGTGCTCTTCAGTTTAGAAAGGCTTTTTTGTTGTTGTTAAACTATAGAGTTCGTGGGTGTCAAACAAAATAATTTTCAGTGTAGTGGAGGTAGCATTGAAATCTGCAGCACAGAGATCGCTGGGAGGAAATGTCAGCGCGGTCTGCACCTTCCCTGTTAGAGGCGGTGGTTGGATTGAGATCGGAGCCTGAAAGTCAGCCTCCTGTCATGTGATTCTTAACGTCTTTTGTACTTTTCTTACCCCCAAGCTTGTGCTTTTAGAAGGAAGAAATACTGTTTTGATTAATTTTCAACTAGGTCACATTGAATAGCTGGCCTGACTCCACTTTCCAAATGTCATGTAGTAGTTCTGCCTGTAATGAATGTAACTTCTATTGTGTGACATGACTTTAGTCTAGAATGTATTAGAAGAGAATAGGAAGGGTGTTTCTAGTGCTAAATAAGGCTGAGAGCAAATAAAAAGCAGTGTTCTTGGGGAATGGAATTAATAGCAGATGCATGAGTACATTGAAGCCAACTGGCTGAAGCAATTTTGCAATCACAATAATTGAGTAAATGTGTTGTAGGTGAATTAGGTCTTCTGCTGGGGAGAAGGAAAAAAATAAATAAATAAATAACTTAGCCATCTAAGTCTTCATCAATTACCTCCTCCAGCTGTTTGGAAGATGTCAGTTACCTGCACTCTGTGGGGTGTTCCTGGCAGCTCTCTGCAGTTGCCCCCAGCATCGTTGCTACCTGGGGCCAGAATGCTGTGGAGGGAGGCAGGCAGGGCTGTCCCACCCTGTGAAATAGCCAATCTTAAACAAATCACACACTGAATAGAGGTGGCAGGCTGTGCTGAGTCCTCGTGCACGTTCATGGAACACATAGAGAATACTTTTTTTTGCATAACAAAGAGCATTATTTAGTATGAGAAAAGTTTCTTTGTATCACAATTTGTATGTATCAAGCATTTTATTTTTGATGCTTTAAGAAACTGCGGTGTTATTGAAAAAAAAGAAATCTAACAAAAAACAATGCGCAAGAGCAATTGTTACATTCTTGGAGAAGATTGGATAGTTCGTGATGCAGGATTATCTTTGCAATTTATTCATTGAAACTCATGAAATTGTTGGCAGACTGAGTTTGCATCTTGGAAATCATAACCTATTTGTGATACTCAATTTCTTAACAGTACGTGTGGTAGTACAGTTTCTAACTACACGCTGTGCAGTTATCTTCTGTCTTTTGTATGGAAACAGCTGTACTGCATACAGCTGTACTTAATACAACTAGAAGTTCACTATGGGGTTCAAACACTGTCATCCTGTGGTTATTTGGTGTCAGACTACACTTGTCACGTTGCCTGTTTACTTCCCTATAGCAAGCAAGTCGCTAACTTGAGAATATAAAACTTCTTTCATATTTAGTAGACAAGCACTGCAAGTCAGCAGCTTTCAGTCTGGGGAGCTGAAGTGCTATTTTAGTATTTACAGGTATGTACAATTTGTCTTAAAACTAGTCGGAGAAGTAACTCTTATCCTGAAGAATTGACGTGCTTTAAATCTTAGGTTTTTCTGCTCAACTGGTTATGTTATCAGTGGAGGTAAGTCATATGCCACTGTATACGCAGGTTGTTGCATAGGACAGCCAGATCACTTCAGATTTATGGTGGTTTTACATTGGCAATAAAACTGTAGATAACTTAACCACTGTTGAGATATGACCCAGAGGGCATTTTCCGAATTGGCATTTTTAATAGTAATGGCCTTGAACTGTTTGTGGGTACATAGGGAATATAATCCAGAGTTTCTTGGCATGATAAGCGGGTCATTTCTGGGGAGACAATTTAACTTCCTGTACATTCAGATGTCAGAACAGTAGTGGCTGTTCTGTTGAGAATACATACTTTGTTATAATGTTTCTGAAACATTTTGAAACTGCCTTTGTTTCTTAACTAGGTCAATAATTTTGGTATCTCGATTGAAATTGCATTTAAGAGCTAGAAGTTTGTCTTGTGTACCGTGTATTTTTATTTTAAATTGGCTATTTTTCTGTGTATATTATGGCATAGTATCTTTTCTCTCAGAATACTTGTTTTTAAAATTGTGTGTCTCCACCTGGTTCCTTAAGCTTTATTGATATGTAATGAAAATTAATTTGGGAAAGTTTGTTGTTTTTTTTTTTTTTTTTCTATATAAAAGACATACCAGACAACAAACTTCATCTGCAGTTTCAACCAAAAGATTAATAGATAAATATCGTAAAATGAAAATCTTTGAAAATGTTCAATATTTTGTTTGCAATTAATTTTTTCATGCTCTTGCCTTTAAGTGTCTAGATAAACATTACATCAGTGTTTTGAAAAAGACATGAAAGAACTCTCTGAGGTCAAATATTTTTTGTAAATACCCCAACTGATTAGTGAGTATCATTTGTAGTCACTCTGAGAACTCGGGGCACGGAGAAGGAACGAGAAATAATTCCTTGTAACTGATCTGCAGCTTCTGAGTCAAGCTGCAGTCTCAAAGTGGTCCCAAAATAGGATACTGGATTATAGGATTTCCTCTGTGAAACAATCATGTCTACATAGGTACTGTTACAGCTACTAACAAGTTATGTCTATATGTGCATGTTAATAGCTTAGTGTACACAATCTTAGCAACAAAAATCTCCTGAGGATTTCCTCCAATTTTCCTCTTTAAATCTCATTCTGTTTTGAAAAATAAGCATTGCTCTCAGCAAAAGAAAAGGTGCTGTTGACCTGCAAAGCCTAATTTCAGACTGACAGCAACTCTAATATATTTTTTCTTTACCAGCTGACCCTAGAAACCTTTTTTCAGTTTGTGGTTGTCCTTTGTATAGACTAGCTGTTTTAGATTTGCAGATATAAGAATTTGTTACCTTCATGCTTATTTTCATATTTGCTGTATTGCAGCATGGTGGTCTTGGTCATGGAAATGAAATCTTTTGTGATCACTGCAGTTACTGAGTTGCATGTTTTGTGTCTGGCTTCAGGCAGGTGCGTGCACGTGCAGTCATACTATTTTGTAGACTTCTGGTATGTAGAAATGTATAGGAGGGGTTACCTGTGCTGTGGAAGTCATGTATGCTTCTTCCTTAGTAGTTCTATTTCAGTGTACTGTGGGGTTTGTGTGGCTTTTTATGTTTTGTTTCTGCTGTTTTGGCAATCGTTCAAGGATTCTAGAATTAGGACACTTTCCTGTGTTACGGCGGATTTAAATTATAATACGTGAACTCAACTCTTTGTTTCTACAGTTATTTTTAGATTTTCTCTTTGCTTGAGTGACTTGAGAAATGGCTGGAGGCAGAGAGGCAGCTATTGCTGTATAATGCTGTACCAAGATGAAACCTGACCCTAGTGCCTGGGCGTCACGTTGGGCTGCATGTCACGCAGTGCTGCCCCAGACACCGATGGGAGGAGGGCAAAACCTCAGCCAGCTTTTCAGATGTTGCTCATGTGCTCCAGACTCAAAGCAAGCGTGGCCGTGGCAAATGTTTTCACGTGTATGTGTGCTTCTGAGTAGAGCACTCCTTGTGAGACTCACTTTACCAGGTTGGTGTAGGTCCCCACGCTCACCTTCGCGGTGAAGTCGCAGCAGGCCCATTTAGCACTTGTCAGCTCCTACCAGTTTCAAAGCATTTGTGTGTCCTGGTTCTGCAGCGTGCCTCCATGACATCATGCTATTCCTGCCTAATGTGGGTGATGGTTATTCTGTTTCTCCTCTGTGTCCAAAGGTGGACTTCTTCTGGTATAAAGCAAGTATTTTAATACATTGATCTGAAATTTCTAGTCAGGAAAAACTGACCCCGCTGCAGAGCAGCAGCAGCCTGATTTGTAAAGGTAGCAGCACATAGGGCTGTCGTGTGAGCAGTTTGAACGAGCGGCAACCACAAGTGGTGGGGTTTGAAGCCCACGTCTGGGATCTGCGTGGGGTTGCAGCATGAGGAGAAGCCTCTGAGGGAGCACTGGGGAGTGATGCCATCCATGGAGATGGAACCACTGGGCCCCGTCTCCAGCTGCTGCACGTACACCTTCCTGACGTCCTACCTCGCCTTGCTAGTCTGGAGTGATCCAGCCGTCTTCGAAATGATTTTAAGTTTCCTTCAGCCATCTCCCATGTGCACACATGCCTGCATGTACGTAGAGTCCATCATCTGAAGCAACTAACAATAGAGGAACTGATAAAAGGGCTAGAGAATAAATATAGAGAGATGACAGGGCCCTAAAAGCTAGTAGATGAAAAATATGTGCTTCTGTGGCTCTTTGAAGAGCTTTGAAGAGAAAGCGATTGCTTCTGGTACATCAGTTTTCTGTGGGAAAAGGAATATTAACTGCTGCGAATGCTTTTTATCTATTGTCATAGTAAAGAACAGGTAAGGGTCCTCTGAATATCTCATATGGCCTGTCAAGTAGTTGGTTGTGGATTTTTTTTTCCTGTGGGCCATACTACTCCTGTAATACTACACTGTTGTTAAAATAACGGACTCCATGGACACGGATGTTGATCGTTTCCTGTCATTACTTTAGGAGTAATAACAGGGAGCTGTTTAGGGATTATTTTTTTATTTCTATTCTTTACAGAAATGATACAGTTTTCAGAGGCTGCGTTAGAGCACTAGTTTGAGGGTGGTTTTTTTTTCTCTCTAACTGGTATTACCTTTCAGAATTAGTAAGGAGACTGGATGAGAAGAGAAAAAAAATTCTTCTGTGTTGTCCTCAGTAGGGTTTGTCAGCAAAGAAGAAAATGTTATTGGCCAATTGGAACTTCAAATATAATTTTAAAAATCATGTTACCCAGTGTGAATTGACAGGAAGTATGCAGTTAGATTTCCTATAAACATAGGATTAGATTCTCAAAGGCTTCGACTTGTTATTAATGGACTTTTTCTTATGTAGGACAAATTATATTATGCCTAGAGTTTTTTTATACTGGGTAGAACAACAAAATTATTTTGTCTTAGGTTTGTCTTTCTGTTATTTAGTAAATTTGGATCATTAGCTGTCTGTTAGTCTTTGTATATTTTCATAGAACTACTACATGTTCTGTGTTGTGGTTTTCAGAGAGGGAAGTTCCTGTTTGCATGTATGGCAGATCTGTGTGTGGGAAATAATATAAGCTGTGTGCATCAGCTCTTTTAGAAAACTGCATTGAACTCATGGAGGCTTGGAGGCTGGGCCACTTAACTGAAATAATTAAATTTAGCAGAGTGGTTGCGGATTAAAAAAAAAAAAAAAGGAATTATGAATTATGGGTAGGAAGGGTTTACAAAAAAAAAAGCATGACACTCATCAATGATAAGAACAACTGTTTGAGCTTCATGTTACCAATGTTATAAAGATGTTTAAAGACCCTGTACTTTATGCTTCCAACTGGCTTTCCTTGACTGTACCTGCTTTATTGTTTTCTCTTAGAGACATGATACGAAATGCCTGGTATTTCTCCTTACTGGCTTGCTGCGGTTCCCTTCCTGCATCTTTTGTTGCCATCCCTTCCTACAAACTTAGAACACACAAAATGTTCAAAACATAGGAAAAGGCATGAATAAAATACTTTCATACAGTATCAGGACCTATGCTTTAAATGTTTAAAAATGCATGAGAAAGTCTTAACTCAAACTTTGAAGACGCTTATTCATTTTCTTGAAACTTAAACCCCAAAGCATATGGCAGGGAGGGAGGAATAGATATGGGAAAGTTATGAGGAAGTGAAAAATAGATTTCGGCCTTACTTAGCCTGTGCTGACGGTGAGTGTTATCCCTGGTCTGGCAAGAGCTCTGCACAGCTCCGGTTTCTTGGGGTTTGAGAGCGCAAAGATAACTGGTGCACTGAAAGCAGCAGCGAAGTCCCCAGCAGTGTCTGCTCAGGCTGGGGAGAGGGAGGAAGAGTGCTTCTGCAAGTGCCTCAGCACTGCCGAGACAGCCTCTCGTACAAAGTTCAGGTATGAAGGCAACTTTCTCAATAAGTAGCGTTTTTTCTAAGCCTACATTGTTTGTCTTACAGCAAGTACTACTTTCCAAAAGTAGTATGAAATTCAAGCTGTCAGGGAAGTAAACACTTCCCACTTCCTTTGAAAGCTGGAAAGCATCCACCAGTTGCTACGGCTTAAAGTCCATGGAAATGGTGCATGAGCTCAACCTGTTAGTTTGGATACACCTTAACCTCATCTCGCCCATACATGTTCAAGTGACAGAAAGAAGTGAATCTGCTTAGCAGCAAGAGGAAATGGTACAGCTATAATATAAATTTAAAGGGAAAAAATATGAAAAAAAAAAGTCTTAAAAAACAATTCTAAAACAATTTTCTGTTGGTGAAGGATTGAAACAAGTGACAGCTGTTTGGGGCATCTAAGGCAAAAGAAAGCAAAGTTATGAAATTGTTCTTCCATATCAAGAACGATTGTAATTTTCTTTCCTATAAATCACTAGAGACTAAAAAACTTGTAGTAGTCCTAGTCATGACTTTGTGCATACCTGAGCATGTCACAGTACATCATGACATGCTGTGACATGTCATACTTAGTCATGACTTTGTATATGCTTTACTTTTTTTTTTTTTTTTTTTTTTTTTCCCCCTCTCCTTAAATAGTAGTTTGAGCTTTGGGGCAAATTAGTTAAATTCAGATGGTAACACCTGCAGTCATTTTCTTTCTCTTCCTGTGGTTTTATTTGCTTCAAGTAATTGTCATAGCCTTGTTACCACACTTCCTGTCTGAAGCTATAGCAAACAGCTACAGAGCCAGAGGATATAGAGGGTTGACCCTTAAAAGGAACTTTATAGCTGTTTCTTAAAAACAGTAGGCTTTTCTTAACCTACATGATTCATAAGTAACTATATTCCTACTGTACCCCCCACAGCATGCAGCGTATCACTCTTTGGATCAACTAAGGTAAATGCTCTCAAACCCCCTTTTTGCCACTAAGTGTGAGGAGCTCAGAGGAGAATGTCTGACTTCTGTTTTGTCCTTTCTTATTTCCTGCTCTGTTTAACTTTTCTGTAGGGCATGAGTACTTACAGTATCAGCTGTCTCTCTTAGTAACAGAATGTGCTCCACACCCCTACTAATCACTGAGGCAGTGTTTGCACGTACCACCTTTATGACTGGTATTTAACAGTAGGCACTAGTTTCGTTTTTTCGCATTAGATCAGCTATTTTAGAATAAACTTTGAAGTAATGAAAATAACCTTACTGGTTTCCCCTTCGAATAACAATGCATCCTCCTTTTTAGTATTCTAATTTTTTCATACTAAACATTACTATAAATGAGATAAAATTAGTGTGTACACTAATATCGTGCAAGTATGCAAGATATATGGCAATGAAGTTCAGCAAACAACTACAAGTTACTGGTTTATGAACTGAATGCTCTAAATAAAACAAGTCAAATTCAAAGTTCAGAAAGTTCAAACTGGGTAAAAGCAAATAGGTGTTTCACCATTGATCATTGTTTTGACTTTCTAGTTCAGGTAGAATAAGCACATTGCCCTTTCAGCATGAGCTATGTGGTGTGCTGCCACTCCGAGCACCTCAAAGCTGTGGAAAGAGCAAAGCCAAGGAGTGGTGGAGCTGCTGCCTTCAACTGCATACTTCAGTTGTGGCCCCAGTGTTGTCCCCTTGATCTGGCAGGTCTGCGGAGATGAACACAGGAGTCCTTGTGGTGTGATTCACTGATCATGCGGTGCCATGTTAACAGCTTGATCCTGTGACGAAACAGAGGACTGGCTGTGAGGTTCTGTGTAAGTTTTAGGATCTCCTTAATTGTGGCCAGATTTGAGGTAGTCCAGGCTTTGCCAGAACACTTTATTAGGAAATTGTTGGAGGGCTGGTATTACATAGTTGTCTGGCTTGGAGTTGTAGGTCAGTGTCATGATTTTCCTTTCTCTCTTACTCTTTAATAACCAATAATTTGGAAAAGGAGAATTTCCCTGTTTCAGTTTGTTCTTTAAATGAGCTATTAGCAGCATAAGAGCAGTGCAAGTGTGTTCCTGTTGACTCTGCAGTGTTGATATTCCTTTTTGCCTTCAGCTGAATTGTTTTTTCTTTCCATTTTGGTGCAGCATACTTAAACCTGGTCTTTTATGTTAACTTGGCCACTGCATAGATCACGTTTTTAGCAGAGAGGGATGTATAAAAATCCAGCACTCTTTAACAGATACCTCTCAGCCTTTGCTTACCTTCTGAAGGGTGCAGTTACAGTCAGTTTTGTCCATACTTAGTGGATGTGTTTTTCTCCCCCTGCTATTTTTATTTGTAATTGAAAGAGAACATATCGAAAAACTGCTTGATACTGCTGGTAGAACCAAGAAATTTAAGGCAAATGTGGCCCTCTATAGCGTATAGAGGAGAAAAATACATTTTAAGAATGAATGTATAATCAGAGAAAATTACTTGTAATCTCTAGCTTGGTTTTGGCACTTGGTAGCTTTTCGTGTAAGGGGGCAGGTCGGTTTTAGAATTAGGTCCTTGAGGATTCAAGTCCAGCACGATGAGTCCAACTGGGTGGAGAAAATCTTGTGCACACTCGAGTATTTTGTAACCAGGAAAAGCATTCCAGGCTCACAGAAGCATGGCCAAGCCTTTCAGTTTTGTTCCCAGGGCTTCAGCTGAGCATAGCGCTTAAAAACTGCAGCAAGACGAAGAGTGCTGTAGCTACTAGCACGCAAGTGAGTGCGCCAATCAACAGAGGAATTTCCCAGCCCTTTCCATGTATGTGTTCTGTACAGGGCTGTAGTAGCTGGAGGAAAGTTAACCCTTTGTGAAAACAAGAATGTGATATATCTGGATCCTGTCAGATCTGGAACAAGCGCCAGTATTAAAACTTCAGGGGCTGCACATCAAAATACTGCATCACTTGCCTAACAGGAGGGGATGCATGCAAGACTCCTGCTTATAGCTTGTGCAGGTTACAGTATATTAGACTTCAAAATGCTGTAATTTTGAGTACTTGCTTTTGCAACTGCTCGTAATCTGAATGGCTAGAGTTAGGAGAGCATTGCTACATTTCAGAACAACTTGGATCCTGTCAGAAGCAAAACCCGCACTTTTAAGTAGAGTTAAGCTGTACAGTTGCTGGGCTAAAAATGTTAATTGTTACACATTTAACAGAAATTTACCATGTTCTAATTCCAATTTTGTTACATATTAAATCAAGTCAAGAAAATAATTATGTGGGATGCAAATTCTGAAATCGGAGGGAACAGCGGTGTATTTTCTTACCAAGATTTTCTACGTTAGGCTCTGGCTATTTAAAGTTGATACAACTTTAAGTCACTAGAATTGAGAAGATGATGCAAAGTTGCCTAATTATGATGTGAGAACTTCCTTAGAGACCTTTGGTGTTTAAGTTATTTCCTTTTAAGTTTTATACTGTTGCAGTTCACGTTCTTGGTTGATAATTCCCATGTTTGATTGCAGCTCCTTGACACATACATGGGGTTTAGATGGCCATTTCTGAGGCAGAAATCATCACCTTAAGTAGTAAAAAAAAATATTAGTACTGTACTAAAGCCTCTTTGAAATAAGACTGACAAACCAAAGATCATACAGAAGGATCTTTTTTGTTTATTTTTTTCATATCTCTGTTCAATCAAGTTGCTTTGATCTGTATGGTATTAGTGATAAGGAAAGATAGTAAAATATTCTTTTCTCCGTCCTGACTTTTAGGTAAGAAATGCGTATAAACTTACTTTGAACACTACTGATAACTCTTTGAAGGCTAGGAGATAGAAGTTCTTTTGCTAGTTTTCCTGTTTAGATGTTGTTACCACAGCACACATTTATTTATTGAAGAACCTCTGTCAGCCTCTGGGAAGGTAAGAATTGGGAAGGCTTCCCAGAGGGTTTGGACTTAGTACAAGAAAGGTGCTGCTGTTTCGTCGTATGTACATCACAGCCAACAATCCTGGAAAGTACCTGGCTTGTAGTGGCAGCACAGTACAGGAGGCTGGCTTTTGTGCAGTAAATTAGGAACCTCGTGGCTTACATGTGTCGTATGCAGAGAACAGAGGAAGGCAGCAGCTAAGTGTGACCGCTCTGCCAGACAAGCAACTCATGCAAGCCGCTCGGTGTGTGTATACAGATACGTACATAAAGATGTTGCTTGTGTATCCCATGGGGTCTCCAAACCACTCTGTGAAGAGCTGCATACAGACAGCAATGTATAGGTATGCACATACAAAATTTCTATGAATGAAGATGCAGCCATATTTAAAACTATGAAGGAGTATGTATGTGAATTTTTCTGAATACTCTTTCTTTCATTTCCATTTCTTTCCAAATCAATTCTATGGTAGATGGTAAGATAAATGACCAAAATGAAATCTCACTGGAATCATTACTGCACTCTTAGTGAAAGAAACCGGGTTGGAGATTAACCAATGAATGTTACTTTAGCAAAGGAATGGTTGGAATCTGGAGCCTCAGTTGTTCCACATGAGGAATTTTGAAGGTTTAAGAGAACAGTTTCAATCTCTACAAGTAATCTCCTATTTTGAAGTCAGCTGTACATGAAACAGCAGGACAAAGAGAGAAGACAAATGGTCTTGACTTAACCAAGTTTGTCCTTTCTGCAGATTTTTTTTCTTGGTATTTAGAAAATAATGGTTTTTGTTTGACAGCTGTGCTATGAGGTTGGTGTTAATTGTATTTAAAACTTGCTCTGTAAATGGATTGTGTAATTTTGTTATGAAGATACATGAAGTGCCAATAGGCAGAATTTCCTAAGTTAAAAGGGTGTATGTATGGTCAATTGTCACTTCAAAAATGACATTAGAAAGTTAGAATCAGATCAAACCAAGACGGCTGCCAGAAGATTGGACACTGGTCCTCAATATTGCTTCATCTAGCAAAAGCTAGAATCTAAACCTCATCTGGATTTCTGTTAAATGCCATTTGGAGCAGTCATTGTAGAAATAAGCATATGACTTGTTTGCTAGTATCTCTTCACTCAGTGGTTCAAGATACCACCAAGAAATCACAGGTGTGGGTGGCTCTCTGGGAATATGAAATTCTGTATCTTAATTCTTTTTGATATAATGTATTTCTATTTTCAGGTTCACTTAACGCTAGGGACCAAAGAAGCATACATAACATTTCCGTGGTGCTGGGACCAACCTGCTGAAAGAATACTCTGAAATAATTTTCTAACTTCACCGTGTCTGTCCTGGGACTGATATATCTTCAGAGAAAAGCTCAAGAGAGAAAAAGAAAATCACGTTGGAACAATTATAAATAAATCTATTTAAAGAACTTACTACCTGGAGATACGTTTACAGAAGTCAAGTCCTGCTTTTCATCTGCGTACACTTCAGACTGTAAACAATGAGCGAGTTCTGGTTGTGTTTCAACTGCTGTATTGCAGAACAGCCTCAGCCTGTAAGTATGAATATCAGCACTGCTTTGTTTGTAATTAACTGTATTGCTCAGATTTTCTGTTTTTGTTACGGCTTTTTAAATTAGTGCTCTTTGACCAAGCTCAGTGAGAAGTAAGGAATTAACTAATGGCTTAGTGGGGACAGAAAAATGTCTGTTCTAGGTGGATATGCCACATACCTTTTTTCCTGTCCTTAATCTCATTTCTATCCGAAGTCTTTCCAATGCAAGCCTGTATGTTTGAATTGAAGGGGTGAAGGGAAGGAAGGAAGGGTGAAGAGGTCCTAACTTGCCTCTGCAATACCTGCCGAAAAGCAGGAGGAAATCTGGACATGTCATGACTTCTGTACTGTGTAAGGCCTATCTGGAGTGGCTGGACAATGGTGAAGGAAGGGAATAGTTCCCTTAAGAAACAGAGTGAAATCCAGTACACCTTAACTGAAGTCGGGATTTCAGACTTAGTTGCTTTTTTAGTTTTTAGATTAAGTCTTTGGAGAGTGAAGGGACGTTCTCATGCTGCGGATATTTTTGTCAAGAATTCAGAATGTCTCTTGTGTGGAAAAAGTACACAGTGAACAAGTGGACAGAAGAATATTTTAAAGCATACATAAGGAAGAAAGTACAGAAGTACTGTTAGGTTTCTTAAACTAGCGTTAGAGTGTGCATCAAGTCCAGTGCTGTGGGGGAAAGTCCTCCTGCTTGAGGGTGGAATTGACAAGGAATATGGTTAACACTTGGAGAAAAAATCATTGTATTGTGTGACATCCAGATCAAGCTAAATTGATACATAGAAAGGACAGTCATCTTGCAAATATGGCCACTGAAGTTGAAGTGCAATGACTAAGAGAGTCCCAGAGCAAATAGAGCATACTCACACTAATATGCTCAGTTGATATTTGGCTGCAGGGAAGCAAAGGGATTTAAAATAAAATACCCGTCTGATGACTTAAGAAAAAAGCTGATAGAAATTGCCCTTGCTCAGTACCTGAATGATCCGTAGGTGTCAATGCAAGTATTAGAAATTAGACCATTTTAATTTCTAACAAATAAATACAGCTTTATCTCACTCTTAGTCTGGTAGGGTTGAGGAAAATGAGCTCTCAGATACCAACATGAGAAGTTACAGTCCTCTCCTCCTGCCTGAATGATGTGTAGTCCATTAAAATGCCATCCATCTATTTCCAAAATTATTTGCATAGTTTTTTGGATTATATATTTCAATTAAAAATAACTTGACTTTTAAAATCTTTGAGATATAAAATGACATACTGCATTTGTTTACAGGAATCTTCAGTCTTACTCCATATTAAAATCTTGATTCAAGCTTTATGATGCAGTTAAGCTATTGCCCATAAAATACATGGCGTGTTAATGCAGCATGTTGTAATCTGTGAGTCACAACTCATGGAAAGGGCAGAGCATATACTTTAAAAGTGGAGAAAAGGGACACAACCCACTTTTGTACATTTCTGTTGATCCAGTGCTGTGCATTTGCTTGGAAAACTAAAGCCACCCATATGTTTAAGATACAGGTAGCACTTTGCAAAGCATTGACCTAGTTCTTGAAATCAGCTGTTCAATTGTTGTAGGAGCCTGCTCATTACAAAGCAACAAGCTTCTTCAGGACAGTTCTCAGGAAAAAAATCTTTGTAGGCCTGCCTAGTTGTGCTTGACCATGGGACCTTAGCTGTCCTTCCACGGAACAGCTGCTCTGCTCATTTTACAGCATGCTGTCATGTTGTACAGCCTTTGTTCTGCCACACACCATTGCTATAAGTGGAGTATTTAGTCAGATACAAATGCACCTGAAAAAGTACATGATTTTTTTTTTTTTTTTCTTTGTGACTTGTAGCAATGCATATACTGTCAATGTAAGCGAACTCGTGAGCCGGACAGGTGGTAAGGAGATGGTTCAGGAGACTCTCCTGCTAAAAAACATGCTACTTTTTCACAGAATCATAGAATGTCCTAAGCTGGAAGGGGCCTATGAGGATCACTGAGTCCAACTGCTGTCCTTTTGTCCTGTCCAAGTCCTTTTTAAGGCAATTAATATATTTTTACATTTTTATGACTTCTTATTGTTCAATGTATTGCAAAATTTTGTGACTATGACAGAAGCTCATCCAACCATGCAGGATTTACTGCTTTATTTTATCAAAAGGGAGCAAAAATCGCAGACTTGCATAGAAGGTCCTTGTCCTACCCTACTGTACCTTTAGCCTGTTGGTGTAATCCAGTCCAGTTTCTCAGGAGAAATGCGTAGTCTGCACAGTTTATCTCTTTCATGTGCCGCCTTTTATTTTACCTTCTGCACCTCAGCCTTTTTGTGACCTCACTATCAGCGTCCCAGCTTTCACTTTCAAGCTCAGCCATAGAGCACGCTCCTTTTGTGGAAGGCCCGATGTGATCTTGCAGAAACTCTAGAAACTAATGGTCTTTCAGGATAATACCTGAAAGCAGCACGTTAACTTGATTTGCTACTTATTCTGCAAAACACTTAAAACATTCCTTTTATTTTTAAATTTACATCCTCTGCAACACGATTCTTTCCTCATAATTTTTGTTGGGTGCCTATGCCTGGGACACCTTTAATGTCATGAATATTGACATAAATTTAAAGGCTCTTAGCTGGATCTAAAAGAACACTGAACTTTGAGTAACTGCATGTGTTCCTGTGCTATTTGTAGCTTCTAGTGAGTTAAGGGCTTTTCCACCTCTCTTGAAACCCAGGATGTGGGAACAGAGTTCCTTCTGCTTTATTCTGGCAAAGTGCTAGCATATCAAATGAGGTGTCTTGTGTATGGCATCTCCTTTCTATTTGGCTCTAATGCCCTTCAGATGAAAAATGCATACATGTACTGAGTCATTTCAGTCAATTTTACAGAAGACTGTTATTCAGACTGCACACAAAGACATTTTCTGGGTCACTTCCATTACTTTGCAGGCCTTCTAGAATTGCATACTGGTGCTTTCCAGTTCTTTCTCGTGCTTTTGAACCATGCCTTTGCAGATAGATTTGTAAACTTTACTGCAGTAAAAACACATTGATCACCAGATTCCAGTGGCATCATTTCTCTAATAGCATACCCCAGAGCAGTGTACTAACAGTGTTGTGGTATATATTAGTGCACTTGATGAGGTTCCTTAATTAAAAGGCACTACTTACATATTACCATCACCAATCAATCAGATTTGATTGAAGTGTATCACTGTGCAGTTACAGCATCTTTATGTCTTTTGTCAGGACTAAACGGATACACTGTGTTGCCTCGAAATGAAGCAGGGGCTTCTTGGAAAACTGCTTTACTCACTCTGCTAATGTTATTTTGGTTGCTAAATATTCCTCTCAGTGTTTCCAAGACTGCAGTACTCGTAATATGATCATTAAAGAGGCATGTTTGAACATGAATCTGTATCACTCTCTGAAATAGGATGATAGATGAAGGAATGGACGATGCAAAGAAACAAAACTAAATAGTGATACAGTTGAAAAAAATCACGTTCCCGTAGGTGGTTTAAGTCTTGCTTTTTAACGCGATACCCCTTAGTACCCCAGTAGAACGCTGGAAGGACACAAACAGAAGCCAAGGGAAGGTATTTTCATACCGACCTCTAATTTTCTCTTGTCAGATTTTGTGCTAATATATTTTAGCACAATGAAAATTTCAAACAACTAGCTGATTTCATCTGTTTTCATAAGGTGATAAGTAGGTGATATTAATCTGTTGAGGAAATAACTATGGGCATTTTTTTCTTGGTTCTTTAAATAGCCTGAAATTAATCTCTTATGATCTGACCCAAGCCCTTTATTATTTTGAGAAGAGTAATACTTTGTGAATGCACCAGGTTTCTTACACTTCCCAAAAATATTCTTTGTAGGTTCTGTAAGCTGATCTTGCACTTTCCAGTGATGTGATGAGTGTTTCTTCCCATGCATCCGATGTGCTGTAGTCCTATCCACTGCTGTGTTTCTGTAAATTCTGCTAAATCCCAACTACCAGATGTATTGCTCGATAGCAAGAGTTTAGTGAGCCTTTTGTCATGCAAATTTTCATAGAAGAACATGGCTCTGGTTTCTTCCCTAGGCTAAGCTCATTGCTTACACCAGGAGTCTGTTATTTTCCTCCACTTTTTTGTTTCTGTCCTGTCCGTTTTTAACTTGCAAAGTTAATTTTTGGTCTGAGAAGTCTTTGGTCACAACCTGGTGCACTGCCACCTAATTTGGGCCACCGCCCAATACAATTGAGCTCTTTATTTTTCTTTGACCTTGCATTGAAATCATTGCTCTGCTATAAAATAATAAAGTGTACCTTCTCTGTCTAGCTCTGAGTTTCCTTCTCTGGTTAATTAGTTTCTTCTTTGTTGCTTCTCTCCTCTTTAGAGGCTTTTACATTTTGTCAACTTTTTTATGGTTTTGCTGCATGCTATGCCATAAATGCTAAAAGTGGTTAAGAAAGTGTCTGTCTTGTCTTTTTTGATGTATGAAATAGAATTGACAGACCTTCCTTAGAGTGAGGAAGCCCATAAAGGCAGAAAAAAAACAACAACTTGTTTTCACATCAAGCCAATCTTGTTTGTTATCTCTGGTTGAGAGATCAAAAATGAAAGTTGGGCAATTCTGAGAGCTGGCTTTCTGCCCAAATGATTTCAGGTTAGGTTATAAAAGAACTTAAAACTTTTGCTGTTCGCGGCTCTGTTCAGTGGTGTCCAGTGCCAGGACCGGAGGCAATGGGCACAAACTGGAACACACTGGGTTCCCTCTGAAGATCAGGAAGCATTGCTGTGCTGTGTGGGTGATGCAGCATTGGCATGGGTTGCCCAGAGAGCCTGTGGGCTGTGGTGTCTCCCTCCTTGGAGCTCTTCTCAAGCTGCCTGGACACGGTCCTGGTCAATCTGCTCTGGTTGTCCCTGCTTGAGATGGCCTCCCGAGGCCCCTTCCAGCCTCAGCCATTCTTTAAATTCTGTGAAAGTTAAATTTGATCAGTCAGATACACTGGGCATTTCTGCCTTAGCATTTCTGAAAAATACTCTGTTCTGGAGACTTACGGTTTGCTTATGGTAGATGTTGCTAATGTCATGGAGATTTTTTTTTTTCCTTTTCTACTTCTCCCAGTTTTGGGGGAGGAAAAAAAAAGTAGATCAAATTCATGTTAATTAGAAGAGGTGGAATGATTTTAATAGGCTAGCACACATGACCCATGTAATGAAGGAACACTGCTAACAAAAACTGACCACCTCACTGGTGATAATGGGAACAGTGCACATACTGCTGTACTTATTGACTGATCAGGGCTGCAGGTGACAAAAATCATCCTGACACAGGTTACTTAAGGAAGTTTACCATTGATAGGTTGTGTCAGCTGTACCTGTTTTTCTAGAAAAGGAGTTCTGTCTATAGCCAAGGATCCATCTTACCACTGTAGCTCTCCGTAAATTGGGCATAGTAAAGATAATTAAGCATTCTGTATGTGTAACAAATGCAGAATAAATCACCCTCAGTGCATAATAAATGAGATGTTTGCTGCTGAAAAAACACTGGGCCAACTTCTCCATTCAATTCTGCCATGGTTCACAAGCACGGGTTCTGACTCAAAATGACCAAAATGTTCAGGCCCTACAATTCATCAAGTTTGATCATCCTACCACATTCAGTAAGCCTAGATAAGGCTTCAGATGTAAAAGGTGACAACTCTGCAGAGCCCTCAGATTTCAAAGCTGTCATATTGAATTACATACTAAGCTGACAGTTTCAGATGTTTGAAATTCCTTCTTTTTTGCTCTTCAGGGATGTTGTAGAGCTAGCCTGAGGGAACACCTTATTAAAGGGGGGCAGAGTTAAATAAGGAAAATACTTAGCTTTTATGTCTTAAACCTGATTTCTTTGTGCTACTTTTAGCCTGATGGGGCTGCTTTAGATTTTCCTTTCAAATTTAAATTAGTCCCCACACATCTTGAAATCTGTTGTGGTGTTCGAGTATAAAACCATTTACAAAGAAAACAAAAAAGAGAGGCAGTATTCTGCATGTATGTGTAAATCTCTGCATGGAAATTAACTGAATATTTTGTGATACGCTATTATGAATAAAGCTGTGACATTTTTAGGAGCTCTTGGAGTTAGCTGTATCAATGCTATTTGTTTAATATAATGCCAGTTGATGGGATGGAAACTAGCTCTTTTGAGGGAAAAAACAAGAATGATGCCAGCTTTCTGTTGATGAAAATGTGTTATGCCATTATCAACATATTGGAGAAGGATGTAACAACGCCTTTTATATCTACAGTCTCTACAGAGCTCAGGCTTTCTGCTTAAACTTGGGGACGGAGTAGATAGTATCCTTTGATGTGGACACCAGTTTTAGAGCCTGTGTTTCTTTTTAAATCTCCCATTTTTTAAGTGAAAAGACATCTTCAACAGCAAAACCCAGCATAAATCATTGACAAAAGGAACTGCCACAAGAAATGATTGATACAGTCTAACAAAAGTTAATAGTTTAGCAGCCTACCTTGGAGAAGATGCTGAGGCATTTCTGAAATGAACAAGTCCAGAGCAACTTCGCTACATTTTTTTAAATGGAAGTTGAAAATGTAAGAGTTCTGATGTTTTTGTCATCCCTCATTTTTTATGCTTGGAAATTCAGCAGTTTGTTTCCCCTCTTCTCCTGCTTTCCAGATTGGAGCAGGGTGGGTAGGTAACCTGAAGACACCAGCATGTAGTTTTGAGAGGTATTTCTACCTGCCAAAAACTAGAGGCAGAGGTAACTTGGGCATAGAGTCTTGAGAGATTTGTACATCCACTGACTCCGAATGGAAGTATGCTTTGTGTTAATGAACAGAGAGACAAGTTGTTGCCTTGCAGCTAAGTGTTCAGCCTTTTACCTTTAACTATTTTCATACAAAAGGTTGTACAGAGTAGAAACTTCCTCTGCAGTCTTACTATATTTTTTGTAACTCTTCTGTAATGGATCTGAGATACTCCATTGGAGATCATTCTTATAACCAACATACAACTGACAAAATAAAACTCACAGAAAATGCATTTTAAATGGCTGTTTTAAATATCTCTATGTAACCTTACGTTTTGAATTCCTAACATTAACATTTCAAAATAATGTAAATTTTCCTTTTTCAGACTGTTTGTCAAACTTCTGGCTCTGCTCTTCCTGTCAAGAGTCTTGCTTATGTGAGACATTCATGATAGCAGAGTTCCCATTGAATTGTATTATAGCTATTCTTTATGTATCCTCAGAGACTTACAAGTTACTCAAGCCAGAGACTTTAATGCATAATCGCTTGCAATGGTTTTCTCACTTTTCATTTTCAGAGTGGCTTAGCTGATCACTCTAAACTGTCGACTTGCATAGTTCTGAGCTGATGTCCTGCCACTGAGTGAGGGGAACAGAGGAGTGGAGGCTGAGCAGAAAAAAGTGGAGTTTTTAAACACACTGATGCAGATTTAGGGAAGTAATTCCTCTCTGGACCATTCAGCTTTGCTTTTGTTTTTCTGATAATTTTGGAGTTTTTTAGCTGCTTGGGTGTACCCTCAGGAGAGCTGTAGTTTACAGTGGCTGAGAACAGATACCATCTCTCCGTATCTTTTCCCCCTCAAATACACCTGTAACACCCAGTGATCTGTAGGCATGTTGTGCACTGAGAGTGACCTTTTTTCAGAAGAGAACGGCTTGCGTGGAATTCTTCTAAATACTCCTCACCTGTTTCACCTCTCTTGTTGCAATTGTAATATCTTGTTCAGTTTCAGAAAAATAGCGTGGTTTCACAACACGCTGTCTTCAGCACGCACATGGTCTTCATAATTGGTTTTGTTTGTTTTTTTCCCTATTGCTTGTGGTATGGCTGTTTTTTGGTACGAGTGTAACCTTCCTTCTTGACGAATGGCTTATTGCAAAGGACTAGTTAGTTCAATCGATGCATATGTTGGTGTTGGGTTGCTGTCAAATCACACTTCAATTTTGCATTATCTTTGACAGGCCTGCAGTAGGGTTTTGGCACAAGATGGTTTACAGTTGGCATTTGGCTGCCTTATAATGCAGAGGAATAATTTGGGACCAAACTGGATTGTCCCTGAGTTGGGCAGGACCGGCGCTCTGGTGGCATGGTGTGGCACTTGATGCCCCAGTGCTCTGGCACCATGGCGCTTGGTCTTGTGGAGGGGCGGCCTGCAGCTCACTGCCACCAGCATGGCTGAAACACGGCTCTGCTCCCCCCTGCTTCACCGTGGGGTGTGCTGTGGCACACAGCTCCCTGGCTGCACTGCCCTGAGAGAAACTGTGGCCCCTGCAGTCTTCCTGCTTAAACAGTGAGAACGTTTCTGATGGGCCGTAACTGTGGTGACAGCCGGCCTGAAGTGAATGCGCTGGAAGTTCATGGCGGCGTCTTCTGCAGAGCTCTGAGTGCTTTTCATCTTGTCTTCGCTGGAAGCCCCAGGCGGTGCTGCTGCTCACGAGCTCAGGCCTGACTCAGCTGGGAGGTCGACGTTTTCCTTGTTTTGCAGTTGGAAGATGTGAGGCCAGTTTCCTGGGGAGCTGCATGGCAGTGAACAGCAATCCACCTCCTTCCACTCCTCTGATCTGAAATGAGCAGAGAACAGAAAAGCTGGTTGGGGTGCACAGGATGAATAGATGTTAACTGGGACATTACGTCATTATGATGCAAATTAAGGGATGGTATAACTGTCTTTTTGAAAACCCAAAAGAGATTTAAGCTTTAATAATTATCTTTACCTCATTATGTGTATTTGCATATACCTTGTGTTTTGGGGGTGCTTTATCAGTTTTGGGAACTGAAATGCTGATGCTATCATGAATTAAGTTCCCTGAAGAAAGCACACTTGGCAGTGTTGGACTGGGAACTAAAGTTGTGTGTGAAGGGTGCGTATTTATAAAAGGAAATTACTTTTTATGATTCATAAAGTTCCTGTAAACTTAGGTAGCTTCCAAGCCAAATCTATTCCAGGTAAATTTATTGAAAGACCTAAAAGTCTAAATGCAATATTAATATAGGACAAGTTATTTAACTCTGCTTAGAGCAAATATTATTTGCTTGGAATGCAGGTTCCCGTACTCTAGCAACTTAAAAACATTTAATGCCTAGGCACCAGGATGAGGGTTAGATAGTGTTTAGTGACCAGTGTTAAAATGGGAGCAATGAATCCTGGTTGAATACACACATGTGTGTGTGTGTTGTAGTATGCTGGACTGCTTGTGGTTATGCTTGTATTCAGCTGGGCAATGCTGAGCTTGTGAGGAGAAAAAGAAATGCCAAAACAAGAGCAGGCATGCTGATCTACAGAAAGCAGGCAAGAGAGCTTTACAGGCCCTCTTATTCTCCATGGAAAAGCATCAGATGCATGTTTTCTTTTTGTGATACCAGAATTAAGCTTTGAAAATTAAATGGCTCATCAATTTGTAATGCAAAGGAAGATTTTGGGGGAGGATGGAAAAAAACAGTTGTCTGTATACTTAAGAACATAAGGAAGTGGGACTTAGATCTGAGAGAAAAATTAGGGGTACTTCATTATTGCTATTAAAAGCTGTGTTTTAAGTCCTGTCAAAGATGAGTAAGCCCATTCTGCCGTGTGGATACCATCTTTTCTATAAACTAAACATGGAGACAGTGCAAATATTAAAACACTGTGCAACCAGTACTGGCCTGCTATCAATAGTGAGTACGAGGAGTGTCAGGACTACTTTTATTTATTGAAAGTAGTGCAGCTTAAATGTAACGGCAAACATTTATTCTCACTAGATTTTAAAATGGATGATGTTAATTATAGATGAAATCTGCGTCTTTGCTTTTTTATTTTATTTTATTTATTTGTTGTTCATTTCAAACAGCTTGTTATATCCAGAGAGATTACTTAAAAGGCAAGACTAATTTCTGATGTACATAATGCTTGTATGAAACAACTGCTTTGTAGCATCTGACATAACTATTTTACTAATACGAGGACACTCTGATTATCCTTTGAAGACAACAAAATTGTATGCTATGAGGTTTCATTTCACCAAAATGATGTTCTGTAATAAGTTTGTCTCCTTCTTGCATGTTCTCCCTGAATTGGACACCACTGCAAATATTTATTTCTGATTAGTCAGTATGAACAGAAGGCCATACATCAGTCTGAACTATCTTACTTTTTATAACAGGAAAAACAATCAAGTAATTACGTTACATAAAGTTATATAATAACTTACGTAATTTAGTGTTCCAGAATTGTTCAGCTCACATTATTCCTCAGTGAAAATGAAAGAAAAATGATACAGGAAATAAGTTGATTTTGATTTTCTTGTGTCCTTGTAATTTTTTTTATGTAAAAAGACAGGCAAAACTTGTCCTTGCAAGCATGCTCTGAAATACAACTCTAAAACCTGTTTTTACCATATAGTGGTTTGTTGCTCAAGGAAATGTACATCAAGCAATCCGCTTTTACAAGGAGACACTCTGAAAATACATAAAACTTCCAGATGCCAGGTCTGCAAACTCAGTCTAAGAGTCTCAGAGTCAAGCTGAGTCCTTTTCCCACACTGGCACAGTAAGTTTTCTCCAAGTAATCCCTTTGCTTCAGCTCATTGGAATTTAGTAAATAATTTGGTCATGCCCAAGAAGGAATAGAATTCAACATAGGCTCTTAGCTATGTTGGCCCTGCAGGCATTGCAGGGGTGAATGCTTTTAACAATTTATTTCTTATAACCAAACTCGGCAAACACATTTATGTTCACAAAGTGTAAGACTAGAAATGCTGCAGGATGCACTAAATGTGGTACGGTTCATGCTGTAACTGTTCCCCAGCCATACCTAAGTTTTATGTTTTGTTTATGCTTGTTCACTTGTTTTAGTTTCTTAAATAAACATGTTCTGTGCCTATACGGTCTTAGAACACAGAGGAGTGGTCTTGAAGATGAAGCCTGCAGGGAAACAAAATTGGGAAAGGCAGGAAGGTTTGTTTGGGTTCCTCATTTTTTTTCTGAAGGTTCCAAAGAGGGAACGTTGACAGCATTGATGATAGCATGTATCTCTCTACTTTTTGACTTCTTTAGTTTAGCAATTTGTAGCTGGAAAAAAAAAAACAAACAAACAAACAAAAAAAAAACACTTTGTGCTGTTCTTAGAGGAAAGATTTAGGTGCTTGCCCTTCAGTTTTAAAAAACACTAGATTAATAAGAAGTACTTGATATTTATTTGAATTTGCAGTGTAATATGTTCAAATTAGCACTGTAAAGCTTAGGAGATGGCTGATTAAAATCGTTTAGAATGGTGTCATAGAGCTATGGTCACTTCTGAAGCTGTAATGTTTGGTTTTCTGTAAAAGCTGCTGGTACATAAACCAAGTATACATTGTTTTTATAAGGATAAGCTCTTAAAGTTTCTGTAAAGCTATATAAACGCCCTTTTTTCATGTGGGATTTTAACAAAGCTGCTGCAGATGATTTAGGACAATGATGATTTAGGTGAGGGAATTGCCTGAAGCTGAAGTGGCAGGATTCCTTAATATTGCTCTATCATCTTCTGGTTAGGCAGCCTTTGGGACCCTTTACAGAGGTAACTTGTCAGTCAGTTGTTCTGTGCAGTGAGAATAGCCAGCATCACTTGGGTGAAATTCCTGCCTGGATGTCTGTCAAATGACAAAGTTTACAGACATCTTTAGGGGATCAGGACAGAGGTAGAAGTCACTCAGAAAAGAGCAAAGAGCAAATGCAGCAAGGACTCTAGAGAAGTAGGCTGTGGGCTGGAAGTGTCAGTCATCTGAAAGGGTGAAATCTCTCTGGCTCTCTGTGTCTGTGTTCATTTCGACAGGCAGTGAAGAGAGGGATTTGGAGTGAATGCCAAAGAGAGAGCAGGAAAGATGTGAAAGGGACCACCACAGCCTTCTCAATTTCACAAGTGTTTCTGTTGCGCTGTATCTGAAGTGACAGGGTGAAGAGGCTCTGAGAAGCTCTCACTTGGCTACCTGTAAAGTGGCTGTGTGTGTTTTAATAATGCCATGACATACAACTCAGATGCTGCCTGTGAAAAGTGTGACATGTCATGTTGTTACATTTCTTCTTGTCCAAAATTATTTTGGTGTGGTTTGCAGATGTTCTTACTCTAAAACGTTGAAGCTATTGAGAAGCTTCAAACTGGCCAAAATGGCTGTTGAGGACAGCGGTTGTAGAAGGCTACTTTAATGCCCATGGCCTTGGATCTTTGGATCTTCCCAGAACCTTGGTGAACTGCAGTGAAATGGCAAAGTGCTCGTGCTCAGGGACTGTAGATGGAGGTGACACATGGAGACCACGCAGGGAGGAAAACGAAGCTCTTGCACATCCTGTGCCTTGATTGTGGAGGTATATTTGAGTGGTGTAGTATGGTGACTCTGTGGTGTAGGGATCTCTTAAAATCACCTGATACAGTAAGAATTTGGCAGTTTTCATGCTGGCTTCATCTGTTGAAACCCAAATTTGTATTGGCATAGCTGCCAGAGTGCCCTGGATACCTGTGTGCTGGTAGAGCTTACCTGGCTATGAAACTATGTGGTAGCAGTGCGTTACCTTAGTTGCTGTTTCGCTGTAATTTAGAAACAATAGATATTTTCCTACCAACAAATTTGTAACTCTAGCTGATGGGAAGATTGAGTTGCATGCTTATCTTTTCAGTTATCACATGGTTCCCTTTTCTGAAGAGGAAAAGGAAAAATATTTACCATAAATGGTCTACTCTTACTGTTATGCTCCTAGTTTGGAAAATCCCAGCCTGCGGCTCTGTAGAAAGCCTGCTTTTGTTCTGTATGTTTATTGCTTTTTCTCCTCTCCATTTCAAACTTTTGTTGTTGTTGTTGAACTGCCAGCGATTGTAAATCTGTAGCCATTAGCTGATGTTTGTTGTGCCTTGATTTTGCTAGAAGCTGACTCCGTTTGTAGAACCAGGAAGCAATTGCCCTGATATTGCCATAATGGCATCTGGAGGACTTGGAGATCCCTGTGGTGCTTTGTGTTCCAGTGCTCAGCTTCCCTTCCTGACTACTGAGAAACCATATTCTCTTACTCTGTCTTCCGTAAGGCCCTGAATGCAGGCTTATTCTGGCAAGACCAGTAGATTGGGTACTCTAAGAAAGCCACAATACTTCCTGGATTTCTGCAGTGCATCCAACTTCAGAATTGGCAGTAGGAGACGAAAATATTAGTATCAAAAAGCATGCACAATAATAGAAGTCTGGCTCTTGCAGTGATAAACATATATAAATAATTATTATGTTATATAAATATATAACATGGATTGTTTAGTGCAGGTGACCTATAAAACAAGGAGGGGTAGATTAGCCACACACAAAAAAAAGGAAGAGAAGTAGCAAGATTTTCTGAACAGTATAAGCAGCCACAGCTGCCTCTGAAAAATGATGTGATTTGGATCCTACTTTGAGTCTGATAGTAAATTCTGAATAATGAAAAGACGTGATATGTCGTGCTTAACAAAATCTGCATCTCAGTGCAGCTAGCAGATGCGTGAGGAGCTATTGCTGCTACACCTGACTACAACTTTTCACCCAGGCTGCTTTTGGAAGAGTAGAATTTGACAAGTAAGTTAGTAATATGGGGCACTTTCTGACTGGATGAAATTTAAGTACTTAATGACTGTTTACACTCCAAGACCTGTGGAATTGTGGCATGCCTCAGCTAGACTGTACACAAGTGCCTGTACATGCTTGAAATTAGTGTTTTCTTTTTGATAGGAGGTTGGACAAGGCAGCAAGGACTCCTTTGCTTTGCTGGGGAAAGCAGAACACTCCTTGAAAGGACTTCATTTTTGTGTTCTTTGCAATGGGACACCATTCTGCTGTTACCTCCCTGAACAACTGCCCTTTCATCTTTTTTGGAAGTTTGCCACACGAGTGAGAAGGCACCTATGGGTGCAGGCCTTTGTGCTGCAGCTCACTGTCAGGTACTGTTTTGAATGTCGAAAGCTGAGCAGAAAGCTATTTGGGCTCTGAGTGCAGATCTTTATTCAAATGCTTCCGAAGAGTTGCTGGTAGCATACGCTTATAGAGGCGCTTTTATCTATGCTACACGTGGGCTCAGCATCTAAGCAATCCTAAAATACCTACTGGACCATCCCTTGCTAAATTGTCTAGGGTGCTTGTTGTGTTATTTTGTGTGTAATACCATCTTTTCCACATACGCTACTGGGATCTCCTTTCAAAAGCGTGACTATTTTTCATGGTGTGGGCTGTTCCTGTTTCCTTTGTGTAGGCTGTAGCTCCTTTTTGCTTTGACACTGTAAGAGCGACTAAAGGCAGACTACATCGTTATGTGTTACGGGATGTGCCTCTCTGAGTGACTTACCTGAGACGAACTAGGTGAACAGGTTGCCCATGCCAGCAGTCAAATCGGGGAGCTTTGCAGGAGCCCTCGCAGGCGCAGCAATTGGGATGGCCATTGAAGCAGATCTGTGATTGCATGTTTATGGATGCCTCTCCCAGCTGCGAAACGGGGTACTGGAGGCTGTGTGACAGGTCTTGATGCTGATGAGATTGGGGTGCCATTGGAGCAGTAAGGACAGCCCAGAGATCATAATTTCACACAGGTGAAAAATAACACAGCAAGGAAAATCACCAATGGGAGGATTGCCAGAAAGGTCAGCAGTAAGCAGTGCGTCTCATGGACCTGGCACGTGGAACATTCTAGAAGAATTACTTTTCTTAAAAAGGATTCATACCAAAAAAAAAGTTAATTTTGATAAAAGTATCACTGTTGTAGGAAGTACAGCACTCCCCAAGAAAACCGGGTGACTATTTAGGTCTTTCATTGCATATGTGTATAATCAAACAAGAAGCTGCTGATATTTGGGCAAAGTATTGTTGAGATTAGGAAGTGACATTCACAAAGCCGAAGAATTTGCTGTGTTTTTGGGTGTTGATTCTTAAGGATATTGTTATTAAGTATTGTGGCTTTGTTTGTGACTTGTGACCTGCAGCACAAGTACTGAAGTTTCCACCCATGAGTCTTACCACTAAAAGTATCAGTGCCGTAACTCCAGAAGATCCACCTTCTCCTTGTCGTGGAATTACGAGGGTTTGGGTTCGGAGGCTTTCTGACAATACCACATGTGCCCCAGTTCGCTGTAATAGTCAAAGGTGGATCACAGTGTGCAGTACACGTGTGCTGCTTGCGAGCGCATACTGCCACGTGTTTAGGGCTGTCACCTCCACAGAGGCAGATGTTTGAACTAGCTGCTCCAGACAGAGTGTTAGACTTGGAAAGTGATTGGTTTTGTGTTCAGAGTGCGACTGAGGGTCCTGTATCTGGCAGTGGCTGTTACCTCTTCAGAAGCAATATTTCAGTTTATTTTTTTCTCTTATATTTTTCTGTAATGGAGTTTGGTATGTATATGTAATTCAGACTTAGAAGATCACACAGAGTTAAGTGTACATAGGAGTACAGAAGGCTTGTATGTAATATATGTAATGTAATGCATCGTGTCTGCTTCTGTATAGATGCAAATACGTGCAGACACCTGCATGCAGAGGACATAACAAACCTGCTTAATTTAGACAGCTATCTGTAGAAATTCTCAGAGGATTTGCAAGCGTGAAATACAACTTCATAACAAAGGAATTTCAATACGCAGCATATTTGAGGACACCCGAAGCTTTTGTTTGTGTTCTGGTTGGAGGGGGTGATGCTCCTTTGGCTGAACAGGAGGGGCTTCATGTTGCAAGTCCAGACACATTTCCTCTGGAAAGCTGCAGCTCTCATTGTGCCAGGTCACCTTGTAAATATTTCCTGTGTTCTTTTTGGAAACGGTCAGCAAGTGAAAGGAGAGAGGGCTTAACACGATGCATCACTCAGTGTATTGTTATCAGGACTCTGGGATCTGTTGTTTTAAGAGGCTATGAAAAATATGCAGAGAGCTTGTATTGTGGTGCATCTTTACATCATTTGTTTAATATACCGCTCTTTATTAATGTTCTGATTTTGATCACTGGGGAGAATATTCCACATCTGTGTTACAACAAAGTCAATTCCAACTCACTGTATTGGTCTGTATTCTCTCTTTCCATCACCATCTGAATTTAGAGACTCAGGGAACAACCTAGGTGGGAAAGGACCTCTGGGTGCTGTCTAGTGGGAGCCCCCACTCAGAGCAGAGCCAGCTGGACCAGCTTTCTCAGGGCTGTGACCAGCTGTGTTCTGGAGATCTCCAACGACGGACGTTCACATTCCTTGGGTTCCTGTTCCAGAGTTTGACCGCTACCTATTTATTTATTTATTTATTTATTTAACTTCTGTCAGAATTTGCTGTGTTGGAACTTGAGGTCATTGCATCTGTCACTCTGCAGCTCTAAGACTGTCTTTCTTTACCATCCCTTTACATGGTGGAAGACCAATAAAAACCACAAGCAGATGTCACATCTTGTGGATGAACAAACCCACTCTTTCAGTCTTTCCTTGTATGCCACATGCTGCAGAATTTTTGTCCCTCACCTGTGTCACAGTTCTGGATTCGCTCCAAAAGCTGCAGAGATAAAATTTGTTTCCAGCTGTGGGGTGGTAATAAGCACTTGTTCCGAGCAACAGCTGACATGCTGGAAGTTATGCCACCTGGCAACTGCACGAGAAGGGTGCACTTTATATGCAAAGATCTGATTTTTATTGAGATACCACCAGCCAGTGTCTTGACCGGCTTGTTCTTTGCATTATGTCCCGCTGTTCATACAGCTGATGAACAGCCTGCTGCTCTGCGCTCAGACAGCACGGTCTGTCTAAAGATGTTGAAGAAGAATGTTTGCCGTAGTAGAAAAGCAATATTATCACAGATGACTGTTGTTTTTTATTAATTACGTTTAAAAGGCATTAACCACTAAGCAATGAAAATAAGCTTATTGGAAAGAAGTTGGTAAAATGTGGCAGAGAAATCATAAATGTCATCTTAAAAATGTGGCAATGTGTATTTCGAAAAGGAAAGTGCTTGCTATCTGTATCAAGCAATGGATTCTCATTTACTACATCACTTAAAGTTGGTCTAAGCTTCTGGAATGAAACGAGTTCCCTTTAATGTGAGAGCTAAACACGTTTCGTGAAAGACCTATTGTCTTTCAGAGTCATTTGACCTAATCTGGCAAATTTTCCTGTTTATTTAGAAAACATAGGCTACAATTGCCAGTTTTGTCATCTGATGACTAACACCAGTATAATATAAGAGAATATTGTGTAAACAGATCAGAAAGCGCACACTTCAAAAGACTCAAGGAGGTGGTAAATACATTCAGTTTGCTAAAGAAAACAGCTTAAACTATTTAAAGAAATCTCTCCTTTCAATCTTTTGTCTCAATTTCCTAACTCTCCTTTGGCGAGAGGAGTCAGGCAGCATCTTGGATTTTCAGAAAACTTGATGAGAGCTGAGTGTGCTGGGGGCCTCTGCTTATCTCTGTTGCTCAAGAGCTGTCATGAAAACCTGAGCTGATTTTCTTCTTGCTTCTAGTCTGACAGAAAGCATAGTTTATAGGATATGTAAGCAATCAAACTCTCTAAGTAATCTGCTAGAAAATGCCAATATAAGTGACAGAGAAAAATCTGTTAGTAATGGTAACAGCTTTGGAGTTTCGCAGTTGATGGAGATCTTGGTACTCAGGACGTGGGTATGCCTGGCTTAGATCCTAAATGTTACTGCTTTAGAATAAATCCGTCACTGAAATACAATGATTTGAAGGGATGGGTTGGCATTTTAATTTATTTTTATATTTAAAACATTTATTCATTTTATTGTTATCTTAGTTAACTTATTTGTTTTGTCTCTGTGGAAGAACTGTTTTTGTACGCTGAAACACTCTTCAGACCCGTCTATCCAATTCTGGTGGGGCAGTATTAGGAACTCGGACACATCGCTCAAGCCACAGCGTGTTTCGAGAAGCAGAGCCCACGCGCTGCTCTCACGCGTGACCCCGCTGGGCCTGTGCTGGGGGATGCGGCCGGCCTGCGCACGGCCGACTGTTCTGGGAGCAGAACAGCGTGTGTGGGAGGGCAGAAAGCCACCTCTACGCGGTGATCTGATCCTGTTCTGAGAGAATACCTCGCTCTTCGTGCGAATTAGCTCTACCGTGTGCAGGATCGGCTGGGTGGCACTGCATAGGGACCCCGCTGCTTTTGCTGTTGGCACTCTCTTCAGAGCAAATACATAGAGCAGGAGAGATAAAAGAAGGAAAAGAAAATGAAGGGTGTTTTCACTCTTTTAGTTTCTCCTCTAGGAGACCAAATTCCCTATCTTGAAATGATTGACTGGCTTGTCTCTGATTAAATCCTTTTCTTGGTTTTATATCTTAGCTTTATCTTTGGTTAGTGTTGCTTCTGAAGTTTCAGCTGAGCTCTGGAATACAAAGCTAGGACACAGCTCTGTTTCAAAAGAGTTCTATCATGGAAACTTTAATAGATTACTTTGTCTTCAGGGAGATGTTTTGTAACCCATATCTTGATTGCTGTGGATGATCCCAGAGAGCAAATTAACGGATTAAAAGCTTGCTTTTTGCACTGGGTTAGCCTAAAGTTAATACTAGTACGACTGGTAATAGAAACTCACGAAAAACTACTGCCTTTTTGGCTACTTGTGGCAGAAGGTCAAGCAGGAATGCTCTGCCTCCCCTCTAGATCTGATAGTTCCTGTTTCAAAAACAGTTTAGCAAGTTGCATTCTTTCCTATCACTGTCATGACAGCCCGTCCATGTGGCGTGGGATTTCTGTGTAAACCAGCTCCTAGTCACGAGAACAAATGCAGTGGTCAGGTAGAGAGAACTAGCAGCAGAGCACGTTCCTTGCCTGTGTTTCTCATACCTACCATGAATGTGGCAGTAGTGGGGGCTGTACTGGGATTTATTTTAGTTTATTTTACTTTATTGTAGTAGAGTTTGGGGTTAGGATTGTTTCATTATGGAAAGATGCATCTAGAAATCTGATATCTAGAAATCCGTTACTGTGGCACGGATTTGACGATGTGGGTAAAAATTGTAATGATTCATTATGTTCAAATTACCCTGCTGTTACTTGAAAGCCAAACTCGTGAAGAGCAATAGTGGAGAGTAAATTGCTTCCTACAGTATTAGGGGATTCCAATATAATCACTGAGACGGCAGTGACGGAGCAGTCTGAAGAAATGATCCTCATGTTACGGAGACAGGTTTAAAATCTGTGCAACTTTCTAACATCTATGTTTTCAGTTGTCTTTTTCCTTTGAAAAGAGCAAAATCTGTGGAGGTAAGAAATGCAAGTGGTCATTTTCTGACCACAGAAACTCGTTCTGCAAAGGAGCCCTCCTGCCTCCAGCTGGATCATTCATTTCTCTGTTCACCAGGGAAAGTTTCCCAGTAGGGAGTTAGCAAGTAAATTTATTCAGTCTTGATCTTGGCTTCAAAGAGGAATTAAATGTTATCTTCTTTCCAAGAGAGATAAGCTTATTTTATGACAGTAGTCATTTAAGAAAAGGTTTGTTTTAGCTAGGTTCCTGAGCCTGCAAGCCACAAGAAGCATTGCTGACTCAGTGCAAGCCACCCTGGCAGGTGAATGTGACCCACTCAAGCATCGTATGCTGCTAGGGTATCCCACTCTAATATGTACTGTTATGAATACATTGATTTAGGGAATTCCTTATAAGGAATTATTTTTTCAAAAATAGTCTAAGATTAGAGGAGAGGCTAACAAAGCACTGGGAAATGAATCTCAGGAAGTTGGCATTTTTACTTTGCGTCAGATGAGGCACGAAAGCATGGTGGGTTTCGTTTTGTTGGTGGTGGGGGGAGGTTGCCTGATTGTGTATCAGGGCTGTTTTGAAGTAAAAAGATGTTTCTCATTTTATTCAGAAAAGAAGATGATAAAGCGCAGGCATGATGTTGCAATGTTGCTTGCTTCTTAACAGAGAAGCCAAAATAACAGATTGTCATGAAGAATAATAGAGATCGCCTTGTGCAATAAGCGGAAATGATGACGAATTTGGCCCAAGTTGTTCGTCTGCCAATTAGATAGAATGAAAGACAAAAAGAACTGTGTCAGTAAAACAAAGGTGCATCACTTGCCATTTTGTATATGGATCGCTTCATATTGTTTTGGGCATGGCCGGAGATGTGACGCACAAGATTAGACTTGTAGATCAAAATGCTGTTCCCTATCAAATTCAGTTTATTGTGTGCTACTTTTTTTTGGAGCACAGGAAAATGTTAAATTACAGAAAAAAATGCCTTGATAGATGATGCATTATCTATCTGTGTAATGTATGCTTTGATAAAGTATGGGATAGCATTTTAATTATATGCAATAAAATATATTGCATATATATATATATATATATATTGAAGATGACATTCCAAATCTGCTCCCACAACATCACTGACAGGGCCTGGGATGGAGGCTTCTGCGGGTCAAATCAGTGTAGGCTTTTGTGTTGTGCGATCCATGGACACACTGTGCACCACATATATTTCACTCATGTTTGGATTTGGGACTTGAATCTATTTGATACCTTCAAAAAATCTGATGCCCGTATGCAGAACCTGCTTTTCTGCCAGCTGAACAAGAGGTTCCTTTGCTCTTGATCCCCTGTGCGTGTAGGCTGGTGCTTGCACTGACTGGGCTATCTTTGTATGTTGTTTGGTTTGACTTCACGTGTGACTTCCAGCTTCCAGGAAGATAATTATCAGCCTGCTAAAGTTTTTGTGTGTATGTGTGGTTGTTAGTTTGAGAGGACCTGTCATGAAGGGTAGGCAGGTGTACATAACTGCAAAGGAGAAAAATTTCTGAAACTTAACTTTTTCTTGTGTGTGCATATACACACATGCAGGCGAAGAACTTGTCTAGAATTATACCATGAAGTGGCTTGAGTTAGAGAACTGCAGCCCAGCTTCTGGACAAAGTTTGGAGATAGAAAAGATCACTTCTCTTCAAACCTAAAGGAAGGGGGAATAAAAAAGGAAATCTTACTTGCCTCAGCTCATCAGCGGCAATTATTTGTTTTAAAAAAATAAAAGATAAAGACCACAGTTTTGAGTTTCTAGCAGTAAGTTTTTTTCAACTATTAAAAAAGGTATTTCGCTTAGGTGCTTCATAACTTTTAAACAAAAGTTTTTAAGAGTTTATCAGAAGTTTCTAGAAGCTTGCAGGGTTAATATAATTTCTTGTAAAGCAACCATTGGTGGCTTTCTCAATTCTAATCTTGTACTTCAAAACAGGTGCTACCTTATGTGGGTGTAAAGCATCACTCACAGCTTAAGAACAGAAGAGACATCAATTCTTTACTCATTACTATGGTAACTGAATGTGTTCCCATTTCGGGGTATGCAGTGTATGTGTTTAGAGCAAAGCTTCAGAGATGGGTCCTCAAACTGCTTCTGTTCCTCTCAAACATATACCACGCAAACCTGCATCTCTTCTACTTTTTTAAAGATGATTTTATTCTTTCTGTGGGGTAAAGATTACCTGGTATGTACTTTGCAATCCAAATTTTTTGTCAAAGGAACAAATTGAGCAAAGCCATTAAATGATGAAATTTCATATTCCATTTGCAGGATCCCTCTGCAAGTCTTTTCCTCTCACCTCACCTCTACTGAGCTCGTTGCCATGCCATCACCCCTTAGTAAATGGGAAATTGGATGCACTGGGACAAGGCAAGCCAAAACATCAAAATACTGAAATTCAGATTTTAAACTTTCTTTGGCCTTTGATACAAAATCTTTAGTAACTTGACCCACACTAAAAAGAAAGTTAACAGACACTTTATACATTAGTTAATCATAATAAGATTTTCCAATTAAACATCCATCCTCAGGAAACACAGAAACAGAAAATAGGATGTCGTTGCAGCTAGGTTGCCAGAGGACACGTGCATGTTAGGTCAGAAACTCCTTCCTTTAAAACAAGCTTTTGGATGGTGTGAATATGGCACAGACGATGAAGTCCTCTGCACTGACATTGTACACATCCACAATTGTTTTACAGATGAGTTTTACAGTCAGTCAGATCTCATTATTAAAATGATGAGTGGGGTGTGTGTATATGAACGTTAATGATTTATGGTATTTCGATGTATGGAGTTTGGGACATGGATTTGGGACTGGAATTTGTTTTGGCTGAGCTTTATCAGCTGAGGCAGATGACTTGCACTAGAAACAAGAACAGAATAGACATAGTACACGGAGGGAAGAGAGCATAATCGTGCTATTCATTTAAGTGAAAAATGAATGTGCTGTCTCTCAGCTCCTTTCAGATTAAATATACTGAATTTACTGGGGAATCAATCTGTGTGTGCAAGCAGTGGTACTACACGTATTCTTAGAGGTGCAGGGCCCCAGAAGATACAACTGTACCGTAAAATCCTGCCAAAGCTGGTCTTCGTGGTGTCCTCTGTAAGAATTATGTAACCTTTCCAAGGGTGCTTCCCTACTCCTATCTCCTGTGTTAGGTCCTCTGAAAAGAGGTGAGTTCTAACAGTGCTACCCATGTCCCTTTTCCTCTGCTCACCAGTTGGTTCCGTACTGAGGCCGTGTCTACGGAAGCTGTGCTCAACAGGAGCAGCGTTGAACAGGAGCAGCAAAACGGTGTTGAGGAACCAAGACAAACATGAGATGCCTTTCGGGGTCTGCTTTAGACCGGCTTGCCTGTTCCTCTGGCCGTGATGTCCATTAGCAGTTGGAGTGCCTCGGCTGGGATTCCAGTTCAGCTCCATGCAAATGAAGTGCAATTTATGCCCGTCAGGGTCACACAGAAATTAAAATTGAAGCATGCTAAATTTGGACTGGCAAAGTTGCTTCAAAAGTGTGCTCGTGATCCAAGTTGAAACATTACTATACATGCAAACTGAGTGCTCCTGCAGAAGAACAACAACAACAAAACACCATTTTATTTGCTTTTAGAGTGAACTGCTTTGTGGTCTGAATGGAGCAGAGCATTGTTCCGTGGCTTCAAGGAGATCTCATCGTGGCTTCAAGGAGATCTCATCGGTGGGCATATGCCAGGGTGTAGCTAATGGCTGATGGCCACTGATAAGAAACTTTCTTAAGATAAGAATCAGGGTTTGAGGGCAGTTCACTTTAACTACTGGTTACTGGTTCACTAGCTGGTGATTAATGCATAATCATTGAAAGCCATTCACACGATCCAGCACTCCTTAATGTTACTGGATTGCCTGTATGCTTTGCAACAAGTAAAAAGGGAAAATGAGTTGCCCAAAGAAAGGGTTTTGTTGTTCATCACCCCCCCTCAAAAAAAAAAAAAAAAAAAAAATCAAAAGCTTCTGAGATTTGTTCTTGTTTGGTCTGCATCAGAGCCCAGCATTTCAAATCTGCTAAAACCAAGAAATCGTGGATGTATTGTTTCGACGTGCAAATGACTGTGACTCTGGCTTTCTGCTTTGGTTTGTATTTAAAGCTGAAGGTGGGCACCTATTGTAGACCTGAAGTCATTTTAAGTGTTCTAACTGGTGGAGTGCCTGTGGGGCTTGAGAGACTCTTTCTGTGTCAGAGTACCAGTGTGCCACAAGGCAGCAATTCGCAGTCAACACCGTGTTTACCCATTATACCTGGTGGGGATGCTCCTAATCCTGATGATGTTAGATCAGCAGTTCTCATCCAGTGAAAGCATAATCCTGGTGTGAGATCTCTCCCCACCAAGGTAGTCACGCATATCTTTACAAGCTCATGTCATGCATTAGTTAAGAAGTAGCGTGCTGTACGTATCAGTGAGTTCGGTTTCCAGGCTGAAATACCAGCACACAGAACATGGTTGGTGGTGGGGCATTGTGATATATTCTGTTGTGGCTGTTGATGGCTCTATGAAATAATACCAATATTTTCTGTACCTGGGACAGCTCAATTAATTTCTGTAACTCCTTTCTCCTTGAAAGCCCCTAAACCACATGAAAATATTTTAATAGCTAGCATTATTTTATTGGGTTGGTCTTGTCACATTCCGTGGGAGTAGAAAATACACCAACAGTTTTGGCATAGAACAGGTCATTTTGTTTTGCTGTTTTTATGGGAGTGTGTTACGTGTTGCTCTCTGCACACCCCATGGCCCTTAATACAATACCCTTCAGGTACCCTGAAACCTCCTAACACTTGTTTTCAGTAGTAGGGAAAAACTGCAGGAAAGGATTAAAAGTGTTTTGTGCTTGCTGGCTCATAGCTGTGGGCTCTGATTCATGAAGATTTAATCTGTAGGTGCATTTCAATACCAGCTAGCCCACTCATAAGGCATGCACCTTCATGTCTTGGGTTTGGATGGTCTTGGGATTCAACTGCAGGTTAGGAGTAGACATCCCTTTAAAATGAGACTCAATGGACTTTAAAGGAATGGGAAGCTTTTAATTGGGCTTAAGCAGTTTCTTAGCTATTGCACTGTATTTTATTCAACATACCTCAAATGGAAATACTCGTTTTGTGCTTCGTGGCTTTGTGTTTTTTAAATACAGGATGCAGGCATGGGGCGGCTGCATGCTGCATGGTTTGCTCTGCTCAGTCTTGCTGGTTGTGGCCTAAGAAATGAGGACAGGCTTTTGTGTTCTTTTTTTTTTTTTTTTTTTTTTTTTTTTCGTTGGATGCTATATTCAGCTGGAGGGAGACAGCCAAAATAGGTTTAATTAGAGGAAGTCCTTACTGCTTCTAACTTCTTACTTGTGTATTATTACATTAAAAGTTGCAGCCATGACTCTGAGAAAGGGGAGGCAGAGGTTGCAGCTCTTCTTGCCTTCAGCCTCACAGCACTGGAATCAGCGTACCTGCAGTCCGGCATCCTGCCTCACTGTCACACTACACCCTTGCAGCTCACACTCCACAGCCACACAGAGTGAAGTTATCTGCGTGTACGGGGTTCATTAAGGATATGGCTGTGACTAACCCTGATCAAGGCATTGTTCTGGACATCCCCATGAAGTATATTAGAAACACTGACATAAATTCCCATGGCATGCAGCTCAGAAATTATGCAAGTTAGCTGCTTCATCTACTCAATGCTCTTTGATCATTAATTCTCATTTTGAATGACTAAACATTGAATTCAATGTATCACAACGTGGTTTAAATACAAGGATAGTCAGAGGTTGCAGTATGAAATGCTGCTTAATGAACAGTGGAATCGGTTTAGATTATTTACAAATAATTTGTTGACCTAAATGTTGAGGAGAGGTATCAGTGATGGTCTAATCTGCTATAGATCATCTGAGTAAAAACAAAGGACTGCATTACCAGTGTCTTGGTTAACCTGGGAATTTGGATTCTGCTTTGTGATTCTATGAAATTACCTTACAGTGTATGAAACAGCATTTATGGCACATGCTGTTCTTGCCTTTTAAATGAATGGTTTCTTTACCTTCCTTCCAGAAAAGACGACGGCGCATTGACCGAAGCATGATTGGGGAGCCAACGAACTTTGTTCACACAGCTCATGTAGGATCAGGAGACCTATTCAGTGGAATGAATTCGGTAAGCATCTGTGGATGAAAAACATTTCATCTTAGGGTACAGGATCATTGTGTATATATATTGTATAACTATCGCAATACTGATTCTCCACTGAGTTACAAGACTGCGGCTCTGCAGTGTAAAACTGTAGAATAACCTGCCAGTGTCTTAATTACAAGCCTTAGCCACTTGGATTCCAGGTTACGGAAAGACATATAAGGAATTCCTGTGGTTATTGACAATATATAGCACAGGTTGTATAAATTGTGAAGGCTGTGTGTAGAATACCTTCCAAAAATTTGTTCTGATGGTACGTGTAAATACAGAGATATATTTTGAAATATATTAGAGTACATCAAGGAAAAAAAAAAAATTAAATGTGTCATATAACTCAGACTAGATTTCTTACGTTAAATGTTTTTAAATATTTTAAATATGGTTTATGTGAAATTAAAGTTTACCTTGGTTTATGGTACACAGAAATATTTTTGTGCCGCCTTGTTGAGGTTTTCTATATTCTGTAACCTTATTTGCACTCAGAATTACTTCCAGAGCAAGTGATGATGTCACAAGCAGGGTTTGTGTCTCCCTGTAGATGATAGGAGCAATAAGTTTTTTTGTCTCTCTGAAAGTGAGAAACAGAGACTAAGACAAATATTGAAAATGGGCTTGTGAGGATAGATTTCTCATTCAACTGTATCTTATATGAAGCACCAATCTATTTGCAAGGCAAACAATTGTAATCTGAGAAAACGGTGGCGTTTAGATACTGAATAAAAATATTTCTTGACTTTACTAATCACCTATAAAGGAAAAACCTGTTATCAGTTGGTGGATTTTATCAGAGGGGAAGAACAATTTCTGCCAGAGGTATCAGAATGAACAGAACTGTAGAGGAAGAAGTCACTTTTAATGTAGCCAAGTGAGGTCATCTGTAGTTTCAACTTTTTTGCAGCTTATTGAGTTCAGAAAAAAAAAACTTTTATAACTTGTTAGCTGTTAGGGAAATGCAAAGCTAGGAAATGACAAAAAATGTACTAGGTTTTCCATGAAACAACGTAATGGTTTAGAAGTGATTTGTACTAAAGCATCTGTAAGCAAGTTGAACGGACTAACACAGCTTCTACTTGACAAAATTCAATTAAAGCTAATTATTTACTGCAGTATACTGTATTAATATTTAAAACCACTGTGAATTTGTGAATTGAAATAAGAAAGTGATCAGTTTTTATTTTAAAGCATGGCTTTTTGTTTTGTTTGCTGTCTCCCCTGTGAGAACCTCTCTCATTCTCACAGCTGAACTGCCTCTTGGTAGGGTTGTGGTGAAGCTTCACTCTTTCACCTCAGTCTTTCCCCATGTTTGCCCTCACCTTTGCCTTGCATATTTAGTTCATCTCCTGATAGCATTTAATCATTACTGTCTCTACGTGGACTTTTTCATTTTGAACACTCATAACTGGATATCTCTTTTTTTTTCCCAGTTTGGATAATGTGCTGCATCAGTGACCACAGTGGTAGTTTCTGATTCCAGATAGAAAGGGACTGTATGCAAAAAATAATCTTTAGAAGTACAAGTCTCTAGTTTTTTATCATTGTCTACTTTCTTGCCTCTTCTTTGGTAATTTGCTGTGGTAATATTACATACAGTTTCCTTGTTCATTCTTCACAGTGTAAACTCCAAGGTCATGGCAGTGTTTCCATTTTTATCTGCTGCTTAACTTTACAGTGTGGAAATTATACTTCTTTGTGAGCCTCTTTGTGCCATCTCTGTTCCAAATACCTAAGGGGAGGACCTCCTGCAACTTCATTAGCTTTTTCCCATATAAATTTGGTTCTTCATTCACTATCTGCTCGGTGCCTCTTTTCACCAGTGTTGGTGCTTGATTTTATATCTGAGTACAGCAGTGTCCTAATTACTGAAATACTTTTTTTTTTTTTTTCCTTCTCTGTTGAAAGCTTTGCTCCCTTGTCAAATGTGAACTTAAACAATAGGAATCCTCTGTGAACTCTCAGTTCTCCATTTCCACCACTTTCTTACTTTTTTATTTTTTTTACCTTTGTATTACATGGCAAAGTCTCCCACTTTATTTTTCTGTCTTTATACTCCTCAGTTTAGCCTTTGATTTCATGTATTCCTTCCTTTTTGTAGTTTTTCCTTTCCTGGGACCATCTGTGCTATTTCCTTGTTCTAAAAGGGAGGGGGGAAAAAAGGACGGAAAGCGATTAATGAGATAGATAAGCAGTACAGCAGATTGTGTGATATTTAATTGGTGCAATCCGCTTCCCCTTCCAAAACCTTTGAATCCTTATCCTATCTAAATTAGACATAAGAGGGAAAAGAACCATGCTGTTGTATGATGTCAAAGGGAAGCAATAATGTCTTTGTGGAAAAAAAAGAAAGGCAGTAGCTCAGACTGCTTCAAAAGGAGGGTGCTTCAGAAAGTGTACCACCTTGTAAGCCCATGATTTAGATCTGCTTTTTGGTCAGTTTTTAACACTATATATGTCTTATATGAGAAATATATATATATATATATATATACACATATTATTTGTATTATATATAAATGCATACATACATATGTATATATAAAACATATACAGGTTTTAAAATACAAAATAGCCACTGAGCTGTTCATGCAGTCAAACTAAAATTTGCTGGAGTCCATTTCCCACACGTGCAACAGCCTCTGCATTTTGGTCCGATGGGTCCTTACCCACTAGCAAAAACACCTATATGTGTGATCAAATACCAGAGAGACTTTTCTAACCTTTGGGAGAAGCACTCATAAAATTTGCACCTCAGCTTTGGAGTTCGTATTGATAGCCTCTTCTCTAAAGTTTTAAAGTGGTATAGGCAAGTAGTCAGGCTGGAAGCTGCCATGTCCCAGAGGTGGTTTTCTAGTTAGAGGTAGGGTTTGTTCAGATTAAATGGACTCAGTCCTTAAATTGTTCTTGGGAATACATTAACATGTAAATTAGATATTTTCTGAAAGAAAAAAAAAAAAAAAGGTTACATTCAAATTCCTTTTGTTCCGATGGCTAACATGACATGCATAGTGAAGATGATGATCAGCTTGGTGAAATGTTTTCAAACAGCACCCTATGAGTGTGGTTGTGCTCTTCCTCCACACTTCATTACAGAGTTTGTAGTCACTGGTGTCAGACCCGCTAGAGCATTATCTCTGAACACTTAGCCCTGAAAAGAAATTCAGACATAGTATTGCTTTGCTGCATCTGCATCGCTTGCTTGGGCAAAGCACCAGGGTAGAAAATAGCGTACTGCTTAAGTGCATTAAAAAAAAACTCAGATCTTTTGGTAAGCACTGCAATATGCTATGCTGTTGAAGACAAAGGTCCCAAAATAGACTTTTTTTCATGCTAATTTGAGAAACAGCAAACAGGAAGGAATTAAGCTGCTTCATTCTGTATGTGTGTATATGTTTTGCTTTGCTGTGGAAAAGAATACGGTTCTTTTGCCTTTGTAGATGGGGAAAATATCATGCATGCTACTTAGACACGTTTCTTCAGTGCTGTTTTAATTCAGCTTTCTAGTGATGCTTTGAGGCCTCTGTGATGGAGCATACATGAAGTAATTGTAAGTGGTGCCCTACAGACATGGTTTTCTTGCTGAAAGTTCAGTTTCAGAAGATGTAGCCTTAAATGCATATTTTACCTTGCGCTCATTGTGTACTTGTTTTTTATGCTCTGGGGTGCAGACAGAAAAAGGCCAGGCCCTTAAGGTTGGAGTTTCCTTCCTGCAGGCATGAGGAGAAGATTATCTTTACTTGTGCAACACAAGCAGGAAAGGTCTATGGATTCTCCTGGTTGATAAAAGTAATGAAAGCCATGGAGAGATGTGCACATGCCGGGGGGGAAGCGAAATTCTTATCTATCTACTGGCATCAGGCTAAAAATGCCTTAAAATAAGCTGTTTTCAGAGAAATTGGTAGACTCTGATTTTAAAAAATGAATGCCCTGCCAGTTAAAGGAATAATATAAATTAAATAAAGTGGGACATGCTTTAACGTAAATAGATACATTTTCCACACACCAAAAGCTCCTGTTTGCTTTAGAAAGTATAATTCTAATTATCTGAGGTTAGCTGTATACTGAAGATATTATCCAGATATTTTATAAGTTTTCTATTGTATTTTTAATGTAATGGTGCTAACTTCACTGGTTTATCGTACTTGGCAAAGAATGTTTTCCATATAACAAGCTAAATTACAGCTTGTCAGATGGAGCCAAGTTGGACACCAGGACGAGATTTGATGAATTTTCTTGAGTAATCAAGTGGCTCAGTGAAAGCCTGAATCAGCCAGTTTTCTTTGGGAGAGAGGAAAAACTTCTGCATCAGCACCAGTTCTTCCATCTCTCCTGCTGAGCTGCCTGCAGAACTGAAAATTCCAGCAAGCCTACGCTGCGTATGTCCTCATGCAAAAGTAATGTAGCTTTAATGGTAAAACTTGAAAACCAAACCAAAAAGAAAATTGGAAGTAAGACGACACCATATATAGTTCACTTCTAACTGCCTTTCGTGTTTTCTTTGCCCCATTTTCCCTTCTGTTTCCAGGTGAGCTCAATTCAGAACCAAATGCAGTCCAAGGGAGGCTATGGAGGTGGCATGTCTGCAAACGTTCAGATGCAGCTTGTAGATACAAAGGCAGGATAGCCTTGGGGATATCTTTCCAGTAAGTATTCCACTCTACTTTTCAGACATTGTTTTAGATTAGTAAGGAAGGATCTTTCCACATATCATAATTAGCTCCCTATAAATAGCTGTGTTCTATATGATGCATAATTTTAAAATGCACTTCTGTTATTAAAAGATCGATATCATGTAAGTACGTTAATTTTTCTTTATGTAATGAAGAAAAGATTGTCCTGACGGCATCAATCTGTTCTTAAGCCTACAAATCTTTGCAAGTAAAGTTAGCTGTATAGCAGATTACAGAAGTATTTTGGAATATGATTAGAGTACCATATTTTGCAACAATTTTTCCATTTAATTAGTCATAATATATGTAGTGTTAAATCAATGCATAGTAATGTTATGGTAGGAAAATGGTTGCTCAAAATGATCAAAACTCAGTTTAATGTATTTTCTATGTTCCAGGTTTATGTGAGTTCCTGTATCTTCTTTCCTGTGTCCCTTCTTTTGCCTTGGTGACTGCTTTCAGTGTTCATGACAAGAGAGAATTGATGGCTTATTGTTCACCCTTTGTGATTACTCCAGTGAAAAGTTGCTGTTCTGCTCTGATGATGCCATTTTTCAGATTGGTCCGACCGTGCCTTTCGGTGGCATGCACACATTGGCCTCTACCAGTACCATGGACATAGAGCTGTTTAGGATTATTTTTAGGTTTTGCTTGTTTGTTTTAAGGCAAATGAAAGCACCAACCTTAGCTTCCCTCATCTCTCACAAATACTAATGCACAGTGTTTTGTTGCTTTTTATTCTTTAAGTCTTTTCTCCACTCACATAATTTAGAAATGAGCGAGTTTTCATTAATGTTTTTAGTCACCCATTGTTCATATCCATTTTTGAAAGGTCTTGGACCTGCAAGCACAAATGATTATTTCATCCAAAATCAGCAGAGTAGATGACCGCATGCTTTGTGAGGTTGCTTTGTATGGTGGCCCGTTTGGTGCCAGAAAAAAAAAAATCGCTTACTGCGGACTGATGATACTGTTGCTGGTGAAAAATTTTGCTGTGGCACCAAGTAATGCCTGTTTCTGAAAAGGACGTGTAACTTAGCTGCTTCAGAGTTATGTCTTTATTTTAGTTTTTATCCAACTGGTCTTGAAATAATAAAGAGAGAGCTTGCATTCATAAGGCATTTGTTGTAAATGTTCAGTATATTTATTTTGAAAGAACTGACCTCGAGGCTGTAAACCAGTGTAGTACCGTATCTAAGTGTTGTGGAAGCTCTTTAGTCTATTTAAAAAAAAAAAAAAAAAAAAAAAAAGGCAACGTGTTTGGCTGCTTCTTTTTCTTTTTACAGTTTTTCTTAATTTTAGGCTGTATGGTCATTTCCAGTAGCAGCATGTCAGACTGCCTGCAATATTAGCTGAAAAGTTTAGTAGACCTCTCTTAAGTAGTTGGCAGTTTCTGTGTACTAAATATTTAGGGGCCATGGAAGTTGCTAAGAGCAACATACTAATCTGGCAGAACAGATGCCAGTGAAAACAACAGGGTGACTTTTTACTAAGCTGGTAAAAAGCCTTTTGCTCAGGTTCCAAAGCATGTTTCTTTCACACGTTGTGAAACTTGTATTTTAATATTGCACTGTTTTCAGATTATCTCTGTAAATGGTCTTTTTTTTCTCCTTGTTGGTGGTTAGAAACAAGTCAGTGATTTCAGTCCTGGTTGAGTTACATTTTTATGCGAAAAAATCATCCTAACAAGGCATAACTGAGCCTAGTGAGATCCATTTTTATACATAAACACGCACGTGTTCATATAGATTGCTGTCATAAATTATTCTTTATTCTTTTTCCATACTTTTTCTGATTTCACATTGCAACAGCTGTCAGATTGATTTAAACATGTATGAACCTACATATTCTTCTCTCAGTTCACAAACACCACATCAAATACAGGGCCTTGGAGGTAGTTCGCCTTCCCCCAGTTGTATTTTTGTGGTAGGTGTCAATTATCTGGTTGAATAGCTCCAGATAGGCGGGTTAGTCTTCACTGATGAAGGTACTGATTCATAACAACACAAGATCAAGGAGTTCAGTTGTCTGGGTGCATGAACACATGGCAACGCAGTGATTTTTTGGGGATCAGCGGTTCCAATGCCACTTTATCGATAAGTCTTAAATGATTAGAAAATAATTTGAATTTTGACATTGGTAACAGCAGCTTAAATTTGCTTGCCAAAACTATCTTGCACTTGTTAAAATGTTTTCAGCTCAATAGCCAGAAAAAAGAAATTGACATATTTTTATAACAGACATACTTTTTTTGTACATTGTGTTCATTCTTGAATAAAGTCAGTTCAGTGTTGGCTTGTAGATATTAAAAGGAAAGTATTGACTTTGATTCAATAAATGTTTTCTTTCAGTTGGTGGCCTACCCTTTTCTTTTTCGTAAGTTACATTTGCATTAGAAAAGCAACAGCAGCCTACAGACAAATTTCTGGTGAAAATTCTCTGAAAAGTAACTTGGTAATATGAGTAACAAGTCATTTGCAGGGCTGAGTTTTTTTGTGTCATTTGACCCTATTGTTGCCAAGTGGATTAAACCGTAATTTTATTAGGAGTTTCGTTTCATTGATGTAGTGTGTATACCAAAGTTATCTTCAAGGATCTCGGAGAGGTTTCCCAATAAGAAGTAAATTGGAAGCCTTCATAAACAGGATTTCTTTCCTTTTGACTGCAAGTGGTATGTGTGTTTCTCCATTGTGACACAGATTATTTTACTGTAGTGATCAGTAGAAGACTAATTTTACACCCGATCATAATAACATGCACATCTGCATTAAGTATGCCAGCAAGGCACAGTATTGGCTACTTTGTATTTGTTTCAATACATTCACTTTTTATATTTGACAACCTTAAAGTTAATTCCTTAAGCATTAATTTCCTGCTTTAAATTTCACGCTAAGTTATTTTGAAGACTGATACTGAATTATCTACATCATGACAAGTTTTTGAAATTGCCAATTGAGGGGGGGGAAAAAAAGTTTTTTAAATGAAAGAAAGATAAAGATAAAAGCATGAGATAATGATCAACTACAAAGTTCTCTTTTTAGTTTTTGAATATTTAAGGTTACTAGAAGCTTAGATTTTTGAAACCTAGAACTGCCTACAAAAGTTTGTCTTGAAAAGTAGGTGTTTTTAATGTGTCCTCTTAAGGGAGCCAGCCTGTGCACACTTAGTCTTTGCTCTGTTGAGCTGACTGAAGCAGTTGTTTGAGTCTGTTCATCCCTTTTGTCTTTGTTAAATGAGAAGAGGCTGCATTAGCAACCAAGTCTCTGAATATCGTCCTGGGCCCAACAACCACTGTACTCTGCAGTGTTGTGATAACCCCCTTCAAAACAACCAAAAACTCACAGGGAAACACTACCCCACCCCTCCAAAAATCAACTCTTAGATTCAGAAATCTTGTCTACAAGGTGACACATTCTTACCAAGTACAATACATGCATCACTGCAGCACAGTTATCCTGATTTCAGTGTCCCTTGTCTCTTTTCCTTGGGGTGGGAGGTGGAGAAATGGGGGGAAGGCAGTTAATCTATTGAAGTATTGAAGTCTGCTTTTTAAAGCTATTATTATTTTTTGGTGCATGCATGTGAATAGGGCACCTTAACAATGAACTGAAAGTGATTTTTGAGCTTCATAAGGATTATGTAGGTCTGTCCGCACCCTATTGTTTTTCCTTATCACCATCTTGGAAGATCTCCTTTCGTGCTACTCAAAAAAAAAAAAAAAAAAAAAAAGTACTATTGGGAAGCAGTATAGGTTTACCGAAGAAGAGTATTAGGTTTTTTTAAATTATTTTTTTGAACCAAGTAAATGAAAGGGGCTCAAGCAGTACACATTCATGCAGATCAAAAGCTTTTGGTGATCATTGCAGGCAAATGACTGTGATCCCAGATTAGGGGGTTTTGGATTATTGCATTTATTTGAAAATCAGCAATAAAATTCCAAGTCCTTATTCCACATCCCTTTTTCTATTTCATAATTTAGCACAGGAAAGTATGCACCATTTGATTATTCTTTATCATTTTCTTAAAAACAGTTCTTAACATGATGGAACGATGACATCTAGGCTAAAATTTAGGTTTTGTGGTATAATGCAATTCTGAGAGAACAGACAGTTATATCTGGACACAAACAAATTTCAGAGTAAAATGTGTTCTAGACCCAGTATTTGGGGTGAGGATTTGAGGCTTTTGTATTAAGTCTATAAAAACACGCGGGTTGCAGCTACCAGCTAAAATTTGCCTAAAAAAATATTTTACCAAAGGCAAAGGTTCTTGTTTAAGTAACTTTAAGATGTAAAAATGAGAATCAGAACAAAACTGGTTTATTTCTGAAAGAGTTACGTTCACCTGCTTACCGGAGACTGATGGCATGTGCAGCATGTGCCACTGGGAAGCCAAGACGCATTTAGCGATGGAATTGCCAAGCCGTGAGTAAGAGTCCCCAGAATGAGACTTAATGGAAATGTAACCTTTTCCTACAGGTACCAGTCCGGGTGTCAAAGTAACAGTAGATAAATTTTACGTGGTTCTTTCAGTGCTTACTGGTGGTAAGTGGTTAGCAGAGATTTCTGTGGGTAGACACAGTAAGCTAACGTAACCGGCGGTCATCATGAACTTGGAGAAGTTACTCTCTTCAAGTGCAGGCTGCGTTTCTTGACTCACTACTCTGAATGTATGACTGGCTAGTTCCTTGGAAATAAGCAAAACACACGACCAAACAAGCACCGTGGAACTACCTTGATGGATATTCTATCGTATGCAATAGTAGCAGATGCTAAAATAGCATTCTTGTGATCATATTTAAAAAGTCTATGTAATGGAGAGGAATTTCACATGCTTTACATTATTTCAGAAGAAAGCCTATTGACTTACACTGTACTTACAACACAAAACAAAGAGCTCCTGCATGTTCACTGCCTCACTAAGCATTATTAAATCAGCTAAACGATGCTTAAATAAATTATTTAATGATATGCACTACTCAATAGCTTGTCAAATATTTAATTGCATTTAGCATCCCTAATGACAATGTGTGAGCACAACATATCCCTGACTGTATTTTTATATACAGTGACTGTAACATTACGTGTACTGAAAATAGTGTCCTAGCCAGTGATCAGTGCAAGTACTTCAAATGCAAACCAGTAAAACTGCATAGGACTGGTCCCATCTACTTGGGTGCTCGGTTGACTGCACTGAGAACTAATCTACAGTAAAGGATGTGCTGGGTTCAGTATTTGTCTTCATAAATGGTTTAGGTTTAGACTGGGTCAGTTTCTTGATGCTTATGGAAATTAAACCTGGGAGTGAGTGGTGTGAGAGCAGAACATTTTTTTTTTTTATTTGTTTGCTTGTGTGTTTTTTGGGGGAGGTTGGGAGGAGATATGGAGAGGGGCAGCATTGATAGTTTAAACTGACTGTGGAAAAGTCTTTCTAAGGAAAATGCACTGTTCAGCTGAGGGACAAAGCTTAGCCAGAGCTGGAACTGTGAATACTGCTCCTGAAGTCACTTCCACTTCTGGGGTCCTTTATCTCCCTGTACTGGGCTCACTATAGGTTCGCCTGGGTCATTCTGTTTGGTCTGGGGGCAAACTGCATATTGAAAACATTGCTAAATGGTCAACTGGATCATCACCAGCAACCTCAGGCAATGTGATTTTCTCATTTCTACCATCAGTGCTAATCCTGTCTGTCATCACTGTGCAAGGAATGGTTTTCTGTCTTCATACAAACTAACAGCAACTGTGAGTTCAAACTTCAAGTAGGTTACTTAATAAGCTCAGGACAAAAAAAAAAAAAAAAAAACCTTGCTTACTTAAATATGACACAAAATAGTATGATCACATTTATGAATGATTGAGCTGTCATGCAAAAGGCACAATTTATTTGTTATAGCTAGTCAAGCATTTCATGGGGCTTTTCATGGCACCATTGGATTGTCTACAACTATTTTTTTTTTTATTTTTTTTTTTTAAATGCAGTGCCCTCTTTTTAGAGACGTGACACTAGGATAGCCTATTAACAGAGAAGTAGAGCAGTGCCTTTACATTTGGCCTATCAGTTCTTTCACGTGAAGTGGATGCCTCACTTTTGGGATGTGGCATGTAGTAGAAGAAATTCCAGGTTTGCTGTGACACAGCAGGGCTGGATATCACTCTGATTTCCCAGGACTTCAACAAGGTATGCAAGGGTTGTGATAAGCTTTATTACTTGAATAGTAACCTTGAGGGGAGGAGATGTTTTAGCGTGAAAATGAGCCACCCACAATGCATACATAATTTTTTCCTCAAAATGGTAAGGAGTAAGGAAGTATCAAATACTGATGCCTGCATTCAGGGAGTGGTGTGTTTTTTTAGCAGTGCTCTGCATCTCAGAGCCACAGGCAGTTGTTTACTAGGAACGTGCTTTGTTTCTCCCATGCTACACCTTCAATGCCATGACGAGGCTGTTGGCTTTTGTTTTGTTTTTTAAGTTTCTTGCCATTACATTGGCCCTTGTAGGTTATAACTGGAACTACCTGCAAGGCAGTACAAACTCATCTTGCATTGGTGTATCTCCTGGTGGGAGGCCCACCTGAATGACTGCTGTTGGTGCAAGCAGCCTTCCTGTGCCGCACAGGATCAGGGCTTTGCCTTTTCCACCTGCTGTCGCTCACCATAGTTCCTCACCAAATGTGTGAGGCAGGCTGTTGTGCAAGGCCAGTTCCTAAAACACCACATCTTGGAGGAAGGTGAGTGTTACTTGGAACTGATTTTGAAGTCCTCAGGTTTCACAAAATATGGCAGCACGAGGGAGATGGCTATTCTGAAACCTTTTTCCTTAGGAAGTCATCTTTATAGTAGTAATAAAACATGCAAGGCGCCGTAGCCCTTGGAGAGGAGTACGCTTTCCAGGTGGTTAATACTAATGTACATTTTGGCACTCTACAGCTTTTTCCACCTGTCACAATTTAACCTCCTGGAGCAGTAACAGTCCTCTCCTGTGTATGGTGTATGCATTAAGCAGCAGAGATAAAGTATGGATATGGGGGTGTTATGCAGCATTTCTATTCACATTCATAAAAGAAAAAAATAGCATTTCAGAACATGTAATTGGGGAATCAACAGTCACACTGCAGCAAGCAACACTACTGGTTTGGAAGGATGGAAGATGGGAGGGGACAGATGCTAAAGGTGGAAGAATGAAAAGACAGGAGGGTGGCTGGGGGAGGAGGGTAAGCTTTGATAGGTGTCCAAGCACGGTGCTCAGGCCAGTTCCCCGTGGTGCTCTTTTCAAGAAGGAGCTATTGGCGACAGCCACAGAACCAGAGCCCAGTGCAGCAAGGCTTTTCATTTTTCACTGTTTTAGGTAGTAGGTGCCAAGCCAGATACTCTTTTTGTAAATTGCAGCAGACATTTGGTTTCCAGCTGGCAGTAGCAAGATCCATCAAAATGTGGGTAGGAGCAGCCCAGGGGAACAGGACTGCATGGTGAACAGAGCTGGGAAATTAGTCTCTTTTTGACAATTTTCAAAGTCTGTATGAAAGAAAAGCTGTTTTTTGTAATATGGACATGCATGGGATGGTGCAATGGTTCCACGCCTCTTCAAAAAGACATCCAGAAGTGTATTTCCACACCCACTTGCTGGAGCTGGACAACATCCGGTTGCTGCTATAGGACCAAGTCCCAGTTTCCTTTTTATTGACTAAAATTGCCCATATCTATCAGTGATTGCACAGATGCTGTTTTCATCTGAAACAGCCAAAATGCATCCGGCACAGGATGCATTGGATAGGAATTACACAGCCATGGCATACTTTGGCTAAGAGCTTCCTCGCGCCTTCTCTGAATCATAACCAGAGCAGTGGAAATATGTGACAGAAGTAAACACTGTGGCTCATGCAGCAGCTCTGTAAAACCTAGAATTTCAAAGTTACAGCGAGATGACTGCTTACTAAAACAATTTTAAACAGTGTGTTTTAAAATACACATGCAACCCCAAATACGTACAGTGAAACAAAACCATGCTCACCTGCACAGATGCGGAGGCCCACGCTGTCCTTGGCGTACAAGCTTCGACGAGATGCAACAATTTCTTCTGCGAGGCCTAGTGCTGGATGGGTACCTGGGCACAAGCCACGTCTCAGCCTCCACGTGCGACATCCACCTGCCTCCTGCGTGGCAGTGCTTTAAGCCTCTGTCCCACGGCCTCATAGAGGCTGGTGCAGCACTGGTACGACAGAAGCTTTGTCCCTGCCCCAAGAGCAAAAGCTGCCACTGGTGGAGGTCTGCCGGGCAAGACTGGCTTGGGCACAGCTCAGCCATTTGGGTTGTTTGGGCCATGTGCCTCCATGGTGCTGCTGCTTTCCTAGCTACACATTTACATCGCGTTGCACCTGGTTAAGAACACCCTCCTCAAATTGCTTTTTCTAAGTACGGGCACCCAGCTAACCCTGCAGAAGGGAAAGCTGTGCTAAGGAACCACCACAGGGTCTTCCTCCCACCCGCCCCCATTTAGCAGGGCTGTGCCAGCCCGCCCAGCTAATGGTAGGAGTCTGGAGCTGGTTATTATCAATACAGTAATCAGTGCTGTCACTGCTTGGAGAGCGGTGATCAAGGATGTGCAGCTGCTCATTTGGAAAGCTTCCTCAGCTGGAAAGCTCCACACCCATGAAGAGAAATCCCCTGTGGGACTGTCATGCCTTCTAAATTTAATGCTTCTCTGTAAGTGGGAGATTTCCATGGTCCTGCCCAACAGCCTATGCCATATGGCCCACAGCCCCCCTGCCCTGCCAGTATTAGCAGTCCTGATGTTCAAAAAGTTGCAGTAAATATCTGGTTAATTGTGAAGCGGTCACCAGGCACACTACATGGGCACCTGCATTAGATAGCTCATTGTCCCAAGGTAAAGGCAGTTTCACAGCACACCAGGCTGCTACAAGCTCTTTTCCAATTCAGAAACCTACAGTCAAATTTTTGACAGTAAATGAACCTTGTGACCGAGAATGGTCTTTTCTAATCAAGCAAAGAGGATTCAGAATTAGAGGACTGCGAAGAGTTATAAAGATTTTACTAAACTAAGAATACATTTGTATGGTCCAGTACTTTACTGCTTTTCTATTTCCTTTCCATGACTTTTTGCCCAAATTTCTCATACACTACATTGTCTGCATTTCTGTTCCTTCACTGTGTATTACTTAAGGTTTTGGCTTTCTGAAAACTGTTTCTTAAGACTTTATCCACTACTGATGTTGCTTGTTTCCCACCTGAGATCAGTCTTAATCCTCCTATCACTACTGGCACCATAGCCACATTCACAAGGATTATCAGGAGTATGCGGAAGAAGCTAATGAATTCAAGTGATGCTTGAAATAAAGAACATAGGAAAACTGAATGTCTCCTAGAATGTTCTTCAAGTAGCATTAGCAGTGTTTTGATATTTGTTCAGGTGTTAACATCCTCTAAGGGTAAGAACAGAGCAGCCTCGTGCTTTTGCAGCATTCCATCAAGTGACTGGCATCCCAGGCCCCGTCCTCACTTCACTCAGTAACACTTACTGGAAGGTTACTTCGGAGCTTTCTAGTGAGGTGCACAAGCACACAGGGTATAACAGACACTTTGAAAAAGAAAAAAAAAAAAAAAAAAAAAAAAAAAAAAAAAAAAAAAAAAAAAAAATTTTTATTAATAATTATATAAATAATTTTTTATTATTATTTTTTTTTTTTTCATAAAATAATTGCCTTGTCCCTTGCCTGTGTTCTGTACTCAGGAAGATAAGGCTGCCTTAGGAGCAGAAGGGTAGCAAGGGAATTCTCTGCCGCTTCAAGCAATTACCAGATGTTAAGGAAAAAAAAAAAAAAAAAAATGTGGGAAAAGTAATAAGGGTCATCTCATTCTTGTCAAAAGGCTTCATTTGTTTTAATGAAATAATTTATTTCCACAAGGACTGAAGAACTAAGCCAGGGTAGGGCACGGGGTGACTCATTAGGGGTCACCTTCCTTTGCAAGCTCCTTTTACATTGCTAATTTATGTTAGTAAGAGCACTTAGGATCACCTGGGTGAGAGAAAAGAGAGAACCTTTCACTTCTAAACACCTGCTTCAGATACAGCCTTTATTCACTGCTAGCACAAATACTGACTTAACAGGACACAGGGATGAGATCTGTCTTCTGTCAGGCTGCTGCAGAGGGATGGAACTGTTAGTAACATGACAGAAGAAATGCCAAACCACAAGAGGAAAGACTACGGACCCTGCACAGACAGATGGAATCATTCTTCTTCCTTTGAGCAACACCTGCAGAGGAAGCAGGGAGAGCGGAAGGGAGCTGGCACCGTCCTGCTGCCACCAAGAGGTCAGCCCACTCGATGGACAACCTGGCATTTCGCTTACACACGGCAGGCCTGGCAGCTGTGGTGGAGTCACACTGGTGGGCAGTTCAGCTCTCTCACTCCCCTTCTGCAACAGAACAGGGGGAGAAAATATGATGAAAAAGGCTCAAGGTCAGAGATAATGACAGGGAGATTGCTCACCAGTTACTGTCATGGGCAAAACAGACTCAGTCTAGGGAGATTATCGTAATTTATTACCTATTGCTAATAACAGAGCAGAGCGGTGAAAAACTAAAACTAATAGCACCTTCCCTCCCATCCACCATCTTCTGCCTCCCATCCCAAGCAGCGCAGGGGAACAGGGAATGGGTGCTGCAGACAGTCCCTGATGCTTCATCTCCTCCGCTCCCTCACGGTCACTCCCTGACCCTGCTCCCCGTGGGGTCCCTCCCATGGATGCCGTCCTTCCCAAACTGAGCCTGCGGGGGCTGCCCACAGGCAGCAGCTCCTCAACAACTGCTCCCACATGGCTCCGTACCACGGGGTCCATCCATCCCCCAGGAGCAAACTGCTCCAGCACGGGTCCCCCACGGGCGGCAGCTCCCCCCAGACCCCCTGCTCCTGCGTGGGCTCCTCTCCACGGGCTGCAGCTCCGGCCCGGGGCCTGCTCCTGCGGGGGCTCTCCGTGGGCCGCAGCCTCCTCCAGGCCACATCCACCTGCTCCACCGGGGGCTCCTCCACCCATGGGCTGCAGCATGGAGATCTGCTCCATGTGGGACCCATGGGCTGCAGGGGGACAGCCTGCTCCACCAGGGGCCTCTCCCTGCACAGGCCACAGGGGAACTGCTGCTGCCTGCCTGGAGCACCTCCTGCACCCCTGCTGTGCTGACCTGCAAGGCTGCTTCTCTCCCATTTTCTCATTTCTCTCTCTCAGCTGTAGTTGCACAACAGGTTTTTCCCTTCTTTAAATCCGCTCTCCCAGAGGCCCAACCAGAGTCACTCCCTGTCTTGGCTCTGACCAGCAGCGGGTCCCTTTTGAAGCAGGCTGGAGCCGGCTCCACTCACAGAGGTCACCCCTCCAGCCACATAAACCTCACAGTGGCAGAGTTGCTGGGCCCTCCCAAATTAACCCAACAAACCATCAGTAACAAACCCCCACCCACCCAACACCAGCCAAACTCACAGCATCATCTCATGCACACACTGACGGGGTACACCAGTTCTTTGCAAGAGGCAGAGGTCTCTGATTGTGCAACCCCGCATAGTTTCATCAAATATTTCTTCATCTGTTAGTCTGTGAATGTGCCTACATGTGCCTGTTGGAGAGGTTCACAACACTAACACCCCCCCTCAGTCAGCCTCACTTGCACTGATGTAACACCATCTCTGAGCGCAGAGTTGTTGGAAACATGTCGTCTGTGTTCCCTACATACAGGGTCACTAACAGAGGAATGTGTTTTTTTGATCATAGCACCATGCCATCATTAGAGCTGAATGCTCTAGGTCTTGCTATTTTGCTTCTGTTGTTAAATGCAAAGTGCATTAATGCCTTGGGTTGGTTGTTGCTCTTCAACCAGCAAGTGGGGTTGATTTTGTATTCATGGGTTATGGAGAGCAATAGAAAAATCCCAGCTGGAGGTGGAAGTGCACAAGAAGGTGTGTGCTTCAGGACCAGCAGTCCCGTCAAAAGGCAGGCCTGCAGGGTGGCTGCCCAGCTGCTCCACGGCTGAGCATGTGGCTGAGTGGAAAAGACCACAAATGCAAGCAGGTTTTTGTAGCAGTTCTTGAGAACAAGAAAAGTTCAGCAGCTTCTGCACTACCAGGCTACTCTAGCTTCCTTTGGTCAGGTAAGCCTGTCTAGATAGAGAAAAATTGGACATGTCTTTGGCACTGTCCAATGGCTGGTCCGTGAAGAAAACAGGCTGATGAAAGCACAGCAGTGTGGAAAGCCTTTGCCACCATGACTCAAGGTGGGAGGCTGAGAGATGTTAGCTTGTGGTAGCTCATGTGAAACAGGACAGGCTTCAAACTCTGCAGCAGCCTCCTGCAGATGTGGTGAATGTTTGGGTTTTGGTGCTGAAGTGACTAAACTGAATGACACAGCAATGCCTGCTGATGAACTGCGAGATTTAATCCATTGCAGGAGCCTGCAAGCAACCCACAGATTTTGTCATCAGTTTGCCCCTCATCTTGCAACACAGTCCGTGAATTCATTACCCCAAAGAACTGCTTTCTCATCCTGCTCCACTCCCGCTGCATGAGACCCCTGTGCCAATTTGGCAGGAATTCCCCAGTGCTAATCCCTCCCTTAAGTCTGACAGCTTTTTTGGAAAATGTGGTGGGTAGGCACTGTCCTCATTCGTACCAGGTGGGCTGGTGAGAGCAAAGCCTTATTTTCATCAAGACACCGCACAGAACCGGTGCTTCAGATGTTCGCTGTCCCCTTTGCTGCTGGCTAACAGATGGTTTCCCTCTGAGGATTTGCTGATATCTTCAGGTGGCAGAGCGGTGTGCAGGCCCCTGGAGGTCTCCCAGTGTGCTGGGGTGTAAGCGCCAGGCACTGCGGGAGCCTTGGCGATATGGTGCTGCCTGTGCCCCTCCACACATGGCCCTGGGTGTAGGCATCGAGAGCGAGTGAGAGGCATGCTGGCATGTAAGGGGTAGGTTTCTCGTTCCAAGGGAAATAAAATATAAACACAAGAATCTAGATGAAAACAACAAAACACCTTGTGCTTGTTCTTCCCCTTTGGCTTTGCTTTCTTGCCACTGCAGAACACTGCAGCTTCAGTGAGGACTATTGTAGATGTCAAATGTAGAGCAACTTCATTTTCCACTGAGCATTTTGCTGTCTGTCTTTGAAAGATCTAACATCCTGAAAAAGAACATACATGAAGGAAAAAAAAAAAAAAAAAAAAAAAAAAGTCATAAAATTGTTTACCCAATAGTAGTAAAATTTCTTTCTCTTATTGATCAACTGAAAGCAAACCAGGGACTGCCCCGTGGCTCCCACCTGCAGCATTGGCCTCTCTTTCCCCAGGTTCATCTGTGCAGTCAGCTGCAAGCTTTTGCAACATGCCATGGCTGGTGCAGTGATGATGGTCTTGGAGCCTTCAGCTTGCAAGAGAGGCACAAAAGGCATCAGAAAACAACAGCCCCTCTAAAGCTTAAAACGGAGCTGCCGGTTGACATGCTGCCATATGTGCAGCATGTGCCATGTTAGTGTCTGATGGACTCGTTTGCCTCAGCTTTAACAGAGAGCACTATTGGTGGATCCCATGCTTCTCTGATGGCAGCCCCACCACCCGCTGCAGCGTGTGTCCTCGTGTCCAGCTGCGAGCCCTGCCCCTAGGCTTTCATCACGGCCTCCAGCCAGATCTGTGACCTGCCCGCTTCCCACCAGACACCCTGAGCAGCATCACGTTACTGCTCTGTGGTTAATTACCACCTCAGAAGCACAAAGGCTCTTCTGTGTGTCCCTTAAGATTGCCTCAAATATCTGAAGACCAAAGCAGGGAAGTAACTAGAGAATGTGCTTTCTTCCTCCTTCCCCCAGATCAAGGCAGTAACAAGTCCTAACAAATACATAATCCAATCAAAAGCTATGTGTTTTCTGCTGCTGTTGGCACTCAGAAATAAGCACTAGTTAGCATAAAAATATGGTGGAGGGAGAAGAAAATGGGTAACTCAGACTATTATGCTGTCTTCTGTCATCAACAAGTCTGGCTAAATTCTGGATCTTCTCCTGCTTCCTTACAGCTGGCAGCAGCTGACTCCCCACTGTTGAAAAGAGTTGGTGTTTTTGGACACCTTCCATCTCTGTTACTTCCCTATAAATAAATTCCAAAGTATGCAACCACCTTTGCTTGGGCTCAGTGGAAGGAAAAGCACTTCTGAAGCAGATGGGAAATGCACCAGTTTTGACGCACGCTGTTCAGGATCACTGTGCACAGGACAAAACAGCACATGCACAAGCATGCCCAGGTTTCAGGTGGTGCTCCAGCCTGGCACTGGTTTTTAAAAGTTCACTGGCTCTGAGCTGCTTTGTGGGGGGTTATGTGAGATAGCATGGAGTTATCCCCCCCTCCCCACTCCCCCAAGCCCTGTGCAAGGTTGCTGCCCGGAGCAGCCAAAGCCCCATCCAGGCTGCTCCTGCTGCAGCCTTGCCCTCCTTGTGCCCTGTCTTCCAGCTCCACTCGCTCCATTATTTTCCTCCTCCGTGTGCTGCTCACAGTGGCTTTTCCTTTCCCAGTTTTTAGCACATCCTTGTGTCGCTGCAGCACCCTGTGGCGTGTGCCTTTCCTGCTCCCGTGTGCGTGACCCAAGGCGTGGGGGGAGCACGTGCTCTGTTTCCTCAACCTCTGACACAGAAAAAAGAAATAGTGGTGGTGGGGCTGGGTAATGAATGAGCATACAGACAATGCATCTGGAACTACAATTACTGGTAAGCTGTCCCGTAAGTGTGATTACTGGTATGTACAGATTCACACCACAGCTATCAGCAACAATATCCTCTAGGGTTTGATACTCAGCTTCTCTAGAAGAGATGTCCCGTGACTCTTGCTTGTAAAATGCAGGCTTTTCACGGTGGTAATGACATACTTGACAAAAGCTATTCTGCAGAGGTATGGAAGAGAAATATTTTAGCTACTAGGGTCCTGACCTCAAATGTTAGAGGTATTTCCATAGCTCATTGCCTCATTTAGGTCAGCTTCTCTTGGGTCCCATCTGCTGTGCTGGAACCTCTCAGGACCTAGTAGGGTGGAAATTTATGTGTGACTTGATCACCCATACTAAATATGTTTTTCTTCAGTGCTTGACAAGTGGTTAGACTTGAGGAAAGATGCAAAGAAGATCACAGTTCAGTGCTAAGAGCTCCAGAGTCCAAGACTGAGCACAGAGACTGACCAGGCAATTGCACTGCAGATACTATCTTACTCCTGAACTCTAAGCATTTGTGCAGGATTCATTTTTTTTCCTCAAGCACTGGAGACCTCTTTCCCCAGGCAGCAGGGGTGGGGAATGTGCCTGTTGCAAAACAAACTGCTGAGCATACGGTCAATTCTTTTCCTTTATTTTCTCTTTGTGGTTTTGACTCTTCAGGTGAGAGTTTTAATAGGGATGAGGAAGCAGCGCAGGAGCAGCAAATCTCATTAAAGCAAACAAGTGTGGCACAATGCAGCCAGCTCTCACAGCAGCTGGGAACTCCATCATGAGGCCGGGGCTGTGTGGAGCACTCAGCCTGATGGCAGCTAAGAGGAGATTGGGTCTGAATCCAGCCTAAATGCAGCTCCTAACACCATAACACATCTGTAGTGCTCACAGTCCAAATGTACGTGGACTCAGAGAAAGGTAATAACCAAGGGCAATATCCTCATGTTCCTTTTTTCCTCTTGCCACGAAGGACAGTCAGGCTTCTTGCATTCCCTTTCTGTAGTTCATATACAGATGAACTGCTCAGATGAATCAAATAGTTTTGCTAAACTGAGCCAGGACTGAGCACTTTGGTGAAAAGCACACAGCTCATCGGCCAGTAGCTGACGAGACACATCAGATTCCACATGCCTGTGTTTGGTGCTCCTCCATTTGGGACTGTTCCTCCATAAGGGCTGTCTCTCTTTCATATGAGACATTCACCAACTATATTAGATTAGAATGAGTCTGCCTCTATACTGTATGTGTATGCAAGCAGGCAATTACTGCCAACAGGAACTAGGATGTTGCAGTTTGAACAACATGCTGGAGCACCCATTCATTTCTTTCCTGTGACTCACAGCAGTAAATGCGGTAAGAAACAGATGAGTGTGATCCTCACACAGCCTGAGGCAGAAAGCTGCCAGTGCTGCCATATACCAGATAATCCTAATTATAGAGACTGCTAGAAGTGCTGCACACCTTTAGTGTCCTTCTTGAACAGAGTGTCAAAAATATGCTGACATGTACACCCTTAACAGTGTCAATCAAGGAGCCACAGAGACAGAAAAATAAATGCCTCCTGAAGATGAGAGATGTGTAGGGTTTGTTTTTTTTCTTCTTTATTTTCACTTTCTATCACCCATGCTAATGAATATCTATAGAGCTTATTATCAGTCTTGCAGAATTAAGAAAATCACTGCCATGTGCAAGCACAATCACTATAGTGTTGGCTCCAAAATGAGAGCAGATTGAGAAGGGACAGTTATTTTGAAGTGAAACTTGGAGCTTGCTTCTTGTTGACAGTTCCAGAGACTGAGGAGGAAGAAAAGAAGGGCAAAGACCGAGAGGGGAACAGAGTCTGAGTCTGGCTACGGAGCACAGCTTTGAGCCAGGTCAGGTCATTCTAACCTTTTCTGATTTTATTTTATTTTATATATATATATTTTTTACTCTTCCTTTCCTTTTAAAATCAGGTCCCAAATACAAGAGCTTAGTGTCAAAAGCTAATAATGGCTTTGGTACTTTTCTGAAGGCTCTGCTCTGTAAATCTTCCCTAACTGTGAAAGTCAACTGAACTTTCAAACGCTGCCAGAAGAGTAGGCTGCAGTCCTGACTTATAAGCTTGCACAGGCCATGCATTTGCTGAAGGACAGACAATCATAGAACAGAGAAGTGTGTTCACAGCAATTCTCAGACTTCATCTGTAATATCATGCTTGTTAAATAAATATGCTTAAAAATGCCTCTCAAGGGCTTTAGGATGTCTACAAAATCACTCATGTAGCTCCTCAGACTATTTTTTGCATTATGGTTATGTCTAAGAGACTCCAGCTGAGACTGAGCTGACCTGAACTAACAATGCAAGACATAAAATATTACTTCTTGGTGCCAGAGAGAGAAAGAAAAAGAGAGGTAGTGTGTGTTTGAAAAAAAAAAAAAAAAAATCTTGTGTGCCTTCAGGTTGCAGTAGAATCTCATTTTATGGAGGCCACAGGCCAAACTAGGAATTATTTCAGCAGAAATAGCTTGTAATTTCCTTCCATCAGTTCTGAAAACATGTTACATTTGCAGGCTTCATCCTCCCTTTCCATTCTATCTCAAATATAACTGAGGCCCACACTGCAGAAGAACTATGAGATGAATAAATTTTACACCATTGTAAGGTTTTCTCTAGGGGAGAAGTGTGCCAGTCCAAGCTTTAAATTGGCATTAATCTTGGCCTTTTCTTTCCATTAACTAATTTACGGTAACAAAACACAACAACAACAGCTAAACAAGCCAGAAGATTTAGTACATTGTGGGTGGCATCTGATATAATTAAAAAGCTAGTTTTAATTAAAAAGCTTTTCCTGTCCCCGTACTATACAAAGAGTTCCAGTACCTCGTCTTCTCATAAATCACAGGCACCAGAGCAGTTTTCTCCTTCTGGTACCCCTCTGTTAGAGCAAAAAGTGCCCGGCTCAGATATGGCCATCCACATAGAAATGGTCCCAGTGAGGAATCCGTGCTCTCAGGAGACCAGATCTGTGGCTTGCCTTGAGTCAAGTCCTGGTACCTGGCTTTGCCTTCTACATTCACGTGTAGATTTACTCAAAAAATGTAGCATATGTACAGAAAGGCAGGAAAACTTTCACTTAATAATGGTTTTAATTATTCAGCGCCTTTAGTCAAGTGTCTGGTTGACTGGCAGGTTTGTCAGTGGCTGGAGAAAGCTTGGCTAATGCTGAACCTCTCATTCAGCCAGACAAAGCTGAGGCAGACAGCACATTTAACTACTCCCATGAGGGCAGGTAGACAGTTCCCGTGCTCATAGAAAATGCTTGGTGACAGCACATGTAGTAGGTTGCTGAAACACAAGCTCCTCTGTGTGTTCAAAGATGTGTCCGAGTGTACATGAATGCAGATGGATTGTGTACACATTTCAAATTTGTCAAGGAAATTTTTAATTTGAACAGGGAGAGACGAGGTCATGAGAGCCATTATAGCTTATTCCAACGCACTAGATTAGGTTATTTGCAATGTGTTGTGTATTTGGCATACCAGTTTTCTTTTGAACCTCCAAGATTAAAAATAAAAGAAATAATAGCTAACAATAGCTAACAGTAAAAGATAAAACTAAAACAACAACAAAAAAGCTTTCCCTAGTTTTATTTTAAATAATTCAGTAACTATTGCAAAATTTGCAGTTTACCAAAATCCAGAAAGCTTCTGTAAGTCTTGAGATACAGTAAGTTACTGGAATTCCTTCATTATTAGCAATAAATGACTTTTTGGTATTTAATGAAGGCAGAGTTCCCCAGGTATCAGCCATCCAGGTATCTGTCTTCTATGTGGTAACAGCACAATAAGAAGGATAGGGACCAGAGAAACCAAGCGTTGTGAGGTTATTGTATCCTGATAGATGAAGATACCAACTTTCTGGGGTAAAATCATGCACGATAGATGAAGGACCAGTGATATTTTCTTACCGTGACTCTGCACAACACTGTTAAAATTTGAGCATTTATTTTCAACAGGAAAGACAAAAATGAGTGTATTAAATATGTTTTTCCCCCATGGCAATTCACTCTTGTCACCCAGCGTAGCATACACTGTCTTCCTAGAACTGAGAGATGAATTTCGACTGTAAATTATTTGAGTAGCCCTGAACAGAGGTTTCTGATAGTGAAGGCAGCCTTTTTCTGTACACAGAACTTACCAGAGAAAATCTCAGTCAACAGATCAAAATCTGCTTTCCCTATTGCTAATCAAATATGACACACCATCAAACAATTAGCAGAAACTGCTGATTTCATGAAACATTAAGGAGGGGTGGGGAAAGAGCTGAAAGCTACAGAGCAAGCTCCACAGTTAGCAAGAATTATATTGTCTCCCATGTTCTATTATTGAAAAATAAGGTATGTAACGGCATGAGACATGCACTGGAAGCATTTTCCCGTCTGTTTACTGCTCTGAAGCACAGAAGCATTGCAGACAGAAAATTGGGTAAAGCTTTAAAGCAAGTGTAAATGTAGATTTTAAAAGCATCTGACTTAAGGTTTGTTGTTGCATGCATTATAGATTTTTTTTTTTCCCTCTTTGTACTTCTTGATTAAAGAGTTTGGCCTAGCATGAAGCAGGAAGTTCGGTAGCAGAAAGCAGAACTGTGCTATTCAACATGGATGTGTTTAGTCCCCACAAATTTTATCGTAACTCTCTCACAGTGGTAAAGGCAACCAAAGTTAATAACCCATAGAGAATGGGGAAGATATATTTATAGAAATGATTTAAACTATATTTTAAGGTTTTGAAAAATAAGATCCTAGAAGCTTGCAAAAGCAATTAAAATATTTCTTAATGGAAGAGGGACTAAAATTTGAAAGCTTTTCAGTGTTTTGTGGTGTAGCAAGATCACAGAATGTGGTATGGATATTAGTCACTTACTGTCCTCTTTTTCTTTTTTTTTTTTCCCCTCAAGCTGCCACCAAGGGACTGCCTGGACCATCACTACACATGTTTTTCCAAGAGCATACACATTTCAGTCATTCCAACAAAGACTGAACCAGCAGCAGCACCAGGGGAAGACTCCTGTCATGAACAGCCGGAGAAGATGTTCCAAAAACAAGAAGTGGCATACTGCGACGGCCCCAGGAGCGGCGAGTCGCTGTGCAGGAGGAACCTTTGGTTTGCAAGGAATAACAGTGGCTTCAGCACGAAGAAACTACAGAATGAGATGTCTGTCCAAGCAAAATCCTTTCCTTTTGGTTCTCTCTTCCGATAGATAGCACTCTGTCCACAGCATCTGAGCCTCTCTGTAAATCAAATGCTGTGTCCTAAATCATTCAGAGGAAAGCAAACCTCCCCAAACTGCAGTTTTCTGGCTCCAGGAAGAAGAGTGATAAAAGCTACAAAAAGTATTGTTATGCTGTTCAGAATTATACAATCACAAGCCCCAGGGGTCTTTGCTTTAGAAGTTTCCTCTTGGCAGTAAATCTCAAAATACTAAATAGTAACAGCACTCTGCTGACACAGGAATTGAAACAATTTGGTGATGCTTCTCTGAGCCCTTTGACTTACTGACCTCAACATACTTCTGTCTTACAAATACAAACCTGTGAGACATTGCTTTAGTTTTCCTGGATTGTCAAACCAGTCACAAATTTCCAATTAACCTGTTGACCTAGCACTTGCAGATAGGATTGATTTGCTGATAAAGGCTTTGTCTGGGACAGACAGGAGCTATCTTGTGGGACCACATGCAAGTGTTAGTGCTAATACTGCACTCATTCCTTGTACGGATAAAGTACAGCTCTCGGCAGCACTGTGAGATAGGAATGCTTGTTATCTATTATCTATAACTAACCGTGAGCATTCTGGATACTTTTTGTGGTACTGCCACACAACAAGATATCTTGTCTTCTGCCAGCAGTGAGGGGTAAGCACTGTTGTACTGTAAAGATTCAAATGCTAACAAAAGAAGTGACACTATTACTGGCTTACCCTGACAAAAGTTTCCTAAGTAAGTGTAAAATCCTCCTCATCCTCTGAATTTCCTATAGCCCCTCTTTGGGATTATTTAATAGTTAGATCTTCCCAGGTGATGCAGAAACAGGACTTTCTCTTGTGAGTAGTTGCACAGGACTTGACACCTTCATCACCAATACATTTTGGAGCAGCAATTAAAAAAGGGCAATGTGTCTACTTGACACATTTGCAAGGCCAGGAGTTGCATTAAACAAGGGCAGTATATACACACAATGCAGCATGCTCTGCTGTCGGAGGCAAATAACAGGCCCCAGGAAAAGGGCATCCCTGCATACAAGTGCCTCAGCATTGTGGTGGTTTTACCGTGCTGGGTAACTGAACACCACAACCACTCTCTCACTCCCCCTCCTCAGATGAGGAGGGGAAGAAGTAAAGGAGAGAACAACTCACAGGTTGAGATAAGGATAATTTAAGGGAAAAATGATAGCCAGATATCACATGATAGCCAGAATTCCCAAATATACAGGTTGCAGAAATTTGGCTTGGCAAAGGACTCTGCAAGTTTTGCTGTCCTAACCAGGGCTCAATGTCTCAGGAGTAAAGTCAAATTGCTTAAGAAGATACAAAGTCACCCCAGCATTACAGGATAGAAATCCAGATTATTTGAAAAATTGAGTTGCTTTATTTTTTAGAAATGAAGCATACCATGATGCCATCTGTTTCAGAAGTCTTTTTTCATCTATATTTTCAGAGAGGTGCAAATTTAGGTGCTGATGACTGGGACTTTAATACAGAAATCCTAAAGATGGTGTTAAAAGACACACAGCTTCTGAGTTCAATATAAATGGAAGCAATTTAACAGCTAAGAAGGCGTTTGTGAATGGGGCTAGGAAGATGAACAGGATATTCTGCAGAACAGCTGACTACACAGGGAAACTGCAATGCACTGCTCAACTAGTTCATCCTTGAGATAGAAGATGTACTTTGCATATTTCCTAGGGAGACATCACTGAACCATACTTGCAGTAGGCTCAGCTGCAGTTATAGAAGCAGCTCCTGTCTCCCACAGCCAACCCTGTCCGCTACAGTGCTGCTGGCTATGGCTCTGCAGATGCTTCCTGGCAGAACTGACGGAAGTTCGTCTCCTTTGTCCTCTGGCCTCCTCCCCCTGCCATCTTTTCCCCCAGTTCTGGTAGCGGCAAAGTTTGTGAAACTGCTTCTAAAGCCACAAGTTAACCAAACCGAGGAACTGATGATTGTTAAAAATAACTATGTTAAAATAAATAAATAAATAAATAAATAAAATAAAATAAAAAAGAGCAGTTTTAGTTTGGAGACAAACATCCAAGGACTCACAGCTTCCATAGTGGAGATGGCTGAACTGAAAACACATTCTTTACAGTCCTACCATTACTTCCAGCCTAACATGTAAATTGATGATGACTTCAGCTTATATTATGAATTGAAGAGAATAAGGAGCAGATACATGCTCCCGTTGGCTGCTCCTGCAGTGCTGAGGACAGTAGCCACAGATAAAAAGGCTGGAGAGAGGAAATCAACCGCTAGAGCTGAAGTTCCTTGTGATGATGAATCAGCACCCTTGGGCTTTAAGTAGCAGTATGATTCGGATTCAATTTCTTGCTTTTTTGTTCTTTTCAGAAATATCAATATTGAATTTAAATATCAAATTCTGGAGTGCAGTTCCATGGCTAAAGTTTGTGGAACAAGCCAGAATACTTGCTCAGTGAACTGGATAGGAGTTTGTGGTTGTTTGCTTCTGCAAGTTGTATTTCCTATCACATCAGAATAATTCTGATTTGGTGCTGAGTAGCTTTTACCAGAGTTTTTCATCCCTTTAGAACACAAAACCAAATTCATCTTAAGCCACCCAGTATTCGTGATTTCTGTTCTAACACCTATACTTTCAATACTTTCAATAACAATAATGAAGTGACTATTCTTCCTCACTCTCATAGTTAGGACTCTCATTCTATGATTTTCACACAATTAGTTTTACCTTACAGACTTCTGTCAGTTAAACATTGTACAGGCATCTGAAATTACTGTCACTGGTCAACATAGGCAGGTCAGCAGAATCTCCTTGTGGAGACACCCTTGCATTGGTGTGACTGGTTTCTGGAAAGGAGAAATGCAAAATAAATAGATAAATAACTAAAAATTTACATTATCATTACCAAATATAGCATTACCAGTATAGCTGGGCATATACTGTGATCATTTTCCTAGCACTGTTTTGCTTGTTACTTTAAAAGATACCCACTGTAGACAGAGCTTTCTGTTAAGCACTAGATTAAGTAGCATGCACACCTTTCAGTACAGCCTGATGCTTTTAATAAAGTATACCTGTTTTTTTGTTGTTATTTTTGTTTGTTTGTTTGTTTTTGTGATCAGCTATTTTTTTGCATACACACAATATCTGAAGAAGAAAGAAATCCCAAAATAAGAGCTCTTGCTTTTATCCAGAACGTAAAATTTTTATTACCTTGCCAAATCTAACTGAATTTTTATAAAAAAAATAGTGACACCACTTATGTATCTAACGCCTCAGATCTTATTCTTGGGAATACAGCTCAAAACCAAAACTTTCCTAATGCATACTAAGCAATGACATCAGTTAATCATTGTCTGAAGCCATATAATTAAAAAGAAAGTCCTTCACTAAATAATTCCAGTACATTTATGACAATAAGCTGTTTTTAATTCTGTAAACTAAACCTGCTTTGACAATGTCTCCAGATTTCCCTCTGCTGGGAAAATGGTAACATTGCTCACCAGAAATAAACCATCCCCATCTGTTTGCAATAGTTTTGTAGGGAAGGAACACTGTTTATAAGTATAAATATGTTATACAACGTTTGTAAATGTTGGCAGAAAGTACAACTTCCTCGTGCATCAGACTGATGAGATGTGACATCCTTGTCCCTGATGACAGCTTAAGTGGCCTTGGTCACTTCAGTCTCCCAGGATGATGAGAGCCTAAGAGCAGACGTAGCAGAAGGGTGTGGAGAGAGACTTCTCCACGCAGCTGTCTCTGGGAATTTTAGCTTTATGTTTTCATACAGGTGTAGTCTGAGCTGCTGCACAGTACAACACTAATCCCTTACTGTCATGACCACAGCTTCCAGCCTTCCCTATTTCCAGATCTCCCAAGGATAACTACTTGCTCTCAAGGCCTCCTTATTTATGCACATTCATGTCATCAGAACTGGCATCAGCAGTGCTGGCTTTCATTCCAGTTAAAGTAATTCACTGCTAGTACAAGAGGGTAACATTACACATCAAAGGATTGACTGAGCTAGAAAAAATCAAACAGGCTAGGTCCTGTTCGGCTCACTGCAGCTACACAGAGCAGGGTAAAAAGGCACAGTATTCATCCTCATGATATGCATTTGCTTGCTGTGTTGGAGAACAGGGTAGTTAGTGAATTCTGCCTCAGGAGTCTTCCAATTTTTTTCAATCACTATGTCTTTGAAGGATGACATGTTAGAGAATATAACTGTCTGTGGATGAAGAAGTAGCTTGCAGAGTTTAACAAAGCCAATTTAACAGCTCCCATTTAGAAAAACTATACAGAACCTCATTGCTTCCATGTTAGAAAAAAAAATAGCTGTGCTCTGGATATGCGTTGGGAAGTTGCTATGTTAAATATTAAATTACATATTTTTCATGAGAGATAATATTTTGTTTCCCCTTACTTCGCAGTCTTTTTCAGACAAACATTTTTCCCCTACTCTTGCATTTTCTATAGGGAAAAAACAGGAAGACAACTGACACTATTCTTATTCCAAAGTGGTCGGCGTTTGTGGCTCTACCTTGCACTGGCACCAGCCAGAAAGTTCCTCTGCAAGTCCAGATCCCAGTCTACACTGTGGTCCTGCTCTGCTGAATGCAGACTGCATTTTCATTGCTTGGAGATTATTTTAATATTCATGCATGTGAACAGTGTTGTGCTAGCACAGCTAGGTACAAATTTGACTCAGATATCATCACATTACAGAACATTTCATTAGTTACATACTAGTATAATTTTCCCATGGTACTGCAGTTGCCTTCACACAAGTAAAAGCTCTCATTTACAGCATGCTGTGTTTGACTCCAGGATATGGATCTACTTGTTCTTTCCTGGACTGCAGCCTGTGCAGAACTATAATACTCAAAATAATGCACACAGAAACCACTATTTTCAGCTAATGTTGGGTATTAGATCCCATAGAGTGTACCCGTGCCCTTCTTTGATGTACGCATTTTATATCCTCAGATTCATTTTTGGATGAATCTAATATAGGCTCTAATTCCTCTCAACTGCCTGGGAGAATTCATCTTTCACAAAACTAGAAGGGTGAAAACTAAAACAAAACTAGTTCAAACAAAACTCCCACCCCTGATTCACTACCCTGTCACACAGGGCTGATCAACAGCAAATTTCTTCCTATTGCTGAGGTTACGTTAACTTGCATGGGTTATTCAATCTTTAGTCATTCTCCACAGAGTTTGTTCAGCATATTCAGTTGGTTACAGAGTGATAACCAGTGTCAATACCTATCCACCTGAGCTGAGTTCTTGGCAGTTTCTGATAAAGGATTGTATTTTACAGCCAGACACACCCACAAAATCCTCAGAACTGGCACTACACAGTTTGCTCTGGGTATAAAATGGTCACCTTATCTAGGGCTCCTCCTTAAGTTGAAATATTGCTGCTAAATATTTACAGGTACATTTACTTTTACCTGTCTTACAGGTGGACTTTACAGTCCATTGTCAAAAATCACGATAGTAGTGTCACAGTATGTTTCTGCAGTATGTGAAAAAAGCTATCGTGGTAATCTTTCTGTCCAAAGAACGGACTGGAAAGCAGAGAATTGAAAGCATTACCAAGTGCTGTGGCATGTACTCTAAGATTATTCTATCTTATTCTACAACTGAAGGCTGAAGAACATTCAGTTCAGTCAAAGACAACAAGTCTTTGGTCGGGTTTTCTGTAGCAACATTTAGCTGACAAGCCTTTAATTGACACTGTGGATAAAACTCCAGACATATTTTTTTTGCATGTGTCCCTAAAGCCTATGTTCTGTCATTTTTATGATGTTTGATATAAAACAATTATGTCCCAGAATGTTTCCACTGTAATCCACAGCCTTGCCCAGGAATGCTGTGGTACGCCACCAGCAGTTAGGGTGAAGTGTGGCAATCTGTTGTGCTTGCATCCCAATGCCTGCTCTCAGACTCCTATTTAAAGCTACTGAAAAGTACATTGTTTTATCGTTGCCTCATGTTCTAGAAAGCACTCTGCCATTTGAAAAGGAGAAAATCATTCTTCCTGTCCTTGGATGGATATGGCAGAATAAACCTGTGTGTATCTGGGATGTTTAGTTAAGTTTTATTACAGTCACATTTCCATTTTCTGCATTGCTGGGTGACACTGAAAGTAGGGATGATCAAGTTCAGTTGACAAAATTTGGTAAAATTAATTTCTAAATTTATAACAGATTTCTTTCTATTAAGTGGTTTTGCTAGGAGGATTTATCTGTTTGCAAAAGAGAAACAAAAACAGGAGTTATTACTTAACTGAAGAACAGCAAATGGCGTTACACCTATTATAGTCATATAAATAATTTGTAATGATGTAATAGAGTTCTCACTAACATGAAAGGAAAAAATAGACACTATCGGCCTTCTTTTCCCCAGCAAGTCTACATCCATGTTAGATGAACTGTACCAGAACTCAGAAGCTTTAATCAGCATGTGGCACTCATCCCCACAGTAACACTGCCTACCAAACATCTCTTACAGAGGGAGTTGGAATTTTGCTCTGCAGAGCTCCAGATTCTGTCTCCTCAAACCATTCACAGATCCTAAATTCTTATTAAAATCAAATCTGAACAGTTGGGCTTCATCTTCTCTTGCAGACCACCTTTTCTTACTGTGCTCCTACGCAGCTGAGCTAACATCAAGCTACAACCCAGCTGGTCATAAAGAGCATGTCACATTACCTGCAGGGCATGTCTCCCCTGGTCCCTTTTTTATTTTATTTATTTTGGCAGGCACAACCCCAGCCAAAGTGGTTGGAATCCAAAGCATCCTGGGCATGCTGCAAAACCCATCTGTTCAAGGGGTAGAGAGAGAGGCATTCTGGTTGGCACTGGGAATACTGAACTGAATGACACAGGGTTGGGAGGAGTGAAAGAAAAGGGTTACAAGGATTGCCAATCTGATTTTTGCTTTCACAACTGTTTTTTATGTGTTTGCTTGTAAGGGGAACACTATGAGGAAAGAACAAGCTTCCTTTTTGTTTGTCAACATCCTACTATTGATACCTACAGGCACCCATCAGTAGCATGCTTTGTCCTGTCTGGTCTTCTCCAAATAAGTTTCCAATAAAAGATTGTGTTCAAAATTCTATTCAAGTATAACAAGGTGGGAAGATAAATGTCTTGAATTTTCTTTAGTTACTCTTATAAATTATTTAGAAAGAAGAACATATTTTAGCACACTTATTTAAAGCATCATTTTGTTTCATTTCTAAAAGTAGCCAGGCTTGAACTAACACACCACAGTTTTCAGACACATGAAAAAGAACAGTTTCCTCAAAACAAAAATATCTCAGGTCAGACTTATTTCCATGACAGTAACTACAGCTTAGACTTTTGTCTCCCCCAAATTCTATACATGATTTTAATTTAATTCAATAACAACAAATAATTATTAATAGCAACAATAAAACTGGTTGAAAACATCATATAAATATAAGTTGTTTTTACAACTGTAAACATACAAGACAATTTTCTAAAAAAAAATAAATAAATAAAAAATCTGAAAAAAATATATATCACCTCTTCCAAATTATAATAGAGTTAAATAAACTCCATTACAAAAATTCTAATAATGATAGTTTACCTAACTGAAACAATGTAGAAAATAATGTTTCTTTGTGTAAATTCCACTGGCTGAATCAACTGAATGGGATATTAGGAAGATGTGCATTTCAGTGTTATATGGCCTTTGATTTTAAATAAGTAATATTACAATACACAGAGAAGTTTCTTTGTACTTTTTATTTTTCTTTAAAAAGTAATCTATATTGAAACCACTACGGATTTGGATAGAAAAATTCAAATGCTGGATATTATCAATGAGAGAGTGGCAGTTTCCCCACACACTGCTTAGAAATGACTTGGAGAAAGGAAGTGGGAGCTCTGTAGGGAAATGCAAGCCAACTTTCATCAGTGAATGTCAAGCCTTGAGCCCACTGGTAAACAGCCAACTACTAGCTGCAATGAAAGGTCACTAGTAACAAATCAAGGCTTAAAAAGCACAGTTGGCTGAGTCTCTAAATCTGAGCCAGTTGAAGCTTTCATAATTTAGGTGTTTTCAGTAGTACTTTGGGGGAAAATAAGGAAACAAACAAACTTTACAATTCATATATAAATTCATGGATGCTGTTGATTTGCAGCTCCCTTATGCTTATTTAAATCCTGTGGAAAGCAAGTTGTTTGTTTGTTCGTTTGTTTTCTTCCTTTTTTCCCCCTCCTTTTTTCCAATGAGAGTTTCCAACTGACATTATAATTTGGGGTTTTCAGCTCCGTTGGTTAAAATAATATTACACTGAATCTTTTTAAATTTGGCAGCCACAGTGAACTCCCTAACATAACACAAACCATGTGCTTGGAGAAAGTTGCTCCTAAATAGAAAGGATTATTTTAAAATTTACTTATAGGGTGGCATTTTAGTAGAATAAAATTACCTCTAAAAATGTGACTACTTGATATTTAGCATTTGACTGACAACTGCTACTTTTATAAAGACAATGAATAACACGAGTCATGTTAACAGATACATATTACTAAACCTGAGAAATTGAAATTCAAGTGCATTTGGTATATATACAGTTACTAGATGGTTTCGAATATCTGTATACAAATATAAATGGCTGTGCAATTCAGGTAGTCAACTAATATCCATATTCAAAGCTTTGCCCAGGTGTCCTGCCAAGAAAGAGGTTAGGGATGTGTTATGGGATATCTGGCTAGGTGACTTGCCTGAACTAAAGAGAGAACTATGGTTCTTTATGTGCCATAAAGGCTTAGTCAAATTTTTGGGAAACATCACAGACTCACCATGCTTCTTGTACTCACACCCTACCTCAGTCAGAGCTTCTATTGCCAGAGAGTAGACAGAAAGGGTAAGGCAGGGCTCTCTTGAATACATGTGATGGGAGAAGGTGTAACTGTTAAACCATCAAGCGAATGAACTTGATGAAACAAATGTGTTTTCTTCAAACATCAAATATGAACGATAGAAGTAAGAAAAAAAATGGCAAACAAAGAAACAACCCCCCCTTCAAATAGGAGCTTTATAACCATTACCTCTTCTGGAGCTGCTTTCCTTATGTACATTCACCTTCCAATTCCCATCCCAGCTGTCTATTTTTGCTGCTTCATTCCAAGTGACTTTTACAGCACTCCATTAGGAAGCAGCAAATAGATGGAAGCAGTGTACCACACAGCAAGAAGTCAGGCAGCAACAAGTAACAGTAATTGGCAGTAAAACTGTCACTGGTGATGAGCAAAGACAGTGAGAAGAGTGAGCTGTTGGAAAAAAAAAGAGGTTGCTGTGTGCTATTACAGGGTAAGATGCACCTGGGAAAGGAAAGTACATGTGACCATCTACGATGGGAAAGACTTCAAGTCAAACTTCAACCACATTTCTCTCATAAAAAAGCAAAGCAAGCAAACAAAAACAAAACACAAACAACAACGAAAATTTGATGAAAAATTCTTGTATGAGGAAGAGAACCAGAAACGGCTTAACTGACCCCTCTCTTGTCTCCTGAGCTTCAACAATATCAGTAATGCAGCACAAGGTCTGAGCACGCTTCGAGCAGGTTGCAGTCAGGAGCTAACTTTCCAGTAAAAGCTCCCTTGTCCACAAGGGGCAGCAAAACGCTCCAGGCCGCTGATTTCTCTCAGCTTCTTACACGTCTCATGTGGTTCAAGTTATTAGTCTTCAGCCTCTTGTGTCAGAAACGACCTGCAATATTTCTTGAAATAACCACCATGAAGTACACTTGGCTTTTCTATTGCGTAGATGATAACTTCACTCTAGAACTGGCTTTCTGACATTTCAGACTGTCATTTTAGTCTACAACTTATTTCCAAATAACTGCAATTTAAGACTTGAGAAATGTTCCAAGAAGGCAAGCATATGTTTTTAAAAAAAGTTTTGCTTTTTAAAATGGTGTTTACTTTCTTTTATGATAGAATTCATTTAGCACAGTCTTAGCTTACTGTGTAACACAACTCAGAACCTAAGTAGTCAGGGATACTTGGTCCAGAGACAAGGAAAGCTGGTTTGAGATTTGTCATTATGAAGAAACTGAAAATTATGTTTTGTTTGTTTGTTTGTTTTAATTATTATTATTATTTTGTTTGTTTGTTTTTGTTTGTTTGTTTTTCCTCACACTTTGTGGCAGCCCAGAGGCTAGCATACAATGATCTTAATCTGCCCAGGACTTGGTCACACGCTGCTTTTCTTCATCCACTGCCCCCACAAGGACCCTTCATGGGAATAGCAAAATTATAATATTGGGTCTGTGGCAAGATGTATGCCAATAAAAAGGTTCTTCTCCTTTACCTACCCCTCACTCCTCAAAAATCAAATTCATCAGCCCATTGTGGTTTGGAAGCAGTTACTAAGAAGATAAGTTTAGATTCTTTTGGATTAGGAATGCAACTCCAGTCTTGTTCAGATATTTTGCAATTATTTTTTTGATTTTTATAAATATACATTCTTAATCGGGTATTTCTAATTTAAATCCCATTCAGTCATCAGTAGTCTACTGATTCACAAGTTGAATTAACATCCTACCCTAAAATAGAGGAGAGATATCAAAGATACTACTTGACTGGAGTGTTTAACCATGCTACAGCTGCAGCTGATTGTTGATCAGACTAATCAAGGATGCATACAACTGCTTGAGAAAGGTAGGAAGCAATTTTCCCCCCCATACACTGCTATATGACTTTCTTCTACAGTAGAACACTGCCTTACGTAATCCTGAGAACTACATCTAAAATGAGAAAACTTAGCAGGGGCTCTAAGAATCTGGTGTTATATACATATATATACATAATATAATATCTATATAATATATTATATAATATATATATTACCTGAAACAGATCCCAGTACAACTCACAAGCATTGGACAAAGACTTCATTCTATTTATTAGAAATTGAGACACATTAATGTAAATCACTAGCTCATACTTGCCAGTAAAATTACAGGTTGCACCAGTTTCAGTGTAAGGTTTATCATCCCCATCCCATACAGCAGTACACAGAAAATCAGTGATGTTGCGTGCTCTTTGAGGTTTTTAGGCTGATACTTCCTAAGATCACCACAATTGTTTCCTGAGTAGCATGGTGCATAGGCAGAACAGAACAAAGGAGACTCAAGTTCCAGCCAAAAACTCACTTGTCGCAAATGAATTCAGGAAGGAGGGATTTCTTACATACCTTATGTGCCCTGTGAGGGGAAAAGTGTGGTGATCAGGATTGCCTGTGTGCTCCAAGTGCAGCACATTTATTGTTATATGCAGCTTCAAGACCAAAACACCCTGATCCTGGGTAGATTCTGAATGAGTCCTGCCCTTCAGGACAGCTGGGAGCTGACATCAGTATGAAGCTGAGTATCTCAACAGTACCTCCTAAAAACTAGGTACACCACATTTGGGTGTATGTGTTTTAAATATTTAACTATGAAACTTTGGTAAGGCTTCCATTTCACTGGCACACGTACAAAGCAAAATAAACTCTCAAGTTTCTGGAAAAAGAAACTTCCATAACAGCACAGGAGATCTATATCTGTCCCTACAGAACACTAAGCATACAAAGTATTCCCTTACCAATTATTGTTTAAGAAATGAAGTTTTCTTTTCAAAGAAATCTAAGTACATAATCTTAGCAAAGATTAGTAATGACAAAAGTTGGAAGACTTTCCTAATTCAAGGACTTTTTGCAATGTTTAGTTTTAAAAGTCTCTCTGGCAATCGTTGTAATTTTGTGTAAAAAATACCATTCAGACTCTAAAAGTTGAAATTTGACCACTGCCAGCTGTACTTTATGTACTGGTGGAAAATACATAACATGCAAAAAAAGTAATATGCTAGTTAAAAGCTTGTGGGTCTTCTTCCCCTCAGCTACTAGTAGCTGGTTGAATAAAGGATATTATTCTGCAGTACAAAACTTTCCTTTAGATAGGATTAGATTAGAAGCAACCAGTTTGGGGGAGATTGACAAATTTTATGCTTCAAGGTTTCATAAGAGTCAGGCATTATTTCATTATTTCACCATGCACAGATTTTGCAAGGTACTGTTTGACAAAGCTGATTTCAGATGCAGAAAAGGGTTTATGCTTAGAATTATGTGTGCAATTAACTATTTTGCTGCCACAAGGTGCAAAAAGAAAAAATTATTTGGCGCAGAACAGCGAGCTAATATGCTCTCCAAAATATATAAAAAATATAACTCACAAATAGATTAAACACTTGTTTTCTCAAGTGGACTGACAAACACAGAATCTTCACCTTGCACCAAAGTTACTTATGTCACACTTGAAGAAGGAAAGAATTGCAGGGACAAAATCCAGTATTGGTGGGACATGAGAAAAGGTAGAATAATTGAGTTTGGATTAGCATCCAAATAGCTCAACAGTCACCACAAGCTGCTGTAGAATCTTATCTGCCCCTTCTGTGATCTGGGATACTGTTTTTTGGTGGGATTTCTGTTTTTGTTTGTGGGGTTTTTTCCTCTTTCATTTCTTCCCACCTTGATATTAATTATTCTAAATTATTAATTCCACATTCTATTATTTATTCTTATTTATTTAATCATTCAATTAATTAAAACAAAGTAATTATTAATTATTTAAGAAAAATATCTCTCTAGAAGCAGGAAGTAGGCATGATGTCCGACTCCGAGTCAGCAGCAGTAAATTGTATGTCAAGAAAAGTTTTCTTCAAGTGATGTTCAAGATCACAGCAACTTTTAAGATTGCTCGTGGTTTTGCATGATGGTCAAAATAAGTGCTAATATTCATTTAAATAGAACTTGTAATTAGGATAGCTATATAATAGAGAAAACAACTCAATTCTTGTAGTTCTTACATAGGCAAAGATCCTCAGGTAATTGGAAGTGTTGTCAAACTGGAGGATAAGTTTAGTCACATCTTTTATGGAGTCATCCTGAGAGTAATGAAGGGCATTGGGAATCCATGTAGTATGTTTTCTGAGATAATTTAAATTAACTGGTAATTTTAGAGATGAATTGAGATGTCTTTTGGGAAATGTAAGTAGTTTCTGACATAACCATTTCAAAATTTCTGTTAAGACAACCCAAATTATCACTACTTTCTCCTCTGTGAAAATAGTGATCTGGTATGAAAATATTATATTTTTCTGAAAATAAATAGCTTATTAACAGTTTTACTGGGGGGTTGAGGAGCAGACCTTAAGATACTGTTGGAAGAGAGGCTCTACTCTTTCACTGTTCAAACTATTAACATAGAGGAGAAAATATTTCATGTGAACACTGGAAAATGGCTGCAGTGCTTACACACCATGTTACAGATCTAGGTTCAAAGACATGACATTCTGCAATATTTATGCATGATTTCCTGCATATTAGAGTTCCATGCTGAATGTATACTGAAAATTTTCAAGACCTATAAACACATAGGAGTAGAAGCACACAGCTCACTTTGTTTTTACTGATGTGAAAGACTGAATATGGGACAGCACTACAGAAAATAGATTCTGAAGTTATTTGTTAGCATGTTATTAAATTGGAAAACACAAGCCACATAATTGGACTACATCTTGTGAAATGTTCATCAGTGGAAAGAATTTATTATCTAGTATTTTGGGGAGCCATGGGACACGTGTTCTAATAAACTAGAAATAGTTTTGAATCAAAGATCTAAAAATTTGGTTTAAAATTTGCAGCTAGACCTTCTGTATTCTTATGTGAGAATTAGACAACACAAACAAACAAAAAACACTACGAGCAATGTGAAAACAGAATGCTGCAAGTGCTTGTACTTGGTACAAGTTGAAAGAGTGATGAAGAAAACATTCAACCCATAAAAGCTGTGCATATTAAGTTTTTAAAAAGGAGTGAATCATTCTGAAATATCTAAATTGACTATGAATATAACAGTTCTGTTATAATAGAGGGTTGGGGAAAAAATAACACAAACCTAGTAAGTAAATGATGCATGGATGGAAGTGAAGGTAGGACTATGTGTTTAACTTTTCTGTAGATGTTTTGAATTGCTGTGCAAAGAAATTATATAGTTGCCTTTTTAAAGCAAACAAGCAAATAAAAAACCCTCCATGGTTTGTACCTCTAGACTGTAGTCACATGTAAACATCAGTATTTGCATTTGTATGCAATATTATCCTGTGATCCTACATGCAAACAATGCATGCACAGAATGTAGATAAAAAGTGAGCAGTAAAGTTGAGCACCAACAGTTTCTGATACCATATTCTAAGAATAGCTCCTTAGAGCTTTTGGAGAAGATGAAGCTTGAAGTCAGCAGAGTCAGGTTTTCACACTGGTCACTAAGTGTTTTGCTTAACATAAATATCCTGGAGATTGACAAAACAAAACAAACAAGCAAAAAAGAAGGAGAAACCTGGGTAAGATGAGTAGTTGCATCACTCCTCTTTTCTCCTGCCTTCCACTGTAATTTCTAGGCCATCTATGTCACTTTCTATAGCTAAGTTACAATTTAAGGAATTATTTCACCATTAAAAATGCTGAGCCAGGGCTATAACATCATAGTGACAGTTCTGGGGAATAACTTTATGTTGCATTTAACCCAGTATTTCATGTGGTTTGGCTAGGATATATAAGGGATAGATAGACAGCCTTATTCTTTACAGTATTTTAGGTTGTGGACTGTGTGTTAAGCAGTACTTACAATACTATGCATTGCTTGGTGGGAAAGGACATGTGTGGTTTAGCTGATAATTCTGACTTCATTCTGGAAAAGAGCTTGACTCATCAGTACAAGCTGAACAAAAGATGTTCAAGAGTGAAATGGTTATATTTGTTTTACCAGCTGTTGACCTTGCAGATTTACTAGGAATTATGAGCTTCTCACAGATTTCTGCCAGAATTCAGCAGTATTCTGACAGAGTACTTTGTCAACTCTGTGTATCAATTGCTTGTGAAAACCAAGATAGACAACATCCACAGTTTTTAATCTGAATCTCAAAGGGACAGAGACTAATTAAATGCTGTTGCAAGACAAGATTCAATTTCAGCCAAGTATCCTTTCAAAACCAACAAAGGATGGAAAGCTGCCAAGAAAAACACATGTATTTGGCATCGCAGAAAGGAGCAATTCTTCCAGATTAACAATGCTGTATACCCTTAGTTTAGGTATTTTCTCCAAGGAATAAGCAGGAGGAGAGAAGGATGATCTTACTGTTTTTCTCTTTTCTGTAATAGCTGATAATCTACTAAAAAACAGGATGACAAACAAAACTCTAAACAGTTCGTAATATATCTGATACACATCAATGCTTTAGAAGGTCTTCAAGCTCACTCTGTCCTTCAGAAGGGTTTCACAGCCCAATTTAACATTAAAACCTGATTTTGAACAAGACATAACCACAACCACCACCACCCCAAAAACATACATACAAACAAACAAAAAAACAAACAAACCCAAAAGTCTAAAGAATTTAGGATTCTCTGAGATATTAGAATATTAGATATTAGAACTACTGAGATGTCTAATACAAGTGAGTTCAATTCTAAGAAAATAAGGGTTTCTCTTCTTTTTCCCAGGTTTGTGCAAATTAATTACCATAATGAATCATTAACACTACATAAGTGTAAATCATTTAATTAGTAAATATATATATATATAACCCAATAATTGTGCTAATAATATGACTGCAAGCAATGGCAGATAACATTACTTATTGAGCTTTATTTGAATTTGTCCTGGGATGGAAATGTTTTAGAAATACTAAATCTTTGTTAATCTTTGATAAACAGTGTAAAAATATAATGGTATTTCAAATAAAATTGTTTCAGCTACAATTTTCTTTTTTTTTTTTTTTTTAGGCTTCCAATCCTAAGAAAGTTTGCAAAAAAATAAATCATCTGTGCGGAATTTTCTTCTCATGCTTCAGATAAGACACTTATTTCAATGTCCTTGAACATCTATGAAGTGAGAATTATGATCTTTCTTCTTCCTCTATCTCTTATGTGCAGATATTTATATCATGTAGTCAATGTTAACTGTCTTTGCTGCTGCTTTAGCACGAGTTCCTTACAGTCGTATGACATGTCTTCCGTAAGAAGTAAAATTATCTCCACATCTCTGAGAGGGAAATGAGAATGAGACACAAGGCTACAGCTGCACTGGGAATCAAGACCTCAGCCTCCTGAGTTCCAGGCCAATGCTCGAATTGCTGCATAAGAAGTAAAAGCAGTATCACATGTGTGACAGACCTTCTTCTATCAAACAACAACATAAGGTAAATAAATTTAAACAAAACAACATGCAGTAAGTACTATAACAGAGTACTTGCGCTTGAAGTACAACTTGTGTCTTCCATGTTCACTATGTTTGAAGGATAAAGGCTGTTAGAGGAAGGCCAGGAAAAAGTTTCAGCTGGTCACCTTCCTGTTCTAAGAAACAAATCCAGCTGACAGCCTGCTGTGAATGCTTCTGCTTTGTGATTTATGATTTATGCAGATAAATCATATTAACTAAAGCTGAACCATTCTTATTAAATTTGGTCGTCTCTTTTCCCTGGATAACATATTCCAATATATTTTATATTAATATATTTTATTGCTAATATATGTTTGCTGTTTGGCATTTTAAGAGTAGAGACGCTTGAAGATGTCTTGGTTTATGTAAATATCAGTAACAGTTTGAAGATACACTTAAAGGCCATTAATCCATGAAGAAGATCAGAGTTACCTTTCTTTAAGTGCTTTTATCTGGAGGCTTGTAGCATACCGTTTCACACTCTGCCACCATATGTCCTAAAAGACAAGAGCAAAGTCAATGTATGACAAATTCCTGGAAATTTCTAGCATACAAGCAAAACCAGGGATGTTAGAAAGAATCGGAAAAATCTTCCAGGCTGTTCAGCTGGAACTAAGTCACTGAATGATAGCTCTTGATTAACATTCAGAAGCTTAAAATATCCCCTACTATTTTACCATGAATCACAGAGATCATTTCAGAATACCAAGAGTTGACTCTACAGGGAAAAAAAAAAAAAAATCACTCTTTCCAGTAATGAGCAGAAGCTTCAGAGTAGTTGCAGATCTATTTTTCCAAAATATGTGGGTGTCTGAATTCAGCATTTCCATTCTAAGCTTATATTGGAACAGAAGCTGGACTAAGAAGGACAGATAGAAATGGCAAATGGTGTCGAAGAAAAAGCAGTAAGACCTGCACCTTCCTTCAGAGTCGACTACACAGGTCAGTTCACTTCCCATGAACCACTACATTTCAGCACTTAGTGTCACGGTGCATAACGAACCTACCTTAGTACAAATTGTGTAAATTAATATCTTTAAACAGTCAATTAATTTAGGCTGGCATTTCTTCATCAAATGGTTAAAAATATGTTCTGACTTCTAGCGGCCTTAACAAATTTGCTATATTGTATTACCAGAAATAAATCATAAAGCTTAGCATATTAGCTTCTGTAATGCAGCAAACATTAAAAAACTGAGATGGATAGCGTAAGACAGGAGGAAGTTATGCTTTGCTTCCTTTTTTTTCTGTTGTAATATGAGAAATCAGAATTTCCCACTGTGTTGGTGGCCATAAATAGAATTCCAGTTATAAAGCCCCTAAACAGACAATGCTCTCCCTCAGTCCCACTTGCTTCTGACTAATGTTAAAGTGGGCAGGAAATGATAGTTGCACATGCAGTAGCTATAATTAAGCCTGGTTACATACTGCCTACTCAGCACCATAGATACGATTTTATTGGTGCACAAACAACAGTTAATTTGTTAAAGAACCATTTTGGCTTACATTAAACATACTTTATACTGCTATGAGTATTTCAGGGCAACAGCTGACTTCTGATGAGTTGGTTACACTTATGACCCGCTGATCAGATTTGGCACAAAATTAATGCAAACTAGACAAATTAGACATAAATGGGAATGAATTTTTTTGAGGCTCCTTCTTCTTATGTAAGTATATATAAAATATAGATCATATATATGTCAAACATAAATGGCATTCATATTTCATGTATTACACATATACCATACAAATACATTTTATATAATACATTTATATTTATATATTGTATAATATTTATGTATTTTATAATTCACAAACCATATTCATTTTATATTTACAAAAAAATTTAACAGCTTTCTCCTGAGCTGCCACACTAGTTCTGTTGGCAGCTTTTGAGGAGGACAGCTCTCTCCACACTGAGCCTCAGCTGACATCAAAAAGGGTTATTGCTGTGGGAGGCCAGCACTGGTTATAGAACAATCAGGTCCCAGTCACAGGCAGAGGAATTGCTAAATAAAGGACAGTGACACCAGCTAGACTATTTAAACTTATTGGATGTTTTACAAAGGACAACCAGGGAAACAAACCACATGGAATGATAAAGCAGACGTTTTGTTTGGCGGTTGAGGAAGAAAACAAATGACACATCATCTCATTGCATGCCATATGACAAGACTGAGCCACATCCGATGACTCTTTTTTACTTTCTTTCTGAACTGCTGAAGAGGATTGGATCTCTCCACTCTGCTGTTACTCATCATTACCTTCAACCCTGCTTAAAATGCTATTACAACATCATGTAAGCCACGTTATTTAAATAGCATTGATATAATTTCTATTTATTGTACAACAGCCAACAAGCAGCCTCTTCCTTGGCAGCAGAGAGACGTGCCCTCTGTTCCTGGTCATCTGGTTCTCCACTAGCAACTGGATATCACAAAAGCAAAAATATCAAGAGTGTGGTTGGGAAGACAGATGTGGTGCAACAGCATGTCAGAATATTTGAGTTACATCAGTTCTTCTAGTTGAAGGTTTCCTAGGAAGTGCATTTGAATTCTTTTTCATAGTCATGTTTTACACATACCACCCCAATACAATTTCATGCTTCTCACAAGATCTTCAGCCAAAACACAGAAAAAGTATGAGTGAGAATGTACAAGAATATGTTCACCCTTTTTTTTTTTTGAGTTTAAATAGATTAAGTGACATGAGCTTTTCTCTCAATCAGCTGCATGCATAACTCACAGAATTTAAGTCTGAAAAATTAATATGAAAAATTAGTAGCTTTTAGTATTCAAGCCACACCTCATAGACAGCTACAAAATTCCAGTATGGGCTAGACCCTCTGTGTGTTTCTTAGAATCCATAATGTAATGCTATCTGAGATCACGAGAGATTTAAAACCTTCTGTGCCTTTGAAACAGATCTTTTTTAAAATCTTCAGAGATATAATATTGTCTCTTTCAGAGGTATAGGTGTTCAGTTGACAGAACCCAATGAAGAGATTGGAATAAAAAAAATTTCACTTTTGAAGTTCTTTAAGCATATGAAAAAATATTCTGCAGTGTTTGATCATAGGATACTACAAGCTGTGCTACTAACACTTTTAACAAACTGTGCAAAGAAGGGTATGTACTGCATTTTTAAAACAGTGAAAAGGATGTGTCATGGGTAGTCATAAAATTTGGTTGTTACATTGACCATGTCATTTTGTGAACTCATCCAGCAGCATTTTTCTACTCATGAGCTAGTGAAGCAAGAGCATCCTGAATGCCACTTCTTATATCTATTATTTCTTCTCTATTAAGGGATGCAATAGGTGAAAGTGTATTTGCCCAGCAGTAACATTTGGACATTATATTCCTGAGATTCCCTTTTCTGGATTTGCAAATTCTTTGGCCCTTTAAGATATCCCACAACCTTGAAAACATATTATAAAATCACACCCTCACTATACAGATTATCAGAATGCCTCAACAGCCAAGAGGGGTTTTCAGCTTGCTTCTAAATATGGCTTAATGTAATGTTCAAGTAAGGAAAGGTTGATTTAATAGACTGAAAAAATAAATAAATAAATAAGAGTTAGACATAAACTAATTTGAGCTGATCACTCTCCATTCGTTCAAACAACATTTACCAGGATAGTTTACTCAAAACAGGATTAAGCTTCCCTCCATTGAATATTCAGTTCTTTCCTGAATTTGAGATTAGTATGAAGAGAATTTTAAAGCTGCACCAGAGTCCTGAACCATGCAAAATTCAACCATTTGTCTCTAAAAGAAGAAATTTATAAAAATTAGGGAAGAGTTTAAAGACCATTTGTGACCAAGAAAGAAAACAGGCATACATGCACATTACCAGGTGATTGCATTTGAAAGGTATTATTTACAGGATGCTCTATGCTCAGTCCTTTGACATTTCTCAGTAAGCACACTACACTTTATGGTGCAAATCTGCTCTCTAGTGGCAAAAACTTACGACTCCAATTATACAGAAAAAAAGCCTTAGTAAATCCTGATGTAATGAAGTCAATTCATCACTGTTTTGCAAGAGTGGGTAATTAGAGAAAAAATAATTATTGGGAAAAAAAAAAAAAAAAAAAAAAAAAAAAAAAAAAAAGCAACTGATACTAAGAGTATATAATTCTGTTTAGATCTGATTGTTCTGGTTCCTTTCCCTGGTGGTACATAATTTGATCTCTTGTGACATAGACTTAATATGTATTTGAGGTAGGGCAGGTAATCACAAAAATAAACTTAACGAAAATGAGCTAATTTACTGCTGGTGTGAACTGTGCAGGGTTCTGTCAGGTTCAAATCAGCAGGCTTGAAAGCTTGTAAGACTGGAATGTCAACTCTCAATGCCCATGCATGTTGTTACTTGTCAGGAACACTTCTTTCCCTTTACGCTGGGAAGTAACTATAGAAATAGAAGATAGCAGTATCATTACATCATTTTAATCACTTTCCAGTTACATCTCTCCTTGCATAAGTTTTCAAGAAAGACATCAAGAAAGATCAGGAAGAAATATTGCACAATTGCAGAGTCTTGTAAAGACTCACTTCAAGAGTCTCACTTTACAAGACTCACTTCAGAGTCTTGTAAACCTTATTATTAACTCCCGAAATCACACTTCTGTTTAGATTAGGGTGAGTAGCACAACCGTTTCTAGCTTTTCAGCTATTTAATTCCTCATTTTAGTAATTCACACATAAATGGATGTTCACTTACAAACACTGCTAGATTAAACCATAATGCTAAATTGACTACAATTCTCTACTGTTGGTTAAAATACATACATGGGTTGAGGAATTAACTGCTGCTTCCTGCCCAGAATATGAAGGCTACCCAAAACTGGCCATTCTAATATGCAGAAGTTCAGCAGCAGCTGTCTGTGCATTTTCAACTGAAAGCAGAGAGGAAGGTGATAATGACCTGTTCTGCTATAGCTTCCAGCATACTGGCAGGACAAAACTTCATTTTAGAACAGTAATTATGACTTAGAGGACAACATTTAGAGTTCTCCTTATACATATACAAGTACATACATACATATATATGTACTTGTATGATATTTGGTGGATTTCTTTTTTGATGTTTAGAAAAATAAAGGCTAAAAAGAGTGGAAAAGACTGGGCTAGTATACAAAATGAGATTGCCCTTCATGACAAACAGCGCCTTCTTAGAATATGCTGTTTTAATGGCCAGCCATCAAATGAAGGAACATAAAGCTTTTGGAAGCTCTCTTTTCAGTCACTGCAGAGAAAGGTAAACTGGATTTTCAAGCCAGATACTAATTCAGAAGTGCAAATGCACATGGCTGCATAACCTGTGTGCCTTCGGGGTGGTCAAAAAACCTATAAATAGCTAATCCTTTGGCACTTTCCCCTTGCTATGTTTTCACTACTGCAGTAGCACACAAGAGCTCCTGGTTTTGCACTGACTCTTCTTACACTGTAACTAGGCAACATCCCTCTCTAAAAAAACAGCTGATCCTTGCCCCAAACAGCTAGCAATAAAAGGGAGCAATGTGACAACAGCTGAATATAATTGACAGGGTGGGAGATGGACAGATTGGTCTACAAAACATAAAGAGTCACAACGCTGCAGCTGCCTAACCAGAAAAAATATGCGGGCACTGGCAGAGGATGATCTACTGAGACATTTAGAAGAGGCAATGGTGGTGGCTTTTTGGAGGTGTCTTTTGTTGTTGTGTTTTTTATTTTTATTATTTTTTCCCCCCTCCCTTTAATTTATATGAAGCTCCTTGTATTTTATAGTACTTGTAGATTCCTATTACAGTTTGGTTGCTGTATCAAAGTTCTGTGAGAAGTACTGACACAGATACTTTGAGTACAAAAAAAAAAAAAAAAAAAAAAAAAAAAAGGGGGGGAGGGGGAAAGAGTAGATATGGGAAACTAGTCCATGAGAAAGCAAGCCGTTCATTTCCGTGAGAACAGGACAACCTGTTGTTCTGTCCCAGGTATACATTAGACAGATACTATACAAGCTTTTGTTGATATTTCTACTAAAAATCGTATTCTATAGCATTAAAACAATATCTGACATACCGAATTCTAATCTAGTTCAGCTCAGTATCATGCTGCATTGTCAAAGGACTGCAACTCACCTTGAATCCAGAAATATTTTCATTAAGACTGATGCTAAATTCAAGACATCTTTTTTTTAAAACAATATGTAATGGCTGGCAGCAGCATCGATCCCATTTCTGAGACAGTTAGCTTAAATATCTTTAGGTAAATTAGGATCATAGAACAGTCTGGGTTAGAAGGAACCTTAAGGATCATCTAATCTCAATACCTCTGCCATGGGCAGGGACACTCTCCACTAAACCAGGTTGCTCAGAGTCCCATCCAACCAAAATTATTTAAGGAAAAATGAAGATTATTCTTTATGGAGTCAGTACTATAACACAGATAGTTCAGACGAATCTACTGAATTTTCCAATTGGACAACCTGAGACAGTCAACATTGTAAGAAAATAGGTGCAACTGCATCCTAATCTTGGCTGATTTGTGTTCATACACACAGCAAGTGTACAAGGATATCTCATACTCTGCACTCATAGGGCAATGATCTAGCTCAGTCACAAATTACAAAGTATCACTTTCTAAGCACTTCAACCCTCTCATAATGTGGTATTACTATTTCACACTGTCCCTTTTGAATGATGTTATTTAAAAGCATTTGCATAGTTTTGAAAGATGTGCATAACCATAGAAGCCTGGCTCTAACTAAGCCAGTCCAAGGTTAAGATATTTTTAATCACTGCTTCACAGTTGGAGGTTTGAATAGCTGTGAGATTAATATGGATGCTCTCCAATGCTTTGGGGAAATGATGGGTCAGGCAGAGTTACAGCAGCTCTAAAAGACTAGAGAAAATAGAGGCAAAGCAATGTCACTGCATGACTAATTGCAGAAGTTGCTCAAAACATCTTTAGCTAAGGTTTTGCAAGAGGTCAAAGAGAAAAGTAATTAGTATGCTTGAACATAGATATGCAAACTAAGCTTTTATCCGGGGAGCAAGATGTCTTAAGAGATGCATATGAATCCTGGGAGGGTGAGGAGTGATAATGAAAAAGCAGAGTGCATGCTGGAAAAGGGTGGGAAGGTCTCGTGGGTAAGAAAACACGCCTCACAGCAGGACAGTAAGGAATGAATTACTAGCCACGGGAAGAATGTAGGGTAGTATGTAAGATACAGGAATGATATTTTTCCAGTGAGATTACAGTGTTAGCATTTAGTCCTTTCTGGCTTGATCTTCTTCCCTCAGCAAGTTCTTATTACTTTCTGAAGTATTACTGAAGAATTGCTCTTGACAGTATAATATAGCTGGCAGTTGGGTATGGCTTTGGGACATTCGTTGCTTTGGGACATTAATGGCTTTAGGACACTCATGTTTACCATCTCATAAGAAAATATAAAGCACATTTCATGCTTTATCTGAATGGAGAACTGCTTTGACTGTTGAACTCTGAAAACTGGGCCTGAAATTTAATAACAGCCTGCTTTTCATTCTGGCCCCCTCTCATTACCAAAATTGAAATTTGGCAACTTTTTTCCTCCAATTTTCCTAATTTTTTTTTTTTTTTTTTTTTTTTTTATAATAATTATTTGACTAGAATGTGGATCAACAGTGCAGAAGGGGAAAATATCACAGAATTCCCCCAAGCTGCTGAAATAAACAGAAGCAATAAAAAACAACATGAAAAAATATCAATGAAGGCCAAGATATCCCTTTAGTTTATATTATATTTTGATGTGTTAAACAGCTAATGAGTGTTTGTGAGCCAACTTCCATGACTTGGATAATGAAACAGACAATGAATGAATTATTCTTTACACATCAAACTCCCAGTTCAACGCATTGTTTCCCCAAAACCTTAGAGTGAAAGCTTTCTGAAGCAGTGGTGAGTCTTTCCTTTACAGCACCTTGCAACCCCTCAGAAATCACCTGGAGAAGACTACCTTGCCATTGCCTGCATGTTGTCACTCAGCACATATCCCCACTGTATTTGAGCTCTTTCTAGGTTTAAAACAGAGGCTGACATTGGCCATATGTTATTTGTAATCTCATCCTTTCCCCAGGGAGAAAATGTCACCCTTCCCTTTCTCTCACCTTCCCTTCCCTTTCCCCCTTTTCTTTCATGTGTGGAAAGTTAATTTATCTGTGCTTTGGCCCAAAAAAGTTAAATTCATTCAGACTTAGCCAGACAAACATCATAGTTTGATGTTTGCTACCATAGCTGGTAGTGTTCCCTCTGTGGGTGTCAGAGCATGCTGCTGCTCAAGCACAGCTTCATGAATAATTGAATCCAATTCAATTATTAGACAACATTAAGGTTCAGCTCCATGTACAGTGTTTATGGTAGGCTTATGTTGTGGTATATGCAGCCTCTTTCTGACACTAATGACTCATCATACTTTTACAGGAAATGTGTGTAATCACAGCAGCAATCTAAGATCATCATCTAGCAAGGGGTGTGGGTCTGAACCTTCTCCTGCAATTTTTGTGGTTGATGTTTTTTGGCTAGGGGTTGGAGGGAAGTGGAGGGGTGTGTTTGATTAAAAAAAAAAAAAAAAAACAAAAAAAAAAAACAACACATATATAAACAAACAGCCAGCTGCATGGAGTTTGGAGCACTGGTATCGAGTTACAACTGTGATAGTGAATACACTGAGCATTTGTTGACATTAGGAAGCTGAAAGGTATTTGAAAAATCCCTAGGGCACATGTGAGAAGCACAAATATTTTTAATGTCTTCCGTTTCTCTTTACAGTATCTCGTTTGCCTCTTGACTTTTAGGTTAAATGCCCTTATTAATAGGACTGATAGGAAATGGACTTTTTTAACAACCATGATGAGTAAACACCTCAAAAAAAGATAAATTATTTATGAAAGATGTTTCAGCAGTTGCCTAATGACAGACACCATGGTACAGATTTTCCACACCTAAAACTAATGTAACTGTGTCACCTGAAGGTTATATAACTACAGAGGAGGTACCAGGAATAAACAGTGGATAGCTTTTCCAGAGAAATATCAGTGTGCACCTGGTCTAAAATGTCTTTGATAATTTATTTATTCCTTTCCACACTGAATAGATTTAAGAAAAGTTTGCCAGTATTATTGCTAATTATACCCATTGGTATATTTGCTGGGACTGGCTCAAGACTGCTAGTAACTCACATATATTTAAAAAATTTAGTTGTGACAGGACCAATACTAGGTCAGACTCAAACAGGAAAATTTGTGCTCCTCCTGCTGATGAGCAGGGCACAGCTATTCCATGTAGGCTTCATCCAGTGTTAGACTTGAGCCTTGCTTGGCTGAATGAAAGACCTTTCAGGATTTTTAGGAACCTCAACAACTGTACCGAAAAACAAAACTGTCACTTCAGACAGTTGCTGAAGCATGTGGTTGAGCAAGCCCTTCTTACAGCTCTGAGATAAATGAATCAAGACATAAGATCTGGTTTTCCAGCTACCTCATCATGCCTTCTTGCTTGTCTTCCCTATCACACCCACAAAAGGGAAATTGAAAAGGGAGTAAGGGAGGAAGAGAGGAAGGGAGGGAGGGAGGAAAGGAGAAAGAGAGGAAAAAACTTTCCCCCTACCCCCACCCCCAATCTTTCAGGGACTCTGGCATAAACTTATAAGATAAACATAACAACCTCTGTTATTTTTACTTTCCTACAACACTTCCATAAATTCACTGTGACTTCAGTGCATTGCTTCTCACTGGCAGCAGATGTCTCCCTGTGTCCATCACTTTACATTTCTAAAAACACGTTAACTTGCAAAATTACAAGAACAGTTTTCATCTGCTGAACAGCATAAGGTTTTGTTTTCCACAAGGGTCTATAAAAATGCAAAATATGTTGCTTCTGTGTGTACTTAAATGCAAGAATACAGGATTGAGAGGAAATGTCAAAAAACCTGTGAATCTCAATTCGGTTTTAATTTTATGCTCTCAAACAAAGAAATTTAGGATTAGGCTTTTTGTTAACTTTATCAATTTCCCATAGAAATCATGAGCCAATCTACAAAAGACACTTCATTGGTATTTATTGACTGGCATTTAAATTCATTTCCTCTCTAACACATTACTTATTTTTCATAATTGAGCACCTAAATATCCATTCTCAGACCCTGTTTTTCACAGGTTAGATATAGACCAGAAAGTCAGTAAAATACTGTGAGGTTCTGAATTTGATGTCTCATTTGATGACCCAGCATTTCTTAAGGTAGCTGAATTCATTTCTGAGTGTTGCACTATTTCAAAAAAGCATAATTTTACAGCTTTAGGCATTAGAACTGTACAGCACTTTCTAAGTCAGAGGAAGCAGGAGTAATCCTCTTAAGTCAGTTACAGGAAACTGCCACCGTTAGCTGTCAGAGCTACTTCAGTGGAGTTATGGAAAGCTTACACCACTCACCAAGAATTGCCTTGGTGGTGGGGGCTCAGGATTTAGCCAGTAATGATGTTCTTTCAGACCCTGCAGTATACTTTTGCAGATTCCTAGGGACAACAATCTGGTACAGATGTTTTGCACAAGTTACTGTATGAGGCAAGAGAAGTGTGGTTAAGGGGGAAAAAAGGCCTTATTTTTTTAGCTAGCCACACATGTCCAATTTTGGTTAAAATATTTAACAGAAAAATCACTTGGAAAATATATTATAGTTTTGCAAATGGTTTTTACACATTTGTTTCTCCATATGGAATAAAGAAATGTGTCTGGGAATGCTGGTACCACAATTCCAAATTCTTATTGTCTCGCTCATTTCCTGATGTGATCCATACACAAAAAGCCTTGAAATATGAATTGACTGTAAAGACTCCTGCTGCACAAACCACTGCTTTCACGATAAGTCTGTTAGGCAATTTAACAGTATATGAGTGTTGTTTCACCAGCTGTGTTTGGAGCAGAAGGAAACACAGGTAACATTACAGTTATGAAACTGTTCAGAAATGAACACAGATATCCAAGGAACTTCTGAAGGAAAAAGCAGAAGAATGTACCTAACATTTTCCTTTTCTTTTCTACATAAATACAGACATGACTCAAGAATCAGGACTTTTTGCTTTCCAGGTACAGAAGGTACTCAGATTTGAAAACTGAAAAATACAACAAACCTACCAGGACAGTGACTGGATTAATTTTGCTGATTTTGATAGCAACTGCCAAAACTGTTAAAGCTGTTTTTTTTTTTGTTGTTGTTGTTTGTTTGTTTGTTTGTTTGTTTTTTGTGGCTGTTTTTTTTTTTTTTCCTCACAGAAATTTAACAAAAAATATCTTTTTCAAGAATTAAGCATTTGTCAGACTTTCCTCTAGCTAAGCCCTCCCTACAAGAATCAAGCATTTGCAATTACATCCATCAGTCTTCTCTATTATGGGTACTAGCAGGAAAAGAAAGCTAAAGCTCTCACCTCATACTTCTTTGTTTGATAACCACACAGACAGTGACCATGTGTTTTCTTTCCTGTCTTCTGGAAAAATAAATAAGAACATTTGAAGAGTTGTTACGTTTGCTGTTTAAGCAAAGGATAATTGATTTAAAATGCTTTATCATCTCTCATGTTCATTAAGGCTAGTGTCATATTTTTAAATTAGTAAGAATGTAATCCAAGTGTAGAGAAATAAATCACTAAAAAAAAACAGCAATTGAAAACTAGGTTGCTTTTTGCTTGTTTTCTGAAACATAAACAACAACAACAACAAAAGTGTAGAGAAACTTCAATATACCACATTTCTCAGAAGACTGTTCTAAGATATCAGCTGTCCTATTTTTAATATGAGTTCTAAGTGAACCAATGGTATAAATGGGAATTTATATTTTAAATATCCTACCACTATAGCTGCAAAATTGCAGTCATTTCCTTTTCTCTCAAGGAAAGGGAAAATCTATTAGGATAATCAGGAATAATGAAGAGAAAACATTGAGAGGGAGCACAAGCTAAGTTGTGCTAGTTTTTTTTTGTTTTGTTTTGTTTTTTTCACTTGAAATTGTGCAGTGAATTCAGCATCTGACATTCACATCCATGTGCAGCAGGCTTGTCTTCCAATGCAAACCTCATACAGAAGCTATGCTACCGTTGAACTACCAATACTACTACCAAATCCAACTCCCGGCTCCACATAGGACCACCCAAAAATCAGACCATGTGTCTGTGAGCATTGTCCAAATGCTTCTTGAACTCCAGCAGGCTTGGTGCCATGACCACTGCACTGGGGAGCCTGTCCCAGTGCCCGAGCACCCTCTGGGTGCAGAACCTTTCCTTCACACCCAGCCTGACCCTCCCCTGTCCCAGCTCCATGCCGTTCCCTCGGGTCCTGTCGCTGTCCCCAGAGAGCAGAGCTCAGCGCCTGCCCCTCCGCTCCCCTCGTGAGGGAGCTGCAGGCCGCCATGAGGCCTCCCCTCAGCTTGCTCTGCTCGGGGCTGAGCAAACCAAGGGACCTCAGCTGCATCTTCCCCTCCATCTTCCCTTGACCACGTTTGTAGTCCTCCTTTGGACAGTCTCTGATAGTTTGATGTCCTCTTTAGATTGTGCTGCCCCAAACTGCACATGGCACTCAAGGTGAGGACACACCAGTGCAGAGCAGAGCAGGACAACCCCTTCCCTTGACTGACTGGCTAGCAGTGCTATGCCTGATGCACCCCAGGAAATGGTTGGCCTTTTTGGCTGCCAGGGCACGCTGCTGGCTCTTTTGTGACTTGCCCTCAACCAGAAGCCCCAATCCTTTTCCACTGAGCTACTCTCCACATTCTCATCCCCCAGTCTGTATGTATAGCCAGGGCTGCCCTGTGCCAGGTACAGAACCTGGCCTTGCTTTTATGATATTTCATGCAGTTGGTGATTCCTCAGATGCTGAAGAGTGCACTGGGAAATTCTGAAAAGCTTCAGAAGCAAGTCACTCATATCTTTGATTCCTACAGACTTTCACTTGGATTTTCAGAGGCGTGAGGAAGATCAGAATCTGTCTTATAATGCCAACACTGACCCCATTAACAAGGACTTCATTGTTTCCTCAGTTTCTTACTTGACCCTCCCATCTAGGGCCCTCTGAAAGATACATTTCAACACTTAGTCTGTGTGGGAAAGATCTGTGGAGAGGTTCTCACTCAATTTATTTCTTGGGATTATCATTATATTCTGTTTATTTATCTTTTAGATGTCAACTGCTCACAATTACTTATTTTTGTGAAACATCTGGGGAGACTATGGACACTTAATAATGGAGAACACACAGTTTGTACTCCACTAATTGGCTATGAAACAGCAGTTGAAGAGGGAACTATGTTTTCACTCGGGCCTCACTCAGGTAAACTCTTAGGGACTAAAAGCCAGGTAAGAATTTCAGAGCTTGAAAGACTAATGTTGTATCAATTCAAAAAATGTTTTAACCACATCTGTTCTGAATTCAGAGCATTTATGTTGCAATTCTCTGGGTAGCAAACATGTGCAAGGTGTTGCCTGTAGGACTTGACTAGCTCTGCCAACACATTCACACACGTTTTACCTATAACCGCAAAGAATTTCAGCTTGTGTGCTGGTATGTGTTACATGGATCTGTAAACAATACAGTGCCTTTCTGAACTTCAGTACATTGGCAAGAAACATGAGTTGGCAAAAGACTGCTTTGCATTTTTCTGGCTGAAACTGAGTTGCTTCTTTACACGTGATTTTACATCTATATCTTCAAGGAAGCAAACTCCTCCATGGTGAAAGCCATGCATTAACATACTGATGTTCCCATAACTTTTCAAGCTTCTCTCTACTCTCATAACTCCATCTGAAATTTCTAAATTCAAGTATGCTAGTAAGAGATTTACAGTCATGCTGCAGAGCACACTATTATCATTAAAATGCAGAAACACCCAAACAAGCTGAACCAAACCAAACCAAAGTAAAACAAGGTGTCACAAAGTCAACAAGTGCATTACTAATCAATGCTTACTATGGTCAGCACAATGCAGCTACTGAGAGCACTAAGCGTTCTGCAGCTATCAGTAAGGAAACAGTCAGTCAGGAGGAAAAACAGAGATTATGTTCTCACAGACAGCTCAATCTGCCCTCAAATCTCCTGGAAATTGTGAATATTTCTATCATGTTTAAAACTTGAATTAAACATTCAGTTCTATCAACCTGAGGATGTTAAGACAGCATTTGATAATGAAATACTTTAATGCCCCATGATGTTAAGTGAATGTAAGAAGCTACCAGAAACTGAGTGATGTGCATTACAATCAAGACGCCTTTACTGAAATCTGCATCTAATTGCTGTCATTCAGTTTTTTCTCCAGGCCAAGAAAAACAGTGATTGCACAGAGCACAGCTTCACCCTGGTTTTGATCTAAGTTCTGCAATATCAGAGGCCTGAAAAAATATAACAGTTCCTTTCTATTTTTCATCAGAAAGTTTTGTTGACAATTAACTACAGAAAAAGGAGAAGGATAAATCTGTTGTTAATCTTTGAAAATGATCTGCTACCTGGATGGATTTAACATGCATTTAAATTTAAGACCTGGAACTGGATTTATGGTACTAAATCTAGAGCCAATTCATTAAGACTGGTGCTGGAAGGTAAGGTATTTTTTGCATTTCTTTGTGTCACAGGGACAATATTGCCATTTTATTCTAAACAAAAACAACAACAACAAAAAGTCTTCACATTCCATAGGCACCATTCCCATAAGGTTCCCTGAATCTAGACCACACTCTAAACACAGAATTTTGGGGAACACTTACAGTCACAATCCAGCACAGACTTTCACAAACTTTACTTAAGAACTCTTTGGAAACTGAAACTCAAGTTAGATACCTACCTATGGTCCCATGACTGTGTAATTGCCCCCTTATCTGCTTATTCTTTTCAGGCAAATGAAATTCACAGTACTTGCTGACACATTTTTATTAAAATGGATTGAACTATCTTACTTCAAAATATCCTAATATCTGACTAGAAAAAACAAATTCTCACCTCTATCTAGTACTCAAAGCATATATACATTCTTAAAACCTCAGACTGGCAGATTTATGCTCACATACTTTTTAATGAGTCTTTTTTTGAGCCATCTAGTTGCAACTATGCAAAGTGAAGGCTGCATAAATCATATTTCTGTGCTTCTGAGCATTGCAACGTCGAGGGTTCTGGGCATCAGAATAATCTGTAAATCATAGTTTCACTGCTTGTTGCAGTAAAAGCGCTCATTACAAACTCCATTTTTATGGATGACAGACATTGGATAACTGTACTGTAAAAGCAGAGGCATTTGCACAAACCAGTGTGACCTCTGTGTAACCACAGGGAGGTTAAAGGCTATTCACACTGCATTAGAAGACAGCCTTTTATGTAGCTGGCATCAGAAACATTCAGTTCCAGGAAGAGATCAGAACACAAGATCCTCCTTTAAAACTTACATGACAAAAAGTACGGAAAACATTACTGACAAGAAAGTTTCTTAGACATTTTAGTCTGGAGTCCAAATCTTCAGGTAAATAAGCTGAACTGACACAGGGTTAACCTCCCTTTGCTTATCTTCCAGTTTCATTCTCAAGACATTAGGCCTACAGGATGATAGTTGAAGGAAGCGTGGAACATGAGGCTTCAGAGCCAAACCTCTTGCATTTCTCTTGTCTCCCTTATCAATGGCTTGAACTTATGCCAACTGTATTTTTATTTCCTGCCTTCTTGCAGATCAGAAGCTCTACATTGCATATGATGTGTGCTAGGCCTGCAATCCAGCAAGAAAGGTCAGATTAGTCCATTAGGCCTTATTTTAAAATAGCATATGAAATGTACTTCTCCATCTACCAAAAGCTTTTTTCAGTTTGATACAGACATGTAACTTTATGACATATAACACTTGGAACAGAGACATTTGGATCTAGTCAGTTTTAGCATTTTGCATGTGAAGAGATGATAGTATGTTGCAATATACTGAATTATTTATTTTGACTGAGTTACATTCTTCACAAAGTGATTCAGAGTTCATGGGATCAGCCTGTTTTAACTCCATCACAGAATCACAGAGTCACAGAATGGCTGATACTGGAAGAGACCTCCAGAGGCCATCTTGTCAACCCGACCTGCTCAAGCAGGGACATGCAGAACAGGTTGCCCAGGACCACGTCCAAGTGGCTTTTGAAGATCCTCAAGGAGGGAGAATCCATCACCTCTCTGGGCAACTCATGCCAGTACTCTGTCAACACTCTCAGTCAGGAAGTGCTCCCTGATGTTCAGATGGAACTTCCTATATTCCAGTTTGTGCCCATTGCCTCTTGTCCTGTCACTGGGCACCACTGAAAAGAGCCTGGCTCTGTCCTCTTTGCACCTTCTCTTCAGGTATTAATAGGCACTGTTAAGGTCTGCCTGAGCCTTCTCTTCTCCAGGCTGAACAGCCCCAGCTCTTGCAACCTCTCCTTTCAGGAGATGTGATCCAGTACCTTGGTCATCCTGGTGGCCCTCCACTGGACTCTATCCAGTATGTCACAGAATGGTTGAGGTTGGAAGGGACCTCTGAAGATCATGTAGTCCAACACCCCTGCCAAGCAGGATCAATCACCTAGAACACATTGCACAAGATGGCATCCATGTGGGTTTTGAGTATCTCCAGAAAAGGAGACTCCACAACATCTCTGGGCAACCTGTCCCAGTGCTCTGTCACCCTCACAGTAAAGAAATACCCTCTCATATTCAGATTGAACATCCTGTGCTTCAGCTTGTGCCCATTGCCTCTCATCTTGTTGCTGGGCATAACTTTCTAGAGAGTCTGGTTCCATCCTCTTGACACCCTCCCTACAGATATTTATATGTATTGATGAAATCTCCCCTCAGTCTTTTTTCCAACTCTCTCAGCCTATCCTTGTATGACAGGTGCTCCAGTCCTCTAATCATCTCAGGACCCCTCCTCTGAACTTGCTCCAGTAGTTTCATGTCCCTCTTGTACTGGGGAGCCTAGAACTGGTCCCAGTACTCCGCTTGTGGTGTCACCAATGCTGCACAGAGGGAAAGGATCACCTCTCTTGACCTGTTGGTGATACTTTGTCTAGTGCAGCCAAGAATACCATTAACCTTCCTAGCCGCAAAAGTACATTGTTGATTCCCGTTCAGCCTGACATCTACCAGGACTCCTAAGTCCCTTTCTGCAGACCAGCCTTCTAGCTGGGTGGCCTCCAGCATGTCTTGGTGCCTGGAGCTGTTACTCCCTAGTCGCAGGACTCCACACTTCTTGTTGAACTTAATGAGATTCTTGTCAACCTACCTCTCCAGCCTGTCAAGGTCCCTCTGAATGGTAGCGCAGCCCTCTGGTGAGTCAGCCACTCTTCCCCATTTTTGTGTCATCTGTGAATTTACTGAGGGTGCACTCTACCCTATCATCCAGATCTTTAATGAAGATGATAAACAGGACTGGACCCAGTATTGACCCCTGGGGTCTTTAGAAAGTCTTTGGGTACAAGTTTGCCCATCATGTCTGCCATGTTTCCCATCCAAACATACTGCGAGAAACAGCAAACAGACAATTCACTGTGAGAAAAAGGTGGGACAAAAAGAAGCAAAGAGCACAAATTCCAAGTTGTTCTATTTAGTATAGTACTTGTGTTTCTAGAAGAAGTAAATGGAATGTTGCTTGGACTACTCTTTGGTAGTAAAAGGTGGACATCAGCTGCATATTGAGCTGAGGTGGGGTAGAGGAACAGGTGAGATGTCCATTTCTTTACTTCTGCAGTAAAGGCAATCAGTCCAGAAGGAAGTTCTTGTTTGCAGATCCCCAATCTGAACATATCTGAAGCCTTAAATCAGAGAGGTGTAGGATTTAACCACACAAGATGGAAAATCTGACTTAGCAACAGCAACATTGCAACACTGCATATGGGTAGCTGGCTCTCTGTAAGGCAAATACTCCCCTTTAAACTGTGTCTATGCTGTTAGTGATCCTAGCAGCTTGGCTAAGACGCTCTTACAAGTTCCTCATATAAGTTTTCTTCAGTCATCACAGGGTTGGGCCTATCTGCTGTCAATTCCTTCTTAAGACACTTAACTCTGCCATTTATGGGAAACAAGCGTTAAGCCCGGTGCTGCCAAGCCCATCTGGGCACTGAAAAGAAGCATAAGCAGCAGGCATAGTGCTGTGCCTACATCCACCTTCGTGAGAAGTTAGCTTTTTGCTCCAAAGGTCTACATTTGGTTGAAAATGCTTTAAAAAGAAGACTGTGGTCACTCCGGGTAATTACAATAGTTATTACCTCCTAGCAGTTGAGGTCACATTTGGTCCTCATTGCATGGCATTTCCACTTTCTGTCACTTTTGTCACTGCAGTTGTTCAGGGTGCCGTGATAGCTTAGGACAGCTAGAATGCACCACGAGGTGCCCTTACTCCCACACAAAGTGTGTCAAAGCTTGTGGTCTCCAGATGTTTCCCAGGCAGATCTAAAACAGCTTTCTGCTGGTGAAGTTAATCCAGAGCTAATTCACTGTAGAACTAGGATTAAGCACATTTCCAACACGCAGTGGCGCACGGCTTCAGATAATACTAAATTTATTTTGAGCTCCGCTTGCCTTGTGAACAATTCTTTCCTTGCATATCAGGTAAATTATGGAACTTGATATTCAAGTTCTCCTTGGCACTTGCACAGAACTCTCTTGCAACATCTTTCTCCTTCCCACTAGGAGTTGGGACATATTTTGGGGGTTTAAGATTAAGCTCCCAACTGGCTTGGGATATTTTCTGTTTGCTGCCAACATCATCTTGGTTGAGATCACGTTTCAAGACAACAACAAAAGACTCACTAGTGCTGTCCTGCTATTCTCCTTGCCAATACAGGATTGCTTTCCCAGTGCTGTAAGAAAAGTCTCTGCGACTATTTTTTGAGGGTAGCCACAGAGTCAGGAAGTTACAACTAGGCACACTAAGGACACAGTAATGTAAGCTAATGTTTTGTCACACAGAATGTGTAAGAATGGTTGCAAAGCCTCCCTTATGCCCCTAATCTCCTGTCATCATCCTCTGTGTGCGTGCGTTTGGAAGAGTAAGGGGGGAAATGAATGATACTCGGGACTGACTCCTACCAGTTTCCCACATCCCTCTTCCCATCAGCACCTCCATGTGCACATCTCCAAGACAGCAGCAACACAAGAAGGTGCCAGCAAGCACTGCCATCCCCTGCACAGTTATGTGACACTTCCTACTGCCATTATCCCCTGTTGATAATGTACAAGGTCAATAGGAGCCAGGAGTGAGACCCAAGAGTAGAAGGACAGCAGACATCATTCCCTCACTTCCACTTCCAGCCCCTACTCCCTGTCTTGACAGAATAAGAATGGACGAGCCAGAGGAAGAATGCATGGGGCAAAGAAGGCAGAAGATAACTTGCACTGTCCACCTCAGTGATATTTATGAAAAATAAAATTCCTGATAGCCATGTTAAGTCCCATTTTTCTGCCTCTGGAGTGACCTGAAAAGAACTGACAGTAACTGGAATGCAAGTGCTGACCTGGGGAACTTGAGCTAGGAGTTCAGAGCAGGGTGTTGGAAATGAGTGGAGAGGAAGGTCTAGAAGAAGAGCAGTTTAGGAATATTGTGCAACCAGAGGATATGGGGGGGAAGACAAAACTTGACTCTTCAGGAGCAGGAATTTCCAAACAGGAGCTATCAATAGGTTTTGTTGGGACTATAAATTCAGAAACAGACTCAAGTCATTTTCCCTCTTCCCTTCCTTCCAGGCCATAAACTGCCACTGCAAAGGACTTCTTCCTTCACCTCCCCCTCTTTTTTGCTCTCAGAAGTATAGCAGCCTTAAGCAATTAGTAGCAGTTGCCTTGTGTTGGAACAATGAAAATACTGAACAATAGGAGTAGGCTTATTATTACAAGAGGCCCAGCCTTAAAATAATCCAGACCAGGAACTCAGAATTCACTGCCAAAAGAATTACTGGTTGGTATGTTATTAACTTAACTGTACTTCAAGTTGGAAACAACTCTCCCACTGTCTCACAAAATGATTTTTTTTAGTCTCCCAATCACACACATATCTGTCAAACATTTTGAAAGTCAGAACCTGATGTTGAGAGCAGGGTGGTAACTTAATCTGCTGCCCACCAAGACGATTAATGTGGCCCACTCTTTGGAGAGCAGCTTGGGACTGGGATGCATACCAGACACTTTCTTTCAGGCTGGCTGTGACAGCCATCTCCCAAGAGCCCAAGACTCCTCTCCAGCATGTTGCAATGGCCACAGAAGCACTAAACAGTGAACAGAATAATTTCATGCAGCTAAAATAGTAAAGGGACGTTTATTGTCTCTGTATTGACTCTGGAGATAGCCTCAAACCACATTTTTCTCTAGGTTGTGTAAAGCCTGGAGTTTCAGAAGTGTATCATTAAATTCAGAAACTGGGGGAAGAAGAAAAAGTATTAATTGGCAATCACAATGAAGTCTGATGATTTTAACAACCCTGTTCTAAAACCTCTTAAATTAGTGCTTGCTTGTCCCAGTGTTTGCCCACACTGCCCAGGTTTCACTGTCTTCTGTTTAATCAACAGCCACCCCAGCTTTTTCTTCTGTAACCACGGTGAAAACTGAGTGAAGCCCCAAGGAAGGAACTTGCACAGTGCCATCCCAGATGATCATCAGAAGCCCCAAGAAGCCTCAGAAGCTTTAGAGAAGCAGCTCCCAAACACCACCTTCAACAGCAACACCCTCTGTTGCCTTTTCACTGAGGGCTAACTCACTTCTGAAGAAAACCTCTCTGCAGCTCCCACTCCTCTCCCCCGCCTTTTATGCGCTCAAATTCTGCACACAGGGAGTCATCCACCTCCACCTGCCTGGCTGCTCTCCACCAAACTCGAGGCAGTTACTGCTTTTCCTCAGACGGCCCATCCACACCCAGCTCTTAGAGCTGCTCACTTCAGCAAGGCTCTAAGGAGATGCGACCACCCTCACTATTTGAATTCACCCATAAGGCTACTTCCCCTGCGGCCCGGTTTTGCTGTTGCCGTCCACCTCAACAACACGCTTTTACGATCGAGCCACACGTATCGATGTAAGGGCGCCGAGCACCGACAGAGGCAGTTAACGGCGGTTACACCGCCACGCGCCCGGGCGCTAACCGCCCCTCGCGCCGTAGCCCCGCCCCTCGCGCCGTAGCCCCGCCCCTGACGCCGCGGCGTGGGGCGGGCGGGGCGGAAGAGATCGCGCGGCGGCGGCCATGTCGGCGGCGGTGGGCGTGGGGCAGCAGTGGGTGCTGGTGGAGATGGTGCAGGCCTTCTACGAGGTGCGGGGCCGGGGGCGAGGGGGCCGGGGACAGCCCCGGCTGGGCCGGGGACAGCCCCGGCTGGGCCGGGGGGGACGCGGCGGGGTCGGCCTCGGCTGCGTATGCGATCCGCGTCGGGCTCTGTTAAAAAGTGCGTAATATATGACGTATAATATATATATATACACGTGTGTGTGCTTACCTGCTGAAGCTAGCGCAGCGCCCCGAATTTAGGTTAAGCACAGCCACTGAAAAACACAGCTCGTGTGGACCTTTATTTTTTCTATACTACGTACTCTTCAGCTATCAAGATTAGAGATGTGTTCTTAAAGTTTATGAACTGAAAAGTGCTCTGCAAATCGTAGTTTATTTTCTTTTGTCTTGGACCTGACATAGAACTCCGTCCTTGTGTTCAGTTTCCTTTCGTTTATGGGCGTTTGGTGCGTTGTTTTGCTTTGTTTGCCTGTCAGAGCCCACCAGGAATTGTTGATGCATGGGAGCTTTTCCACCAGTTTAAGATAGTGTGCAGTACTGTGTGTGCGCTTTGAGTCTTGTAAAAACAGTAGGCATCCACGGTGTACACTGTGGCCTTGCTGAAATGGAGTAATCAAGCCTGTCATTTAAAGTAGATGTCAAGCAGTGATGCCGTAACTCCACAAGGACCTTAAACTGGCTCTGCTGCTAGAGACCACTGACCTTCCTCTCTCCCAGCAGCCAAAGAAGCTAACTCTGAAATGGGTACTGTGCACCCGATTAGGTCTCTTTTTGTAAGTAGTAGTAGCTGTTGCTGCTGGTAGGCTTTGAGTTATAAGAACCTAGGGTGAGCATGTATAGATGAAACAGAGCTCTCGGATACTGTCTATTGTGAAAACATTCTGCCCTCACAAGCACTAGTGCAACCCTTAGGGCTTACCTGCAGTGCCTTTACTCTTAGTATTCAGTTGATGTGTGTGTGTGGAACTGAAGTTGCTTATCAGTTTAGACTGTGTCATTAAAGAGTAGAATAACTCCATTCGTACTGGAGTTAACAGCTACACTTTGTACTTGTGAAGCAGTGCACTTTCATATAAATGTGAGTTTTAGTGAAAGTACGTTATCAGCTGAAGGCCAGCCTTGACTTTCTAAGAGAGTAACTGGTGGAGTCTAAATTGGCAGAATGTCAAACTGATTCAAATAGAACTCTGTTTAGACTTATTTTTGTGCTTTATTTTTAGGCTCCTGCTTACCATCTCATTTTGGAAGGAATTCTAATTCTGTGGATAATCAGACTTATTTTTTCCAAGACATATAAGCTTCAAGAGCGATCTGATCTAACACCTAAGGTATGGCAGAAAAATATTTTTCTTCAGAGAAACAGTTGATGGCTATTGATGCACTTGGCTGTGAAACACTCTGCTGCAAAATCACAAATAATCCAAGTTTTTCTTAGGATTTCAAAGGATAAGCTTACTTTTGAGCAATAAATTGCTTAAAAACTTAAGTTCTTGCTTTTAAAGTAAGCATCGTGTTTGATAGTATAAGAAATACTAAAAATCAAACAAAACAGATTGACGAGACCATGGGAAGAATGATGAGCTAGGAAAAGCTGGCATTATCTCTACTCTATGGATGGCTTTGTTTTAAAAATGGATGCTATATTAAAACACTATAAGAGTACAAAGATTAGTAAAATAGTCTGTATATGTGGCATTTGTGAGTTATAACTCTTAGAGTTGACAGTATTAAGTGAGTTCCAGAGAACTTCGTAATTCAGTGGTGATTTATTCCTTTACAGTGTATTTTTCTCAAAACAAAACAAAGCAAACAAACAAACAAAGAAAACAAAACAACGACAAAAAAAACGTAATTCATTGTATAGGCAGGACTTTCTTCCTGATTTGGAGGTGGAGTCAGTCAGGAATGAGAGGAATTTGTTTTGGAGATAACCCTGGGCTAGTTTGTCCAAGTCATGGTCTGCAGCTGGGCTTGCTGGTTATATTCAAAGGATGACTGAATGAGGCCTCTGAATGGGAAAACACTGAGGTGACTCATTCATTTTTCTCAGTTAAAGATGCTTTATGGCAGTGTATCGCAGTGTTAAAACCAGCTTGTGTGTGTGAAGAGTTGATCTTGATGGTCTCAAGTCCTGTATAACCAGCAAGCTCAGACGGGTATTCTTCATGAGTAGTACAGATGATGGAAATTCCCTAATGGTAGAGAATAACATTTATGAAACTGATGGTGTTTTTCCTTCTCACTGCTGTCTGTATCATGTGCTTGCAGGGTTTCTGATGTTATTCTTCCTAAGGATATACGTTACGTGTGAGCTTTGAAGTGTAGTGTCCTTCAGGATCAAGTGAACAGGATGCAAGGACTGTAGACATGAGCAAAATTGCAGGAAGTGTCTGGTTTATGGGAGTACTTATTAAGCTTAGAGTATTCCAAGGAACACTTCAGCATGCATTTATAAGTAATATTGGAAGTGAGAAATGAATTGAGCAGGAATCAAGAAAGGCCAGATCAGTTCTGTGCATGGGAGGATTTGAACTGATTCTCCTTGTTTGCTTTATTTGTTAAGACTAAAGAGGAGGAGGAGTGAATATGAAGGGGAGTGCAACATGGTCAAATACTGAGTGCACAGATCATGTAGGAAGATGTGCTGCAACTGTAAATTAGTTTCTGATTGTCCATTCAGAAGCTGTTCATTCAGTAGAGTTTTTTTTGCATTACGTGGTTTAGATCTTTGGTAGTTTAGAGAGTAACTTTTTTTTTTTTTTAGACAATTCATTCTCCTTTCAGTTGATGGTGGGTTGAGGCTCTTTGCTCCTCTTGCACAATTGGTGATGAAAAAGCTGAAACACATCTTCTCCTTAACAGTGTAGGAATTACACATGGGTACTTGTGTGTGCGTGTTGAATGTTACCAACCATTTGCAGGTCATCTCCTTCATTCACTGACAGGCCATTTTGCTGAAGCTGAGGTGTTAAGAAAGTGCTCAGATAAATCTGGAACAGTGGTATGCGGTGGGGAAAATTATGCTGTATCTTTTTAAATGGGAGCAGTGAGCAACTGGGAGATGGCACATTGCAGTTTGTCTTATGTAACTTAATGGGAGCAGGGATTGAAGAGGGGGTCAGACAGGATATGGCTCACACTTGGTAACAATCCTGCTTCTGAAGGACAAAAGGAGCGATAGTTGGGTTTTCTGAAGAACAGAAGCATGCTAATAAGCTCTTGTTGTGGTGCTTCTCATCAGATTCATACAAACTTTACTGATCTTGAGAGGCAGAAAGGAATGTAAATGCTAGGGAAACAAACAAACAAAAAAACTAAACACTAAAATCATCAAAAAATGCATTGTACTGATGCTGGATACCTTACCTCAAGATTGCAAAGCACAGTAAAAGAAAACTTGCAGTTTTCAGAGCTGCATTACAGCAAAACGTTTGACTTCATGTTAGAGATTAACACTTCCAGCTTTTTGTCACCTGTATTTGGTATTTCCTGGGCAACCTGCACTGGGTGTGTCTGCTTAAGCATGGGGTTGGACCAGGTGACCTCCAGAGGTCCCTTCCAGTCTTAACCCTTCTGTGATTTTCATGGCAAAAAGAATGGTACAGGGGAGTGCTTTCTGGTCTGATGGTGTGTTCCGGTTGTATATTGTAGCTGTGAAAATAGCTTATTTTATGCAGGGGAATAGCTGGAAGAAGGAAGAAGAAAACCCCTTAATCTTCACTAAAAATCTTCATAGAGTTGACGTTGCCTTGTTTCATACAGTGTGGGATGAGCAGGTTTCTGTGTCTGTGTTGCACTACATGTAGTAACATGCCAGCTGTGCAGCAAGGCAAGTGCTGATTTGCCCTCTGGTTTGATTCATGCAGCAGTGTCCAGCCTCTGCCACACCAGGTAGAGTGTCTCGGCTGTTTGGGTGCAGGCACTGGAAATAACCTGAGCTCCACTGTGTGAGCTGAGCTGCCTGTATGTCAGCCAGTTATGTAATGATCCTTGGTGCTTCGCTGTGGCTTACTGCTGGGGATGCTGCCAGAGGAGAGCTGGCTGCACATATTACCAAAGAATACCACTATTGCGCAGCCATCTAGCGTGATCTGTCAGGACCAGTCTGTCCTGGAGAACCAGAAGTAGATGATATATTTTGCAACATAATGAACTTAGGAGTCATGCTTCTAAAACAGTGAAGAAATCCATCCAAAGGTGTCCTCAGGGTTTAGGAAGGTGTGTAGCAATAGTGCTCCGAAACCTAGTACAGGAATCAGCTTTCAGACTGACTGTCTGCCAGCCTTTCATAACAGTGCTTGCAGGTATTCCTGTTGCAGGTATTTCTACTTCTAAAACAGTAATGAAACCCCTGAATCATCAACTAAAGAGGTGGAGAAATTCTGACTGCAACTTCTAGATAATATGGGATCTCAAGAGGTACAGATAAATCTATGGCCAGACAGGGTGCTGGACATACAGATTCTTGTGGACTTTTCATCCAAAATAAAACGTACAGAAAAGCAGCAAAGTGCTACTGAGGGACTGCAGTGGACTGAAGGAGATTGCATTCCATCATTTAGCTAGCAGCTTGCTTTCCAGCCAGCACCCGTTTGTGCAAAAGGAAGAAGCCCTCCACATGTCTTTCGCTCCACAGTAAATGATACAGAGATTCTCAGTCTATTAAAGTTCTACTAAGAGCCACGTCTTCTACTTGGTATGTGAGGAAGAGCCTTTTTTCTTTAGCTAAAGAACTTTCATTACAGTTGTGGCATGTGAACAGTTTCATTAGAGCGATATTAGTCAGGAGACTGGAAAGCTTCTTTCAGAGAAGAATGTTGGATGCATGGCTGGGAAATACTGTAGGCTGTGAGAGCTGTTGCACATAGAGTTCAGGAATTGATCAGATGGTGTTGAACGGAGAAGAGCAGATGCAGCAGCTTCTTGTAAAGGTTTCAAATTCTTTATAGCCAAGATTCCCTCTGTGGGTAAAGGCATTTACCAATTTATGGTGTGATTCTGTAAATACCAACAAATTCAAGACTTATTTGAGGGCTGGTATGACTGGAAATAAAAAAAAATATTTTTTGCATAATGACACAGATCATGAAGATGTTTTGAAACAGCATAATTCATGTAAGACAGCTCTCTACTAGCACAAGTAATTCCTATCTTTTTTTTTTTTTTTTGAACATAAGCATCAAAAAAATAACTTGTTTAAATAAAATATGGGTTGGATGTGTTTACACCAAAGTATTTCTCTTACCCAAGGTATCTGGTGTTTAAAAGTTAAAACCCACCACCACCAAATCAATCCAAAACATTTTATATATTTATATGTATGTATATTTATCTAATATTCTAAATGTTTATATACATATTATATAATTGTTTAATTATTGTATTTAGTATAAAATATAAACATATTTATATTTCCCCATACAATTTTCATAAAAAATATTTTAGCATTTAACTGTATACATTTTATGTTAAAATGTATATAAATTAAAAATACAAAGTGGAAAGAGGAAGAGCTAAGAGATGAGTTCACTAATGTTACAGCCTGAGAGAGGTGAAATTGGAAGCTTTCTTTTTTTCATCAAATGGGTGTTTGAAAGTACAGTGAACTGAAGAAATAAGTGAATTAAGTGTAAATTGAGGATGTTACAGTGTGAATAAAAAGTTGGTTTCTCCACATGCTTTAAAATAAATGTTTATATTGGTCCAAAATTTAGTGTGAATTTAGAAGGTACAAGATAAAAGTCCTGAATGTGGGGTCACTGTATGAAAGCCTCATTCTGCTGCCTTTTTGGTCAGAAGGCAATGGTCATGTTTCGTGAAAAGTCAGCAGGAAAGGCCGGCGTACTGCGATAGGTGGTGAATGGAAGAAGGAAGAGGTATGGACTGGCCTATCTGCAGCATGGATCCCTTTTTTACATTGAAACTGGCGCTTGTTTCAGTCACAGACATCTCCAGTTCCCCACCATAATAAAGGAACTTTACCACAGAAACTCTTGGTAAACTTGTACCTGTGCTAAACATAGGTGAAAACAGAAGGCATGAGATAGGAACAAACATCTGCATCTTCCTATGTCTATCAGAAAGCAAAACGACATAATGCGATGGGTGAGGAGAAGGAATGGGAGCTGGAATTAGTGAAGAGCTATTGTGGAGAATGAGGATCAGTCTTTGCTTCTGTATGTATGTCCCAGGGCCCTAAGGGAACTCGCAGATGAGGTTACTAAGGTGCTGTCCATCGTAGTTGAGAAGTTGTGGCAGTGTGGTAAAGCTACCACTGACTGAAAGTGGGGGAATATGACCCCCATTTATAACAAGGGAAAAAAAGGAAGACCCAGGGAACTACAGGGCAGGCAGTCTCACCTCTGTGCCTGGCAAGATCATGGAGCAGATCCTCCTGGTAGCTAGGCTAAGGCACATGGAAAATAAGGAGGTGACTGGTGACAGCCAGCATGGCCTCACTAAGGGCAGGTTGTGCCTGGCAAATCTGATAGCCTTCTACTATGGCGTTACGGCATTGGTGGGTAGGGGAAGAGCAACTGACATCATCTACCTGGACTTGTGCAAAGCATCTGTCACTGTCCCCATGATATCCTTGTCTCTAAATTGGAGAGATGTGGATTTGATGGATGGACCACATGGTGGGTAAGGAGTTACATGGGTGGTCACACCCAAAAAGTTGTGGCCAGTGGCGTAGTGTCCAGATGGAGATCATTGACAAGTGGTGTTCCTTAGGGGTTGGTATCGGGACTGGGGCTGATTGATGTCTTTGTTAGTGACATGGGCAGTGGTCTTGAGTGCACCCTCAGCTCATTTGCTGATGACACCGAGCTGCGTGGTGTGGTCAACATGCTGGAGGGAAGGGAGCCATCCAGAGGGACCTGGACAGGCTTGAGAGGTGGGCCTGTGCAAACCTCGTGAGGTTCAACAAGGCCAAGTGCAAGGTCCTGCTTCTGGGTTGGGGCAATCCCAAGCACAAGCGCAGGCTGGGCAATGAGAGGATTGAAAGCAGTTCTGAGTAGGAATTGAGGATATAGGTGAATGAAAAACTGAACATGAGGCAGCAGTGTAAGAATACAGAAGGTCATAAGAATTACAAGAAGCTCATGGACCTATTAGAACGAGTCCAGAGGAGGGCCATGAAGATAATCAAATGACTGGAGCACCTCTCCTATGACAACAGGCTGAAGGAGTTGGGGTTGTTCAGCTTGGGGCAGGGAAGGCTGTGGGCAGACCTTGTAGCAGCCTTGCAGTACTTCAGGGGGGCCTACAGGAGAGCTGGGGAGGGACTCTTTCTCAGGGAGCATGGTGACAGGATGAGCAGTAATAGTTTTAACATCACATGGTTGACGTTGCTTTGTTTTATACAATGTGGTATTGCAGTAGCATCAACCAGTCTAGGTTGGAACTACTTTGTTGTGACCTTCGCCTTAGCTTTATATCCATGTTGTTTCTGCTAAACTAGTTTTCATGCTGGAGCATTTTCTGAAGGATGCTATTGTCCACTTTCAAGACAATCTCTGCTAACAAAAGGAACAGGAAAGTATTTATGTCTGGGAGAGGAATGTACTGAACCAGCTGTGGGCTTACAGTGCTTTGGTTCAACACATTTAGTGTTAAATTACATTTTGGATTTTTTTAATAGCAATATGGTATAGAGATGCATAGTACTATGTTTTGATCTAAGGTCAGAATGCCAATCTCTGTTTTGGATCAGCGGAGCTTAGTGTATAGAGTTAGGATTCTTGTTTCACTCAGAAGTTCACCTTAATTTAGGTACTACTTTTCTACCATTTTGGTACTAAGATATGTCTTAATCTTTATAGGGTGTATCATCTGGTAATCTTCTGCCATAGGGTTCTGAAGGTATTTGCTGAATCTTGTTGAACGTGAGGTTTGCAATGAGCTACTAAATGGTTATCAATAGTATTGATGGAAAGCTTGATGTATGAATTGTCTGTCTCTGCTGCTTTGCTGTTTGGATTTTTTGAGTTAAAGCATTAAAAGCTGCTGTTTGATGTATATGTATGGCACTAGTACAAGGTAGATGAGTAAGCCCTGGATTAACACTTAGCTCTTTCCTTAATATATGAAGCAGCGTTTTGGTGGATGTACAGGAACTGTGTGCAGGGCTCCGGTGATCTCTCCTGCAGTCCCTAAAGAAAATGAGCACTTTTTCTGATACAAGTGTACCCACATCAAAATACTGAATATATTTAATTGTGTTACATGTGTTAATGGCATTTTACTTCCTTTAAAGCATATGCCCCATGGGTAAAATTCTGGTAAGAAATCTAACATGAAAAGGTAAAATAAAAAGGTATTTAAAGGACATCTGCAAAATATTAGAAATATGGGTGACTGTGCTCAAATAAAAAGGTATCTATTCTGAAATACAGGGCCATTGAAATTTCCATTTGTGCTGTGCAGTCGACCTTTGTAGATCTCTCGGGTAATTTATTTATAGTCTAGAAATACATATAAACAAAATTATTCATTAGTAATGTCTAGAAACAAAGTTATTCATTCATTTAGTAAAAAGAAAGTGATGAAAAAACAGGAGAGTAAACGTACTGTTTCATATGGTTTCCTTTTGATTTTTACTATCTTTTTCTTTTACTTCGAAGACTTGGAAATGCATATTTGATTAAAAATCAAAATAGAAAATAATGCTATTGTTTAAAAAACAATTTCAGCTCTCATATTTTAGGTATTAATGTAAGTAGCCATACTCTATAATGTAAGTAGCCATACTCTACTGTATTTTGAAATAATAGAAATGTTGCACAGTTGTAGTCAAAGTTGATTTGTTAACAGGTATGGTACCTGCTGTTATACTAGTAAATATTCCTCTGGAAAAGTTCTGCTTTGTTGGTACAAATTAGAGTTTTGGAGTTTTGCCTTAATAGTTGCTGATTTGACCAACTGTTCTTATGCAGTTGTCATGCTGGTCCGGAGCATGTCCTTCAGAAAGTCATTTAACTGAGTTTTTCTGTATAGTTTAAAGCACTTTGAAAATGAGTGTGCCTTGGGTATTCTTCTATGGTTAGGTGGGGGTTATGTGGTTTAGTAGTTTTGGCTGCCATTTCTTGAGCATTTTACAGTTTGTATTCTCTGTTGTGTCCTGCTCATGTTTGTATTATTTTGCTTAGCATCTTAATGCCACAGTTGCTTAAACAGCTCAGTTGAAGATTGAGAATGTGATGTGAGGCAATTTATATTCAATTATTATATAATTTGTGTTCAGGTACCCGCTAGAGGAAGATATTAATAAATAGTAGATCGAGAGAAATAGTATTGATTAAAACATGGCAAGGGCATCAAGTTAGTATTTGTTCTTTTTATTATGATATCATGAGATTTTTTTATGTGCAGAGACAATTGTGGTATCTTTCTTTACATGCCCTTGTCTCTGAGGAATTCAGAGGCCCGCAGTTGAACACAGTGAGATAATACCAATCCCAACCGTCTCAGGAAGCTGATATGCAGGATACATAATTTCTCATATAAGTGCTATCAACTGTTTATTAGAGTGCAATGACTTCGCTAATGGAAATCCTTTTTAAGTAATACTTTTTTTCTGTTCTTCAGGAAAAGGAAGAGTTGATTGAAGAATGGCAGCCAGAGCCGCTTGTTCCTCCTGTACCAAAAGATCACCCAGCTCTCAACTACAACATTGTTTCAGGGTAAGTCTAATCAAAATAAATTTTTCTTCATATCAACTCAAATACTTGATGTCCATATTGTTAAGCATGTATCTAACAAAGAATTTCCATATTCCTAGAAGCTTATATAAATAATTTAATTTTTAGATGACAGAACAGGATTTACCACTGAAGAGGTAGTCTTACTTATGCAATCTTATCAAAAAAAGTCTAATTTTGAGTGTTCTAATCTAAGATTTTCTTTTTGTTTTATTCTTGTTTTTAATATTGAAGGGATACTTTTATCTTAGTCTTCATTCTGGGTCTGTATTTTTTTGTAGTATTTTATTTTTCCCGAATATTAATGCTTACCAACTTTTGATTAAGCGCTGCAGAGGGATGTAAGCAATTACAAAACACTTAAGAAGAAACTGGCTAGGTACTTGGCACTTCATGCAAAGTTGTTTTTAATGTGGTAGATTTGGACAAACAGAAGTGGAGATGCTTTACAGCAAAGTTGTTTTGAGAGCACTGTCACGTGGGACAGTGTCAAATGCTTTGCACAAGTCCAGGTAGATCAGTTGCTCTTCCCTTACCCACCAATGCTGTAATCCCATGGGAGAAGGCCACTGGATTTGTCAGGCACTATCTGCCCTTGGTAAAGCCATGTTGGCTGTCACCAGCCACCTCCTTATTTTCCGTGTGCCTTAGCATGGTTCCCAGGAGGAAACTGAATTTGTTGAGATTGGTAGTATTAATGTGCCTTGACACTAAACTTTTACTCATCAGTTGGTAAAGAAATGGAAAGAGGGAATCTTGAAAATGCACATTGTCTTTTATTATAGGAAAAAACAAAACTCATCTACTGTTTGACTGTATGTAAATGCTAGATGTTCATTCATAAGAATATCTCTCAAATTTATTTTTCAGTCCTCCCACCCATAAAATCACTGTTAATGGCAAAGAATGTATAAACTTTGCATCATTCAATTTTCTTGGACTTTTGGATAATGAGAAGGTTAAGGTGAGTTCTTTTGGTTACCATACATTGTGTGACTATTCCTCTTTTAGTTTGTGTGTTACCTTGAAATTAAGAATTACTTCAGAAAGCACAAGCTTTGTCAAGGAAATATGCTGCTAAAACAGCAAGGAAGATAAATAGCACAAAATTATAAGATTTATTAAGTTTGCCTGTTTACTAAAATTTTACCTGTGTGCTTACATATGGCTAGCTAATTATCAAGTTAGAGTATGATGTCCTGAATTAGTAGATTACAATGAATATCACTTTTAACACTTGTTTAATACGAAAGTCAGTACATTATTAAACTTTCTGTGAAGTTGGTCATGTTGCATGATGACTTGCCAGTATGAACTGTATAGAATTAGTGAGCTATTGTATGAATATATGTTTCACATAATTCTTTTGTGTTAAAGAGCGCAGCCCAAGCATCTCTGAAGAAGTACGGAGTTGGTACTTGTGGACCTAGAGGATTCTATGGTACTTTTGGTCAGTAATTAATTTTCTTAATCTACCTTTAATAGTTTTCAGTCTGATGTAAGTTCATCAAAGCAGTCCTGTATGTAAGAAGCAAATTATTACTGTGAAGAACAGTTAACTTTTCACACAGTTTTTACTGTAACTGGTAAGGATTAGTAGCACTTATTGTTGATAGTTTTATTTCTTACTCATTTTATACATTTTCTGATTCTTTCTTACTTTCTAATGCTGGTGTTGAAGGAGAGTTACAAAGTTAAATATTGTCTGTTTTAGCTTTGGTCACCACAGTAGACAGTGAAAATAAATAAATTAGAAATTTATCTAGCATGGTGAATTTCAGTGTAGTTTACAAATATGTTTTTAAATAGACCGCAAGAGGGCAGTCTGATTTCTGTTTTCTGTTCTCATTTTTCATTAGTTAAGTGTATCTCGTGCTGTAGTAAGAATGATGTTTTCCTGTACTCATGATTTTAATGTTGTAATTGAGAGTTTTTATGATGTGAGAGGGTGTTACTGAATATTTTCTTAATTCTTGGTAAGAAGAAGCAAGTTGTTAAGTATCAGCCTCTGGAAGTAGTTCTTTACGGGCATTCGTATTATGAAATACTGTGTGGAAACCAAAGAGTAATAGATAATAACTGTGCAGTTGCAGGCTGAAAACATCATCGTATTGTCTTGTGAACTTTTTTGTCTCTTCCCAGAGTTGATGGAATTGACAGTGTGTTTGTACTCAAATGACTTTGTAGAGTTGACTTTCTTTAGCCTTGACTTGAATTCATGACTGACTTGCACTTTTTCATTAATCAAGCTAGATCAAGCTTTAATTGATCATGTAGTTGCTGTACCTATTTTGATTTGTTATATGTTTATATATCAGAACAAAGTTGAGACTTTGACAGCAATCTTACAAACTGTTCAGCATTCTAGAGTCATAATTTGTTTCTAACAAAGGTGATAGTATCCTGTTAATTACCAGCAAGCTTTTAGGAAGCTGGATTCCCTTAGTAACCACAGCTAAGCATTGATCTGTCGGAATTCATATTAGGTTTAAAAAACACTGAAAAGTTCAAGGAAACTCGTGGGCTAATGTTCCTTCACTTTTGAGTTCAGGTTAATATCAAGAGTTGTGAAATTTTTAATGTAGTGCTTCTTTGTAGTAAGTTTTCTGAACAGACTAGTTAAAAGTTGATTTTCTTGGTTAATTGAGAGTTTCTTTGACTTTTTTTTCCTGCCCTCTTCACAGGTGTAATCCTAAGATCCAAGCTGTACACAATTAGTGTTTATCTGAATTACTTGGTCGTTAGCTTCTGGATTTTTTTGGTAAATGCCCCACTTCACAAAACAGGGCATGTAATCCATGGTGTTGCTGCATGACATCACTAAGAAGAAATGATGTTACATTACCTTTTCTGTGAACGAAAAGGTCAGAATTGGCTTTGAAATTGAGACAAGGCTGCTATTTTTCTTGGATCCCCACATGGCTTCCCATTTCTTCTTGAGTTTAAACATTCTGAGTATTGTAGGCTTTTGAGTTTCTGATTAGAAACATTTCTTACTTGAGTACTGTTGTATGCCTCAGGATATTCTGTGTGCTCTGATGTTGGTAAATGAGTTACGTTGTGTCCAGAACTACGTAACTTACTCTTATTGCTACATTGATTATTAATAGTTCTCAGAATTATCTCCTCCTAGGGGCTGGTATTTCATATTAGTGTTAGAGATCTCTTTATTCTCTTTGCCTGTTTGCAGGGATTTTATACGTTTGAGTCCCTATTAAGAACTTACTGTTTTGTGCTGCATATACAGAAAAATGCAGCCATGCCTTTATCCTGTGATAACCTTGAAATATCCGTATATCCCGTTAGTATAATCACACAGTACTGAACCTGTATGGCAGTATTCTGTTCAGACAGGTGAGATACAAGTGTGTGAGGGGTGGCTGTGTGTTCTTTTTTAAGGCTCTTGTTGATTGCCTGGCAGACATAATTTCAGCACCTTTCAGAACTGGGAAGATCAGGAAAGGCCACCAGATAAAATACATAAAAGGAGATGTGGGTTTTGGATCTCAGTTGTTCTACTCTTGACATGCATGTAAGCACATGCTAGATTATAAACTGGTACTTCGCAGCACTTTTTGACCGTTGTAGCTTTTTTAAGGTTTCTAACGTATGCAGAAAGATGTTCCAGTCATATCTTTGTCTCTGCAGATATAATTTAGGTAGTGTGTGCAAATTTTACGTAATGTGGGTTAATCCAAGTGATGTAAAGGAAATAATTGCAGTGAAGAATGGAGGGTCAAGTAATACTCTGTTTTTATCATAGTAGAATGTTAATAAAATGTTAACTAATATAGCTGTAAGCTTGATGATGTATGAACTTTGTTTATGGCATATCTTGCTCTGACTCGTGGTTCTTGCTTTCTATAAACTTAAATGTTCTGCCCTTGGCAAAATTTACTAGGCTTGTAAATGTTTCTTTCCTTAACGTGGATCTGATTGTATTCACTGATTATTGCTGACAGTACTTCTTTTGCCCACTGTTTTTACTAAGCCTTCCCTCAGTGTAATGTTTGCTCTTGCTGAGTAAAGCTCAATGAAAAGCTTGCAAGTTTTCATTTTTAACTGTGGTGGCCTCTTCGTCTCTTTCAATTTATTGGCTAGAGAAAGTAGGTGGTCTTTTATACTCAAGCAAAACATTTTTCCCTGTTGGATATCAACAGCTGGGCACTCAGTGTCAGTCCTTGTTTCCCCTTATTCTTTATTTTCTACTGATAAGGCTTAAAAAAAATGTTTTGGGCTGAATGTTGTTTATATCACGTTTTATTTGCCACAAAGCCAGCCTCCTTTTTTGATGCTTGTTGGCCAGAAGATTGTTCTTGGACTTGTTTTTCAACACTTGAAGCAAGGTTCCTCCATTCTGTTTTGCAGCCCTACTGTAGATTGTTTCATTTGTTCTGAAGTCCATGTAAAAATACAGAAAAAGATGCAAAGATTCTGAAGAAAAGACTTCCTAAAATATCTGTTAAGAAATTAGGTTAGATAACTGCAACCAGTACTTCCTTCTGAATGCTTTGGAGAAGATAGGCTATTCTAGACTTGTACAAATGTTTTCTATATTTAATACAGATGGATCAAAGTGAAATATAGCAAAAGAAAACTTTCAAATAATAAGTGAATAAACTTTTTGTTTTCAGTAAAAGCCATTGAAAAAAAAATAAATTCCTTTTTCTTTTGTTTCATGTCTCATGCTCAGGTAAACATTAGGAAAGGACTGTTCAAGATTTATAGTTTATATTCTACAGATAAAATTGTACTTGACAATTGGGAGGCTGTTACTTAGAATATTTCAGTTGGAAGAGACCTGCAAGGATCATTGAATCCAGCTCCTGGATGTGCACAGGACCACCCCCAAATCAACCCTTATGTCTGAGAGCATTGTCCAAATGGTTCTTGAACCGGCAGGCTTAGTGCCATGTCTGCGTCCTTGGGGATCCTGCCCCAGTGCCCGACCACCCTCTGGGTGCAGAACCTTTCCCTAACCCCCAGCCTGACCCTCCCCTGTCCCAGCTCCATGCCGTTCCCTCGGGTCCTGTCGCTGTCCCCAGAGAGCAGAGCTCAGCGCCTGCCCCTCTGCTCCCCCTCAGATCATTAAGTCCAACTGCCTGGCCACTGCAGGGCTAAATGAAAGTTGAAGCATTTTATTAAGGACAATTATCCAAATGCCTTTTGAACACTGAGAGGCATAGGACATAAGTGCCCTTAGTAGGAAACCTGTTCCAGTGTTTGACCACCCTCATGGTAAAGAATTTTTTTCTGCTGTTCAGTCTGAAACTCTCCTCGTGCAGCTTTCTCCCATTCTCACATGCTATGTCAGTGGTTCCCAGGGATCAGAGGCCAGCACCTCCCTCTGCCCTTTCCCTCCACAGGGAGTTGCAGAGAGCCATGATGTCACCTCTTGGCCTTCTCTTCTCCAGACTAGACATCCCAAGTGTGTCCTCAGCCTCTCCTCACGGGACACGCCTTCCACCCCTTCTACCATCTGTGTTGCCCTCATTTAGATGCTTTCAAGTATATTAACATCTTTTTAAGTTGTAGAGCCCCAGAACTGCACACAATATTCAAGGTGAGGCCACACCAATGGTAAATATAGGAAGAGAATGAGCTCTTTCAGCTGGATGGCTATGCTGTGTTTAATGTACCACCAAATGCAATTTTGGCTGCCAGGGCACACTGCTGTCACATGTTGAGCCTGCTGTTGACCAAAATTCCCAGATATCTTTGAGGACATACTTTCTGCTTTTACTCTATGCATATACCAATCAGGTGGATGTGCCCTTTTGAGGAAAGGTTCAACTAGATATATTTCCTATAGCAAAGTAAGTTTTTTTTTGTTTTGTTTTGTTTTTTACAAAGCCCTTTCTAGCTATACCTTTGCTGTTAATATCTGGCCAGAAATGGCAATGTTGATATCTCCAATAGCCTTTTAGGCTTGGTTAATGTATATTTTTTTTTCATTGGTTCATACTTTCAATGAATTTTGAATAATTGCAAGAAGGTTGCCCTTGGCAAAGGGTGATCTTTGAAGTCACATCCTAAGGATCTCTGTTTGCCCTTCCATCCTGTGTTATTCTCAGCTGGTAAAGGATGTAATTCTTTGAATGATATTTGCTAGCAGAAGCGTGTGGTGACAAGAGTATTGCACAATTAAAATAACAGTTCGCCTGATACAGGTTATTTTGCTTAGGCACAGTGCTTAATGCTATGGTCACCTTTTAGCTTCTGGCTGGTTCTGAAGCAACAATTCCCTGACTGTGTTGTATTGCTCTTAATCTCTTCATTTAGTGATGTTTTGTTGCAAACGCAGATCATTTTGACCAAATTGGTTTGGGAAATGCATGTGTGTCGAGTTATGTCAGTTTGTCTTAAGGATGAGTAATCTCTGGCATGGAGGTGGTGACCTTTTAAATAGGCTGAATTGCATTCAGGAGGTGGTATGTGATTGCAGCCTGACAAGAACAGTTTTCTGTTGTAATGATGGCTCTGCTATGTGCAGTGGAAATGTCGTCTTGGAAGAACTGACAGTCTGCCAAAAGGATATATTTAATTGCTATAAATTACATTGCTAAGTATTGTCTGATCAAAGTAATGATGCTCCCTAGTTACAGACCAGAAACCCTGCATCATTTACTTGTAGTCTAAACACAAGCAGATCTTAATTTCCATTGTTTAGATTACAAGAGTATGACATTACTTAAATATTTTAATAATCTATGAAAGTTTCTGATTAGTATTGGGTTACTTGTCAGTTTAAGGCTGTATTAATTGTAACTGTTTTTTTAGGAAGTTATTGTTTTAACACTCTTCCTAAAAATGAACAATTATTTAATTCAATTAGGTTGCTCTTAGCAAGTTAGTCTTTGTTTAGTTAGTCTTCCAGATATCTCAGGCAGTTCAGCTGCTTTCAACTTTGTAATTTTTCCTTTCAAACAGACGTGCACCTAGAATTAGAAGACCGACTAGCAAAATTCATGAGGACAGAGGAAGCTATTATATACTCATATGGTTTTGCAACAATTGCCAGTGCTATTCCTGCATATTCAAAAAGAGGGGACATTGTATTTGTGTAAGTACTGTTTTCTCTTTGGAAAATTGCAGATTTAAGAATTTTCCTTTCAGTTTTTCTTTTATTATTGTAATCCAAATTCATTTAATGATTTAGAAAATAAGGCTGTTTTGGATCAAGTATTTTGTTGTACAAATCTCAAATATTCTCTCTTCTCAAAATATTCCATGACAAATCAGTTACCCTTTTTATCAAGGAAAAGCAGACTTGGACACTCAGCTTAACACACAAAAATCCCATCCAAGCAATCAAAGATGTACTTGTTTATGCAAAGATTAAGTCTGATATCTAGACTTTTTCCTAAGAAAATGGACAGTCATATTTGCTGTTCTATGTACCACTGGCTTTTTTCATTGGTAGTAAGGCAGTTGTTCCCCCCATGCATATTTGCAGTGGATTAGTTGGTTAAAAGTCATTGTATATATTGATACAAAAGAAGAGCTATACAGGGTCAAACCAAAGATTCAGCAGACCCAATATCTGGTCCCTGAGGGTAGCCAGACATGATTTATATCTGAAAGAGTAAAGAAACAGGAGAAAAAATGTAGCAATTCTTAAAACTTTCTGAACCAAAGAGGATTTGGATTCTGAAGTAGTTGATGTGTTTTTCTTTATTTTTCCCTATTGTTGTACCTGTCTAAATCTGTAATAGTAAAGTACTCTTATTACATGTGGTTTAAATTGAACATTTTATGAATAACTGTATTTAACACCTAGTAGTTTCAACTGATGCATTTGATTTTTAGGGAGCAAGCAGACACTTCTCTGTACTGCTGATATACTTTTGGATTTGTCTGTAATTCTTGTTAAATCACTACTTTTCGAAGTGTAAGGCTTGTAGCCTATATGCCTTCTTTTATAGAAGTTCTTTCACTTCAGTTAAATCCTTTATTTTTGTTTTTCTGGGTCAGCTGTTTTTGAGATGAATGACCAGAATCAGACACTATTCAAAGTGTTGGTGTATCCTGGAGTTAGGTTATTTGTACTGTTTCAGCTTCTTAGTGACCAAAGTTCTTCTCACCTTATTTAAAAGCAACTTGCTTGAAGCTACTGGTTTAATGGTGTGCAGAAGGTTTGATTTAGTTGCCACTTTAGAAAGATTACTGGATTTATTCAGCTGTGAAATTACCTACTCCGTCATATCCAGAGATGTGCTTTTCCAACACTTAGAAATGGTGAATAGCTCTTCAGCCACTAAGATAGGAATTTCCAAGATATATTAAAAGCATGTTTTAGATCCTTGGAACGCCACTATAAATGTTATAGGCACATCTTCGTGTTTTTCTTCTAAGATTCAGGGTGAATGGAATGAGTGCTTTGGGGATGATTACTGCGGTATTGTACCTCGTCCATGGAATGCAGTGCTCAAATGAATTGCTGTCACATACAGACAAAAGAATCAGTGTACACTTAAAAGCAAGCCAATAGGTTTTATTTTAATGGTTGTAGTCTGTAGGCAAGTTGCAAAACTTTAGAGATGAGTTTTCAAAGTGTAAATAAAATTTATGATTCTCTGATAAATCTGGTTTTAATATACCTAAGTACAGGTATTTGCCCAGAGCAGAACAGTCCTAATCGTCACCTTTCTTCTTTGAATAAAAGTTAAATCTAGTGTAAACTTAGAAGGGCTTGGTGTATTTACAGAGATGAAGCTGCCTGCTTTGCTATTCAGAAGGGATTACAAGCATCTCGTAGTAACATCAAGTTATTTAAGCATAATGATATGGCTGACCTTGAACGACTCTTGAAGGAGCAAGAGACTGAAGATCAAAAGGTACAGTTCCTTGAAAAAAACACTTGTACTTCTTTTGTGTCCACTCCATGCCAGTATTTTTTTTTACTGTATTCTGTAACTGAATGGACCCAATACTTACAGGCCATTATTTGGTTTCTGTAAATCTCGATTGAGCATCTAATGTTGCTTATATAATTAAGATTGACTTTATTAAGGTATTTATCAGCTTAATGCTTAGAAGTGAGCTCACAGGCATTGGTGGTGGAGGAATATCTCTTTGAGCATGTGACTGAAGTGTGGAATTATTTTTTCTACAGAGCTTCTATTTTATCTTTTAGAAACGTAAGCAACTATCTTTAACTAATAAATCATGACAGTTAATAATCAACTTGAATGCCATACCATAAAGTCAACACAAAAATTCTGTAAATTAAAGTCCTAACCCTTTAATTTGCAGAAGCAACATGATTCTTTTTTTTTTTTTTTCTTTTCTTAGATACCTCCCCTATCTTGCACTCAATTCTTAATAGGTTCTTAGGGTAACTTCTCTTGAAAAACATTGGTCAGCTTGCTTCTCATTCTGACAGTAGTACAACAGGATGTACAAAAGCAGCTACTGAAATCAGGATCAGCAAGTGCAGATGATCTACTCAAAAGAATTAGATGAAGAGTTATCAACATCATGTACCTCATTCACAGAAAGCTGGGAAGTTACAATTGGAATAAAGTCGATTTTGTGCTACTTAGAAAAAGTCAAGTAGATAAATTGGATTATTAGCCATCAGTTTAACATCAGTCTTAAGTCAGCAATGGATCTGATGAATAGCAAATTTGTAGATAGTATACTAGTCAACTTTTTCCCTTACCTTTATGGAAAATGTATTTTGTCAGTTCATCTTTAGATGAGTTTATGGCTGTGGTTGACAAAGTAATGATGTAATATGTTTGTGTAACACATTTGGTTTGTTAGAGCAGAGTGCTTTGATTTAGCTACATGGTTAAAGTTTCTTAATGTAGTTAGCTGAATGTGAACATAAAGTTGGTGGCCAAGAGTTTAATGTAGACCATATGTGTTTAGCCAAGACATACTGACAAGGAAGGAGTAGATCTTACCACTAGAACTGGTCCAACTTTTTGAGTGAACTGTGCCTCATTTTGGTGCCTACAACTCAGAAAAGTTGAATAGATTGTTCTCTGAATCTTTTTACAAGAACTGGAAAAGGAAACAAGTATGACTTAAATCTTAATGATATCTTCTGATCAAGGCTATTAAAGCAAATAACAGGCGAATGGTATTTTAAAACAACAAAACTAAAGTGATTGAAGTTTAAACTAACCAGTGCAAGATGTTCTTACAGCCTATATCATCCAGAGATCAAGCTAGGAGACTGTGACTTGAATGTTATGAATACTTCTGGACAGTGCTCTGTAAAGACACAAGAGGATTGTGCTTGCCTTGAGAATCTGGGTGCACAAACCAGTTGCTGAAAAGCCTTCTAAATACACAATGAGGGAACATATCTATCTGGCCTGAGTATAATGGAGACCGAGATTTGCAGAACTAGTTCTGTAGTTGTATGGTTTGCATTTTATGCATGAAGATTTGATTTTATGCATAATGGATTGCTTATAGTTTGCTACAAAACAGGGCATTTAAAAATCTTGTGTATGAGTTAGAAGCTTCAAAAATATTACAAAATAAATAAAAACTAGTCCAATGAGACATTTCAGCTTTTGTTGCAAATGATAAATGCTAAGTTTAAATTGAAGTAAAAGGTTACTTGAAAAGGCGACCTTATCTTCCTTTCCTTTCCATTACCTTCCTTTCCTACCAAAAAAAATCAGATTTTCCCTTGTTAGTAACTATTGATATGAACTGAAACCATATCTTTCTCTGAAGAATCCTCGTAAGGCCCGTGTAACTCGAAGGTTTATTGTGGTGGAAGGATTGTATATGAATACTGGAGACGTTTGCCCTCTTCCAGAATTAGTAAGTGGCTTTAGTTTGCCTTTTAAACTCTGGATATGACTACCTGTGACTAATGAAATAGTAATATTGTATTGTTATCCAAAAATTTAGGACCCTTCAATACTTACTTTTTTTTTTTTTTTTTTACCTTGCTTTCTGAAGTGTTTGTGAAATGTGGATTACAAATCGTATGTTTTTTGAAATGTCTGATCAGGATTAGGAATCTGAAGTTTTACGTAAAGAGACTTGCAAATGAATATCAAGTTAAGGTCTTAATTTTTACTCTGTACAATGTTACTGTATTTGCAGCCAAGCTGTATGATACTAAATCATTAAGCTAAAAGGAAATAAAAAAAATATATATATTTTTTTTTTTTGCAAAGAAATTGAAAACAAACCTTCACATAACTGTCAAACAGTGGCTCTAAGGAAAATGTTTGCTATTCAGCATGCTGTTCTTTGTGCAGGCAATGGTCTGGTAGGTAACAGAAGACATACTTTGAAAATTTGTCATATTAGAAGTATTTGATGTACAAAAAAATATATATTTTTTAATTGTTTAGAACCACTGAAATTGATTAACTTTACTCGTATTAAATGTTGAGACAGTTTTGAAGGCTCTTTAAATGTTTTTAATGACAAAACAGAACTCAAGAGCTGACATTTTTGCAGTATCCAAGCTATTGTACTTGTCCTTCTTTACCTTGTCTCCCCCACGCATTTTGTGACCAAATTCTGATTGGGCTGAACTTTATTTTGCACCGTTTTAGATAAAATTGAAGTATAAATACAAAGTTAGAATATTTTTGGAAGAGAGCCTTTCCTTTGGAGTCCTTGGAGAACATGGGAGAGGAATTACTGAACACTTTGGAATAAATGTAAGTGCCATCTTTTTGTCTGCTGTTCTTGTTATGAAAAAGATTTATGCAGAAACAGATTGCACAACTGATTCCTTTAAAATATTTGCTAGTGGATAACAAAATCTTCAACATACTTTTGTGTTTTTCAAGTTATCAGTCTTAAAGCATTCAGGTCTCTGCACATTTCTTTTCCCTGCTCCTGCTTACTTGAAGTAATTTTTTAAATACTTTATTTAGTGAGGAACATTATAAAAACAAACAAACAAATTTTATCATTTTTTTTTGGATGGTCAGATAATGGTTGCACTATTTTCCAGCCCCATACACTTAAAAATATCATGCACACACCTTTGAATATTTAAACTCTGATTTAACTAGATTTTTTTCAACTGATTTTTAACTCTTACTGACTGCAGTGGGTCTACTTAACATTATTAAAGGACAATCTCACACTGAATGCTTTGAGGAATTGTCACTTTTCTTGTGTAATCTTTTGTAATCAATTTTTTGTTTTCCTGTTCATGTTTCGCGCCTGCCTAGAAAAGAATAAGCCTGTGTAAGTTATATATAGATACATAAATTTTAATTTCAAGAGTGCCATGGCTGGGGAGTTGGAACTAGGTAATCTTTCAGATTCCTTCCAACCCAAACCATTCTATGATTCTTTAACATTATTTCAATTTGTGGTGGTTTTACCGTGCTAGGCAGCTGAACACCACAACCGCTCTCTCACTCCCCCTCCTCAGATGAGGAGGGGAAGAAGTAAAGGAAAGAACAACTCACGGGCTGAGATAAGGATAATTTAATTAAAGGGAAAAAAAAATATATATATATATATTAAGGAAATATTATTAATTAACAATTCAACTAAAGGGAAAAAAGGGAAAGGGGAAAAGGGAACAACAAAACAACAAGTAAAGGCTATGTGGAAGTGCAGAGGAAAGAAATTACTCTCTACTTCCCACAAATGAGCAATGCCTGACCACGTCCTTGAAGCAGGGCCTGAACACACGTAGCCGGTGTTCGTGCAGAGGACAGACGTTTTCGCAATGAAAGCCCACCCCTCCCCTCTTCCTCCTTCTTCCACCTTTTATTGCTGAGTGTGACATCGTATGGTATGGAATATCTCTTTGGTTGGTTTAGGTCAGCTGCCCTGGTGATGTTTCTTTCTCACTTTTTGCCCACCCCCCAGGAGCGTTAGAGAAAGTCCTGATGCTGTGCCAGCACTTCTCAGCAGCAGACACAACACTGGTGTGATAACACTGCTGTTCTAGCTCCAAGTGCAGAGCGTGGCACTGTATGGGCTGCTGCAGGGAAAGTTAACATCCCAGCCAGACCCAGCACACAATTGAAACTTAATTTTTGTGTGTGATGGATCTTTTCTAGTATTCATGATAATACAAAACAAGAGTGATGGATCTTTTCTAGTATTCATGATAATACAAAACAAGATAAATACTTGATAGTTTTATCTACATACAGTCTTGATGGAATCAAAGGCATCTCTTAATAACTTCTTAATTTAACTTGCAGATTGATGATATAGATCTTATTAGCGCAAACATGGAAAATTCACTGGCTTCTATTGGAGGATTTTGCTGTGGAAGATCTTTTATTATTGACCATCAGGTAAGTCAGCTCTTGTTTTTATATGATGTGGCAAGATCAGTTTCATAAAAATGAGTTACTAATTAGTATCTGTTTGCAGGGAGTACTATGATATGCAACATTTGATTCCACGTAGGGACTTTCTAGTTCTATGAAGAGGCATGGAAGATCTATTTTTCAATACTTCCGTGAACCTGTATGTGTGGAGAACAAGTTGTTTAAATATGAGTAAACTAATGTTTAAAACATTGTCTTTACTGTTGTAAACAAAAGAGTGTTTTTTCTTTTTTCTTTCCATAGCGATTGTCTGGTCAAGGCTATTGCTTTTCTGCATCTCTACCTCCTTTGTTAGCTGCTGCTGCTATTGAGGCTCTGAATATTATGGAGGATAATCCAGGTATTTAATTCAAGAAAATCTTACTCTTAAATCTTTCTTCACCCAAAGCTCACAACTCATAGTTGATTTCTCACCCTTTTACTCTTGTATGTCCTCTCAACTTTGTAAGTAATTCATTTTGCATGAATAGTTTTTATGTTATATTATTTCCCATCCTACTTTTCTTTTTGGCATCTTTGGTGTTTCCTTCTCTTTCCATCTTCCAGCTAAAAATGAGTGAGTTTTTGTGATCAGAAGGGAAAGAGATTGTAATCACTGATGACCAAATAAGAAGTTTTTCTGCCCAATAGACTTGTAATAGGCTTCTTCCTTGTACATAAATACCTTTAACAGAAACTAAGAAAGGGAATGTTGCAGAGAAAGGAATGGGAATGTACTTCCTCAGGATGGAATAACCTATTCCTTTCAATTTCTACTCCATGATTTTTTTTCTCCTCCAAGTTAGAATCCAAGCAAGTATCTCCAGCAGGAACATGTTGTGAACGCCTGTGATTGTGTCAGCACCAAGTATGGGGCATTTGAATGAAGTTGTCAGGCAGTAGTTCCTGCTATATGAGTCAGAGAATTTCCCTTGTTCCTAGAAGCTAAGAATGATTTTTTTGGGGGGGTGAGAGACTTATGATAAGGACAAAATTGGCCAAGTCTTGTGTTTGTTTTTAACCTTTGTTACCATGAATAGATTGGAGGAGATGTGCAGAGAGATGTAGTATTTATTTTGTTCCAAATAAATACCACTGGGTAGTCTGTGTAGTCCACACCTAATCTTTGCAAGTTAAATAAAACACGAAAAAGAAAGAGTAAGCTGTAGTAGAGGATCAGCCTCTTAAAAGGAAAAGAAACAAGGTTTATAGATCCAAGAACCAAAATTTCCTGTTTAAGAGTCTACGAGTTGATAAAAGGATCAAGGAGTAGAGTCTTCATGGCTGTAGATATTTTATAGATAAATTCATAAAGAATTTAGATCTACCATTTCAGTCCCATTTACCAAGTCCTTGTGTCACGCTTTTCATATGATCATGAACCAGTACATTAATGAGGTAATGGAAAGTGATGCATTTATCAGGTCTTCAAAGCCTGCCATTTCCTTGTAGAATTGGGAATAAGGAACATTATGAATAGTAGTGAAAAGAATTAGTACTTTTTATGCATATACATATATATTATATACATATAGTCTGTGTATATATATAGAGAGAGAGAATAAAAATCATATTTTAATTTTATTTCCTTATTTTTTAATATTTGACTTACAGAAATGTAAAGTAGAAACAAGATATTTTTTTTATCTAGATATTTTTCAGACTCTCCGGGCTAAATGTGAACATATGCACAAGGCTTTACAGGGGTAAGTGTATTTTCTGTTTGGTTTGAGTAGTAATATAGTGAGAGGGAGAAGTGTTGTTGATTTGAATGTGCCTTATAATGCCAACTTTAAAGATCTTTCTTTGCCCAAAACTATTTCTGATTTTACAGATGCTTTGACTGGGATTGTTACACTTAAATTATATGTCCATTAAAGGAAGAAAGTCTTCCTTTTCGAGTTTTCTCTGTTACGCTACTAAAATCAAGATTCCAAGTTCTTAAAATCCATTTACAAGTATTGAAAAGAGATTATAATTTATTTCTTGTGGGGGCATTTACAAGCCCTAAGACATTTAAGTCTTTACAAGATAGTTCTCAATGGTACAAAGTTTTGAAGCATACTGAAGGAACAACCTAAGTAAAAGAATTTGTCATGATGGTAGTTTGTGGTAGCTTAGCAGATACACTTTCAGATGACTACAAAGTGCCTTGCAATCAACTTTAATACAATATTGTTCTTACATATAAGTCTTGAATGTTAAACAGTAATAAAGTATTGATTATTCTGGAGGGATGCAGGAAACTGGTAGAATTTTTCTAAAATATAAGGATTCTCTTTAAAATGACCTAAGACTGATCTGTTTTAAAAGATGTACTGAGTCATTGCTTTATTTAGTATTTTACCTTTAATTTTCTTAAAGTTTTCTTTTACATATTACAGAAATGAAGAAAAATGCAGTAAAAAAAATGTTATTAATTATACTACCTGATTTTACTCATTTATTTTTAGTGTCGGTTATTTATTCTGTACAAGTTGCCTGTTGTGCATCTCTGTTCTGATAGCAGTTTCCTGACCACCCCATGTTTTGTGTTAGGACTTCACTTACATTCAACTTCTTTGGAATAATCCTACAATAAAATAATCCTGGTAGTCTTTTTTCTGTGTTCCATTTCAACATGGGTCTAAAATACTTAGGCTTTGAAGTCAAAGGTACCCAGATGCTCTTACGCTTGAAATACTTTACAGCTGCTTCAGAACTATTAGTGTCTCTTCTTTGCTAGTAATAGAATGTTGTGACTGAGCTAAAAGGAGAGTAACTGTAATGTTTTTCTCTACCTGTTATTCTGAGGTGGTGATTATAAATACGTTTAAAATACAAGAAGAAAAGACACAGGTAGAATTTATCAACCTTTTACTTGTGAATATTCGCTGCAAAACAATGGCAGTTAAGACATGGCTGACACTTGTTTTATCCTGTGGTTTATTCTACCTTTCACTTAAATTCTGTAAGCGATCAGCATAGTCAAAAATAATACGTAGGCAAAATGCCTAAGTGTCTGCTAATAAGACTTTTGTATTATGAAAAATGGTGGGGTAACAGAGAGGTTCAGAAAAAAAATAGCAAAGGAAGTTAGTTCTCAGTCATAGCAGGAAAGAACTTGAAGGACTTAATAATTCTAGGTAATTGTACAGCCCTTTAGCAGGTAACAGTAAGAGTGTAAAACAATATCAGAGGGAAGACTTGAACTAATATTTGTTGGATCTTGTGTAATATTTTAATAACCATGCTAGAAAAAGTGTGCAAGAATTCAAAGGCGAGGTAAAGTTTTGAGAGAGGAGTTTTGCTTCTTTGTTGTCAAGCTGTTCCATCAAATACATTCATCTCCCATGCCTAACCATGGCTACTGCTTGATTCCAGTTTTCTGTGTTCTTCCTGTGACAGAGTGGAGCTAACTGTTGGTTTAACAGAGGGACAGTAGAATTGTACACAAAGAAAGAGAAAAAGAGTGTGTACCTCTTCTCCTTTTTCATAACAGAACAAATACAATGATAATAGTAAATTAAACTTTTTTAGCCAAAGTGTAACTAGCCTTTAAAATGTAGGACTCCTGGTACAAGGACCAGTGCATGGTTAATGTTCCAAAAAATGTTGGTCTTTGGGAGGACAATGGGAGGAAAATCGTTAGTGTTTTATGCTAAAAGAATGACTGGTTTTGCTTCTTGTGGTTGCAAGCCAAGTGCTTGTTTGTGGAAGAAATGTAAGAATTCTTCTGAATCCCTCATTAAATTACTTTCCTATTGTCTATGGTGGTTTGTATAGCATAAGAGAATGCTGTAGGAGATGGGATGCTAACATAGAGCAGAAATAATCCTGACTTTCTAAGTAATCTTAGATAATGTGGATTTCTGTCTTTTTTTTTTAAAAAAAAAATGTCTAGAGTCTTATTAACAAATGAAGAAGCACTGCAGGGAGTTGGGATGGAATGGGGACAGAGTTTTTTTTGCTTGTTCAAAAAGTGTGACAGTAGTAATTAGTATCCTTAAACAGTTCATTATTTATGGTGTATCTTAGAGCTGGCTGAGAATTTTTCAATGAAGCAAGTTTTTGTTGGGGAAAAGCAGGTTTTATTTTTCAGATTTCCCCTTATGGAGACACTTGATTTTTTTTTTTAATTTTTATTTTTTAGTGAGACCCCATTTAAGTTTTCTCTTAGCAAAACTGACAGAAATGTTTGGCCTTCAGCTCTACGACAGACTTCTCATGGAGAGTTCCCTACAGCTCAGAGCTTGGACTTGGCATTCAGTTCTGCAGCTCAGCCTGGTGGCTGAGGTGCAGAGAGCCTTGAGGTACACCCTCTGGGAGAGCTCGCTGAGGTTACATACATACCAGTGCATTAACGTCAGGAGGCATCCCTGGTCACTGGAACATGCTTGTCTTTTCCATTATATTGTCAGAATGGTCTGTGGCATGGATTTGGCCTAGGCTGAACAGCACTCTTTGAAATGACTGCTGGATGTGGTTCAGGAGTTGGAATGAGCCAGGAAATATTCCCAGTAGGCAGTTGGGATGTGGCCACCCTGAGCTGGAGACTCAGACTTTTGAAAGTATGTATGTGAGTCATTCCCTACCCATTGGCCTCAGGGCCAGCAAATGGTCCAAGACATGTTTAATTTACTAATACAGAACTAGCCTTAAAAGGAGTGTTGGAGTTCAGGAGACTACTTTTGTTCCTTTGTTAGTTCAAACTGAGACTTTCTTTTTTGTGTGTGGAAATTGTTCCTTTTTGAAATCTTTACTTTTCTAGTATTTTTATGGAAAATTGAATTCTGATTTCAGAAAAGTTATAGTGTGCATGCAGATTCTCAAATATTTGTTTAAATTTAATTTGGCATAGATTCAGAAAAATTAGTTAATATTTCACATGAATGTTAAAGTACCCTCATTGGCAGACCTGATGCTAAACTCTTGGATTTCTTCAAAAATTTGATAGGATCAATTGAATAGTTCAGTTTTCTACAGCTTTTGGATTAAATTTAAGTTTGAAACTTGTAAGTAAGGCCCTGTGAGTACATGTGGAGCTAATACAAAGCATGTTGAATGGGCAAATGTGCAGAGTTCGAATGGAAGTGATAAAAGCCTGCTTCCTCCTCATCTTTTCTCACTTATCCTTTGGGGGGACAGTTTATTTATTTCAATTGGAGAACGATGTCTAGTATATAATTAGAAGCTAATACTGTGCTTCTCTTAAACTGGATAGTTTTTTGAAGGAAAGTAACTCAGTTCTGTGGATGATTATGTATGTCAGAACTGTAGTAGTCAAAGTCTAAGATACTAATTAACAGCTGTCCCCAGATACAGACAGAGGAGCAATTCTGTTAGAATAACTACTCTTTAAAGGAGCTTCTGACTAAGTAGCAGAAGATATTTTAAAGCTTTTCTACAGGAAATAAATAAAAATCAAATGCTGTGCCAAAAATTAAACTTGTTTCTTCATCTCACATAAGTGAGTAGCAAGGTTTGCTGTTGTTTATTTTGCTAACAAACTCAAAAACTTGAGTTCACTAGCATGTTTATATTAGTAAAATACATGCCCTAACCCTAACGGTCCTCCTACATCTTTGGAAGGATCCTTTCACATTCTTAAATCCTTTGCGAATGGAGGAGCTAGCTATTGTTACACAAATTTGCTACAATTACATTTAGTAAACTCAGGGAATATACTCATTTGGTAAGCTTTGTTGCTTTTACCTTTTGCACGCTGAAGTGCAAATATGTTTTTCCTGTATTAGTACTGTGAATTTATGATGAATAGTCCATGCTAAGGAAATAAGCAGAAACCCTGCAGAACAGCTAGAGGAAAGTAAATGGATGCATCAGAAAAAAAGTGTTTCAGTACTATAATTTAAATAATCTTACATTAAAATCTAACTATAATTTAAATAATCTTACGTTAGCAAATGTTTTCAGGATTGCATAACTTTTTTGAAGAATGTTAAGAGGAAGCATGTCCTTACACAACTGAATTTTTGTACTGCGTTTACTGGTACACAGAATGTTACTTCTGCTGATAAACAGCTATTTCTTATGCAAAACAATGTAGTATTATTTTTTATGAAATATCCCTTTCTTTTCGCTCTCCACCTGGAAAAGAGAAACACATACTGTCTAGAACTTTTGTACTTGTGTTCATCTAGTATCTGCGTTAAAAGTTTCATTATTTATTTTAGGATTTCTGGCTTAAAAGTAGTGGGAGAATCATTTTCTCCAGCATTGCACTTACAGTTGGAAGACAGCAGTGGATCTCGAGAAAATGATGTGAAGTTACTGAAGAGAGTTGTGGACTATGTAAGTGTCACCATAGCAATTAAAATATATATATATTGTTGCTTTTCAATGGGAAATAGGTAGAGTGACTTGTTGGGTAACTTTTGTTGGAATGCCTTGCAGGAAAGCTGCAAGAAACCCAGTTTCTTCATTGACTATAGGCCTAGTAAACACCATCTTCTAGTCATTTCTCACTTCAGATATTCAGGTTTGTAACACTTGATAAAAATGTATATTTCTTTTCAACTTCAGAAAATAAATTTTTCATATAAAACAGTTGCTTAGGGAACTTCTATGATATTCAAAGGAATCCGTGTTATCATTTGTTCTGCTGAAGATGATTTTGCTTAATAATACATTTACATTTGTTAGGATAGCCTATTAAATGCAGCGATTTTATCTAATAATTTGTAGAGGAAAGCTAAACAAGCTATGCCTAACCTCTCCTGTTTTTGTTTGTGTATCCTGTATTAAAATTAAAGATGCTTTTTGCACAGTCTTCAAAAATTCCTTTGGAAAAGGTTAGTTATCCTGACATCCAACTCATAAACGTTAGTTATATGTAGTCAGCAATCAAAAGGGTATACGCTATCAGAAGTTCCCAGATTGACTGCTATATTTTGTTATGTACAATTAACCTTCTGTGTTTTCTCCTGTTTCTTTCTGTACTTTCATCTGAAGTGCATGAATAGTGGTATTGCATTAACTCAAGCCCGCTATCTGGAGAAAGAAGAAAAATGTCTTCCTCCACCCAGGTTAGTAGACAGTCAACATATTATTTCATTTTGTGTGATGTGATGCTTTGTATTTTCATAACATGTTGGGGGGTGTTGTTTAATAGTCTGGATAGAGTAGTTGGTTGTGTAAAGAATGGGGGAGGATGAATTTTGAGTGACTGCTACAGGATGCTAATACCTGAAATAACAACTATATCAAAACTACAAGAATCTTAGCAATCAGCATGGCATTATCTTTGCCTGTTTACCAGACAGGATTTCCATGAACTGCACATCTGCAGGTAAAAAGATAGTAAAATTTTTGTGCTGCTTGTGTGTATGGAGGACAGGGTGGAAAGCAGTCTATTTTCATTTAATCTTGTGTCTGTTTGAATTTGAATTTGAATTCATAATCTTTTCCCTGGGGATAGTAATTTTAATAAGTTAAAATAAGTAAAAGAAAAGCCTAAAACTGAAGACGAGGATTAAAGTATACTGTGTATGTTTTGGTGTTCTTTTTCTAGTATTCGAGTAGTGATAACTGTGGAACAAACAGAACAAGAACTGGACAAAGCTGCATCACTTATTAAGGAAGCTGCGCAGTCTGTACTGAATTAACCTGTGGTTTTGAATTAGTCTTTCCTCAGATTATAAGGATACATGTTTTACACTGTATAGTGAATCCCACTTTAGATACTCAGTTTCATCTGCTGATGACATTGAAGCCTGACTAACAAGATTGTTTCAGAATGCTAAAAATGCAGTGAGGTGTAGAATGCTGAATTTCAGAAATGGTGAATGACGTAACGTACTTACAACTCAAAAATTACCATTTAGTAGAATTTCTTAAAATTCTATTTAAGTCTTAAATTTATTCCTTCAAACCCTTAAATGTTTTCAGACAGAGAGATTGTTCAGTTTTTCCCCAAAATATCTAAAAGGTATATTCTTCTCAGAGTATTCTCAGAATGTATGAGCTTCAAATAAATTTACTTTTTTCAAAATGGAAGTTCCTAGTACTGCTGAAAGTGAGAGAATAACATATCAAGACATAGTTTTGTGCTGTGTTAAGTCGTTTATATTGAATTATAGAGGGAACTTCAATTTTTATTTGTTTTTATCTTTGTCTAACCATTTCTGGAAACAGTTTTTCAAAATGCCTGACCAGGTATTCAGTTGTCTAAATGGTAAATTCATATTAAACGCTGTTTGCTTACTCTATTTCATATGTAAATATATGCATTTTTGATATTATGGGTGAGATTTTTCTTGTTATTAACTTAAACACCTAAACTGAAACTTCTAAGTTGTGAAACTGATAACTATTAATTTACAGTATGTTCAGTCAGGGGACCTTTGCACCAGTCTTGAAGAGGAGGCATAAACAACAAGGAGTATGAACCAAAGTTTTGAAATAGCAACCAAATTCTGGCTTATTCAAACAACTTTGAAGCACAAAAATGGTGTGTGCTAAGTTGTATCTCTAAGCAGCTGCTATGTGTTAGAAGGGAACACTCTGACAGCTAGTAAGAGAATATATGGTACAAGTACTACTGAAATACAATCAATATGTGCGCATAAAATCCCCGTGTAATTCAATAGTAATATTTGGATATTTGTGCTGTTGGGATTTTCAGTAAGCACAAAAGGATAGAAACATAACATGAAGCAGAGGAAACTGGTAAGGAAGGATGACAGTAAGCTGTATCTTTTTATAAAAACTATAGCTATGTATTTCATTTTTAAGAATGCCTGTTTGAAAAAACAACTTTGTATTCTGCCTGATCTGTGTTTGGGTTGTTTTGTACTTACGTGCCTTTTTGGTTGCTGCTACAAGGACTACAGTACTATTTTAAAAGGAAGATCACTGTTTAAATAAAACACTGTATGTTTGATTCAAATTTTTATGTATCACATAATTAGCATGATTCAACTGTGTTTTGTTGAATATTCTCCATCAGATAATTATAGTTGATGTTGTCTCTTTCAGTTGATTGTGTCTCCATCTTTGCAGTGGTTTTCTGAACTCTGTACAATTACAACTGCTAAAGTTGTTTGGGAATTTTTGTCACTGGTGCTGCTGGCACTAGAAATACTCAAATCATTATCTATGTAATGTAGAGGAATCTTCATTTCAATGTGAAAGAATATTATTATTACGTTGACATTTGTTTTTATCTCAGTGGTGAGTAAAATTGGTGAGAAACCAACAACTTAACAAAAATGTGAGAATGGAAGCTGGTTTGTGTTTTACAGGCTGGAACTGAAGTGCCTTCTCAAGAACAATCACCCTTCTCAGGGCCTTCAGAAATTTTGAGAGATGGAAATTAAAACTTACCACTATGCTTCGAGCTTGTCAGCCATTTTTGGTTTAATAATACAAAACTTAATTAACTTAATTAAACTTAACAGGCTGGGAACAAATGAGGTGCTTGTATTCTAGTGCAGCATAATTGTTTTGGAGTTGAAGGTAAACCTATGAAGGTAAATATGTAAACGATTAGCATTAAAATACGAGATTGCAAAATCTGTACTGCTTGCCTTTTCTATTAGGTTGTCTGGAAATAAGGGGAATTTTTTGTTGTTCTCTTGAGAACTAGCAATAAGCTTTAGATATATGATGGGTTTTATTATTGTTTTGTTTGTTGTTTGTTTTAAAATAGAGTAATAACACTTAAATTGGCAGGAAGCAGAGTGGAACTTCTGGCAATTTCAAAGCCATAATTAAGTTGTTCTGATGAGGCAAAAGCTGAATTATATTGATAAAAGATAACCACTGATTCATTTAGCAAACACATAGTCAGCATTGAAACATTGGTTAAACTGCCTTTGACAGTTTGTTTTTAATAATTGTATCAGCGCTTAGACCGCACCAAAGTGAATGCCTTATTGTTAATAGCAGTTGAAGTATTGTTATTAATGTGCTTTTTACTGACAGGTTATATACATGGTTTCTGGGAGAAATTAACAGGCTTAAGCAATGTAGCTGGTGGAGAGAGATATCCCTTGTCAGTTTAAGCAAGTCTGGCCCTCTTCATTTTCACTCTTCTGATAAATGTCCCTGTTTGATATGGCAAACAGATGAGGGGAACAATGGCTGGGGAAAAATGTTGGTTGGGGTTAGGGAGACAGCAGGTGATTCTGGTTAAACTTTTGACATTAGAAAATCAGAGTGGAAGCCTGCTAAGGTGCTTAAATTCTCAGTGCTCTAGGCTGATAAATGTATGAACAAGCCTGTTTTAGTTCTTTGTGGTTTTGCTTAGATGAAGTGGGACTTTTTCACCCATTTCTTCAGACACTGGAGTGAGGTTGGGATCTTAGGAACTAGCTGGAAACTTGTTCAGCCAGGATACTGTGGAGTGAATCCAAAGTATAAGGGTCCAATCCAGAACATCAACATTCTGTTGGAAAAAAAAGTCTGGATTCTTAATTTTAATTCAACTGTTTCATTATTGTTATTTTACCCAGTATTTGGAACAGAGTTTAAGCTGAGTGGAAGCGTCAGGATGATAAATGGGGATCATGTTATGTATCTTTTTTTTTTTTTTTTTTTTTTACTAAAGACAGGTATGTGGTAGTTGAGAAGGAATGCATTGTAACTGTAATAAGGTGGTCATTTATTGAAATTGTTCTGTTGAAAGCAGTTATTTGCAATATATAGGGACTGGGATAGGCTGGAAAGAATTTATACTTTGAAGGTATTTTTGCTTGAGGAAACATATCTGTGATTTATTTTTTTTTTAAAACCAAGTGATCTGTTTTTCATGCATATTTAAAAAATAGTTGATTGTTATTTGTATAGGTTCATTGTTTTTATAGAAAAACCTACAGATGCCTTTTTCTGTTTATTATACTAATCGTAATTTTTGGATAGGAGGTGAAATGCATAAGGAAAGTATTAAGAAAGAAGTAGAGGTATGGCTGGATAATTTTGATTTTTTTTTCCCCACTTTTGAAATATAATCCTAGTCACTGCACAGAATGGTGTACTGTCTCCTTTCTGTCACTCCATCTGGACTTTATTATTTTAAACAGGGTTGTGGAGTGTTGGCATTCACTGATCTATGAAGTTGCTACCGCAAAAGTGTCTTGCATCTTGAGATGACTCAAGAACTGTACATGAGCTGTAAATGCTGCTTAAACAGAGGAAATATTTACAACTAACACAAAGCATTTGTGCATTAAACTGTTTCAGTGTCCCAATAAAAGGAAGTGTCTGGATAATGTTTCTTGTTGTGTTTTTATGTTCTTTAGCAGTTTCCATGCTAATAAGATAATGGACTTAGTCTGTCTTGCTGGTGATGTTCAGATGTTTGTTTCCTGTCCCGTGTGTGCTAGGTCATTCCAGAGTAAGCGTAATAAAAGTCACATACACGATAAATCAGCTGAGCTGCAGATTGCTGGAAGGTGGAAGTACCTATCAGGGAAGGACTGGTCTATATACAGCTACTTTCTAGTTCTTAGGTAGCAGGTACTTAGGGAAACTAGACACTGGCCCAGATACAGTTTAGCAGTGACACAGTATGAAATATCTGATGTATCGGCAAACCCTTAAGTCCAGCTGAAATATGCCCTGCTCTGAAGGACCTTTACAGAAGAGAATACTGAAGCTTTGCCTGTTGTGTTATATGGATAATATTTGTCTTTACCCCTGATATTAAAGGAATTATCACCTCGCTTTGGATATTCTTGGGGTAACTGAGCTGTATTTTCCAATAGGGGAGCAAGCCAGTGTTGGCAACAGTGAGTAAGTGACTGGAGTCAGAAGTAAAACATTAATTAGCATTGGAAATACAGTTTACCAGTGGATTATACATTTGATGCAGAGCCAGAGTGAAAACAGTATGACTGTGCAGACTTAAGATCTGGGAGGAAAGAACACTTAAGGCATGTAAAATAAACTCTTCAAGAGATCTGCTTATTATGAAGTATGAAGTACATACTTTTATCTGTTGGACTACAAACTCTTAAGCTTGTTCTCTATATGTATGCATCTCTTGTATGGACCAGATCTTGGTGCCAGTGTAATGTAACTGTTGTTTAAATAATAAACAAATAGATTGGAGATGATGAGAATTATGTCCAATACTTAGGAGCAGTGCTGTGTCAAAACTGACTTCATTTAAAGATACTCTAGCAGGAACAACTAATGATGCTCTGAAGTATTAGCCTAACTCAACCATTACCACAGTAAATGGCAATAATTCTTGATGCTTGCATAATTCAAAATTTGGTTTTTATTGGAGTAAATATTTTGATGATACTGGATAATATGTCGGTAGGTGTTAGGCGGTGGGGAAGATAAATGATTTAAATTCAATGCACTACAGTAAGTACATGTTAATGATGCTAATGAAAGAATAAAACAGCTGAAGTAACACCAGCACTTCATACTAGTCTGAAAAGTTGCTCTGACTTTCTGTAATCATTTTTCACTGGCTTGGATTTAGTATTTTCTTTCACATAAAATTATGAAATGGCTGTTCTGTAAAGTCAATTGCTATAAGTTTGAATATTAACTTTTTTGTTGTTTTAATTTTGTTCAGGATAATGTTTTTATAATCTGACTTCATTTGTCTGTAACATGTTTCTACTGAGTGAAATTTTGCCTCTGTGCAAATGGTGAATATGAATTTTAGATACAAAATAAATACAGGCTACAATGCCTGATCAGGAATTAACTAGTAAATAGAAACCAGTGTTGGCAATATCTACTGAGTTATCCATGTATAAAAAGGAAAAAGTTAAGCCAATAGATAATATGAGGATTGTTTTACTGAGATGTATTTATTTTTCTTATTGTTAATAAGCAAATTTTTAAGGCTTTGTTTATACCTAAATTGCTACCTTGAGAATATGGATCTTAAAAAGTCTTGATCTTTGTAAAACCTTAAACGTTAAAAATTTGCTGTCTTGTTTCTCAAGTCTTCTATCATTTCATGTACCTTTGTTTTCCAGTTATCTTCCCAATTTCTCATTTTTCAGGATGGCCACCAAAACAAATGCATTGTTAGTTTAATAATTACTCAAGCAGTGAGGTGTCTGTACAATAGACCATGTTTTAATGATTATGTCCACATTTCCTGAAAATAGAGACATGTTCCTGTTGCCAGGTGTAATGCAAGGGATGTGCAGAAGGTTGCTTTAAATTGGGTTTTTAATTATGATGGGCTTTAAAATTAATTGCATTTATTAGGTGATGATTCCAATGAAAAGGGAATTACTCAGTTGCAGTCATGCAGTCAGCTATTACTGGATTCTGCTGGTGAATGCTGTGCAATTTACAATATATTTTTACCTTTAAGCAAAGAGCAAGTTGAAGTCTGGAGAACCATATAGTTACTCAGCTATCAGAGGACATTTTTTAAGCACAGATAGAGTTCTGTTGTCTTAGTAATTTGTTTTTTGAAACCATAGAATTAAGTATGGGTAAGATATCACAGCTGCAGTATCAGGTATATTGGAGCTACAGGTTTAAAATAGAAATAATAATTACAGTAATACATGAAGCATAAAGAGTTCATTAAGTGCTTGTTAAGAGTAATAAGATGTAAGAATATAAAGTGCTGCAATGGAAAAAAAATGGACAGCAGGGTCCTACCTATCAATAATGGGGTTTCAGAAGTTAATTATCACCAGAATTGCTGCCCACCCATTGTTTGTCCACCAGAGTCTAGGGAGTAGCAATGCACACTGGAGAATGGTATGCTTGATTCTGAATGCTTGGAATTGCTGTATATCGGAAATTGCATTCATAAGGAAAGAATCCTAAGTGCGTGATAGTGGCTTATTGTGGCTGATCTAGGTAGTGGCTGACCTCACAGCAAAATTCGGTGCAACCATGAAATCTTATATAAACTAGAAAATGAATAAAGTTATATATATTGTAGGCAACGTGGAAGCAGAGTACAATGTGCAATGACAAAGGGAATATATTATGTATCTATACATCTTTATGTGAATACATTTGCTATGCTGGACTAAAAGCGTTGAAAACAGGTTAAAAAGAAAATGGACCTCTAAGCAGTCTTGAGCAGAGCTAAGAATTGGTATTAAATGGCAAGGTTCAAACAAGTTTGGGCTATTTCAACCTTTAGCATTAAAAAATAAAGGGTTCAGCATATTGTACTGCTTTGTCTACAGATATTCTTTGTGCAGCCAGTGGGGCAAGAGATGTGTAATTAACCCATCGTTGAAGGAGTTTTTGTTGTCACAGAAGAAATAACAGCAAAATTTGCTTTTGTTCATTATGAGACTGTTGATGAGCATTGTACAACATTCATGCTATCCAAATCATTTAACATATTACTCAGCGAATGAAGGGACTGGCACCATCCTTTACTTCCTGAAAACAGGAGTAGCCTCAGAAGTCTTAGGCTGTTAGTATACACCTTGGTGTGTTTGTCATCTGTTAGGGCAATAGTGATGGATTTGAGGAGACAAGTAGAGCAGTAGAATCTCACTGTGCAGACAGACTCTGTTCTAGCTGCCTTGCCAATAGCCCCTTCAATAGAACATAAACTTTAAAAGCCATTGATTAATCCTGCTTGTTTACTCTTCACCATACGTTTATCGCAATATACTTTTACTCTTTTAAAGCATTATTGCATTTGCCAGGCATTAATAGCAAGGAGAACTTTGAAACATCTGCATTACAGGTGACCCTATAACAGCAACTTCCAGACCAATGGATTATTTCATATGCTCATATACTTACCAAAAGAATCCAGAAGTTAAAGGGGATTAAGGTTTCCTCCAAAGATTCAGGCGTGGGTCCTGTACTCTTGTTACCACTTTTCTTGTGAAAGTACCTTGATGTTATGACATAATTACTGTAGTTCTTGCAAGAGCAAGCTGTAGGTTTCTCAGCGTAGGAGTATCTGGCTGCATTTCACAACACTTATGATGTATTCACGTTATTTGCAGTTTTCTGCCTGTTTGTAGAGTTTTCAACATGGGAGCTCTCCAAGACCTACATGAAGTTGTGCGGTGTTCCTGAGCAGTAATCAAGGAACACTATTACGAGAGGCTACATGAAGTCATACAAAATACCTTACTTAGCAAGAGAATAAACTGTTTTCTTGGCTGTTGACTAATTATGTTGATGTTTCCCTCTGAGAGGCATAACAATGTCTAGGCAATATTCTTGGTGGCCAATATAAATACGTGTGGTCAACTGCAGTTATTTATGTTCATAAATTCTGCATTCACTTGAAATATCTCATCTATACAGAAATTAATGTAAATTAATTAATGTAATTAATGTAAATTTATGTTACTACATTGATGTGGTATTTGTTTTCCATCCCATAGTAGAGAAGATCAGGAAAAGTGCTCTGCAGCAGACAAAATGCTTTCATTGTTAAAGGAAAATATTTCCCTCTTTCTGATAAATTAAAATAAATAGAAATGTATGTGTCTTTTTTGTGTATGTGAGAGAGAAAATACACTTTTTTTGTTGTTCCTTTATTGTGTCATTTTTTTCTTATACCAATAAACACATACAATGCAAACACCATCTATACAAGAACATGTTTTACACAATATGCAGTTAAACCTTCACATGCTGTTAATAAGCCGCTGCTTTCTGATGACTTTTGTAATTGTCTTCAGAAGGAAGTTGCTTATTAATATGGATACTACATAAATGTATGTGTATATACACTGTTTATAGTGCATTATATATACTGTACCTGTGTGTATGCTGTACATATGTTGTTTAGGGGTCTGCAAAATGAACAAATAATGTCACATGTTATCTGTACCTTAGCTTTCTCATTCTGGAATTCTGCCTGACACAGAAATTTGTGTTTATTAGGGAATTTTTCAGCAAGTGATTGCAGAAGTCTAGCAGGCTGTTGGTTCAATCATATAGGCAAAGAGAAACTTTAAAAGTCAATGATGAAGTTAGATGACAATATGTCATCTAACATGTCATATATAGATGTCATATTTGTGTTCACTCAGAATTTAAACGCAAACCGTACAGTTTTAAAAATAAACCAGTTCATTATTAATGTGTTTAACATTAGTTTTTAAATTGTGTTAAAGCTTGTATTAAAGTACTGATAAATACCAACGTCTCATTACCACAGGGAAATCCTTAAAACAGTTCATGGGAGTGTTTTGAACTCAGAAAGATTTTGAATTTACTGTTTATTTGTGTATGAGTATATGAAACTCAGTAAAGAAAAACAATTTGTACAAGTATTTTTATCTTTAATGTTCATATGCTGGACCACTGTTTCTGTGTGGCATAGGATTGCTTTACACAAGAGTTTGTGAAGTGTAACAGCATGTTTTGCAGTGGAATGGCGAGAAAATATGGTAATTTGCATGAGTGTTAGACAGAGACATTTTACTTGTTTCCAGTGTTAGTCAGGTAAGGTTTCTGGCATCAGTACTACTGTAGAGTGTGGCTAAATCATGAGGTATCCCAGTCAAGTTAGGTGCGCTGCATAAGGATAAAACTAAGATGTAGAAATAATATCTCAGGGAATCAAGTGTATTGGTTTTTGTTAAAGTTGTGGTTTCACTCACTTTATGCACATACTGCTGCTAATACCCCTGTAAGAAAAGTAAACTGGTGACCTCATCGTGTGTACCAATTAATGTTTTTTGTCTGACACCCTTTTAGGCAAGTACATTATATATGACCCTTTTACTATATGGTTAGAGCATTTTTGTGGATATTCTGATCCTAATTCAGACACTAGCTAAAACAACTGTATTGGGTATTAATGGTGCTTTTTACCATCAGAATACAAAAGTCTCTAATTTTGACTGGAACATATGAGCTAGCTTGGCCTACTGACCAGAACCGAATTTCTAAACGTCTGTCCAGCAATCTTTTCTCCTTTTCCCTGGGATTTGGCCTGTTACTATTATTTAACAGTCAAAGTTAAATAGCTTTTCAATCAGGCAGGCAAACTAGATGTTTGTGAGTTTTGTCAAACATTATTTGGAGTCTTGAAGGGTATGAACAAGTTGATATTAAGTATTTTGTTGAATCCTGTTCATACTAACTGCTGCATTGATTGACTTGCGAATGATATTATGGAAGGCAACTGTAGTATAACAGCAAGATCAAGAAAGCAATACATTTACCCTCAGGCAGGTGATTGTGTTTTTGACCCAATATGGCTTCTTTAATCATTTAGCTACACAGCAGATCTGAGAAGGCTCCAGATGGAGAATGAACCTACGACCCCCTGACATAAAAACATCTATGATACCAATTACACCATCTGTTGGTCATAAAACCACATTCTCTATCTTTTCTTGGCTCTTGTGTTATACAAAAGCTGAAGGGTGATATTTGGAGCTGTTCTAGTTTATCCATGCACTTTAATGCAGAACACATTTTCACAGAGAGGGAGAACAAAGCACAATAGCACTAAAGTTCAATTTACATTCTCAGTCAGTGAAAACAAAAATGAAAATAAAAAACAGTTGTCTGAGTCATTATTTATACTCAACTATGGCTTCAATTGTAGTTTCTTCCCAAAGCTTGTGATTAAAAAAAAAATAAAAATAAACCACCAACAACACAACAAAGAACCACCACCACCCAAACTTCTGAAGTCCCTGTGTTGAAAGATGATCTGTAACAATAAAAATGAAATTAAAGCAGCACTGAGATTTGTACAGATCGCATTGGTAGATAATGCATGCCTAATACTAACTTCTACACTTACTTAGGGTTTGTATTTGGCTGTAGTGTTTGGGAATGTACTGTACCTGTGAGTATGGGGTACCAGGAGTATATGGAAGTTTAAGACGACCAGTTAACTGCACTCACAGAATCCATCTGAATTTCTCTATTCTGTCTGTATTCATTGCTCAGACTCATCAAACTAGTAATCTGAAATGCCTGATAGACTCTGAATTTGGATCTCAAATTTTGTAAATTTTGTCCTCCCAGAGGTAGAATACTTATCCCTAAGTGACTTACTGCGGTCAACAGAAATGACAAAGGAATAATGAGAGCTGGGATATGAGGAATGATGTATTGAAACAATGAGTGTTCTTTGTTAGGGATAAAATTGAAGGCATGGGTCCCTCATAGCAAACAAATGAGAAGTGTGCTGCTGGTGCAGAACTGACAACTGAGATGAGGTAAGTTTTCAATCTTTTAGGAATATTCTGTTCACATAGTACAAATTCTCTTTGTGGTGTTTGACTGAGTTGTGGTTCTGGATAGTAATGGCTACTTATGAAAGCTGTATCTTTAAATTCAGTGACTACTTTTGCATGTGTTGTCTTACATCAAGAGCAATTTAGACAGCTATACAACTGCATAGTGGTGTGTTGAGCAGTTTTCAATAAGACCAGAAAGTTATTGCTATACTCTACATGACCTATGAGTTCTGGTATGATGTCTGATGGTTCTGAGCTTTGTGATAAATATAGCCCCTACAGCATCTCTTTTTAATAAACCTTATGCTCTAATGTTGACATTTATATATCTAGCATAAAAATAAATATCCACTATATTACATAAGCGGCATAGATGTACAGTAGGTGGGAGAAACATTTATTAGGAGAAAGTCCAAAACTCCCCAGCTTTTTGTTCCTTTCTTGCTTTGGAAACTGACTTTTTAGGCTAAGAATGAGGCACTGAATAAAGCACATTTGAGATTGCTATCAATACATTGATGTTTTTGTACTGCTGTTTCATCGTTACTTTTTAATAAACAATCTTCTCATAAAATTAATTAGTATTATATAAGGATGGAAGGGAGAGAATTGAAAACTGAAACTGAAGTTTGGTCATTGATAAAACAGCAAATTATTTGAGTTTTCTACTTTGATTTATTCCTTTTGTGTACATTTCTGTACAATTATATGGAAGTTTTGACAATTACACATAGCTACATTGAACCCAAATAGAAGAGGAAATAAGTGCATGCCAATCAGTAGGATAGATAGGGTGACACAAGTACCTTTCAGATGCATTTTTTCTTCTGCCAGCAGATCAGTTCAACATACCGTCACCAGAACCTTCACCCTTGGTTAATACTAATGTGTCCCTTCAGAAAAGCAAGTCTGTTTTTCATGATTTGCAGTGAAATCTATGCTCTGAAAAGTAATACTGAACGTAACTTATAATAGCAGAAAAGTTAAATGTGCATTTTCTGCATCTTCAGGTCAGTCTAAACTCTGTTGTATTCATAATCAAATCTGGATGCATCATTTCTTGCTTGTGACAGTGAAGAACATTTGTCTATCATGGTAGAATATATTTCATTGTAGTCATGGACTCTTTCATATTTTTCTTTATGTATTAATAATTGTACCAATCCTTGCTGTTTAAAGAAAGATGATTCTGGGAAGCATCTCAAAAGGCCATTCCTGGAAGTGTTCAAGGCCAGGTTGGGTGGGGCTTTGAGCAACCTGTTTTAATGGGGTGTTTCCTTGCCCATGGCAGGGGGGTTGGAATTAGGTGGTCTTTAAGGTCCCTTCCAACCCAAACTGTTCTATGATTCTATGAAGCAAAATCAAGTACATCTCAATCGCTGGTGGTAGAGTCTAATTTTGCTACTACTAGAAAGTTACTAGAAAACTTCAGTTGAATACAAATAATAAAAGACTAACAATACTGGATCAGACTGAGGTCTCTCTGGGCCAGGAACTTGTTCTTAGATTGCTGTCTACAGCAGGTTATTGAAAATTTTTAAGAAAGAGGGCTTTACATCCATTAAGACCATTCTGTTTCTTATGATCTTGATGGTTTGAACATGGAAAAGGAATCAACAAACACCAGACTACTCTAATGGTCAAATCCTGTAGTTTGAGTGTAACTTCTGTACTTACTGTCACAGTAAATAATTCAGAATACATTTTACTATCCAAAATATATATTTTTGTAATTATTTCTATGTTTGGAAATGACATTTGCTCTCTACTAAGAAGCACTCTCATGCTTCCATATCACTCTTTAAATTTCTTTGCACCTGGTAAATATACTCACTAATAGATTTTAATTTATATTATTTTATTTTTAATTTATCAGCAGAGAAATGAGGCCTTTACTTTCATTTGGATCTCCTTTGTTACTGAGAGACAATTACATCAGTGGTTCCTAAAAGACTGAGTTTCAACAGGAGAATCACAGGTTCATCTTAGGTGGTACACAATGCTTCCGAAAGACTTTCTCATGGCTCTGGCAGAGGTAGTGTTGCTCTGTGCTGATAGCACAAAGGAATAAAACTTTATATGCAATGTAAGGCCTGTATTCAGTGCTGCCATCCAGGAGGCCAGTACATGTGATAAATCTCAGTGCAAGACAAAGTCTCTTCCATCTCTTGAAAGCAGAGTAAGAATTTCTCCAAGTTGTCTTTGCTTAAGTGTTTTGCAATAACTCTTTATTACTCTGTAGTGGGTAACTATTGTTACAACTTGTAGGGTTAGAAATATGAACTGAAAGCACAAAGTGAAATTGTGCAGAGCCAAATATTTAGCTGATTTTTTTATTACTATTATTATTTATTTTTTAATAATCTTTTCCCATGCATTCAGCAATTACTGTAGCTCTTGGGATGTTAGAACTAATGCAGATCAAGTTTAGCAGAGAAGGTTTCACTGCTTAAATAGAGAATGAAGAATTTTCATAAAGATGAAGCTAGTCTTCTGGAAGCACAGACTGAAGAAAAAGTTTTCTGAATTTTTGTATCCTAATCTGAGATGCAGGTTTTATTTCTTATACTCTCACAGTTTCTATAAAACTTTGGCTCAATGTCCCCATGGGTTTAGTTTCTTCACCTCTAAAAATAGCTAACACAGGTTCTTTAACTTCAGGTTGCATGTGTTTGTTTCCATAAGAGTTTGAAAACCTCTGAAGCTGTAGGTTATGTAGTACAAAATATTTGTTATAAAGCAAATCTCTACTTTCAAGTCTTATTTCCTCAGAATGTGTGCTATGTAATTTACAGTAAAGCTTTAGATCACTTTGGGAAGCCATTGTTTAATTTGAACACTTCCATAATTTCTGGCAGACCTGTTTAAGTACCGAATTGTTGTAACATACATATTCATTGATAGCAAAAATGTTTAGGTATGTTTAAATATTGCAGGCTGTTCTGGATGTTGTGATTATCAGTGTGTGTGCTTTAGACAGGAAAGTTTAAAGCATGGCTTAATAAGACAAAATAAATCTAGACGGAATAAAACTGATAGTATTATGTCATGAGTGCTAATGTAAATATAGTCTTCATGTTGGAAAATAGTGAAAGATGACCTGATAAACAGATACATATTGGAACTTATTCTGCTAATCGGCTATGCAATTTTCTAAAAGCTCAGTGCCATCAATTGCACCAAGTTTTCCTATATATGGTAGTCCTAAAAAACGTTAATTGTAATGTTTAATCCCTTTGTTGGAAGGTATGCATGTTTTTGTTTATATAGAAGTTAGTTACATTACTTTTGTTAGGCATGTCTGATTAAAATTTGCCAAGAAGGTTGTAGAATAGTTCCCATGTGAATACTAAGTTTCTTTTTATAACATTTCTGATTTTATTGTTTCCATAAGTTTTCAACTTTATTCAATCCTTTGTTTCAAGTCTTCCCAACAAATTTTAGTTATGATTGTTCAAATCTTCTTTATAATATATTGCATCAGATTTTAAAGCAAATGCTGACAGCAGCAGTATTATATACCCTACATACCAAGCAGATACCACACGGTTTCAATAACAGGCACCCCTGTTGAGTGTGGATCAAATCAAAATCCTTGCCTAGTCATGTAAAATGCACTGGTAGAAATCTGCCTTTAAATCTACTTTTTGATTTTAAAAATAGATTCTTTTGGAGTTTATTGTACCAGCATACAGGTATGTAATTCCCACTAATGCTAATGAAAGTTGAAAATACTATGGGTTCCAGTAGTCCTAGAAGTCAGCTTGACCTTTTATACGACTAAGTAAACAAAACAAACCCCGTGGAGTTTATTGTAGGTGGTAGGAAGGCTGACTTGAAAGTCTTACACGTCATAGTCTTGTTGTTATTACTATCAATGTTAAAGAGATAAAGGTTTTTAAAGAATCTTTGGTCTGGGATTCTTACCAACAGTTGTTTCTTTTCTGTTATTTAACATGCTAAAGGTAAAAACTAAAAACAAAGAGTAAATATTGCATTTCCAAGAGTAGCATCAACTCCATCATATTGTATCTGAGGAATATAGTTGTATATTGCCTAAATTGTTGGATTTTTGTTGTAAATACACAAATAGATAACTTTGTGAAATTCCAAATATAAATAGAAACTGGAAATATAATGGATGTGTGCAGAACTCCATTTAAAGTCGACTTCTCCTTACTGCATTACTGTTACTGGGGAGAGGCTAGCAAAATCATAGATAATTGTAGATTTTTTATGGGTGGTTGGTTGCAATAGAAAATCTTGTAATGTTCTTCCAACACTTCAATAATATACACACATCGGTATAAAATTATGAGTGTGGTACATCAGTATGCATACCCAATATACATAAAAAGAAAATCCACTCCCCCCACTTTACAATGGAATAAATTATTTCTTATGTTGCAGTCATTCCTCCCATATACATTTGTTTGGTTAGTTTTATTTCTAGTGCCATGTGTGTCTCAGAAGCTGTTTGCTCTATTCATGTTCTTTTTCATGTGAGCAGCCCTGTGCACTGTAAGTCACTATATAACAAAAGTCTGCTGGTTCCTTCCATACCCTTTAAAAAGTACAATTTTCTATGCTGTCTCTCCCCTCTTCCTGTAGAATTAAAAGCTATACAAGTGTAGAAATGTGAAGTTTAAATAGACCACCTTCATATGTTTTACATTACAGAATAACACAGGGGCTTTTCTGCTTAATCAGTCTATGCCTTCTCATCTGACTTAACTGCTATAAATATTAAGTACTTCAGAACCAACCACACAGAGAAATAATATTATCTTCCATTGTCTTTATTTTTCCTATTATCCGTAACTTACAGACAGTAAAAGTGCTGTTCAGACTTTCCCCAGTTATCCTTGATGTTCCCAGAGGGCTTCCACTCTGAGTTGGAAATGAGCTGTTCTGTTCCTCCGCTTCCTATTTTTCTTAGTTGGGTTGACTCCTGGCACCGCATGCTGGCCTGTGCTTGCTGAGAACCTGACAAAGGACAGTTTTGCTCAGGGTCTGATTTTTGTCTGTCCAGCATTGCATAATGTTAGCTCTTGCACAAGGCAACCGCTGGCTTATGCTGAGGCCTTTTAGATTAACTCTTCTCCACAAAAATGGTACTAGTGCCTCAGAGATATCACAAGTCTGTGCAATAGCTCAGAGCATCTGAGTCTAATTTAACTGTGCTATTTATTTTAATTACAGATTTGTTGTAAGAAGTTGACTGCTGCTGCTGTTATGGTAGCTTGGGAAAGAAAGATGTCAAGGAACGTTCATTTAAGAGGCTCTCATGAGAGGCAGGTAAACACTGCAGCTGATGTTAAACAAGTCAGGTAAACCTCTATCAAAACCTTAAACTCAGCAGTTTCTGAACAATAAAATAGGATAGAAAACTTACTTTTGTTCCTATATATTGGCGATGTTATGGCTCTTAGGGGAAAAAAAAGTAATGACTGATCTAATAATCCATCCTTGACTCTTTGCTCAAAGTGAAGAAAGCAGACTGATCCCAGATCAGAGGTTTTGACTCCAGTACGTCAAAATTTGGTTGCATAAATGGAACTCAAACCAGCATGCATGTTCTTAGAATCCCTGAAGTGATATGGACATGGTGCCACCAAAGTAGCTGACCAGGTACAAAAAATCTGTTTCCCTAAAAGGTGAATCAGGTGAAACAACATACTTTCCTTCAGTCCCTTTTCTTCTGCCTGTGAAATATAGGGAGGTAAGATGTTTTCATTCAGGAGAACTATTTAATGTACCCCCAGGGTGATGCAATTTCCTGTCTTCCTTGGTGGATCAGACTGAGTTTGCAGTTTAAACCTAAGACTAAGAAGGAATCTTTTTTTTTTTCTTTTTTTTTTTTTCTTTTTTTTTTTTTTTTCCCTAGTTATTGTTAATCTCCAGTTGTGTCATGTCTCTTTTGTGAATGAAAGGCACAGAATGCCAGTGGAGTGATAATGAAGGGAAAAATATGCTTAGATAACTTCTTTCTATTTGTAAATTTGAAGAGCATAACTGTATAGATGAGACAGGATAATTACTTATTTAAAAATCCACTTTAGTAACAACAAATAAGTTACATAAGAAGGACAAGAAAAATGTAGACTGCTTTTTATTGCTGTGTAGTGAACAGCTGTTCAAATTGTTCTGATTCCAGTAAAATGGGTAGAAAAAGAACAGGAAGAGGTAGAAAGTGTCTTTAAGTGAGCAGAAATATTCCATTGTTCAATTTTCTTTTTCTTGTTTTGTCTTGTTTATGGGACTGGTACACAGATCAAGAGAAAGTGAAACAAAAGGACAATGGGTATAAAATGGGTAGCAGTGTTGCAAATCAAAACCATCTGAACCAAACATAGTGCAAGCTTGCAATCATATGTAACAAAAAATCTATTTTAAAATAATTTTACTTGCTTTTTTAATAGAAGAGAACTTAAGTGGCTCATGTGGGACTTTGGGACCCAGGTGATGTTTTCATTCCAGCTGACTGGCTTTACATATCTCTCTGGGGAGAAAAGGATTTATGCAGTCTTTAAAATATTTTAAATGTAGAATTTTTTGTAATCATATCTTCTTTGGTGTATTTTAGTCCCAAGTCTTTATCTATGCTGCCCATTAATTTTGTGTGTATATCTGCTAAGCAGTTGTATTCATGCATGTGTTCAAGTTCACGTCACTCTCAGGTTCTTACTCAGTAAGTACAATGGTCTGTGAATGCTACAGAATAAACAATTTGCTCAGGCACAGACATTTGAAAATTCATCAGTACGCTGAGTTTACTTTTCACAAGTGTGAAGTTCAGAATGTAGTTGAGAGAAGGGAAAAATGTGTCAGACTGTCTTCCTCAAAGTGCTGTAGACCTAAGGAAAAACGGTTGGGATCATATACTGAAAGCCAGCAGCACTCCTCTGCTCTGTGCCATTGAACACAGCAACACCAAATGAATTTTACGTGTATACATGTTCCCATTACTGTTTGTGTGTTATCCTTGAAGTTCTTCCCATGGTAGCTCTTGCTCCCTTATGTGTGTATGCCATATGTGCCCCTGAGTGTGGGGAGAGAAGAATGAAGGAGAGGAATTTCACTTTACCACATGATGGATCCCTAGAGCAGGACTGCAGAGTATTTAGCTTGGCTGTCTTGACTAAGTTTGTTGTCCATTTCGGAGCTGCTTTGTGACTGCAAAGGCACAGGAATTGCAAGAAAATTCATGCTTGTGGACTAAGCAATAAGAGCTGCCTGCTTCTAGTTTTTGTCAGATTTTACCTCTTTCTTCAGTATACCCATCTATTTTTTTATTATTATTTTTATATTTTTTCAAAGCCAAGGCAGTCTTTGATGCACTTTTGACAAGCTTGTAATGAGATGTCTCCCATCTGGAGAATTCTTAAGTGCACTTGGGAACACAGCATACAAATTCTGATCCCTCTTTGATGTGGCCCTGAACCCGGTGTGCCAATGTTGAAGACAGCCTCTTCTCTAGCTAAGGCTTGCTTTAGAAAAGAAAACAAAAACAACCAAATAGAAAAACCCTGCCTCTCCCACCAAGCTCTGCCTCCCCCCACTCCCCACCCCCACCCACCAAAAAGATACTTTTTTGTTTTTTTTTTTTATTTTGTAGTTGGTATCCTTTGGTTGCTGATTTTTAAACTCCTGTTTCAGTTCAGTTTGGGACATTTTGATGTCTAGGTACTGACCTTTCAAAATAAAACAGTATGTAGTTTGTGGTAACTTGGAAACCTTTGATTTATTTTCAAATTGAACTGTACTTTATCCTGTCATATGTACCATTCTGTGGTGTCTACATCCACTGACAGTTTTCATATCTTCTTGACTGGAGTAATGCATTTTCAGTGTTGTTTTGCATGTACTGCAGTATTTAATATCCTACTGCTGAGGTTTTGTGTAATGGATTTCTAGTTCTGTATGAATCCAACAAGTAACTTAGGTGATTAAGGACATTTAGACAACTTCTTTTTACTTTGAAATCTGCCAAATTTCTGATAGTTGGTGTTGCAGCTTGACAGCCAGAACAAGAAGAATGTTGTTTTGAGATTTATCTAAGTTAAATAGTTATGATTTTAATTGTTTGCATGTTATTTACAGGACTGGCATTCTAGTGCCGGGATGATGGCTGACATTAACTACTAAAATAAATAGAAGGAAATAGTACAGCTTACATCAAATGCTAATGACAATTGTATGAAAAAAGATCCTCTGTTTTATTTTGGGGGTATGAAAGGCCAAATGCCAAGTTCACTTTGTAGTATAATCATAATGACTTTAAGGATTAGTTTAGCTCTAAATTAAATCGATTGATTTGAGCATTCAAGCTATTGCTTAATTTGTATAAAAGAAATTAAATCCTGTTCCTTATTGACATTCTAAGCTTTAATAAGTCTTTCTCTAATTGTTTTACCTGTAAGAATTACTGATAGAGAAGAGAGATGAAACTTCCTGCTCCTTTCAGTTTCTGTTTTTATGCCTGAGGAGATTGAGAAGGCATCAGTCTAAAGACACCACATGTTGCTCAGACCCTCAGGAGGGTATGATCTTACTAGTCAGGAAAATCAGCTCTATTTTTGTGAGTGTTGTCTGCATCCTACCTCATGAAATAAATTAAAAGCTGAGTTAATGCTTCTTGTAGTTCTAGGGATGAGAAATGCCCCTGATGATCTCAATTTATCAAGAGTGATGATTACATGAATGCTTGTCAGATCTGCTTATTCTGTGGGGGGCCAGCTTCTGTAGCAATACTGTTTGATATATTTGTGTGTGTTGAGGTGAAAACAACAGCAAGAAAGGAGATTAATTCTGTGCATGTTTTTTTTTTTTTTTTTTTTTTTTTAAAGGAAGAGATGAAATATTTTTTTCAAAATATGTATATATGTATTGAGGCTTGCTATTAGTACACATGTATATCTCGATATGTATCTAAATCATCATAAATAGTGATCTAAAAGCATGGTTCAAAAATTATACTACTTTGTTCCTGCAAGAAGAAAAAGTTTTCTGTTGAGTGTTTAACTTATTTTTTGATTTAATTTTAATAGTTGCTGATTTCATTAAAAAATATCAGAAATGTACAGGTATGAATGTGAGTGTATATATGAATGTATATAGTACAGTTCTCTGAGTGACTTCTCCAAAATTGTTTTTTATTAAGTGATTCTCTAACATTTATCAGAGTGACCAGTCTCATGGACTTCCTGTACCTTGCTCAATGTCCTAGCCATTTAGCTGGACTTCTTCTTATGCCTTTTAACCGGATACTATGGGATATACTTCTCCACTGTTGTAATAAAATTGTAGAAGAAAAGCCAAAAGCTGATCCTGCAAACATGGAGCGTTTATATGTTTTCTGCGCTGCTTACATCATAGGAATAGAAAGATCAGGTGTGTAATTAGTTTTTTGAATAAAGATAGTGCACCAGTTAAAACTTCTTTAAGCTTGTAAAATGGTTGTAGGAACAGTATGTCCTTGAAGCTCAAACCACGTGAGAACTTAGATTTTCTTTAAAGTGTTTTCATTATGTTTGTTATGAAAGCAGACACACATGGCAAATGGAATTCATCCAAACTCTATCAGGGGTTTCCAGGCAAGCTCAGGCCAAACTCCAGCTCTCCCTGTTAATCTCAGCTACGCCTATCAGGCACGTACCATATGGTCATGCAAACAAATACGTGCACAGTTTTTTCTTTGTCAAATAGTGACAAAACAGTTTGGGACCATATGCTACAGAACACAAGCAAGCACTCTAATGGCTTACATGAGTAGGGTGAACCAACTCAGAAGAAATGTGCAATTGTCCATCCTTCTCTTCCTGCTGTACATGTCTTTCTACAACACACAACAAGAATTCATACTGTGGTTTCTTCACTCTGGTGACTTCATCTCAGTTCTGCCAAGTGATTCTCCCTGCAAATGTGAAATATGAAATGATAGTTTTTGTGGTCAGTGACAAAATCATTTTTGGCTGTGAAGGAGGCAATTTCCCAGTATCTAACTTGTTTAGGTAATTTGGCTTTCATAACATAACAATCACTCAGAAAAGAAGTTTCTGTCAAATGCTAACTTGTTCCCAAGTGCAAAAAGATATTTGTATCAATATCCTAATTATTTTATGAGTTTATTTATTTATTTTTATGAGAGTAGGAATAAAGAATAAGGCAAAGGAGAAAGAATGCATTCAACTGCACTATACAGTTACTATTGTTTGCCCCCCATCCATGTAACCAACCAAAAGGAATGCAGTATCATATAACTAGGAAGTAATAAACACCCTGGCTACTTACCATCAGTGGCAAATGCAGCTTTATTTTAGAGAGGAGCAGAAGAGTGTATAGTCCTGTTATCGTCAGCTTGCGCACTGCATATGCTTCACATATCATTTTACGTGGCTGTGCAGGCTTGCTCATTTCCCATGAGATCAGGTCTCTTCACCTTTGTTGATGATATTTATGAAGAGTAAGGAAAAAGTAATCCAGATACCTACAGATCTATTAGTCTGGCCTCAGGAATTTGCAAAGCTTTGGAACAGTTTGGAGGAAAAAATAAGTTAGTATCATGGAAGTACACAGAATACAATGTATTTACTGAAGAGATATCATGTCAGTCAAACTAATAGCTTCCTTTAAAGCAGTTTTAAAAACGAAGTTTATACTAGATCGCATTCATCTGGACTTGAATTAAATGTCTCATATACCTCCAACAAGGAAGTTACAGATTAAGATGAAGGTGATTCATAGGCTGGAATTGGAAGAGGAGCTGGCAGAAGAGAGGGAAAGGAGAAATTTTCAATTTGAAAATATTAGGTGGAAGAATGCTCTTCATCATTTATCTCTCATATTAAATAAGAGATTTTTTTTTTTTTTTTCCATTGGTTTCTTTTGTTTTTGACGCATGAAGGTATGATTGAGGTTGCATTGGTGGTTCAGTGGTAGAATTCTCGCCTGCCACGCAGGAGGCCTGGGTTTGATTCCCGGCCAATGCAACACCCTTTTCGGTTGGACTGTAGGTAGGTGATCATGGTGGTCTCTCCAACTTTAATGTCTCTATGATTTTCAACCCACAGCCAAGTGTGTTTTGCTGACACAGCCATTCTTGATAAAAAAAGGAGCTGTATAACTTTTCCAACATAAAGTTCCTATGATCTTACAAAAAGATCTGATCTTGACAAGTTGAGGTAAAAAGAGAAAAAAAAGGAGGGGTGAAGGGGGAGTGCCAGGCCAGATTGACACTTGATTTAGTTCACTGCTGTTAAGGAATATACTGGAACCTATAAACACAGAGGATGTAGATTTCCTAGCACATCGTAGCATATCTGTTAAGTGGAAAGGTGCCGTAATCATCAGGACGTATTAGCCTTTTTAGCAATGAAAGGAAAGTGCAAGTGCTTTGGAATATAAATCATGTCTAGTAAACACAGAACTTTTGAAAAATTCAATCAGATTTCCAAAAGTGCAGACAAAAAAGTGAAAGGGCGGTGGAAGGGGGGGGCAGAGTTGATCAAGGAGTGCAGAGTTACTCATTCCAGAGGAAATCTGACAATTTAAGCTTTAGTGCAGCAAAATAAAGGTTGAGGGGTATTTCTATTTCAACAGAAAGGGGAAGTGGGAAGATACTTAAATGAAAAGATAACAGCGGCATGAGAGGCAAGGAATATAAGCTGATCGTGAATAAAATTAGACTGGAGATTGGAAATAGCTTTCCAATAGCATTGAAGAGGCAAGGTTTGGAGCAGCCTTCTAATCAAAAGGCTGGAAATCATATTTAAGAAAGAAAGTCCTCGGTACTCTTAAGTTTGGCTTCATTTGTTTATGAAAGGGATTACAAAAAGTGTTGTTGTGATGTCAAGGGACTGGATTCAGCCAGTCCTACATTCCTACCAAAGAGGGATCAGGACCTTCCTTCGTCACCCGTAGGTGCCAGAAGAATTTTCAAGATGGAACTGGAGAGCTGAGAGGGAAGAAAAGAGATGCAAAAGCAAGAAGAAAAGAGTAATTTGTAGCATTTTATTGTGTTAGCAATAAAGAAATTTAATGTAAAATCGCTACCACTGAAACATGTACATTTAAAGCTTGATGGGGGGAAGATGTTAAGAAATTTGTACATATTTATACATATATTAAGAGCGTATATTCAGCATTACTCGACGTCACATCCTTAGTATCAAAGTCTAAAGAAACGGGAAGACGATATTTGTGGAGAAGACATCCAACTAAATTTGCCTTTGGGTTATAACTTTAAAAGTACGTCAAATTAAGACGCGCCTGTTTTTGGCGTTCGTGCTGCAGTTAACAGACGGCTGCTCCCGGGGCTGCGTTACCTTAGCGCGCTGGTTTATTTGAACTGCAGAAAACATAAACTAAAAAGGATTTAGGAAAGCATATTCAAGTCGCGCTTACGGCGTCCTCGTTTCCGGCAATAAATCACTTTCTGAAATGTTTTGAAGCCTTGCTGAGGGCAGAGCCCTCTCCTCCCTGCTCGGGACGGAAAGCAAAACTCAACTCCGGCCGCCCGGGGGGAGCAGGAGCGGCGGCACTCGCCCCTCGGAGGGGCCGCGGAGCTTTCCCCCTACCCAGGGGACTCGGAAAGCGGGAGCCGTCCCGGAGGAGGGGGCAGCCCCCGGCAGAGGGTGCCGGAGCGCAGGGACCGTCCGCCTCTCGGCGCCTCTCCCTCCCCTCCCCTGCGTCGGATTTGTCCCCGGTGACGTTGGGATGCTGGGGAAGGCGGAGGAGGAGGAGGGGAGAGGAGCGCGGCTCCCTCCGCCCCCAGTCGGGGACAGTCCGCTAGCGGCAGCGCACAGCCGGGGCGGCGGTGCCGGGGACACCCGCTGCGCACCTCCCTGCTCCGCTCCGCACAGCACCGCTCCGCTCCGCACCTCTCCGCGCAGGGCAGCGCAGCGCGGCGGCAGCGCTCCGCCCGCAGGGAGCAGCATGGTCCCCGCGGCGGGACCGGCCGGGCGGCGGGGGGCGGCGGACCGCATCCTCACCCTGCTGGCGGCCGCAGCCATCCTCCGCCTCCGAGCCGCAGGTAAGGAGGGGATGCGCCGGGGGGGAGAGGGAGACCCGCCGGAGTGGGGGACCACGCCGCCACCACCGCTTTTCGGGAAGGGGGTCTGCGGGCAAGAGGGGAGGGGGCTTCCAGGGGAATGTGCGTGTGCGTTTGGGACCGGAGGAGCCGCCAGCATCCCCATTTGGTGTTGATTAGTTTGTTTTGGTGTCCCTCTTCTTTCTCCTCTCCTTCCTTTTATTTTCCCTCCTCTCTCCTACTTTTTCTTTTCTCTCTCTCTTTTTTTTTTTTTTTTTTTGTTTCTTTGCAAAATGGAAACCTTATGTCGCCTCCTTACGAGGGGGGCGGCGGTGGGCCCCTCTCGAGGAGGGCTTGACAAAACTTCACCTTCCCCCTCTGCATCCCCGCGCCTCGGCCCCGCTCCGTGAGCGCTCCGTGCCCCCCCCGCGGCCGCCGCCGCGCACCGGAGCTGGGTGGTGGCGGTCGGTGGGAGGGGGGAAGAGGGAGGAAACAAAGGAAAAGTTCGGGGTTTTGTTGTTGCCGAGGGTGGATAGCAGCGAGTGGAGCCTCCTCCTTCAGTCCGCCCGCCCTCCAGCCCTCCCCTCGGAGCGGTTATAATAATGTGTTATTATTTGGGACGTTGAGTGTTGCCAGAACCTCAGCGGGAACCAGGGGAAGGGGGGGCTGGGGGCTTAAAGTCGAATGGACGAGGGGCAGCCGCCGCGCTTGCAGCAGACGGAGGCTCAGCAGAGACTCCTTCTGTGTGTTTCCGATCTCGGGAGGGTCCCGTGTCCCGTGGGTACCTGCCGACCCTCGGGGTCGGAGGAGGTCTGCCTTTGGGCTCGGGAAACGCTAGGACTAGGTTCAGCGAGCTCCGCGATTGTTTTGGGGGCTGAATAAGCTGCCCTTATTATTAACTTCTGACCTTGCGCCGCGGCAGCGGCAGAGCGGCTGCTGAACAGTTGCCAGTTTGTCCGGCACCTCCGAGGCGAGCGCCGTGATTTATAGGGACCTTAGGGAGCGCATGGGGTTAGAGAGCCGCGATGGTGTAAGAGTTCCTGTAAAAGAAGCCGCATAACATTTTTTCTTTCTTTCTTTCTTTCTTTCTTTCTTTCTTTCTTTCTTTCTTTCTTTCTTTCTTTCTTTCTTTCTTTCTTTCTTTTTAATTTTAATTTTAATTTTAATTTTTTTCCTTTTTAATTTTTTGTCTTCATTTATTTATTTATATTTTAATTATTTTTCCCCCCTCCTTCCACGCACGCCTAAGATGTGTGGCGCTTTCGGAGCAGCAAGGGGGGTGCCTTACTCTTTTCGTTTTTCCCGGGATGTGAAACGCGCTGGGGGGGGGGGGACGGGAAGGAGCTGCCGGATTCAGCTCTTTGATCTTTCCTGAAAACATTCCCTCCAGAATTGCCCTCTCCCCTTTCGCGGCAGATGAACCTTGCTCAGAAACTCCTTCCCGGGGCGCTTCGCCTAGGGACTGACTGAGAGGTGAGAGGAGGCACCGTTTCCGTGCCGGGCTGGAAACCCTTCCCCTGCTGTCCTGTTCGGGCGGGCGAACAGCGCCTTCCTCCCCCGCCTTTCCCGGCCCTGGCTTAATTGCACCGAGGTGCAGGAGGAGACCGATGATGTCTTTAAGGAAAAACAGTGATGCTTCAGATTAGAGGGGACTTGTTAATCAATTGCACGTTTGAAAGGGCTTTTCTTCCCTTTGTTGCTCTCGCTAATCCTTTTACCTCTCCCCGGGAGGTGACAGATGCCTATACTTCCTGTTATTCAGCGCCGGGGTCCTAGGTCTTGCCATTTGTTGCCTTACCGTGAAGGGAGAGGGTCAGCAGAAAGCTAGAGGTCTGGGGGTTTTCCGGGGGGAGGGTGTCACCGCTCGCGGATCTGGGGTCAGTTCCCGTCGCGTTTATTTTTCCTAGCGCCTTTATTGCTCCTTTGAAAGGGGGGATCACTAACAAATTGCGCGGGCTGCCCCCCACCCTCCCCCAGCGGGGACTCGGGGGGGGGGGGGTCCCCTGGGGCAGAGCCCTTCCCCCTCCCCCCGCTGCTTGCCCTTTTCCCACAGAAAAAAGCCCCGAAAGGCCGTGCCCCGAGGACGGCGGCGCTTTTTGCCTCTCCTGCCTGTGCCCATCACCCGTGGGCACCCCACGTCGGGGAAACGTCCTGGTGGCAGTGCCCGGCCGCAAACGAGCGCCGCAGGGGGACGCGTACACGACATTTGTCCATGTCCCCCCACTCTGTGCTGCCCCAAAAGCGGGCTCGCAGCGGTGGATCCCAGCCAGCCGCGGGAAGCGGCTGGGGGTCCCCTGCCGGCATCCGACGTGCTGCGGAGCGGCCGGGAGCCCCCCACGTATCCTCGGGGTCTGCTGCCGTTCGTCTGTGCTCCTCTCTCTAATTAGACTCGCTGAATGGCGAACGGAGACTGTGTTCGCCCACGCTTAACTTCGGTGTTTATTTTTGAAAAAGGGTTATTTCAGTCTTTTCTGGGCTCTCTTCGGAATACGACCGAGTTAGCGAGGGGCAGAGACTGGGATGTTGGTTTCCTGGAAGTGTCGGTGCACGATGGGCTCCGCTCCCAGGACACGCGCTGCGGTTTGCTTAACTTGTTTCACCCCTTTACCGTTAAATAGGAATTTATTCGACCTGAAGTTAATACTCACGTGACTCACAAAGTATGCAGAACGTTGTGCTTAAAAAATAAATGATTTCTGTCAACTGAGCGTCTGGGAACTAAAACATAATGGTAACTCTGTGCTATGATTTTGCAAGCCCTGTGGTGTGTAAACTTCTACCCAACATTACAAAGAAAAACAAAACAAAACAACTCATTTCTTAGAGTACAGTGTTAGTGGAGAAATGAATAAAGTACAGACTACTTCTGAGCGCTTTTAAATGCCTCACTACAAAAAGCTGTAAAATGCTTGAATCTCTGAAGTTGCAAGGGATTTAGCTATAGCGCCCTCCTGACTTCAATAAATGAGATTCAGCTCTGGAAAGTGTACTTAAGTCACCTGGTAAAAGTCCGTGCAGCTTTGAATACAAGGAATCTTCACACAGCTTTTTAATAAATGGCATCGACTACGCAGACTACTTTAAACATGGCCAAACTTTAATCAAGCTTTTTCTTGCGTTAATTAAATGGTTAAGCAATTCAGTGGCGACGTTTATCCTAGGGTCAAGGGTTGACACCGAAAGATTCTTCCCCTGGAGAGTCTTGATTATGTTAAGCGTTTGTAATGGAATTGGTGTTTTCTCCTTAATCTCTTTTCTGCTGTAAATAGCATAGAAATGCAAGATGCAGGGAGAAAAGGACCAGTTGGCAGACCAGGCAAATTCGTCCTATTTAGTGAGCTTCCAATTGTTTGCAGGAAAGCTGATCTTTTTCTAAACTCACTGCACTTTGTATAAGGTGTGAATGGCTTCCAGAACTGTCTTTGGCATGGAGATATATTTGACCACTAATTGGGAATCAGACGGACAGACTTAACCCACTAGCCAATGAGAACGACATTTTAAAAGGAAGAATGGTAATAAGTACTCTCTTTCGTTTGATAGCCATGTGAATCTTCTGTATACAAGACTTGTGTCCTCCTCACGGTTTCACTATTTTTTTCAAAGCCTAAAATTCACATTTTGTGTTCAATGAAAATGTCAGCTAGAAGCCATCAACATCTGAGGTCCTTACTCATACTTTTGACCGAGATAATTTATTTTTCAGATCCTTTTTTTTTTTTTTTTTTTTTAATTTTATTTTATTATTTTGAACATTGCAGGCGAAGCAAAAATACGAAGCAAACTCCCTTAGGTTTTCCTACATAAATCTTCCTGTAGATGTTCTCTGCTGCGTTGTGCGGTTGCTCAGAGGAAAGAAATGCTACTTAGAGTATTCCATCTAATTTATAGCATCTGTCACTATGTTCTCTGTGCGAAGGATAGCTTGCTATTTAAGTTTGTTTATTCATTGTGAGGCTGTTGCTTTGTAAAGGAAGTTGTCATTAGGCTCAGCATGTCTGGAAAGTATGCAAGTCCTCAAGTCTTCTAATCCAGTGACTACAAAGTAGTTAAAGCTTCAAAGAAAAGTAACGACAGGATTTTGGTGCACTGAAAGAAGATGCATTGTTTGTTAATCCTGCTTTTTATTGTTACTTATACTGCAGATTCCTGCAGCATTGCTAGTAACCATTCTGGGCAAACATCAATTTAACTTAAATGATTGCCTTTCCTCTTGGTTTTGTCTAAACGTGTGAGTGGTTTGGAGTGAACAGCCCCCTTACCAGCTTTTTGCATTCATTTTTTTTCAAGCCTTTGCCATGCACTAATATTCATTTACAATCAACCAGATAGGTAGTTTTTCTGACACTCTCCACGACCTGACCCACAACTATTATTTTTCTCCTTCCATCTGTTTGCCCTCCTCAGCTACTTTGGGAAAGAATTTCCATTATTTTCTGAACTGTGTTGGTTGATGAACGATTTTTTGGAGGTGAAAATAGTGGTATATGACTTTCCTGGTGGCAGTAAGAGACATTTTTCAGAAAATCAGCATGATCCCTTGCCTGTAGAGTAAGTCTTTGACTTTTAACTCGTAGTGGACAAGAGGTTTAATTTAAGAACACAAATCTGTGTTACAATGTCAGTGAAAACAATAAATCACAGTAAAAGTGCATTTTACTTGTTGTGCATAGTTATTGTAATGGGCATAAGTAGATGCATCCAACTTACAGTAATCTTAGCTAGCTCACTAGGTGCTTAGCATGGATCTGAAGCAATTTGCAAAGTTTGTTGAAGAAGTAGTGTGGGTGTCCTATCAATGGCTCCTGAGCTGGTTTAACATTAGTTTGTACCCCCATAGGCTGTTGTGTGCACTGCTTCCTGAAAAAAAGGGGCTACACTGCTGACTGCTGATTGAATTGTTCTTCATTTGTACTGATGCTTTCTGGTTTTGCCACATAAACTGTCACAATGCACGTGTGTATGTGATGGTAAAGGAGTGTGGTATGCAATAGCCGATCAAAGGGAAAGGATAAAACAATATCGCTGTTTCAGCAGAAGGCATTTGAAGAATGAGCACAGTCTTACGTATCTGTTTTCTCTGAGTCCAGGAGAGAGCAGACAGACATCACTGACATCCGCTCAAAGTGTTGTTAGTGTGCAGTATCACTGGCACCTGAAGCTCTTTGATTACTTAGTTAAATCAGCAAGCTCTGATACTGTACTGACAGGGGAAAAGGACTCAGCATTAGTGAAATGCTACCTGGGCAAAGGAGAACAGAGAATTTGCATGATGAAAATAGACAATACCTTTTCAGTAAACGCTATGTTGCTTTTGCTGGAGCAACAGGAAGATGTTTGTGGTGGTACTGCATGCAGGAAATGCCAAGTGAAATCAATGGGAAACTGTTTCAAACTCGTGTCCCCAGTGTATATTTTCAAAAGCTGAGTAGCCAAATCAGGCATTTTTATTGGGTCTCCATAAGTATTTTGTCACTGAGCTCTACATCAATTTCAAATGGCACCCAAGCATCTAAGTATATTTTTAGATTTGATAATTCCTCTTCAGGTGATGTAAACATTTAAAAAGAAAGTACAAGCACATATTTGATTTTTTCTTGAAAGAAAAAACCCTATGTACATATCATCACATCTGTGAAACCTCTACAGAACTTAGATTTCTTCTGTCTTCTAATTGCTCTGCTTGGATTTTTCCTTTAATATCCTTGGCATAAAAGTTTTAATCTGTAACTCCAGGTTATTGCCCCTTGTCCTCATCAATACTGCTCTAGGCTATTTATTTGGCAGTTCATCTGGTAAGTATTATTTCAAGATGAAGTGGCTTCTATAACAGTTTTCCTTGCTTTTGGTAGTTTAACACAACCACTCTTCAACCCCCAGTTACTTCTCCAAAAATTATGAAGTTTCACTTTTCAAAATAGTGTACATGACTGCCCTGTTTAATCATAAATTAAATGATAAAAGAAATAATTCCTTACCAAAGTATTAATACAGTCACATATCCAAGTGCAGAGTAGATAGAGAACAACTAGCTCACAGCAATAAGCAGTAAGATTTTTTTCCATGTTTCTTAAGAAAACAAAATAAAAAGAAGAAAAATTATGTTGTAAATAGTAGAGTCTGATTTGTTGTAGTCAAATGCAGAAACACTCTCTTCTACATTACATGAACTGTAAGCAAAAAGAAGGTCATCGTATGCAAGTCTAAAAGAGGAGCCACAGAGCTCTACCCAAATACAAACTAGCAATTTTTATGAAGAACAAAATTCATGAGCAGAGAAAGAAAAATCTTAGTAGGGGTTTAATTCAGAGCAGTGCATAGTCATTTAAGTTGTCATTTAGAGTAAAATCTTAGAATTTTTCTATTATTTTTTTTTAAAGAAATTAATATTCCACTTTTAATACCCTTATGAAACTGTAAGTATTGTACTTCTTAATTGCATATGGACAGACATCATTCATAACTAACAGGACTGCTGGAAGAAGTTGACTCCTTCCCCATCCCCAGTTCTTCATCTTTTCCTTCCTGCTGGTTGTTACTGCCTCTTGAGATCTTCTGTCAGAGCAGTGGGTGGGCTTTCAGAACCTGGTTTCAGTCAGAATCCATTCACTTGGTCTAAACTAAGATGGTTGATTTCATCATTGATGGACACAAGATCTCTCATATGAGCAAGCACTGACAATGGGCCAGAGGAAGCTGTACCTTTTATAGTGCTGGTTACCAGGCTGGGGTTTAGAAGGGAGGTCACCAGTTTCACTGCCCAGCTTAGATACAGCAGCCTTTGGTAAGAACATTTCACTGATCACCTGGGAGAAGGATGGGAACTGTGGCAGCAGTAGCATCTTCCAACAACAGAAGTAATGAATCTTCATTTAGTTCACAAGAGTCTGTCACACAGTTTCCTCAGTTCTTCCTTCATGCTTTATAATTGCTTCCCCTAAACATTTGCAAAACTAATCATTAGCTTTCCTTGGTGTGATGTCTCCAGAAATCCCTCATTTAATGGTTAGGCTAACTGTGTGCTGTCATGCTGGTCACTATTGGCTGTTTCTTTGTATGCTTTGTCTCATATCACAAGCCGTTTAATACATCATTGACTAACCCTGGTCAATTACTGGATTTCCATGATTGTTCAGGTGTATATAAAGAAATAACAATCTGTTACTGGTACAGTAAGTTTGTGCGAGAAAGATACAGTAAAACTAGTTGTCTGTGGGATCAGCAGTGTTGGCACAAGGGAAGGAGTGGGACTGCACAGTTGGGGGAAGGAGGGCTGAGTCACAGCAACGGCTCCTGGGATCAGGCAAGGATGCCGTGGGACATCCTCACAGAAGCTCTCTCACATAGATTTGTTCCTCTGGATGTAGAACAAATAAAGGTTTGATGAAAGAAGAACAAGACATTTTGGCAATGCAAAAGGCAAGAAGGACAGCACTAGAAACATTCATCAAATTTATCTGGATTTTTATGCATCAAAAATATTGCTGGATAGAGCAAGATCAGAAAACGAAAACAATATGAATAGTAGTACTTGACAGACCTGGACTATAAGAGCTGAGTCGCTTTAAAATAGGTTCTGTGAACTTCTTCTATGAACCAGTAATGATAATAATAATAATAAAGCTGTTTGAAAACTTAAGAGACCCTGATGATGTATAAAATCTTCTGCACACTTTATCACCGTAAACTTTTAGAAGGAAGTTATATGATGGAAAGAACATGCTGAGACTTCATAGTGTATAAAATGAGTGCATAATCTGGGAGAAAATTGACAAGCTTTTCCTGTAGCTACTTCTAGTGTAGAAGACGACATGTCAAAATTAAATTATAGAAAAATAACCATATCAAACATAATGATGTGGCAGTAATGTTTCTGTATGTATTAATTTCTACTTGTCATTACAAAAAGAAAAACAGAAGAAGAAAACATAAAGAGGCAAGTGGAAGCTATGCCAATACATTTTAGATAGTGTATCCAAATGTAATACACTGCTCTATTTAGGCAGTAACAATCTTGTTCTGATTCAAAATGTGTGATGGTGTGTACATTTCACCAACACGCAAAGGAGGCATTTTCCTTTATGAACAGGTGTGCCTACCCTGGGGTGTATTTGTCAAGTAACATGAAATCACCCAAACCTGATAGAAGAGAGCTGACTGGCCAAAAATGAGCCCTGGAGAACCCACGCAATGGCTGGCGGAGCTGGCTCGCTGCCTGTCCCCAGGAGCCCGGATGCTGTCACGGGAGAGGCTGGAGGGCGGCACGCGGCAGCCCCGGCACAGAATCACCTAAATCCCCACAGGGCTCTGCTCTCAGAGACAGAAAATGTGATACGCAGAAATATTAACATAAGTGCGTGGGCTAGAAATTTTAGAGACATTTTTCGCAGTATTCTCACACCTGATGGCTATCTAAGATTCCGATTCTGCAGGTCTGAACCTAACATGTGTTCCTTAAATAAAAATCTCACTCACCTCGAAAGTCTAGTCTGCAAACAAGTGTTTAATTAGATGTTGGTTACTTCTTCTCACCACAGATACCCTTCTTCATTTATTGTGTGTGAGTAGTCGAACCTCTTTCAGTTGTGGCTTAGGCTGAGTTTTGGGATTCCGATCTGTTTTGTATTCCATTCCAGCTAAGAATGCATAATCATTTTAATTTAAGTGTGCTAACAAAGCATGAGACTCATTTTAGTAGAATAAACAATGAAATATGCAAAAGGAAAATTTTGTGAAGGTTATACATATCTATTAAATCTTCAATTTATTAAAGCTTTTTGTTGTTGTTGTTATTTAAATACAACTACTTGAATATTCTAAGTTGAAAATGCATCTAGCTGTTACTACATTTTTAATTTGTTGTCTTTCTGTGGAGAAATACAAATCATGCTACTCTAGAAGGGATTTCAAGCACTTTTCCCGTACGGTTGCAAAGAAAAAACAGAGGAGATTCTGACATAGAAACCAAGGAATTATGTTCATATGAGAAATTCCTTTACTGGCAATGGGAAATAAAAATCATTTAAAGTATCCTAGGAAACCAAAGCTGAACATAAAATAATATTTTAAAATATTTTAAAATATTCTGTCATTATATTGGTGGTTAATGATGACTTCTTTCATGATAGACCAGAATCCCTTACAAAGGGAAAAGTGGTATTATGTAGATAAAATTACAAGCTTGGACAGGATCTGAACCAAACCTACATAAGGAAAATATATCGGCTCTTTTTTTTTTTTTTTTTTTTTTTTAATTTTAAAAATAACCATGCTTCCATGCTCTGCCTGGAAGCAATTTAATACAACTAGACTTTTTTTTTTTTTTTTTTTTTTTTTTTTTTTTTTTTTTTTTTAGAAAAAAAGAATTTCCAGCCAGACCAGAAGCAGTAGTTAATAAATATCTTGTGAGGGTGAGTCTGTTCTTTATGCTTGGTTTTGCAAACTCAGTGAATTTAGATATTAATATCTAAAATTGTAGATAGTTATTCAACCTGTTTTTCTAGAACCGATCTCACATTTGTCTTTTTCTCTCTTGGTCTTTGTAGAAACAAGATTCAGAGATCACTTCTCTCATAGGTAATAGAGAATCCACATCAAATTCCTGATATTGTGGCTTTCAAAGCAGTAAGAAAAAAAAAATCTTGCAAATTTTATGTCTAGAGAGTATTTGAATAATGCTTTTGAAAAACACAAATATTTTTGTCAATGTGTTATTTATCAGTATACCAAAGGTAGGAAAAGCTTTAAATATGATCATGCCAGTCAAAGCCAAGAGCATACAGAGTTAGGAAAGTCAAATTTCAAAAGTTAACCTCTTCCACAATCTGAAGCTCAAATCTAAATTTAGGAACAGTTTTGATTCTGGAACTTGGGGATGGACATGTTTACACAGGGAAGTACTGCAAAAGGTAAGGTATAAATCTACAGCCCATCTTCAACATTTGAAAAAGTGGCAAACATTACCTCACATTTACCGAACACTTACTGTGTCCACAGTGGTTGTTATTAGAAAGTACTAGTTCAGTGTGAAACCACAGAGTAAACTAGGTGTTGTAACTTCTTCCTGCAGAGAAGTCTTCAGTGATCAGTGAGATACCTGAAATGTCATCTGTTAATTTTGGTCATTGGTACAGGGTTTACCATTTATAGAAATAAATAGAAAAAAAAAAAATCAAACCTTAGTGCGGGGATGTTAGGCATTGTAGAAATTCTTAAATTGTCTTTTAAGTCTCAAGAGCTTCAAAAACAACCGTATCATTATAGGAAAAGGGGACCTCAAGAGGTCCAATTACCTGTTCTTCAAGACAGAACCACCTACAGCCAGCATAGCCTATTCCCAGGAGGTGACAGGAGCACAGGCTGAGTGACCTCCATAAGCAAGTACACGGGCATGAGCATAGGCAGGCAGAGCATACACTGTTCTGTGGTTGTGGTTTAAACGCATTACTCCCTGTTATGGTCCATTTCTCCAACCCTTGTAGCTGTACTATAGGATTTTTGCAAGCTTTGAAACATCTCCTGAACTTTGAAACAAACCCTTTTCAAAAACTGTATTGTTTTCTTATAGACATCCCTTCTTAGAGCCTCCCCCCTCCCAAAATGATTTCCCCAGCCTTCTCTCTTACATCATGTTTTCTGAATCTCTTGGCCATGCTCATTCTTCCCCTCCAGCCTTTCTCCAGAACATCTTTCTTGAAGTGCACTAACCCCAGCTGGAGTATTCCAGCTCAGGCTGTACCAGCACTGGGTAAAGGAAAAGGGTTATTCCCTATATTTACCAAATGGCGTTGCTTTTATTTCCCCAAGTGATGTCTGACTGTTTTGTGGCAGAATGACATTGCTCAAGTTCTGATCTGCTCCACATCTTTTATGCAGATAGTTGCCAAGACTGTTGGTCCTCATTCTGCACCATTGTGATTCTTTAAGCATGGAAACCTCTCATTGTCATTACTGAACTGCATTTTTTCATTTCTGCCCATCACATACTATTTTTTTGGCTGACATTTTCTCTCACCTGCCAAGATCAGCATGCTGGCAATGCCTTTGCACCTTGGTATTGTCTGTGGATTTCAGTAAGTTTGGGGGTATCATTAGCACCAAAACTTGTTAAACTCCATTGTAGCAGTTAATTGTTGATAATTAACTCTCGTTAGAGTTTTCCAATGAGTTTGCAATCACCTCCACATCATGTTTTCGTATTTCACCTATGAGAACTATGTGAGACTGTTACTTCTCAAACTAAGTAATGCCTTCTTTTTCCCCTGGTGCCTTAGCTTCAAGCTGTCATTCAGTGCAGGATAGAAGTTATATTACAGTCCTTGGGAGGTAAACTTCCCTCGGCAGAAACTCTTGTGATGTGTCTAAGTTTTGCTTCTGTGGTTTCTTCTTAAATAACTTGCCTTTCTGTAACTTATCACAGTATTTTGTCATAACTGTACCAGAGGACAAAATTCATCATTTTGAAAGGTGGAGTTCAGACACCACTATTTCCAAAGATTCATTTTTTTTTCCTGAGTTCAGACAAAGTTCATAGAAAACTTATTGCAAATAATGGTTTGTCTTTCTCTTTAATATCATGCCTGCATCTTTTAAAAAGATTAAAATTAGATTCTTTAATCTCATACTGGTTAATGTTTTCTTGTCCTTTTTTTTTTTTTTTTTTTTTTTTTTTTTTTT
>CM021797.1:47607381-47643774 GCA_011076525.1 Nettapus auritus | reverse complement strand
TTTTTTTTTTTTTTTTTTTTTTTTTTTTTTCCCAGTTTAAAATATGATATTCTATGAGGTTTCAAGACCACGCAATATATTAAAACTACTGTATGTTTCAGAGTATATGATGTAATCTCAGTTTTAAACATTAATATTCATCCAAAGTAACTTATGGCCTTAGAGATTTTAGAAATATTGTAAGGATAAATATATGCACTTCTCGTCTCAGTGGGATTGTCCATAGTTCCGTAACTCCCATTTTCTTTTCCTTTGCCTTCACTTTCCTTTTCTGTTCCCAAGGGTTTATTTTTTTTTCCTTATGTCATATTTCACTCTGAGAATTATTATTATTATTATTATTTTTTTCTTGACTTATCTTTGCCCCCGTTACTTACCACTTTAGATCTAAGGAACTCTCACATGTGCTATAGTGGCCATTGAGGGTAGGAGGCACTTCAAAGTGATCCACAGTGCCTGTTGTCTGGAAAAAAAATATCTAAATAGGAGGTAGAATGAAATGATCTGAACAGATGGCTGTCAGTGACTAACTGAGCCATTACTAAGTTTCCTTCATGTTGTTGCTTCAGAAAGTCTGCTGTTATCAGTATCTGTACTTCTCTTGTGTAGGACACAGGAGTGAAACCAGAAAAGGGTGAGATGGGGAGCACGGCTCTGATGAAGTGGGAGTAGGCTGGGGTGGATGGACTTGTCTGAGCAGAGGAGCTGGATTCTTATCCAGTTTAAGAGGAAAAGATGTCTATGGGGTGAGGAAATAGGGTTAGGGTCGTGTGAATTTGTGATAGCAAGGATAAGGGAGGCTAAGTTTCTCATGTGTGCAGACAGGTTAGAAACTATTAGAAACTTCTACTACTGTCCTACCAGGTACTAAACACAGCACTGAACTGTGCTTCAAGAAGTCCTGCCCTATATTTTCTCTATTTTTTTGTTCTTCAGGAGGTATACTGTAAGCAATGACACTGTGTTTCACCATGGGTTGTATAGCAGGTTTTATGTAAGAACAGTTTGTAACTGCTGCAGTGGTTGGCTACTTCAAATACCATGCCCAATTTGAAACACTCAGAGTGACAGAGGAGTATTTCATTATTAATTTTACCATCTACAGGTCCTGTCACTTTGAGAGCTATAACATTACAGAAAAAAACAGTGGATTTGGCATGTTTCAGAAAATATACATGCCTGCTTTCTTCAGATCAAAACTGTAATTATGAAATACTGAAAATAGTGACCTCCTTTGCGCACCTGATCTATGCAAACACTTTGTGGTGTTTATTCATTTAATTGTTTCTAATCCGTGCTGCTTTATCTTATTTTACTTTTATTTTATGCATTTTTCTCCTTTGAACTATTGAGACCACTCTCTTTGGTAATTCTGAGTCAGTTAGGTCAGCCCTGGGCTTTTCTGAGTGGAGACTGCCAAGTTTTTCTAAAATGTGTGGTGGCTGAGGGATTAGAAAGAATGTCCGAAAGGGACTGAGACTGGAGACCTCCAAATGTCTTTAATTTAAAACCATAATTTGGAAGGATTCTTCCTGAGTCCCAAGAGAAAAAGCCAATGCTTTCATTTATGCTATTAGTCATCATTCACTCCACAAACAGGGTTCCCCTCCCAACTGCAAAGGCTACAGTTTGTTTTGCTGCTTTAACAAAAATGAGTTTAGTTGATTTAATGTTCTGTTTTGTGATGAAGTGTCTTACCTAGGTCATAGTTTAGCTGTTAACAAGATATTTATGAAGTGGTAAGATTTCTCTGTTCTGTGGTGAATTCAGTCTCTAGAGTGGGACAAAATGCTATTTAACTAGCAAATAAAGTCATTCAGCTTCAAATTATATGTTGAAGTTAAATGCAACAGTTTTAATCTTTTAGTAACCACTTAAATGAGTGGAGTGTCTGGAATGCCTCAAAACTCAAGTAATTTGACCTCTACTATAGGAAAAGCTAAAGCCATTTCAGATAGTTTAGTATTGCAAGTAGCTATGCAAAGGAAGATGTTGGATTTAGAAACCAAGTTAAATTCATAGTTTTATTCAATGTGCAAACTGTAAAATGCAGCTGAAGACAAGTAGCTTTTTCCTGAACATTTTTTTTTTTTTTTTTTTTTTTTTTTTTTTTTTTTTTTTCAGTATTCAAAACTGGTTTTAATAACATCAAATGCTGTGCTAAATCCTTGTTAGTATTTGAAGCTAGCATTTCAGATGTTATGCTGGAAGCATTTGTTGTCTGACATGTAACAAAAGTATTACCAGTGGTATACTTCCCACCTTTATGTATAGAATTTGTTGGTGTCCAACACTATCAAAGCCACAGTACGTAAGACCCAAGCAGCAGGGGCCTTCATGTTCAAGCTGTTCCCCAGACATTTGGTGCAAATACAGTTATTTTTAAGTGAATCCTGTATCAACCATGGCTTCAGCAAAAGTTTTGAAAATACCATTAGCTAGTATTACACCTGCATCTAGTGGTTTATCTCTGTGCCTCTCACATGTACTAAAAAAAATATTTATGAGTTCTTTCTCAACCCAGTTGTCCATCAACAGACTTTATCAGGTATGATGTGTGATGTACTGAATTGTGTGACAAATAATAGAATAGCACTGACATGATAAGTAAAAAATTATTAAACAGTGCCATTAATTCATTGGTCACATTTAATTAGATCTGGAGTATCAGCCAGCTCAGCAGAATTAACTTTTATGAAATTCATAGGGGCCTCATTTTAATTGAATAGTCAGTCATCTGAACATCTATTTCTGTGCACAAACTTGTGAACCATGAGTTGTTCAGAACTGAAAACCTGTAAAACTTTCTGTAAAAATCTATAGACTGTTCTGCCATTTTCTCCCCAGCAGTCATATGGAGAGCTGAACTTTAAAAGACCTGGTTCCATAAACACATTTTGCATTTTATTTTGCTTGTAAACAGATTAACAATCTTCCAAAACTCCTGTTGCAAAGTAAAATAATTTTATGAATACTGATAATTTTCAAATTGCATGAGAGTGTGACATGTTTTCATGCATCTTACTCTTACAAAGGAGGAATTTGAGGCAGATGGAAGTTACATGGGGTGCGCTGAGAGCAGAGAGGTTTGTGTGAGAACAAGTTTCTGTATGTGTGTGTCTCGGTCACCACACATGAATGTGTTTATACATACTGCAAAGTTTAATTGGGAACTCACTAAAGCCATAAGAAAAATAGCAGATCAAAATGAAAACTATAAAACTCCTGTAACAGAATTTCCTGTTGCTGACTGGGATTCAAGTAGAAATGAAGCAATTAGCTTGCTGACATTTTTATCCAAGGTAATGTGAAATTTAATAAATAACTTGTCATATAGTTACTTATATGACAGGTATCTATAGGTACCTGTAAATAACTTTGTTGCACTGCCATGCTTCTTTTTAATGAGTATTGGGTAAAAGAAGGGGTCAGACAACATAACATAAATGACAGAAACTCAAAACTTACAGCATTTCTAGAGCAGCACCAACCAGAATTACCAAGGGACTTATAAAGATCTGTTTACATATTAAAACCGAAAGCCTAAGAGAAAAATTGGTATGTCATAACTTGAAGTAATCTTCAAAACTGTTCTAAAATGGCCGAATCTAAGATCTTCTCTTGTTATTAAAATGGACTTATAAGAAAATAGGAAAATATACATGTATATCTAGAAAGTAATTTAATCATGGAAGCATTGTGTTTTATCATTCTAGTATAGGTTTGGAGAAAATTAGTGTTTTCCAAATTGATAGAAGCAGCGATGAGAAAATTATTATTATTACTATTATTATTATTATTTTTCTTACTTTAATGGCAATTTCAACTTCTGTTCCCACAAAGATAAAGTTAAATTGCGTGTCCTACTTGATGTCCTCTGGTCATTATTTCTGTATGCTATTATTTACTCAATATCAGTTCAAGCAGATTTCTAGAGTCCTAGTGTGCAGGACAGACATTTCAGCTAGGGAACACTCTGAAGTTTTTATGGGGATAGGAGCAGGGATTTGGTGTGAAAGAGGAGACTGAGTGGTGGACAGCCTTGTTGGGAGTAGAAAGCTAAAACATCCTGCTGCAGTTGAAGAAAAGCATCACCTGAACCAGGAGTTCAGAGAAGTAACTTTCACAGATGGATAGTGTGGATGTGAAAATTTTGGCTTGCCTTAAAGAATGTGGTTATTCACAATAAACGTGTGTAATTTTTTTGAGTTTACATGAGGATGTGCACACCAAGAAATATGAATACCTCTAAAGGAAATGGCAAGATTTTTCTCTAGTTGAGTTTTTACATTCTGTTTACTACAGGAGTGCCACATGTTACTAATGGGTATCTTGCTTGCAATTTCTTTTTTTCCCTCATTCTTCTTTATTCTGTTTATATAACTGTAGGACATGGAGGCTGATGCTGGGTACAGTGTAATAGCAGAAAAAGTGTAAAATCTGTCTTCAGCTGTTAAGTTGGCATGATTCAATTGCAGTCAATGAAGTCACACTCAGGATGTTACAAAATATTCAAACAAGGATTAAATATAGGGTCTCTTAGACTTGACAGATGAAGTTTCTAATTGCTGAAGATGTTTTAGATTAGAAAGCCTGTGTTCAAGCCAACTGGCCTCCCCTTGAAGCAATATAGATGTTGTAAATAACAACATTCCTCTGGCCACAGATCAAGATACAGGAACTGATTTAATCTTGGACTTTTGTATATCTTTGCAACTGCTTATAATTAAATTTCAAAATACCTGGGTTTTGTCCTTCTGTTAACATTTAGTTAAGAGATGCTTGGATGCTATTGTTTGGATTACTTGATTACAGTTTATAGCTGTTCACTATTTGCTTTGTTTTTTTCCTCAGTGTAAATCAGAAAGGTGAGGTATTTTAGATTGCTAACAGGATATAGCTTCTTTTTGACACTAAAGACAAACTGGTTAAAATAAAAAATCATATAAAATTTGGGCTTTGTGCCTCTGTAATGCATGCTATCCTGGTAGATACGCTAATGAATGGGTAGATTTTCATGAGTATAGAATGAAGTGCAGGCTGATGTGAAGTTTGATAGTTTCCTGCTCTAGTTTAGTAGTATATTGGTGTATACCTCTTGCTGTTATGTTCACTTCTGAATGCGAGGCTTGTGAAGACAGAATTGAAGGCTAGATTTTGGTTTTGCTTTTTGACTTATTGGAGTAAGGATCACAGGGAATTTCTGCCTTGAGTCTGCCTTAATTTACAGCAGTGTGCTTATTCTCAGGCTTATCTCTACACTTTTACTGGGGACAGTATTTCACTTAAATGGAGAGCCCAGCCAAAGGCCACAGGTGGTGTGGCTCCTGAAAGGAAGACTTTAAAGCAGTGGTCAAGCGGAAGAGGCAGATGTTCAGTTGCAAGATGAACTGATTACAAAGTCTAATAGCAAAAGGAATGACAACAAGTTAAAACAGTTGCAATAGGGCATTAGTTAGGCTACACAGAAAAATGCAGTGGCACTTTGTGTGGTCTGGGGCAGTTAGGGCATCAGTCCCTCATGGGGTCCCTTACCTGCTTGGGGCAGGGCTAGCATTATTACATGTTCAACAGTCTTTCAAGTGTTAGTTCAGAGATTCCTCTCCCTCAACACTCCCTCTTGCAAAGAACCCATCTACAGTAACAATCAACAACAGAGGTTATGACTTCTACAGGCTTAAAGAAAGTCTAAAGTTTAGGTCAGTACCTTAATACTGTGTTTTGCCACAACTTCTCAGACTGTTAGAAGGAAAATGACTAGATTCTAAAATGTACATTTTTTCTCATCTTTTTGTTGTTTGTTGTTGTTGTTTTGTTTTTAGGGCTCCAGGATATTACAGCTTTCTTTTTAGGCTTGGACACCTTCCCCTGTCTCCCACTCTGTCTTTTAAGTTAAATGCCCAAAGAAAACAACAACAACAAAAACAATAGAGCTTTCACTAAAGCATTGTGGATTTCTTTCAGCAGCTCTCTTTTACAGTGTCTTTCATATTTTCCTTTTTTTTTTTTTCTTTTTTTTTTTCCCCTGACCATTAGAGAACCACAGTTTTAAATTAAGAAATTGAATCAAACTTCTGCCTGTAATGTTTGATTTAATGTGGAGTGACTTGACAGCCTAAGTCACCAATGCTTTAATTTCTCTCCATGCATAATATGAATGATACTGTGAGTCAGTGGGGAGCTGAGGATCCTCACTGTTTAATGCTTTGAAGATGTAGTTGTATAGCTGTAATTACTGATAATAACTGACCCTTTAACAGGCAATGCATCCTTTTGTGATTTCTTTTATTTGCATTGTCTACTTTAGCTACATTTCAGACAGAGTTGTTAAAGTGCCATCTAACCTTGAGAACTCCTGTCCTGTTTGTACTATTCTTCTTGCTAATTGCTCAGGAGCTACAGGATCTCAGCTGCCATTATATTTGCCTAATATAATTTAGGTGAATGCCCTCCTAGCCCAACTGTTTTTTTTTTTTTTTTTTTTAAATATTGATAAATTTCGTAGTGTTTACAGGTGTATTACTCTAGTCCTCAAGTTTTCATCAGAGATTTCCCCCCTCCCTTTTGTGTTGTCATCAGAGCTCAAAGACATGCAGTTCAGAGTGTAAGAACAAAAGCAGAAATGCAGTTCAGAGTGTAAGAACAAAAGCAGAAAGCTAGTTCCTTGCACTCCAATACATTTGAGCTATTGTAAATCTTGCTATATTTTGCAAATTTGGGAAACATGTAGGCTTGTACTCTGCAAAGTTTAGCCAAAATTTTCCAACTTAAAATTTTAATTGCTTGTTAAATTTAAGTGAGTCCATTTTCAGAATTACAGTTTTACTTGCCACTTTCATGGGAAATAAAAACAAACAAATGAAAAAACTGAAAACATGTGCTTTTGAGATATTTAAGTGTTCCTTATGGCTTTTCCTCTCACAGTGACACATTATGTATTAGAAGAATATTTTGCACAGAGGATGCTATTCTGGATAGCAGCTAGCATTCATATCCACACATCAAAAAGATGGCTCTGTTCCAATATACTATTGCTGCAACAGTGGCAAGCATTGAAATCAAACACTAATTTATTTATTTATTTATTTATTTTCTGGGTATGTTTACTGTGACACTCTTTTGCCTTTGCAGCTACTTTTTAGGGCCCAAAATTTTAGCTCTGAATATTCAGGCTCACTTGAAAACATGTCTTGCTGATTCTTGGCCGGTGAAGAGTTCCAAGTGGATGCAATTTAATAACCCTTGTGCTGTTTCAGTTTGCCTTCCACACCATCTGGTCTACGTCTTTCACTTGCTCTTTCTTTTTTCTTAAGGGATAGTATTTTTTCAATAATTTAAATTTTCAAGCATGTCATCTGAAAAAGTAGCTTGCTCTGAAATTACACTGTGCAATATGTCCTTTGAGAAAGAAGGCTTTCTATGTACGGAGGAAAAAGAACATGAGCAGGAACCTGTGGACAGGTTGGAATGGCAGGAATGTAGCGCACAGTAAAGATGTGTGTTTCTTCACACTGAAATATTATTTAAACACCTTTCAAAAGTAAAATTATTTCATGGGTCTGAGGTCTCCTGGATGGCTCTCTATTTTTCTCTTCTAGCCTCCACAACATATTTAATTATTAGAGAGGGACAAGAAAGGTTTTAGAAATCCAAAATTACTAAACCTTTGCTGAACTGGAAGTTAAATGCTATGATGAAACTTGTCATCTATTATTTGGCTATATTTATCCTTGATTTAGTAATAATAACCTGGAGTGATGCTGCTTGAGTTTGGCTGCATTTGTCACGATGCTTGGAAAATACTGGGTGAATGGTTGTTCATCTTGTGTGAAGGCATAAGTTCTTGACATTATGTTTTTAAATTTTGGAGGGTCATTTGTCTGCATAAGCTGGTACTTGTCCTTAAGTCTCTCCGTATATTTTAAATACAGTGCTTTAGCTGGCATTCAGATTATTTCTGATTTATGTCTGGGTTTTGCTGGACTGATGTCTGTATTTCCTAAACCAGAATGGTTGAAGAGGTAGTCTGTGAGATAACATTTTTCGGCCCTGTGACATGGGTGTTGATAGAGAGTAGCTGATGGAGAAGCAGTAGGTGAATTGCACCTGTGATGTCATGAGGTGGCCCAGCATCAACATCAGCAGGAAACCATGTGAAGAGAGAGGGGAGAGATGAAGTTATCCAGCCCAATTTAGGCTGGGTTTGGTGTGCTGTATTCACAGCAATTCCTCAACACTTTCCTTCCAAATTCTACCTTTCCACAAAAAGTTGATTGTGATGCCTGACTCCTGTGTGGTGTGTGGCAGCTCTAGATGACCTTGCCTGCTTTGCCCATGGCTACATGAGCAGCTCATTCCCCAGCTGAGATGCTGGGGATACAGGTGGCTTTTGAGGCCATGAGCTCTGCCACCTCAAGCGTTTCACCAACTTATTGGCCTGGTAGTCTCAGAAGTTGCCTCTGGGCACCCCTCACCACATCTTCAAGCCCATGTTTCAACGCCAAGGCACAAGTTTATATTTTGTACTTTTGTGGTTTGGCTGCCCTCCTCTCAAAGGAGGAGCTGGCTCTTTTGCAGTAATCCCCCCACCCAGTTGGCTGATGTGCTTATACCTGTGAGCTAAATTCCCAAGCATGGTCTTAAGACTTTCTTCAGTATTAATGTTTCTTAGTACCATGTATGTTTCAAATGTAGATAGAAAGATGCATTTGCCTCCTCCACTGCTGTCCCTGTGACTATATATGGGTGATCTTAAGCCAGGAAGTCAATGTATGCATACAGTCTCCATTTTGCCCATCAGAGTTGGTAATTCTGGTGACGTTTTGGTGTAGTTCTTCTATTTTTTTTTTTTTTTTTTTCCCTTCCTTCTTCCAGTCCCCCAGCTCCATTCGCCTCATCTCCATCATCAGAAGCCAGCTTTTAGTTTGCCAGACTAGTGCTTCTGTCTCCTCAATCATCTTGTGCCAGATGAAATCTTGGCTTCCAATTCTGTTTCAGTGAAGGCAGTTTGTCCTGAAGCACAGGCCTACAGATGCCAAAAACTACACCTGAGTAATATGCCATTCCTGTAAATTTAACTGGGACTTCACACAAATTGTTTTGACATTTAAATACATAAGTATTTAATTTTACTTTTTGTATAAGTCATGACTTTTTGGCATGTTAGTAATATTAGAAAGAATTAATCATGCATACTTTCACATAAAGTTATCCTATAATTTTCTGAATTCCATTCAATGTACAGTCTCTAGTAGCTATCATGTTTCTGTCCAAAACCAAACCAAAACAAAACCCTACATAGCTAACAGATTTTTTGAAATGCTATTTGTACTACACATAATTTCCTGTCATTTTCTACTGTACCAAGGGTGATATTTTCAGTTGCATTGGGAAAAAATTCCCAGTAAAACTCTTCAAAAACAGGCTTTCAATTTGGTTCATCCTGTTAGATTTCAACAGCCAGTCTTCACTGGAGAATAGGAGTATGCTTTTTTGCTTGATAGTTTGTTGTCATTTTGAAAAGCAAGTTAGGATTTTGCCTTTTTTTTTGTTTTCATCTGGAAGTTTTTGTTCTTCTACTTTTCTCAATGGTGGTTTGATTGACTTTTATTCCATATGTTACTTTGTAGAGAACCTAAGAGATCATTTTCCAAGAGTTATATTAATATCTTGTTTCTCTCTAATGTCTAGTGAGAAGTATACTGGCACAATGTGCCTGTGTAAAGTGGCATTTCAGGAGACTCTCTCTTCCAAAAGACTTCATAGCCATACCTAAAGTTAAATTTGACTTCCCAGTTTACATAAATAAAAACAAACCACAGCTAAGTGAAGGTCATCTGAGCTTTCAGCACTGTCATTTACTTTGACGTAATGATGTAATCTTCTGTGTTGATGTTTCTGATGATGACCTGTTGTGCATTGCATGACATTTTGGGACGTCTGCTCATTCTGGTCTCCATATGTGCACCCCAGTGTGGTCTGGTTCCATGTCAGGGTAAGAGTGGCTATGCACTGGTCCTATGTGCTGTGCTCTGTTTCCTTTCAGAAAGAGACTTATGCCCTTCGGCACAGAAGATATTAAGACACTGAGTTCTTCACTCTGGAGACTCAAAGTGCTCACAACCACAAGGTGTTCTTCAGAGCATTTGTTACCTACAAAGTAGGGGAAAGATCACATCTTCCTCCTGTACATCAGATTCCTTATAGGGGCTAGGTTATTTAAGTCATCACTGGATAAACATTTTAGGGTCTGAAAGAATGGTTAAACTAAAGGAGCACCACAGTCAAACATGGAGAACCTGTACAATGTTCATCATCATGCTATGCATGGATAGAGCTCTTGTAGCAGTGTCCATCTTCAAGGTTGGGAAGAAAAGATCTTGACATTGTAGAATGATTTGAAAACATTTGATTTTCTTGTTCCACAAATGTCCGTTAAAACAAAAACAAATCAAAAATGTTATTGACCATTTATTAAAGGTCCATCTTTGTCATTTCTCCCTCATCCCAATTATTAAGACAGGTTCAACATTTAAAAAATATTTACAAGAGAATTACTTGCAAGTTTTTGTCACCTCAGAAATTGGGTTGCTCTGCTCCTACTGAACTTCAAGTTGCTATTCATAACTTCAGTAAAAAATATTACATAGCAAATGGATGAAGTTACTTATATCGCCTTAAAAATAAGTATTTTGAAAAATTCAGTTATTTTTTTCCCCTCTCATTTCATGAAGTCTCATTAAACTTTTTCACTGGTGAATGATGGAAAGAATCACTCCCTTTACTACAAAAAAGAAAAGCATCTCCTTCTTGTTTTTGTGGTAAAGCACTGATTCCTGAGATTGTCCTGTTAGTAGTATGAGAGATGGAAGAGTGCCCCCCTTTCCTGTTTGACTGCCATCATTTGAGGCTGGGAATTTTGCCAACTAGTGACCTAGTGTATCCAGTTTCTAATTTGGGGGAAATGTTATTGAGAAGGTGGTGGCTTGACAACTCTGGCATTTCCTGAGGTTCTCAGATTACCGTGACACCATCTGATTGGTTTTTCAGGCTGGTATAGTTTAACTCAGATTGTGCTAGTTGTATTTATTGGTTGGTCTGCTGAGAGATCACCTGTGAGCTGCAGTTTGATTTTTTTTTTTTTTCTTTAATCATTACTGATTAGCTTTTAGATTTGTTGCTGAAGTTCTGGAGACCTCTGAGTGTTTAGGTGTAGGTGTGACATCACAGTTCCTTCTCTCCTAAAGAAAAACTCAGGAAAACATCCAGCACTTCTTGCCTTCTGGTTGCTCAGCTACCCAGCAGTTTATCAGACTTCTCTTTTATCATTTCCATGAGTTTTATTTCTGTTTGAGTAGCACATACTGAACTAGATGCATTTGAAGCACAGGATTCCTTCTCATCTTCTTGATTTGAACCTCTCGAGGTAAATGAGAGAGCACATGTGCTGACATGGTCATGAAGGAGTGAAATGAATGAGTGTTTCTCAAAGATTAGGTCTGAAACTGCGTATTCCTCTGGATCATTTAGAAATGGAAAAGGGAGTGTAGGTGGCCATTTGTCAAATAAACTATGCAGAGATATGTTGCAGGACTCCTTTGTGATCTTCTGAAGCTTTAAATAAACCTCCAGTGGATGAGCACCACCTTGCTTTAAAATCCAGTTCCTTCATACCTGAAGCTGAGCACTGTGTACCTTGCCTCTGCGGCTGTGTAGTGCTTTAGGTACTGTGATGTCTGAGTGTCTGATGAGAGTGTCTGTGTCCAAGCAGGCAGCAAATCTCTTGCCCAAAGTGTGGTTTTCTCTATTTCCAGGTAATATTGACCTAGATGATAATATATGGCCCATGGCAGCTGTTTAAAATGCATATTCAGAATTCAACATCCTGAGCTAGAAGCATAAATGGGCTTAGGGTTAAAACAGAAAAACTTACACGTTTGTTTTGATGAACATGTATTTGTGTAAGTGATGGAGTACTGGCAGTTTGTGAGCTAGTCAGCCATTTCTGCTTTCATAGACTAACACATTTTCCTGACAGTTTAGTGGTAATTTTGACATTTCTTACTCCAACATGTTTTTTAAAATCCCAGTCCCCACAGTGTTCCTTGGAAGTGTTTGAAAATAAAATTGCAATTTTAATACATTTTCCCTTTTAAGAAGAAAAGAAGTCTTGGGCTGTGCAGTCATTGTGGCAGTCATTGCACTGTTCCATCTAGAATAACTAGCTTTGTCATTAGTTTATGGAATGCATACTAATTTAAGAACAGAATGAGCTTGTTTCAGTCTTCTTTTTATTTTGGATATGGTGGCAACAAAACAAGAAAAAATGTTGTTTTCAAAATATGGAAGCAAGGTTTTACTTTCTAGAGTGATTTGTGGAGTTGTAATCTGCAATGATTCACAATGACTGCCAGAGGCCAGACTCTGCTACTGGGATTCACATGTCACTGCCCAGGTGCATAAAACCTGGCTGTTGTGTTACTGACCACAGAACTACAAAGGTGCTTAACAGAAGAGGGAAACTTTTTTACATGTAGCTTTTGTGTATTTTTATCCATGATAAGTCTACTATATTGTGAACACTAATTTATTTTACCTTTCGGTTTGATGCTGTAACAACTTTCATATTTAGTTTTGTTTGAGAGTGTTTTAAGCAGAATTTTCCGCACAATTCATGTAATACAGAGCAAATGTAATGAAGCTTTTATTTGTACCCTCATTGACATTTTATTTCATATAAACCTTGTAACAAAAGTTAACATAAATTGGCACAAGAAAATTGCACATCTAAAAGTCCTTTGGCTAGTCATACTGATTAAAGGCAAACATCAGGGCTGGAATTTTGATAATTTATCTGAACAAGAACCAGAACGTTTTTATTTAACCTGAGTGAAAAAATGTTATCTCTGACTACAAACCAAACAAAATATTAAAGATTTTCTTAAACAAAAGTACTGAAGTGTGCCTTGATCTATTTATGTAATTGATTGAAAAAAAAAAAAAAAAAAAAAAAAATCCCTTTTTTCTTAGGTTCCTAAGTATTTACAGTTGTTTAACAATATGGTGATAAGATTGTTTTTATTGACTTCCCAAGGCAGAAAGCACTTATCAATCTTTCTATTTTCTTAACAAGAACCTGTAATGTGTCAGTTACTAGTGGAAAGGCTCTGATCAAAAGATATTTCCATTAGGCAGCAGACTAAGTTTGGCTTGCCAAATATTGAAGTTACTTTATCTTGGAAAATGTTACAAGTAATGCTGCCCTTGTAAAGAATGGCGAGCCCTGTCTTCTATTCTTGTGCAAATCTTATTTGTTTAAAAAGCAGGCACAAGGCATTGAATGTGTCCGAGTCTGACCACGCTGTCTGACACGTTGACTCAACATTGCTTTGTTTGTTCGGCTAGCTACTGTGTCTAATGTGCAAATGAAGTACCAACTTTACAAGACGTGTGTGGCTGCCAGCCTGTCTCAAGGAAGGATGAAGTCCCACAGAAAGAATACGTGCAGCTCAAAAATAGGAGGCCTTCATCTCAATCCCTGTTGCCTGCAGGCAGTTTCTGCCTCACCTGTCAGCAGCTTCTGGTGTCAGTTTTGCCTGTCTGCTTGTTGCATTATTCATAAAATGTGCATGCTCGTTCCTGTGGCTAACACATAGTATCTTTTACTTTAGTAATGACATACAGCCCTTAGCATATTAGTGACAACATACTTTAGGAAAGGATTGGAAAAAGGATTTTGCTTTCCGTTGTGATTCTGAATTTTAATATTGGAAAAACACAACTCAGAATACAGTTGTGTGTGAGAGAGATCTAATTTACTGATTTCTGCAAGTTCTTAAGGAAATTATTATATTTCTTTCCCTGCCCAGCATCACTGCAAGAAAGTGTCATGTAAATGCTAGTAAAAGTAGATGCTTTGATCCTACTTTTGTTTATTTATTTACTTATTATTCTTGTAAATATAAAGCTACTTCATAAGCATCACTTTCGAGAGGGATTATGACTTTATGAGTATTTCAAAGATTTTTTACTGTTATTATTATGCACAAATGGAAATATGGGTTGATTGTTTGTAAAAATCAGAGCTCCTGTGTAAATTTGGTGTCCAGTGTAACTATAAAGTCATTCCAGCATAGAGAAAGAAAGGATTAATAGCACATTTTGTATTCATGTCTGGGAGTGTTCATTGCATTTTACAATGCTCTGTAAAACTCCTCAGTGCCAAGCAGCCCTACAACTGGTTCTTTTCTTCGTGAGATGCCAGCATGTGACCTGCTGAACAGACGGGTTTGGGTTTTCTTTTGTACAATACTGTCAAGGATCTGTAATAACAGATCCATAATCTATGCACTCTCTAAAGGTGACAAACTTTATTTCTGCCTTCCCACTTATTTATTTATTTATTTTTTAATTATTATTATTATCATCATCATCACATTTTCTGATGCTCTTCCCACGAATTTAGCTGTCTCAAATTGTTCAGACTTTCAATAGATATTTTCAAAATCTATTCTTTAGAGTCTTCCTCAGGTTCTTCATCTTCGTCTTCACAACCATGGTGTGATTATGTCTAAAATGTGAATGAAATTGTACAATATGATTAAACTAGAATTAGTGTATGTTATCTCTCCTACAGTGGAACAGCTCTTCAGAAAGATAGGAGGACGCAGCTGGATGAGGCATGTCTTTTGCTTATGGGAATGCTGTATACAAAATAGATGCACGGTCAATATTCTCCTCAAGATGTGACAGTTGTAACATGAACTTTGAATTTCATCATTAGGGTTTCAGCATGGTGGATCAAAAGCAGAGCCCCCAGACTGCAGATAGTTTAATACGTTGCTATGTAAGTTGTTTAGTATCTTAATTAAGAGTCAGAGCAAATCTTTTTAATGGGTTTTGGATCAAACCTATTGTGCCTATACATAGCTTTAAGTATTCCCATTCTCTGATACAGGTGTTTTTAGTTGTGTGTGTGTATGTTTGTTGTTGATGGTGTTTTTTTGTTTTGTTTTGTTTTGTTTGGTTGGTTGGTTACAGGAGGTTTGCTCTCTGAAAGGGCTCACTTTTACAAATTATTGACATAATTAGAAAAATTTATGTGTATCATTTTTGCTTTGCGAGTGAGGTGGTACCTATGCACTGGAAAATCATCTCTCAGTTCCTTATCATCATATTTGTGGTGTTGGTCTGAGTTCCCAAACGTTGACAGCTGTAGCAGAAGTAATACATAGACTTGATGTTTTACCTATTTATCTTTTTTTTTTTTTTTTTTTTTTTTTCCTAAATACCATATACAAAGTGAGGAATCATTGATCTTGGAACATACTTTCAAGTGTAGGTGTTTTAAAGAGAAATAAATAAAAATTTCAATAACAGGCTAAGTCAACTAGCCAGGGTAAAGCTTAGGTTTGCAGCTGGTTTGGCCCAAATTCAGATTGAATGAGAGCGATATTTATGAACTAAACCAGAATTCTGCTTGTGCACCAATTATCCGACCTCTAATTTAACCCTTACAGAAGCCAGGAGTCTTGCTTTGCAGCAGAAGGTATGTCTTGAAATGAAGTATGTTACCCAAAGGAAAAGAGAGATTATGGAGAGAAATGATGTGTAGTAGAGCACGACTGTGTTTGCTGGGGCTGGGCCAAGTAGAAAGTAGACGCATGTCAGGACTGATTAAAGCATTCTGTGTTGTAAGAGTGCAGTATTTTATGATGATAGTGGAAGGATGGGAGAATCATGAGAAGAATGCAGGTTTGGATGGAGCTTTTTTTTTTTTTTTTTTTTTTTTTTTTTTTTTTTTTTTTTTTTTAATCAATTCTAACTCTAAAGGAAAATAGAATTGTGAAGGTATTAAAATAACATTTCTCAAAAAAAAAAAGAGACCTTCTCAAGCTAGTTTGATTTAAACACAAGCTATCTTTAAATAATATGGCATAGTATTTCTTTGCCTTGAAGTGAAAATAATGTGGTAGTGGAGATAGTGGAGATGAAGGGAAATCTGGGGACCATCTGAATGCAAGTGTGAAAAGTATTTGTAATTATGGGTTCTCAATAATAATCACTGATTTAACATTTTTGTATGTAAAATGAAAGCAGTTGTCAGGAATAAATGTCTTTAAAAGGAGCCATGAGATAGAATAGTGAGAATATACTCTTCATAGGAAAGTTTGAAGAACTAGCCCTGGCCTGATTATGATAGAGGTGTTACCTCTAATTTGACATCTGCATCCAATTCCAGAATCATCCAAGAGACATTTTTTTTCGAGCAAATCTGTGCTCCTTTTAAAATTTGTTCCATAAATAAAGGTGGCTGCTGACTTACAAAGAAAATGTAAGAGAAGGTAAATAAAAGCTTCTTTTGTTCAGTCCTGCAAGGACCAAACTTGTTGACAGGCATTCTGAAGCACTGGAGCAAAATTCTGCCCTAGGTCCAGAATCAGATCTTTAGGTTTCTGCAAGGCTTTTTTTTTTTTTTTTTTTTCCAAATATGGAAGCAGAGTTAGGAGTCCAAGAAAAAGCATGTCTTTCTAGGTAAACAATAACAAAGAAAACAACAACAAAAAGCAGCGTTTCTTAAAGGCATTTTATACATAATTGCGGGGACTAAGAAAGCCAATATGCTCAATTCCCTCAGGTTTGTTTCTTACAGAAGTTAGTCATCTGGTCATGTTAGCCTATGCCATTTTTCCTCCTGTTTTTCTGTTTCTTCTATTGAAGACTATTTGCTCCATTTGCTCTTTTTTTTTTTTTTTTTTTTTTTTTTTTTTTTTTTTTTATCATGACGAGAGGTTTATATATGTAAAGCAAAGGATAACACAAGATATTGCTTTCTTGATGGTACACACACGTTTAATTGTTTGGTGAGGGTGTAAGTTTCTAGCACATGGTGGGATCCCAGACTCAATCTTCCTGATCTCTGCAACCGTGTTAATTTTGTTGACAGAAGATGCTGTCAGTGCTCCAAATGCTGTGGCTGACAGCTGTGCACCTGTCACAGGTATTGCTCAGGGGCACTGGGCAGCCAAAAGCCTTTGTTTCCTTTGTGTTTATGGAACATACAGAATGGCAATTGCTGCCAGAGGAGAGCTGCTAACCTGCTCTTGGAGTGGATCTCTGAGGCACTTATTTAATGGACCAACGAGAGAGGCTGGCTGATGCACTGCAGGGCTGTTACCACTGCTCACCGTGGGAAGTGATTTACAAGGCTGGCTGGTGAGGCTGATAGGTGCTGCATGCTAAGAAGGCCAGACAGGGCTCTGCTCCTGCTCCAGGCAATGGCAAAGCTCTTTCTGGGCTCCACCAGAGGCTGAGGTTGGAGGGAAGGCTTGGAAAATCTCCTGCTGTGTGAAGCCTGCCGTGAGTGGTATCTGAAGGAGGCTTCTTTGAAACCTCTTTTACCCCAAAGACTAGAGGGTGCAAAGTGATGGGATGAGAGAAACAGTTCCAGGAGCAGTCATGTTTCATTTCAGTCTCTGAAAGTTTATGACAGACAAACTTTTGTCCAAAATTAAAAGCAAGTCTGCAGGGGCTGCAACACTGTTGGCATTGTTTGATAGACAGATCTGAATGTCGTAGTCCATATTTCTTCAATAATCTTGCATCTCATTTTTAAATTAGCATGTCTACTTTTGTGATTTTGGAAGCCCTCAATGGACTTTCCATCACATGCTTTCATCCTGTGTTCTGCTTTGAAATGTTCCTTTGGCAGGATTAAATATAACAGGAAACGGAGTTAGAAGGTCCATTCCTGGAAAACTCTATTACAGTTTGCTGGCTGTTTCAGAAAGTTAACTGGGCCTGGGAAAATGATTTTATAAACCTCCTGAAGCTATGGAGGCAATTACCAGTATCAACTGAAAAGAGAGCAACCCATTTTTCTTGGGATGTATGAACTGAAATCTGGTCTGAAGGCTTGAAAATATACAAGTGTTTGTAACATTATGTTTTTGTTTTAAATGCTGTCTGTATTTAATTATAAATACATAAATATATATTTATGATCTTTCTGTACATGTGTGAATTCACTGAGTATTTTTAAAAGGTGTTGAAAACTTTTTTTTCTTTAAACGGAGATCCTATGAACTCACAAAAATCACGCCATAGATAGGTATATTGAGATATTTGCTAAACTAAAACTACCAACCTGATTTTGAATATGTGTTAGGAAAATTTAGTGTATTGTTTTTACAGACAGTCTTTGCTTGCACAAGAATTTCATTTTGCATCGTGTGATGGTTTTATGTGCTTGATTTTTTTGTTTTCATTAAGACCTAATATATATATATATGTCTATATATATATATTTCAAAGTAGGAATTCCTTAATTGCAAAAACTCTGGTAAAATTTGACACAGAGAGAGTATTTGGGAGTTCTGGAGTGTTTTTATTTTCCTTCATTTTGCTGCAGTTATAGCTTTCAAAATATCTGACTATTTTTTTCTAGCCTTGTGTATCTGCCACATTTTCTGTTGATTTTTACTGTGCTGCTTCTGCTTCTGTATTTCAGCTGTCAGACTGACTTAGGCAATCAGTCTGACTGTGTATAGCCAGAGATAAGGCTAGTGCTAAAATCTTTATTAATATTTTGAGTTTCTCTCTGTAGGTGTGTCACTAACTAAGCTTTTTTTTAATTTTTTTAATTTTTTTAATTTTTTATTTTTTTATTTTTTTTACTTATTCATGTGATGGTTTTGTTTTTAACTTGTCTGATGTATTCTCTTTTCCCTGTAAGTATTGTAATGTCTGCCATGTGCCATGCAATGTTTTGGTCTTGCAACCTTTTTAAAACTTCTTTTAATCTTCCAATCAAATTTGTTAAGGTCATTTTTTAATATGATTAAAAGTATTTTCTTGCCTACTGAACTGTATTCATGCAATGTTGGCATATCTTCCTGAACATGAACAACAATGTTTTAGAAACTGTTGGATGAAGTCACCTGAAGAAACAATGAGGCCCTTGTGACATTGTCGGTTTTAAACAACACCTTGAAGATATGCTTAAAAGAACGTCTAAAGAAGTTTTTTTTTTTTTTTTTTTTTTTTTTCTACTTCAATTACCTGATGTATGTTATGTTTAAACCTGTGGATTTTGTGTTATATGGAATCTGCTTGCATATCTGCGGATGAAACTGGCACTATATTGTTGTATGGAAACATATACATGATAGAGAAAGCTTTTCTCATCAAAGAATTAACAGATTCATACCCCAATATGAATTAACGAATTCATGGAAATAACACTACATCAGATTAATTGACTTCCAGTCCTCACACTGGGACTTCTATTTCTTTCATTCCCTCCTCCATACTTCTTCAAATGAAAGTTTATTTCTGAATAGTTGTGGACTATGAACTATATAAATACCAAAAACTTGTTTACCTGACTTAATTGCCATAGATCTGATCAGCTGGATAACACAGAATATACCTCAAACACATTTTTCTTTATATGCACTTAGAAGGAAATCTTGAATTACAGTTCTGAAGACTTGAGTGGGCTGATTTTAATAAGGAATTATCCTCATGTTTTTAGGCATAAAAACTTTTTTGGAGGGTGGTTGTGAAGGACAGTGCCTTCCTTGCTCTCTCTTCCCTCAGCCTCAGTCCTTTTTTTTTTTTTTTTTGATGAGTGTGGTTGATGTTTTTGGATGTTGGTTTCATAACAAAAATGTGAACAGTGCTTCTGGCATTTTGGGGGTGAATCTGTTCATCTGCTAGGGAGAGCAGAAGTTGTACCACTCCCCACACACTGATGGCTTGTATAGGACATAGATGAGATCGCACAGAAAATATCTTGCTGCTTCTAGCCTGTATATTTTGGGTGTTTCTTAAAGAATAATTCAGGCACCTCATTTCACATTTCTTTGCAGCTTTTAAAAGTTATGGGTAATAGTCTTGATTTATGGTAGCTTTACTTCCTGGGGGGTTGCAGGTAGCAGTTGTAAACTTGCTTAGGGTCCTAAACAGTGTACTAGCACAGCTGTGAATTCAGGATAAAAACATCGCATTTGTTCTTTGGAGCATTATCTTTGCAGCCATAAGGATTTCATTCTGCAAGCAGAAGATGGAGGGAGAAGGAACAGGCAATGAACTTTAAAATGGAGGCTTATAGCTTTAAGGAAAAATAAAATAAAATTAAAACTACCATGTTTTCCAGGCTTGGATGAGATATTGGCAAATCTTTATTTTTTAACTGATGTAAAGAATTTCCAGGACAGAAGATATACATGATTCACTGTTTTAAGAAAGCATGAACTGTTTTTCTTTTTTGGTTGCTTTTTGGGATGATGGGTTTATGTTTTCCATTATTGCACTAGAACTGATTTTTTTTTTTGGTTCAACCACGGATTTCTGAGTGTGTTCCTCACTGCCAACAATCAAGGCTTCTTTCTTCTGCCAAATGGATCATTAAGGCAGTAAAAAAGGGGGAAAAAAGAAAAAAAAATAAAGTTTTGCTTGCTTCTACATCCAAAAATTTATCAACAAGCAGGGGTATTACCAGATTTAAAAGTTTTTTTTTTTTTTTAATTATTATTTTATTTTTTTTAATTTATTTTTTATTATTATTTCTTCCCCAATTAAGCAAGTAAATGAAAAGGCGGCAGACAGGAATTTATATGAAGATATAAATAACCAGCCTGTTAATACTGGATGATTCCTAGCTGATTATCCAGAAACAGTTACAATAATATACATGAAGTAGGTTAGGATAATTAAAAACATTAGGGATGTCCATGAGTATGCCCTTCTATCTCCTAATTATTATCCAAGAGAGTGAATCCTCAGCAACTCTCTGTTTAGACATGCCCTTTTTAGCCAGTGCACCTTCTTGTTTTAAAGGCAGTACTTCATTTGTGTATTTTAATCAATACTTTTGATACATCTGGCTCTGGTTTAATGATGGTTCAGATACAATCACATCGTACCTGATAAGACTCAGAAAGTAGCTGAATAAACTTGTCAGATCCTATGTCACTGGCTTCAACCACCTAGCAGGTATTTGGCCTTTGAACAAAATTAAGATGTAAGGTGGTGAAGAAATGAAGATCCTGATCACTCTCTTTGCCTTCTTGTTCTTTCTGCAGTGTTTCTGCTAAATGTTTTCTAGGGCATTCCTGTAGAAGGCATAACTGTACCATATGCATGCAATAGTTGCTACTCCATGGGTGGTGAAAGAGGCGGTGGGATTTGAGGTTTCCCTGTCTCTGCTGGGTTAGCCCACCAAAGCCTTTTTAGCCTAGTGAGTTATCAAAGGTTTTTCACTGTCACCCCCATCTCACTTCTTCTAATTTTGCACTTCTGTAGCGTGTAATATTGCTGTTATGTAGGCAGACAACGATCTCAAATTCTCTGCTGTCAGACCCAGAAATTTAAGAGAGAGTGAAGAGCAGATGTTATTAAATGTCAGAAATAGAAGTTGGTTCTTCATGTTTCAGACCCAACAAGTCCTGACTCCCTAAATACAGTGTGTGATATCACAGAATAAGTGAAGAAAAAGACCCAAGGAATCCAACTTAGCTGCAAATATAACTATGTGATCATCCATCCTGTTTTTTTGAAAAAATAAAGCACAGAGAGATCCACTAATATTTCTTTTGTCTATCAGATTCTATTTAATCTGCTTATGGTTGTGCTCCAATAACACTACTTCAGTCAATGGAGGTATAAAAAACAGTTTTATTTTCAGCTGTGATGTCTAGTTTTGCACTTCCATTTTCTTGAAAAATACTAATTTGGTGAAGCCTTGTCAAACAAAATCACCTTAAAAAATAAACCAATGCATATATCATTATTCATTTGGCTTGACTTAGGCTTACAAAAACACCTGTAGCTCAGTATAAATGGATAAAATATTTTGAGATTCCCTGCCAATAATATAATAGCACTTACAAATTTTTGTAAGCTAGAATTGAATTTACTAGACATGTTCTTGGCTAGAATTTTATTATCCTCAATATGCAATGTAATTTCTGTGAATTAAGATATGTTTCAATTATTGATATTTAAGAGTGTAAAAGTATCCAAGGTGGTAATGCTATAAAAGTTTATTCATTCCTAACATTACATGTTCTGAAATATTACGTTCCCAATGTGACAATCTCAGAATGGACCTGTTTCTACTTCTAGTTTCCTCAGAAATAATTTTATTTCTTCAGGTTTGTCATCTACAATTTTAGTGTGATTTCCATGTGCTTTTGTGATGTTTTCTTTTTCAGCAGAACTTTTGTTAGCCCCCCTTTCTAGGTGGTCATTGTAATTTTCCTCTGCTTCAGCTGGGGACACCTATTGATGCAAAATAAATTGCACTTCAGAAGGAATAAAGGATAGCTTGTATACTGGATTTGGCATAGTCCAGGCAATGTGGTCACTGAGGGACAAGAAAAAATCTCTTTAATGTAATTTTAAGTGGCATCGCTGGTTGCCTTACATTAGAAGATAGAATGAAAGTCAATTTGTCATAGATAATTTATAGTTTGATCTTTTTCAAAAAGCAATTCCTCCAAGGGTTGTGTGGCTAAAGAGCAGGGCAGTGCTGATGATGTGCTGAGGATGCTTTTTGACGTGGCTGGAGGCAGCTGTGCTCCAGTGCATAAATCGTGGTTCCAGCAACAATTCTGCCTTGACTCTTGTCGAGATGGAATACTTTTATTTGGTTAGGAAGAATGCCCACGTATGTCAGTGGAAACTTTGTAGATGCCTGCCATTCAGAATGCAGAGAGTGTTTCTTCAATAAATTCTTTATGGAGTTAGTACCATACTACCTTAGCAGATTTTAATTATCTCAGGATTAGGAAGGTACCCAAGCGCACTTCTGTAACAAAGAAACATTCTTTAATAGAGTCCTTTTACTGAGAGAGTTCTTTTAATATGTGGGGGGAAGGAGAGAATAAAGTGTAATTTAGCTCTGGATGTATTTGAAGTGGCTGTCATACTTCATTTTATTCCAGGAAAGAAAAGTAGACAGTGATCTGTATTTTAAATGGTTCAGATTTAGTTTGCATTAACTAAAACCTCCCCAGTGTGTCAAATAATCTAGTATTTGGACATAGGAGCACACCGATATGAACAGGGAGACATTGGGACTGTGTGGCAGCATAGGAATGCATGTTTGTTTATATACTAAGCTTTCCATATAAATGAAGAATGCTGGTACTTTGAAATGTCTGCTTTCCTGATAAGGAAGCATTTCTGGTTTCACTCGATTCTGTGCAGCATCGCAGACTGTAAAAGTATATCATGTGGCTGTTGAATTACTGCAAAGCTAGCATGGCATATCATGGATGCTTGTTCTGGAAAAAGCATGGTGTACACTGTATGTAACTTTAGAGTGCAGATTTATGTCAGAGATATTAAATCCCTGAGTATGTGCTAACATTTCAAAGTTATTAAACACTTAATAGGGGAAAATTAATTACAAGTGTGGCGAATGTAAATATAAATTGTCAGTGTAAAAATCATATTGAAAATGCATACTAAGAGAGTAAATTTGTAGCAAATTTGACCACTTTGTGTGAAGATCATAGGTGCTAATTCAATATAATATTTCTAAGTTTTATTCACAAATATTGAAGAAAAGTTAGCATAAATGTAATGTATGCCAGCATGTACTTTCAAGGATTCCATTGAACACAGTGCAAGAGAGTCCTCAACATGTTTGGTGGCCACAGATCTGGCTGTTGCTTGGGTAAATATTTTCCCCAGGTGCACAAAATACTATGCAGACCAACACCAGTTTTCATTTAAAGTCTACTCTGTAACTATAGCCAGAGGCAGTTCCACACTGCCTGAAATAATGTACTCCAGACTACCCCACCCCCCAAAAAAAGAAAGAAAAAAAAAAGAAAAAAAAAAAAAAAAAAAAAACTGCCAAGGGATTTCTCTTCCTTTTGACAGCTGTATTTTGAACATTGAACATTTTATGCAGCTTTAAGAAAAGTCTTTAACCAATCAACCTAGACTATCTTTTCCATATAGTGACATTGTGGTCTTGAAAAGTACTATCTTTTTAAGTGATGCAAAGAAGGTATTAATTACAAAACAAGCATGACTGGAAAGTCTCAACAGGGAAGCTCAGTGTGGTGATTGATGGACCTTGTCATTGGTAGTAGCAGTTACTGCTCCTTATGGGGGGAACACAGCACTTGTGTACTTCATGGGGTCTGCAGACTCTGCTTTTTGCATAAACTTCACACCTACCTATTCTTTCTTCAAGTGGGATCCTCCTATTCCTCCATGTTTCGATGACTCCAAACAATTTCACTGATTTGTATTTAGTGGTGAATTTTTGTCCCTGTTCTCTTTCCCCGATGTCCATTATCTCTTTACTTCAGCAGCTCTGGCTATGTCTTCACAAAATGAATAAACAAACAAACAAAAAAATAACAAAAACAAATCTGAGTTGAAGCTTGGACACCGGCCCACAGCTGGCTGTGGTTTACTGAGGCACATGTTTTCTGGCATGGTTTTAGCCTACATGACTAACCATCTTCCACCAGCACAGGAGTGCAGAGGGGTGGGGGGGTTGCAAACAGGCAAGGCTTGTTCCCAGAGGTGGCTGAAGTATGGGCAGCCTGTTTTGGTCAGTGTGGCCAGAACCAATGGCCAGGGGAGAGACTGCAGGTATATGGGCATGTCTGATGCAGCTATACTTGTATGCAGGGCAGGCGAACTGCCTCTGGCCTTTTCTGCTTAGTAAGATTTAATGTCTGTTCAGTTAGAACAAATTATACATGTGCTGCTTGTGTTTCCACTGACTCCCAAATTTCAGCCCGCTAATTTCTTTCCCTTGCTATTTCCCCCCAGTTCTAATACCTCATGCCTCCATCCCAAAGATCTCTTAACACCCTTGTCTGCCACAGTGGGATTTCTTCACATCTTTTTCACAACCCCTACTCGCCTGCCCTCCACTTCTAACCTCCCTCACATGTCAGTCTTTTGGGGTGTCTTCCCACTCCTCCCAGCATAGAACATGTTCTCCCTCTCCTCCCACCATTTCCAGTTTTCTAAGGGGTGAGAAATTTGTGAAGTCAGCATACTCATCTCCTCGAGAAGACGAGTTGAGGTGGTTTACCGTTTGAATGTGCCGCACTGGAGTGGCTTAAAGTATAGGCAACCGATTCACAGCTTAAAAAGTAATTGGTGGTTGTTTTGGTGTGAATGACAATCAGTTCAGATGCAGTTTAGCTGATCAGAGTGTGTTTTGGTTCCAACACCTAAACTGAGTTTAAACTGCAGTTTATTGTGCTCTGTACTCTGAAGATGCTGAACCTCATTTTCATATATGTATTGCTTTGTTTTTATGTGTCAGCTGGCACAACTACAAAGGCGGTACCTTTCTCTCCTGGTATCAGTCCCAACCTCTTAAATTTTTTTCCCAGCTTACTTAGCAAAATGAGGTGCTGGCCTGCAGCATTTCTAAAATAAATAGCATGCTGCAAAGACAATGGGTTTCTCCGGGAGCATATGGCTGTGCTATTAGAGTAAAAGCCAAGATCATTTTATAACTGAATACTTACATTCTAGACAGAGCATGTTAATCAAAATAAACATCGTTATGGGTTTATTTAATTCATTTCTCTACTCTGTGATACTAGTGCAACATTTGAGGAATGAATAATTTTGCATTTGTCAGTGCTTTAGTGGTATATTATCTAGAAATGTAATTGAGAGGTCACATGCCTAACTCTTTGCTTCCAGAGTTAACCCCTTTATTTTCTTATGTTTGCTTGAACAGGATTTATGCCTGATTAAGTTACCGTCTTTTATCATAATTAAAGAAAAATGTTGTGGAGGGAGAACTAAAAACTCTGCTCAATGAAAAACAGATTGTTGTTCCTGTAATGAAACAAAAGGAACCCTGTCACACACAGTGCCTTTTTTTTTCCCCCCACAGAATAATCGGCAGTCAGAAAGATTTATCTACTGTGAGAATGATTCAACTGTCCGGAGCTAAGGGTGTGTGGGGGGAGGACACATATTTTAGCTTTTCAGAGAGGAAGCAACATGCTTTGGAGCTTGCCTGAGATCACAGAAATGGCAGTTCAAGCAATAGTGCTTATAACCTGTATTAGTAAACTTTCTTGCCTGTTTGCAGTTCATGCCAAAAATGCATTGGTAGATTTTAACAATATCTCTCTTCAGTACTCTAAGTGAATTACTGTATACAGTGTGCCCTTGATTTATAAAGGTTTTCTTCTTGTGGTGCCTTCGAGTCTCATGTTGAACAGCGTAGCCTGCTTACATTTTTTTCTTTACTGTGTACTGGAGAAAACTCCACTGTTGCTGTCAGCTTTCACCTATTTGAAGTTACTTTAAAGCAATAATGTGGGTAGAAATTTGCAAAATTCACACTAAAATTCACACTGAAAAGTGAAAAGAAATGTAAAGCAATTACTGTTGGATTATTCAGTCTTTGTGGCAAGATAGAATAGTCACTTTTAATCTGACAAACTGTAATAGAACTTCTGTGGTTGATCATAATTTGTTATGGTGTCTTAAAAAAAATCTGGTGTCCTGCTGTTAGTTAAAGTTTGAAGTAAGTTTCAAGTTCTATCCAAGAAAAAGTGTTTCCAAGTGTCAGATCAGAGAAGATCTGAATAAATTACAGATTGTGAAATCTTTTTGTATGCAGCTTTGGCTGCTTTTTTTGTACTTATATTATATGGAAATATAAATACAAATAAAACCAGCTGAGATACATTTTCTATGGATATATGTATAAGTCCCGCATTACAGTATTCTCGTCCAGACCATAGAAGTTTTTTAGACTGAATCAGAGTTTTATTGGTTGTGCTCGCAATTACAAAATATTTCTCAGCAAAATTGGAGTTAATTCATGATAAGAAATTACCAAGTAAATGCAAGAGCATATTGTAAACATTACCATATAATTACTTGAGAAGTAAAAAGCCACTTCTCTATTGTTGAATGTACCAGTCTGGACTGTGATGTGTGCTTTCATTTTTAAGTGATTGAAATAAAAGTCCAGTTGTTGAGACTTTTCTTTCAGTTGTTCTTCATTCTATAGTATAGGTGTCTGGTACACCTATAACAGAGAGACTTTCAAGTGTTAAGTTTATGACCAGATCAGAAAATTTTGCCCAAAAAATCACAGTACATATAAATAGTATAGTATGTTCTCAATATTCTTGAAGCTGTATATTCAGCTTCAAAGAAAAGATTTTTGCTACATCTATTTTTTTATTCATATAACAATAACAGCAAATTTAAACTATTTTAAATTCAAGTTGTTCCTGAAGAGTTATGTGCCTGAGTCTTATGGATAGGTAAGATGTATTGATCCAGTGGTATGCACAGGGATTTCATTGCTGTTGCTTAGCTGCCAGCTGACCTCTCAGAAGTCTGAAGTTGAAGATGCTCAAAAGAATTATGACCATCTCTTTTGACCATGGAAGGGAAGAGTCTCATCTTGTTTTTCATGTGTTAGGAAAGCTCTTGTGTTGTGACGTTGGCATACAAGTCTCTCTTTAGCCATTTGCTTAACTCAACAGCTAACCCTGGTCTTCTGAAACAGGGTCATATTTCCTGTGAAGTGTTTTGAGCAGCAGTGTAAGATGAAATGCTGTCCCATCCTAGCATGATGTTTTTAGCTTAGGAAAAATCTGCTGGGCAATAATAATAACAAAGTAATGGATTGATGGATTTTATTTAATATTTCTTCTTGATCTCAGTAATATTGAAATGTGAACAGAGCAGGCAAAAGGCCATGGGTAAACAGCATTTTTTTATTTTTTTTTAATTTTTTTTTCCTGTTGGCTCACTTCATTTGATATTTATGCTGATTGTTAAGCAGATGGTGCACATCCATTTCCATCAACTCAGAAAAATATAAAATGCAGAAATATGACAGGTGTCAAGACCTATTTTTCTGAGAAACTCTATGTGGCAGCAAGAGAGACAGAAATTTTCTTTATTAAGCACATTGTTTCCATATATTTCACATTAAAACATATATTTTATCTGTATTTACTTAGCAGTCCAGTAGTTTTGGTGACTAATATTGGAAATTATTTTCATTTGTTCTTTTAAAAATGATGTGATACCCACAGTATATGATTTATATTGAAAATAAATTGTATTGTCTATAATACCTTTTTTTTTAATTTTTTTTTTTTTTTTTTTTTTTTTTTTCTCCCCTTGATTTTATTACTGTCTTGAATTATTTTTACAGGCTATCACATTTCAGCTAAGACACTTGTCTGTGTCTTTACAGCAGACCCAACTGTAAGGCAATGTGATTTGGTTTTAAACTGCTTTCACTGAGGCCTAAGCCTTGGCTTTGCTTCTCAATACTAGTGATTTTAAGCAGGCATATGGAGCAGATTTGAGACCTTGTGGCACCCAAGGTGCCAGGGAAGGTCAGGGAATTGAACTTGTTGAAGTTGTCCAACAATTTTGTCTGAAGCCAGCCAATTTAGCATATATTGCTAGTGAAATCAGTTTGAGAAAACCTGTCTGCTTTGCACAGCGTCATGCATGCAGTCTGTTATCATGTCAAGGGCCTCATATGAGCTATGGAAAATTGCACTGGTGAGCTTCAGTGAAGAGCTGGATGGAGATGGTAATGTTTCTGCTAAAGCTAGAAGACATCTACTACACTAACAAATACACAATTATGATGATAAGATGCTGAGTTTGTAATTGTCATGCATCTGAATTGATTTTATATTTTTTCCTTATGGTTCACCTTTTATATCTTTCTTTTTGATTTTGTTCTAAGAGAAAGTATTTCAGCCTGTTACTTAGGTTCTAGGTCAAATTTGCAGAGCTGGAATGTAAATTGAACACATTTACTTTGAAAATCGGTGAGGTAATAACCGTGGAATGCAGTGATGCCTCTTACGAAGCTGCTTGGAGTGGAACCATAATTAGTATTAAAATGGGAAGTCTTAAGCTGTTCCTAAGTTACAAATTATTTTTTCCAGTTGGTCCATTGATATATCGTTGTTCTTGTTAAGTTACTCTTTCATAAGTTACAGATAAAAAGTGTGATTAGATTTTTTTGTAAGAATTCCATCATCAAAGAATATTTGATAATGTAATCATCCCCTTGCCTTCCTCTTCTTCCTTTCCCTCTCCTCTCACTGGAAAGGGAAAGGAAATTAAAAAGAAATGGAGAAAGGAAAAGGAAAATGTAAAGAAAGAGGGAATGTGTTTCTGTCCTGGGATGTGTGGGAAGATAACTGAATTCTTTCTACCAAAGTCTGGGATTATTTGAAATAGAAATGAGCAAAACATTAGTAAAAAGAAAGTCCATTTAGTATTTTTGTAAACCAATTAAAAATAAATAAATACTTTAAATCTTTAGCCCAGAAGTAAATGAGTTTCTGGAAGGAGCTGGATTGGATAATGATTCTAACTTCCTCTTTTCCTCCTCCCTCAATTTTTCACTGACTCCCTTTTCCAAGTAGACTGATACATGCATTGAATGAAGACAAGAGGTGGCTTCTTCCCCCAGATATTCTCCTAGGCTTGTGCTTTTGCTCTCATGTGCTGTGGGTATTGCAATGTTCAGCATAAACCTAAATTTCAGCCATTCACCTCCAGGAATGCAGTCATGTCAATATCCTCTACACTTATCTGTCTCTTCGCTGATGAGAGTGTGATCACCAACCTGGCTTCAGCCCTTCCCCAGCTCAGAGGGGCTACAGAAGCCAAAGCAAATTAAGGCTGAGGAGTAGAGGTAAGGTACGGTGTTAGAGCTGATGATAATTTACAACAGCATTGCTGCCTAACAACAGAGGTAACTTGGTGATAAAGGGCTTTAAGATTAGATAGAATTTGACTGAAGAATGTAAATTTTAAGGTGGAATTGGTTATGTTCTTATACTGGCATCATTCATTTACATCATAACTGCTGTAGAGAAAGTGCTTGCTAACCTTTTTAAACCTCACATTAGCATAACAGAAAGCTAAAAATGTAAGGGTAGAAAATCTAGAGGTAACAACTACACCCCCTCACCCCTCCCCACCTTCTTCTACGTTTTCATAATGCATAGCCATTCTGCAGAATTTATTTATTTACTACAAAGGGCTTTACACTTGCACATTGTCTAGCAGAGGCCCTGTAATTTGGAACAGAAAATATATAACACTATTGGTTGTAAGCAGATAAAATGGTCAAATCAGTAATAGGTTCACCTTGTAGGAGGGAAAAAAATGTGTTGTTATTTAAGGGGTACCCACACCACAGAATAATTATTTTAGTATTTACTAAATGCTTGGTGCAGGCAGTGAAGTAATTACCCACTTTAACAAGTTAGGGAGAGAGAAAAGTTGGGCTAAAAGTGACTACTTTGAAACAGAGCAAAACGTAATGATGATTTCCATGTGATATTATTTCTGTACCCCCAGTGAATAATATCGTTTTCATGCTAAGGTTTTTTGTCATGGTAAATGAGATCTGCATTGAAATTATTTTACTGGGGTGAAACTTGAAGTGGATAAAGGGTAGGTATCTCATCATTGTAAGAGAATATTAAAAATATTTCTGGGGAGAAAAAGAACCAAAAAAAAAACAACAAACCTTTCCTCAGATTTACTTTTGGTTTATGTTTAAATCTGTATGTCTTAGAACAAATATGCTTACATGAAGTGTTTCAGATTGAGATCTATGCTGATTTTAGAAATCTCTCTTTTTTTTTTTTTTTTTTTTTTTTTTTTTTCCCAAAGAAAATTATTAGAAAGTATTACAAAATGTATGCTACAAACTGAGCAAACTGAGAGAAATAATTTGTATAAAAATAGTGAATGGTAGGGGTCAGGTCATGTCCTCCCTGTTCTGCCTGTTCACCTTCCAGACAGTTGTGGAATATGCTGTTGTAGAGCTGGACCACCCAATGATCCATTCAATGTGCAGAAGGCATGCTGTGAGAGCATATGCATTTCTTTTTGTTTGGATCACTTAGGAGAAGCTTCCTAAGGTTAAGGAGCAGCACAACAGATTTTTTAGTGAAGGTTTGTGTCAGGTTAATAATTTGGGGTGAAAATAACCTAAAGCTAATTTCTGCCCAGAAACACTGAAATGAGCTGATTTGCCTTCTGCTTCTTTGTCAATTGCTGATGTATTTGGGTGTTAGTGTTGAACATTGTAAAGTATTAAACTAGATTGTGGAGGAATCTGAGCTGCAAAACAGATAGCTTTGGTAAAATGGTACTGGGGCTTACTAAAGAGCGCTTCTGTTAGCAGTGATAGGATAGAATAGAAATTTACTCAGGTCCATTTTTTTTTTTTTTTTTTTTTTTTTTTCTTTTTAAGAATAATGCTTGTATAATAACAGCAGAATTTATGCTATCGCCAACGCTAATATATTCAAGTTACTTAACATTTTTTGGGGGGGGAGAGGGAACCACAGCAACAATATGACATTAATTAATGTAATTGTAGGCTAAATATCTTTAGACATTAATCTCAGTTTAATTATGTAACTAAATTAATGTTGTAAATTTATAATCACTTATATATATTAAAAAAACATGCTTATTATATTTTTGCTTCACTACTGCTGCATTATTTTGGTCAATCATTTATATTTGTTGGCAGAAAAAATCTCCTGCTACATATTACAAATACAATTATGTACTTTTATTCTTCTTGATCAGAGACTTAATGGTGTTTTCATTTATCTCCAGTGAATGCAAGAACAAACTTTAAGACTGAATATTATTCTGAATATTAGGTCATTTGCTTAAACCTGTTTTTCAGTAAATTCACCCGTCTTTAAAAGATTTCCAGCCTCACCTCTTTGCAAAAATGAACGGAAAAATGAAGTTCAGGAATTAACACGCCCACTTATCTCTTCTCCCTTCTCCCAGATTAAATCAGCCTTTGGACTGTGATCAGAATTTGCTTTCATCTCTTGCCAGTATGACTTTGGGCCTAATCTAGGCTCAGCGGGTGTCTAGAGGTGACAATTGAGTATTAGTTTTGCTCTTTTAGGTAAGGAGTGGAAGTGGAAGATACAACAGTGTATTGCTTATTCAAAAAGACATCTCTTGACAGTAGCTCTTTAATAGCCATTAAAGCCAAATTCAATCATGTTACATCATGAAAGGCTTTAGAATAAGGTTATTATCTTCAAACATGAAAAGGATGAATTCCAGGTTCTTCTTCTTGTACTCTTGTTCTGGTTTGTGCGGGGGCCCGGCAAGTTCGAGGAGTTTCTTTTTTTTTTTTTTTTTTTTCTTCAGAGTGCATCATTCCAGAGGGATCTTGACAAGCTTGGGAGGTGGGCCCATGTGGTGAACCTCATGAAGTTCAACAAGGCTGAGATCTAGGTCCTGCACCTGGGTCCAGGCAATCCCAAACACAAACACAGGCTGGGAGATGAGTGGTGAGAGAGTAGCCCAGTGGAAAAGGACTTGGGGAACTTTTGGTTGATGGAAAACTCACCATGTAATGTGTGCTTGCAGCCTAGAAACCCAGCTGTATCCTGGGCTGCATCAAATAAAGGTAGATGGCAAGTTCAAGGAGATACTGCTGTGAGACTGTATTACTGTATTCATCTGTGAGGCCACCAGTGTAAGAAAGATATGGACATTTTAGAGTGGGTCCAGAGGTGGGCCATGAGGATGATTGGAGTGCTGGGGACAGGCTGAGAGATTTGGGGTTACTTACTGTGGGGAAGAGAAGGCTCTGGGGAGACCTTGTAGAGGTCTTCCAGTACCTGAAGGTGGTCTGCAAGAAAGCTGGAGGGGGACCTTTCATCAGGGAGTATAGTGATAGGACCAGGGTTAACCATTTTAAACTTAAAAAGGGGAGGTTTAGTTAAGGAAGTAGTTTTTTACTATGAGGGAGTTGAGGCACTGGAACAGGTGCCCACAGAAGCTGTGGATGCCCCCTCCCTGGAAGCGTTCATCATCAGGTTGGGTGGGACTTTGAGCAATCCAGTCTAGTGGAAGGTGACCGTTGGCAGGGTGGGGTGGAACTTTAAGTTTCTTAAGTTGCTAAGTGGTCTTTAAGTTCCTTTCCAACCCCAAACATTCTATGCTTCTGTGATTGTCTGCTGAGTCAACAATCAACAGTAAGAACAAGACACTTTTTAATTTCTTATGTACATTGAATGCAGGCTTAATCTGTACAGCTTTTTTCCTCCAGGAAAAGGAAAAGGGTAGGGTACCTCTGACCTGCCAATAACAAGGGGCCTTTGAATTAGCCTTAGCTTGTGGCTAGCTTCATCCTAGCACATGTTGTCTTCATTTTGTCTTTTTCTTTTCCAATGACATCGTTGTTTTGTGCCTAGCAAATTACCCATGTCTCCTCTCCTTCCTTGTCCATCAATTGAGAGACAAATGTTGGTAGATACTGTCTATCAAGCTTGTACCTGGGAAGATGAAGATGGTGTAACAATGATTTAGGACTTTTATAGGGAAGAACTTTAAAAATATTTGGAACTGGAACTCAACCCTCTTTTAAGATGAAAAAAGTGTTAGATCCTTGCAGATATTTCAGCTGTGGAATAAAGACCAAAATGAAGTAATACAAGGTTTAAGGAAAAATTAAATGTTAATGTAGATAGGAGTTGGTACCATTCAAGTTCATGTTCTAAAGCAAAACACATGTACTTTGGAGATGTTTATTCTCCGTAAAATCTCCAGTGAATACATGGGATGTTCCTTCAATAACCTACACTCAAAATAAGAGAGGTTCTCCTGGTATATAACTTAAACTATCTTTGCTGCAAATTAAGCTGATATCTTTTTCTTCATGTAGTTGAAAAGAAATTGCACGTTCTCTGTCCTCTTTGTAACAACCACATATACATTGAATAAATGCTGACCTAGGTCTTAACATTTTAGGCTTAAACTCGATTGTGCAATTTTTCTCTGACTTGTGTTTCCTGTTGCTTTTGGATCTATTCATTGATTAGATTTTTTTTTTTTTTTTCAGCAGTGACCAAAGCTGGACAAGGACCTTGGCACTTATTCAACAGAATAATTATTTTCAGTCCTCACCAACATCTAGTAGTGCAAAATAATACACTGTTATCTCAGTATAATACATCTAGTAAAATTTGCCATTGTAGTATTTCCTTGGTTTTTTTTTTTTTTTTTGAGACTTAAGCATGCACAATCTATTGTCTGCAGCAGCAAGTTTTTCTGCAGTGTTGCTGCTTGAGTATTACTTCTCATGTTGTAGTATTTATTTATTTATTTATTTATTTATTTATTTTTCTGCTTTTCCTAAATTTGTTAGAAGTTTTTTTTTTTTTTTCCCTAAATATGTTAGAAGTTTTAAAAGTTCTATCTGTTTAAAGGGGTTTTGATGTTAAACCCTTCCTTTTATTTGTGAATGCTGTTTTGCATTTGGAACCCTTTCCTCAGGACTTTCATAATGCTTCCTGCCTGGGAGATACTAGCAGATCTGATACTCACACTTTAGGCTACCATTCAGGTTGTTAAATTAAAATAATTTTCAAAACAAAATTCAAGTCAGTAGACCTGTGAAATCCTACTGGAGCTTCTTTTCTGGTTTAACAATGGAGAATGATTTTCTGGGCAGACAGTTTTCAGTTACTTGTGAGTTCACCTAACAGGGATTGTTGGTGCAGTTTCCAGTTCCCTATTTTGAAGAGAAGGTCAGAAGTTGTAGTCAATCAGGATATGGTGTGTTACTGCTGTTCAGATGCCTCCCCAATTCTGTTCAGTTGTGTAACCCTGTAGACACACAGATGCTGATCATGCAAAATTGTATGCACACTGGACCTGCCTGGTGGACACACATCCATTCCTGAGGTGGGAACACAGACACTACCCACATCTGATTAGTCCTTGAGAAAAAGGTGTTGAGGGGTAGGCAGAGGGACAGACAAATTGTTTGGGTATGATGGTCTGGATGTGACCAATGAGAAGTAAATGGCTGGCCTTGTATGATAGAAGTTGTTTTTAACTTATGTGTGTTAGCCATTCTAAGATGACACTTGAAATACATTTCTGGCACCAAAGAGAGACTGACCTAGTTATAATATTTCCTATACTTCCCCCCTTTTTTCCCCTCCTCTTCATGTTAGATTTCTCTCTTTCCCTTCCTCTGAGAATTTTCTCCTTGAAGAAAATAACACTGATGTTTCTCCTCAGCCATTAATTCTGTCAGGTCCTGATTATGACTAGGATAGTAACTCCAATTCATATAACATTTGCTTGCTCTTGACTACAATTTATGTAACATTTGCTTGATCCATCTCTATTCAAGCTTATTTCTTGGTTAAAAACACAAGTTACAATTAGTGAGTTTTTGAAAACAAGTTTGATAAAAAAACTTCTGCCTTCTTTTCTTCTGTTATTTGCTTCATTTCCAGGATAAATACGGAATTTACTTTGAAATTTTCTTTAAATATATGATTTATAGAGAACGTGTTCTTACTGTCTTTTGCATCCATTCTGTATATAACTTGCTGTGTGCTTTGGCCTTTCTGATTTTACCCATATGTGTTTCTGTAATTCCTCTGTACTATGACTAATCATTCATCACAGATCCGTATTTACAGATCTCTCTCTCTCCCTCTTTTTTTTTTTTTTTTTTTTTTTTCCCCCATGGAATAAAGAATTTATGATTTTGTGACTAGTAATTTGGCTTCTATTTCTTGACTCATCTGTCCTTTATTGTCCTTCTCATCTCTCGTGGATTTCTCTGTGAGAGAACTCTTTTATTTTTGAAGCTTACTACTTACTTAAGGGAAAATCTTAATGTATTTCTCCCTCTAGATTTGGTCAGATCTCCTCCCTGATCTAGCTCAGGCCTGTAACAATACGCAATTGTCCTTGTTTTTTCCCATTTAGGATTTGGTCAGAGGCAATTAGTAAGTCTACTTCACAACTCTTCCTGGACTTCAGAGCATGTGTGTGCGTTCTCTATTGCAGTGAAAGATCTCCTCTTTATTTAGTCATTCATTCATTCATTTATTTATTTATTTTTAGCCCTGCTTGATTACATAAATATTACCATTAACACATTCTTTATACCTTTCTTTAACCACCCTTCTTTTAATCCATCCATGCTGGATTTATCCTGTCTTTGTAATGTGGATTTGATGGTAATTTTGGTTGATTCTAAAGACTTCAAAGTTCTTCCTGCTTTATTTTCCTTACTCCTGACATTTGTGTGTAGACATCTCAGATGTTTGGCATATTGCCCTATATTCTCCTTTTGTTTCCTTTAGGACCCTCAGAAATCTTTGACTGAAAAATATATTTTCCATGCTCAACTAGAGTCATTTCAAAGGAGGCCAGTTTCACAAAATTGCTGTGTGCTCTCTGCCAAAACTCGGGCACCCCAAGAGTATGTCTTGTTGATGATTCAAAAGTGGAGGCATGTAATATCATAAATTTAGAGAATACCAGCTACAGGTCTAGAGTGAACTCCAGTTAATATTT
>CM021797.1:47546892-47607281 GCA_011076525.1 Nettapus auritus | reverse complement strand
TTATTTTATTTTATTTTATTTTATTTTATTTTATTTTATTTTATTTTTAATATTATCTTAGTTTTCTGAAAAACAATTATGGCTTAAGAATCCAAAGTCACAGATAAGCGGGAGTCAGCATGGAGGCAAAAGCTAGAGCTGTAATTTTAACTTAATTTGTGATTACTGCCTTTTAAATTCCTACTGGCATTCAGATTAGACTTCTATGGAAAGTTTTCAATAACCATTTTCTGTTTAAAAGTTTTCTGGTATATGAGTTAAAATAATGTTTTTTAAAAAAATGTCCCTATCAAATGCAAAGTATGACTTGTTTGCCAATGAAAACCAGCTAAGCCAGACAGCACAAGTGTCCTAGCTTCCCTTCTGTGCAGAGGAGAATATGTCTTGGCAATGAATAGTTAATTCACTTACTGTTTTCTGCTGACTCAAAGCCCTTCTTGTGGTTGTTTGTTGTGCAACACTGGAAAGTAAAATTCATAATTTTGCCACTCTTTTTTTCCTCCCTTGATATACTCTTTGGAATAAGGGTGTTTGGTATTGAAAGTAAGAGGTCTGGTATGTATGCTAGTAGGGATCAGTGGGAGAATGGAAGCCAGCAAGGGATGTGGTAGAAGTCCAAAACTTTATCTACATGAAAATAATACTTGTGCCAAAGGGCAGTTTTATCCTTTCTGCTCCTAATAGCAGACTTCAAGCCTTACTCATAGGGATGGATCTGCATGGAACCTGGAAATGATTACTTACATAGGAACATAAAAGGCCTATATTTGTCCTTATTTAAAGAGAAAGAAATGGAAACTTTGTAATATTTATAGTAGTTCATGCCAAGTAGTGGGCTTGTCATCAGCATAAGCTTTTTTTTTTTTTTCCCCTTCCTTTAAACAAGAAAGGATTTATGAAAACAGGGATTTAAAGATAAATATCTATAGAGAAGAGCTGTTTGACAATAATCTTTTTTTTATTTTTATTTTTGATTTTTTAATATATATTTTTTTACTTTTACAGTTAAATACAATTATAGTAATTCTAGATTTTATTATTTTATTTTTTTTTGAGTGTGGCAGGTTTATTTTTTAATTTTATTATTATTATTTTTAATGGTACCTTCTTCGACCTTACTCCATTTTGCATGAGAGGTATTCTTTCTTCATTTCAAGGTACATCTTCATATCTACTAAGACAACTCAAGATGTTGGCATTGATTTTTCAGACCGATGAGGCTTATAGAAAGTCAGTTGCATATGGTTTCCCTGTTCCTGCAAAATTTTCATGGGGATGATACATTCTGTGTTTCTTCAAATGTTCAGGAAGACATTTTGAAATATAGCTGTATGTGCCTTCTCTCAGACACCATCCTGTACCACTTTGGAGCAAATCCTGGGATGCAAAAGTTGCATCCAGAATTGTCTGCTGGGAGGCCTTGTGCAGCAGTCAGTGATACATTATTTTTCTTTTCTGTTCTTTACATCTCTAGTGAAAAATGGCCCCATTTCTCTTCCTTGATCTCCAAGCTGGATCATTTTACTTCTTTTTAAGGCAGTTTTATGAGCAGTTTAGGGGATTTTACAAAGAGGAAATTAATGCAGAGTAATATAAACAATGTAATGAGAAAAATAAAAATGTGAATGAGAAGCTTTATTAAATGCACATAGCTGCAATGTGAAGTGAGTGTGTGGGGTGGGTGGACTGAGGCCTCAGTTTACAGAAAAGGCTCTTGGCTCTTGCAGCTCAATCTGGAAAGCTTGCTGTAAATATGCTATGCTTTGTGGTTCCTTGCTCAACCAGTGGCGCCAGGAATCAGTCCAAAGGGTGGGATCTTTCTTTCTTTCTTTCTTTCTTTCTTTCTTTCTTTCTTTCTTTCTTTCTTCCTTCCTTCCTTCCTTCCTTCCTTCCTTCCTTCCTTCCTTCCTTCCTTCCTTCCTTCCTTCCTTCCTTTAGATGTTTGGATATCATCAGGATCCTGTACAGTGTGATTTTTCTCTATCTAATGTCTTTTTTGACTCTCTGCCCAGTTATTAGGTTTTCCTCCATGTTAAAACAGAAGTTAATCTTGTTTTCATGTCAGAGTGAACACAGACACCTCACCTTCTCTTTAGTTTTAGTGAAGTGCAGTTAGTCGTTGAGTGTGTAACAAAAACGGAGTGCTCTTTGTCTTTTATACAACTCTGTTGTTTGAGAACACCGTCTTTGTGAATACTTCATTTGCTGAAGCAACTCACAGCTGTGGTTTCTATAACTGAAGTCTCAAAATGGCCTTTGTTAATTTTCATTTTTCTGTTTCAAAGATGTTCTTCGTGCCCATATTTCACTTTTAAAATAAAAATTATGAAGTAGTATTCCAGACTAAGTATATTTAAGAGACATCAGATAAAGCAGTTGGGAGCAAGGTCCCACCAAGCAGAAGATGAGTCTTCAAAAATCTGGCAGTAGAGCTGTGGAACTGGTTGCCCCAGGACATTGGGAGCACTGAGATGTACTTTCAAGGGAAGCTTTGGTCAAGGTCAAGGAAGAGAAATCCAGTGAGGATTATTGAGCAAACCAGAACTACATACACCTCAGGAACTTCCTAAGTCTGATGTTTGGAATGTTTGGAACTGGAAGACTATGAAAAGGAAGTGTCATATCTGGTTTTGGCTGTTTTTGGAGATGGGATGCTGGGATAAATTGTCCTTTGACTGGACACAATGTGGCCAGTTATATATAAAATATATTTTCTCAAAGATGTGAAGTGGAATAAACTATATATCTATCTTGTTCTAGTTTTTAACATTACATTGTGATTAGAATTTCTGGAAGCTATTAAGCACAACAGAACCACCCAGGAAGTTCTTCAGCTGCAGATGGCAAAAAGGTATGAGAATATACTGGAGACACCATCATAAATTATCTCTAGAGTTTTAATACTCTTTTCAAGTTACTGCTTGATTACATGGATTGTTGGCATTTTCTGTGAGTGTACCTGAGCAGTGCCTGCCTCAGTGGTGATATAATTGCATGGGTTTCTGGTGGCTTCAGCCATCAGGCTTACTTACTGTCTTCAGCACAAGGCTTTATGAGATTACTTTGTGATTGAAAAGCATCAAACATGTCTTAGGTTCTTATACAACAAAGAGCATGAGTGACAGGGGAAAAAAAGTGTTCTTTTCAATAGTCTGGATGCAAAATTTGATGGAATATATGCTTTCAGGGTGATAGCACTTTATTTTTATTTTATTTTATTTTTTTCCCTTCAAATTTTTCTGTCTTACTCATCAAACTTGACCCTTAATTTCACTTTCTGATGAAAAACATGATCTGTGTATGCAACTACTATCAGCCTTCCATGTGAAAAAGCTATAGTATTATCTATTGATATTCTTTTTTATAGTGGTAAATCTTTTGTTCTTTACTGCAAATAATTAATTCATTTATTAACACTAACCATAACTGTTCATTCATGGGCTTGGAGGAGAAGAGCATTCTGGCAAAAAGGATGAATTCTTCCTATTCCTGTTGAAGACTGTTGGTTTGTTCTACCCAGTAGTGCTGCTTTCAGTGTTGCTTTTTCTCTGTCTCTTTTTCTGAAGTATATAGAAAACTTTGCTAAAGGCCCTGTGTTCATACTCCTGCTTCTCATCTGTGTTGAATTATTGTGGTTTGTTGAATAGAAAAGGATTTGAATTGGTGATTTATTTTTTTGTAAAGCGATATGTTTAAAGCCTAAAAGTGATATTTATTTGTAACATTGAGTGAACTCAAATTCAGATATTTCTATTTCTGTACATAAAATTGAATACTTGTGGAAATATTGGCTTAATTTAATATAGATGATAGACTGACATGATGTCACTCTAATAAATCAAAATAGAAGACCCTATACAACAGCTTCTCAAAAGACAGATCTTCCAGGGACAAGACAATATATTATAGAATGTTAAATTATGAAATTATGTCGGTGCTGGAAAATGTTGAGGATCCCCTTTCTGGAAAAATCCAAGGCTAATGTAAGACACTAAACTAGAGACATCAGAGCTATGAGGTCTTTCAGAGTAATTGGCTGTTTAGATTTTCCTTGTAAAATTAAATAAATCAATGTTAACGGGTGATCTATGAGTTCTCAGCTTGTATACTAATTGCTTCTCCAATTACATAGTTAATTCTTCAGATTATGGTGAAATAAAAGTTACAGAAATCAAAGCAAGCTCTAAAGTGGCTTTAAGTATGATTCTGTCAAATGTGCTTATTTGAAAATGGACTTCTGTATTGAAAATCTGTATTCTCTTAAATACTACGTTATGCTTGGATTACATAGTATGTACAGACACCTGTACACACTACAGTCCCCTGCCTACACACACCCCTGCACACACAGTCACCCCTATACTTCCCCACATGCACCCCCAGCCTTACGTCTTCATATGACACCCGACTCCTCTGTACACACACACACACACACGCATTTCCTATATACCCCACTACCCACCTCCACTCACAGACAGAGAAACACACACCACGGCACACACACACCTGTGCACTTCACACAGCTGCACACACACAACTTACCACACACAAACTCCATCAAGTACATCTGTATAAACCCACTGTCTTTAATGTTTGATCCAGCTTTTACTTATTACCTGGTAGTCAATAAATATTTGATGAGCAATATGGTTCAAAATCCATCTTCCAGCTTGGTTTTTAGGGATGACTGGAGGAAGAAGTCACACAGTATTTTTGTATCCTTCATCAGTGTGAGGGGCTGGGGCTGGGATTGCATTCCTGCAAAGCACGACCTTACGTTATATGGGATAGAAGCACCCGGGCAGACCTGATGGCCATGGGCAGTGGAAATGCTCCAGATGCCATCTGCATGAACTTGGCTAGGCTTTCTTATTTGTATACTGGTCACTGTGCTGCATTGTTTCACAGCCAAATCTTTGATCACTCTCGGAACTGTTGAGATAAAATGTCCATAGAGCTGTGGGGAAAATCACAAGCATTTTTCTGTTAAGACTTAAAACAGAAGCATATTTAAATCTTTGCTGATGGCGGACTGCAATCAAGGATGATTATCACCATATAGAAACACTCAGACAAAAAATTTATAATTTACATAGGAAAGTAAAGCACAGAGTACAGTGAATTGACCTATGTTAGCCGAGGTATTTCATTGTAAAATTTTAATATTTGCAGTTAAATAAGGTGTCTTCTGGTACAGAAAAAAAAAAATTACTTTTCTGGAGGACTGTGCAATTTAAAGGTTAAATATTTCTGTTTTGAATGCAAGTCCAAAAATATTTCCTGCTCCTTTGCAGGTGCAAATGGCTAATGGAGAACAGTGAGCTTTACCTGTTCTTGCTTTCTTTCAAAGTTAGGTAAAAGAATAAGTCCCTGAATACTGAAAGGTCTTGAACATTGTTGCTTTATTCCCTTGGTCTCATGTATGACAAATGCATTTTAGATGAGAAAGAATATTAGAATGCTTCTCTCATTCTTTATGGTGATGTAACAGAACACAGCTGCCACTCAAAGGCAGGAAGCCTGCAGCTCATCGTAGGCTGTATTCCATAATTGTGCAAGATGATGTTGTAAATACTTGGTAAATCTCCTGTTCATATTGTACAGCTCTGGACCACTAGTGAAACTGCAGTATCCCAGGGAATCATGACCTGATGCCAAGGATTTGACAGAAAAGATGTAGCAGCTTTCACCTTAGCTTTAATTATTGTGTTTCTTATTGTAGTTAGGGAGCAAGTGCAGTCTCTTTCAAAGTACCTCAGGTGTGCTCACACCAATGAGCATCCACGGAGGGAAGATGAAGGCATATATTCTATTAAAAATTCTATGTTTATGTTCAAGGAAAAACAGTTTTAAAAAGAAAGACTTTAATTCAAAAGGCATCCCTTCTTTGGTTTCTTCTGATCTGCTATGGGTATCTTGAACAACTTTTGCCAGAGATGCTGTTATTTCATTCCAGGTTACTTGTGTTTTTAATTTTCATTTATACAGATGGAAATGATTATTGCAAAATTGATTGAAACAGCTATTGTTAAGGTATGATAAATGACCATTATTTGGTTATGAACTCCTTTATGATATAAGGATTTAAACATGCATGCAAACTAACAGTTCCTGTCATGCTCTGCCACCACAACAAACTTTCTCCCCCCATACCTAAGAAAAGAATATGTTTTCTTGATTTTTGAAAGTATGATGTGACTCATATTTCAGCTGAATCCCTTGATTTTCTTTCCAAAAATAATTTTCTTGGTCCCAGATTATGATTTTTTGATGTTTTCTGAAAGAAAGAAAAAAATAGGAAGTGAGATTCTGAATGTGTATCTGTATTCTTTTCAGCTCTAGTTTGCTTGAAGCTAAAATATAGATTTACAGAGACTTGTTATTTTTTTGGGTTCATTTTATGGAGACCTGAACGTATATGGAATATATGGCTCAGAGACCAGGAAATTCCAGAGTACAGACAGTGGGGAAAAGCTAAATAATTCAAATACAAAATAAATAAATAAATAAATAAATCATGTTTCTGTTTTACATACTTCCTGTGAGATCAAGAATCTTGAAATAGTTAAAATGTTTTTTACAGATACATAAATTCACTGTTATTCAAGCAATCTAACATGATTATGAGCTAGTCTTGTATTGATTCTCACTTTAAAATTGTGAAGTGATATCCCATACAAGCATGACTCCCATGGAGAGTTTTGTATTTCCTTTTCTAGGCATCAGCCTGCAGTGAGTTAGCATTACTGTAAAATTCTGCTAAAATAATTCAGCTACTATAGTAGAAACAATATATTTGTGTAGGGCAATAAAGCACAGAGAGGATGGGAAGGAATCCTTGCTTGGTTTCACTGAGGAAGTTGCTCTTCCTTGCCTCAGTTTCACTGAGGAAGTTGCTCATCTGTAACGTCACCTAGGTTTTAAGAAATACGAATCTGTAAGAAAAGCAAGGGTCATCATATCTTTCAATGCTGCTCTACAAAGTGGGTTTCAGAGGCTTCTGTGATTTTGTCTGCTATGAACTTCTTGGACATTTCCCAATGCCACAAAGTAGAAATAGGTCTCTGTGACTGGAAGGATTGTTGAGGAGAATTTGTATCCTGAAAAGATGCTCAGCTTTTAAGAATTTGGCATAAAACCTTGATGAAGCCAATAGGCATGCATCACCTCACTGTAAAACATGGAACGTGTCTCTATATCTTATGCTTCCCTAGTAAATTCACTGACACAAATATCCTTCAAGCATATGAAAGAGCCAACAAGCATCATCAATGTATTTTATGCCATGAAAGTGCCCAGCATCACTGTATCCCACAGGTGAGGTTACTATGCTAAGACTTAAGAAGAACTTAAATATCATCTTGATGATCTGTGCTCAAATGCGTGAACAATACCTTAGTAAATTTGCTGTTTTCTTCTTCCTGGCATTTCTTTAAGTATTTAAATATTTCTCTAAATATTTTATATGCTAATGTTATTAGTATGGTTATCAAATCAGATCACTTCTTTCCAAGAACTGAGTTTCTGATATCTCTCCAGTCTAATCTGCCACCCTTTTCAGTAATCTACAATAAGGCTCCATTTTTCCTTTTAAAGTCTTTGTAATATATCTTAGCTCTCATTCTCTCTCCTTTTCTTCCATTTTCTTCTCTTCATCTTCTGTTCATCTTTGGATTTAAATCTTTCCTGTACTTCCTCTGCATCTTTATAAGATGTTGAATTTTAAGATAATAGTTTCCACCTTTTCCTGAGTCAATAAGTGCTTTTTTTTTTTAATTAATAGAATTGATTTTTTTCCACAAAAAACCTATGAACACCAGAGATGTTATTTCTTCTGCCTTTATTTTCATGTCTCTAAAATGTCTTATATTACCAATATATATATATATATACATTATATATATATATTTTAACATGACTATTCTTCTTTCTCCATTTTTTGTCCTCATGCTTGAGTCTTATTTCACTTTTCTCAGCTATTGTGTATATAAAGCCTTCTGGAATAATACTGTTGATATATTAATTCCTTTGACACTTTTGTTTCCTCTAAGTCTCTACATCTTCCTTTTTTTGAAGTGATTTGTGTAGTCTATCTATTGTCTGGTATTAAATCTTGAGTTTCCTAGGTTAAGACTGTTGTATTTCTTCATTCTAGAAAGTTTTCTCAACCAAAGTGAATTTTCCCATGTTGTTCATTTACAATAAAAACATTTCATTTGCAAACAGTTAAAAAATTCTAGTGACAAGTGAGACCAAATACAGGGTTAATTGTATTTAGGAAGAACTTGATGTAAAAAAGTCTGATTTCTATGCCTATATGAGGGTGGCTTCCCAGAGTAATCTTAATTACCAAGTTGAGTAACGCAAGAGGACTTAGAAGTAAACTGTTTTAACTAAATGAAGGTCTCCAAATTCTCATAAAATTGTTTTTGGAAGAGAAATTTAAGAAGGCTAGTATTCTTTTGAATTGTGTGTTAGACATTCACCTCCCAAATGTCAGTTATATTATTGGTGTTAATATTTCAGGAATCTGGCTTTACTTTTCTGGTGATATTTCATTGTAAACATGTTTGTTATAAACCAGGTCAATTCTACAGCTTGATACAGATTTGACATAATAGCATTGTGGTCCTTTTCAATTTCATAAAAATCTGAACTACTTCTAATAGCATTTATTGGTTTAAGATGAATTGTTACTGACGTATGATTTGACAAGTTTTTCTGACACTATATTTAATTTCAGGAAGATTTACTTTCCAGGGATAATTTGCACATCTGCTTCATCTGTGAGTAGTCTCAAAACAGCAACCCAAAGTGTTTTGGTGATGGAAAGATCACTCTTCTGCTTTTCCTGCTGAAAGTATTGCAAACTGTTGAAAGGTCTGTGACTATGCTTGGGGTGGGTTTTTTTGTTTGTTTGTTTGTTTTTGATTTGTTTGTTTGTTTATTTCCTCTTGTTTCACTTTCCTGTGAAGGCGGGCATTTCTGCCATGGGATTATATTATCAACTGAGACTTCTTTTTAAAGGGCTTAATGAAAAAAATATTCTTCTAATAGCCTTGTAACAGAGACACTTCAATTTAGATATTTGCATGTTGCATTTCTTTGCAGGATTTCATTTAAGCTGTTTTCCCCTTCCTCTGCCCTTCTTCCTTAGACACACCCATCTAAATTGTCCATAGTTACATTGCTGATGACTATTTCTTTCATGCAAAGCTGCTCTTGCAACTGTTCAGGCATTTCCTCCAGAAATAATTCTGCTCTGAAAGGACTGCAATGGAAATACGTCCAGTCTGTTACAATGTTAAGTCCTGTAATCTAGTATTCAAGATACATTTTTCAGGAGTTCGGTAGAAGGTTGACTACATATGTGCTATAGGCAGGAGGTGCAATCTCATCCCTGAGGGGCTCATGGGTGACCCATGCTGGGGCACGGGCACTGAGGAACAGGTGGGTAGAAACCCACCTGTTACATGAAGAGCTGCAATAAACTAGTAACTGTAGGGCACCAGAAATTATAACCACTCAACAGCAGATAAAATCTCTTGTGTGCACATCTTCAACCTCCTGTGCTGCCTGTCCCCCTTCCAGAGGAATGTGGAAGGACTATTGTAATCTGCAGTGAAAATTAGGAAAGATGGGACTAGTGAAAAAAGAAGGTCTGTATATTTATGTAAGTGTTTGCTTAGAAGTTTACACCCCTTTTTTCCATACTCAAATCAGTGTTAGGAGGTTTTTGTTACATAGCAATAAATTAACTGAAGTAAAGTTCCCCCGCTCCAGACTTTTTTGCCTGCAACAGAATCTTATCCTGAAAACAAACAAACTAACTAACAAAAAAAACAAAACAAAACAAACAAACAACAACAACAACAACAGAAAAAAAAAAAAGCAAAAAACAGAACAACCTTCTTCAAGTGAAGGGTGGATGTGCAGGTAGAACAATAGATGCAGCGTGTCTGTATAGTACAATTCCCCTAATGTTCTAGGCTGGTGATGATTACATAAAGTCTTAAACTGTGAAGTGTAACTCTGCCTTTAATATTCTGACCTATATTAAATATTGTTCATAACACCTCAAGCGTGGAAAATTCCCATAACTGCATTCAAAGCATGTAGCTAAATGGTGAAACTCTTTGTTTTTGGGCTCAGCATTAGAGGATGGTTTGATTTTGGTTCTCACTCTCTGTGTGATGTGTGAGAGACACAGGCAATACCAGCAGCGAGTTCCACCAGGAGCCTCCCTGGCAAGAGTGCTGCATGGTGACCTGCAGGAGTTCCTTTGGAGTAGTTTGAATGACTTTCATTTTGAGAGGAACCTGTTTTCTCTTCTTCATTAAAGGGTAGTGTTGTGGCACTTGCAAGACTTTTACCATTTATAAGTCTGGTTGTGCACTGCATTGATCATGAAGGATCTTCTGCAATAAAATACATGGATTTTTCCTACATGAGACCTCTGAGTATACAGTGCTTCTTCACAGGAAAGTATGTGATACTGTTAACTTGGTATGGGAAGTTAAATAAATCACACCTGACCAAGTTTTTATTATTGCAGACCAAATTGATTTGAATGAGGTTGTAGTGAGTAATCATAAGGGGAGGAGAAATAGAAGCTTAGAAAATTATGTAATATGTTGTACTGCCTTCTTTTTTTGTCTGCTCATTTTTACAAACCATTACGATAGGTATGGAAAAATCTCGGACCAAATCTTAATCCTCGCATCATTATCTGAGGCCTAGACTTAGCCTTTGAATCCTCCTGTTTTAGCCCACCCATAAACAGAGCAGTTGTTGCCAGCAGACATAAGGCAGAGCAACATTCTTGGGTTGAACTGGAAAAGCAATCATTTCCTGGCAGAGAACACACTTGGTCAAGTTATAAAGTGGTTTCACTTGAACAGAGCCCATGCTATCAACTTTTATTAGGGTACTGTTTATCTTGGGCCTTGTGGGAGTCAAGAGAAGTTGCTCAAATGGAAATTTTAGGTAAACCTTTGTGCTGCAATCTAAAGTTTTGTGCCTTTATGAAGTATGAGATTGAGGAGAAATGTTTTATTTAATTTTGAAATCACTTTCTTTTCAGCTCAGAAATTGCCTCTTGTCAAAACAATGTGTTAATGTAGTAGAAAAAAGAGCAGTAATTCCATTTCAGAAGCCCACTGCTGTTTTTTAATATAGGTTATAGACCTAAATGATGCGTGTATCTGAACGTGAAAGGTAAGCTGCATGCTTTTAAAAATAAGAGATGGTTGTATGCGACTTTTATTACAACACTGAAAACTATGATCTCTTTGGTCTAGAACAGTGTTTTTTATGCTGCCGTACCCTAGCTGAGAAAATGGCTGTTTGAGCAGCGTTTGAGATTCACAGGTCTGGTTCCTCATTCTTGGTCTCCTTGCCCCCATGCCCCAAAGTCATAACAACCAGGCAAGAATTTTCTCCTTCAGGTGTGTCTTTACCATAGTTAGATCTGCACCAGCAGTGCTGGGATTAGCTAATAAACACGGCTGGATGGAGCTGTGACTTTTCCAAGCACTGTGTGGATGTCTCCAAATAACACTCCCCAGAGCTCCAGTGCTGTAAGCACCAAGCAGAACCACCCAAGCTGGTCTCACAACTGAGTAAGCCCACCTCCAGCACATGTTTAGACTTGATGTCACAGCTGAGCTGATGTAATGTTGCTGCCACTAAACAGGGAAGTCACATTCCCCTCTGTCCCCAGCTGCTTTCCTCTGGTGCTGTTTTTGGACCAGCATTGTTTTCAGAGTATCATTTGAAAGGCTGTTAACAAGAACCGTGTGGCTGGGTTGAAATGCTTGTCAACCCCTCTGTCAGGCATGACCCATCCAGGGTATATCCTCCTTGGTTCAGTCCATATCTTCAGGATGAAGTGTGAAACACATTGTTGGCTTCTTATTTCCTCCTCATTCTGGCGTTAATCACTGGGGTTCTTGGTGGTCATATTCTGTGCTGTCTCAGGGACTCTGTTTTCACAGCCAATAAGCTGTAACAGAGATCAGCTGGAAGGAAAAGAGCAGAAGTCCAAATTCTTTATGAGCTGTTGAACCCATAGGGAAAAAGCAGATTTCCTAGGACAATAGGGAAACTCCTGCATCACTGAGAAGTTTTCTGCTGTTGGAGGCACTGTGCCATACAGCCTCTTTCTTAAACTTACCAAAGTCTGCATGAGAAGCAGCTAATGTTTGCTTGCCTCTGTTAGTCCCATTGGAAAGGCTGTTTCAGGACTTGATTACTCTAACAGCTAGGAGTCTTCAGTTTTGAGCATAAATTTATGAACTGCTAGCTTATATTTATTTATTTTTAAGCAAGCTGTTATTTTTCTTCCCTAGCTTACTTTCCAGGGACAGCAGGCATGAATTTTCTTCCATTCGGTTTTGCTTTGGGAAAGAAACAAATCTCATATCCATACATACTATGCATATTGTCTCTCTAGTCCTTTTTCTGCATGTAGTCTATTTCCAGTTTCTCTCTTTGATGAATGTGATCAGATATTAATTCAAGGTTCCAGATATGACATACAGCAGTGCTTATTGTTCAGCATTATTGCTTTATTATTCAGCTTATTGTTCAGCAGTGCCTCACCTGATATGTTTTAGGATTTTATTTCCCTCTTTCATATCTGAATTTTAGTAGTGCACTCAAATCCATCTTCTCCCCAATTAAATGATGATCTCCCATTGTATGTTCTCACTTCAATTTTATTTTAGTTCTTAACTCAATGGTTTCATGCTTATTAACATTGCTTCATTTTGTTTTTCCAACCCAGGCCTTATGCTCATTCTTCTTAGTCATTCCACGGTGCCAACACAGTGCACCGTGATTAGGTGATTTCAACATCAAACTTCTGGTAGTTGTTCCAGTATTATCAGTAAAAATATTAAACAAGATTAACCCAACTACCAGTGCTTGTAGTATTTCCCTAATGGTCTCCTGCAACTCATAAACTCATTTTGTCAGTACTTCTTATCACCATCTTTTTTTTTTTTTTTTTTTTTTTTTTTTTTTTTCCTTTTTTTTCCCCTATTATTATTATTATTATTATTATTAGGCTTGCTCTTGTAGTACCCCATAATTTATCTGACTCTGTTTATACCTTACCATATATCAGATACTTTACATAACCTAAGCTAGAAAACATTATTAGAGAATGTTATCTATATCTACATTAGAGAAAAATAGAAAACATGTTAGTAGAGAATGTTATCTGGTAAAACTGATGGAATTACTGTAAATCCTATGATATAATTAGTTGAGTTTCCAATTTGCCTGCATATTAATTTGTCTTTCCTTAAAAGATATTCTGAAATATTGCACATTACTGATGTCTTGGTCTGCAAAATCATGGAATATGTTTTTGTTTCCAATAGTTCACACTTTAAATCCTAACTATGTAAGGCATAGTCCTATCAGCTATACCAGATAGCTTCTCGCATTCATATGAGGACTTTTCCCTTGCTTTCCACCCTCTGCTTGATTTTTGTTTAGCTGTTGCTGTACTCTATTTGCCTGATTTACCTCCTGTGTATTAGGTATAGAAATTACATACGTATCTCGACCTTTTACCCATTGCTGAGTGCAAGTCTCTTAACAGTCACACTGGCCTGACTCAGAAAAGGCTGTTCCCCCAAACTGTCAAGCAGAGCTTAGCCTCTTGTTATGCTTGTATTTACGTTGCACCTAGCTATTCATGACTAAGGTAAATACAAATCACAGAAAATACAAATACAAATCACAGAAAAGCTGTGACTTCCCTTCCTATTCTCTCAGTTACAAGACTGCATAGCAAGAGCAATTGTAGAGCTTCTCTGTATTCTCTCCAGTTCAAAAAGAAAAGGGGGTTAGCAGTGACTGCTGAAATCATTTTGATCATAGAAATGGTTTTTCTGCATTGTGACACTGTTATTGGTTTGTCTTTTTAAATACTGCTTCAATAATTCAGTCTGCTATTACCTGAATTGCTGTTCTCTTTTCCCCGTGTCCTTTAACGAAGAAAAGGAAGGTGCATGGAATGTAGGAACCCCTGCCAAAACTGCACAGTGAAATTTCACTTGCTTCATTAAAGTAAATCTTTTCCTACAGGAGGCAGAATTGTGATGTGTTCATTAAAAGCCATATACAATGGGATCCATAAGGCATTCTCAAGAGTATTATCAAAACATGGAAGGAGGAGAACAAAATAAGGTGGCAAAGCTGCCTTTTCTTCACTAGCGATAAAGCCTTTCCAGCCTTTTTCAACCAAAATTGTCAGCAGTGCGATATACTAGTTCTGCACTGGATGATTAATCTGGATTAAAAAAAAAAAAAAAAAAAAGCATTATTTTCATAGTGTTTGCCTTCCATATAAGACAGCCAAGGTTTTGCAACAAGCATAGACATATTTCTATGACATAGTCTACTTTGTACTGAATAATCACAAAGATCCTTCTGTAATATTCTTTCATCTTTGGGTGGGCGAGCATATATTTCATGCCTTTATTACCTTGAGAATAAGCTATTGCTATGTACTGCGCTTGGATCAACACTAGCATTGTTGTAACACTAGCTGGTGCAAAATGGTTCTTCAATTCATGGGCTTTTCATCAGTCTTTTGTATGTATTTCATCAAGCTGATCTTCTAATTTTTCTACAGACTGATGCTTCATGTAGTGTTGTCATTTATCTTTTAAAATTTATACTATCTTTGCTTTTGATATCAATGGATTAGATGTCTGAACCAAGTAAGACTTTTGATTCCACTGCAAGATTTAAAATTAATATTTATTCAGGTTTACTTTTAATTCACTACCTTGGAACTGCTTGCAAATCTCTTCCTGAGCATTTTATATTCTCAAAGATCCTTCTAAGGAAGTTAGGTCTTGTGTGTGTATGTTCTCTGGGTCTCAATGGAGGCTTGATACAATTCTCTTCTGCAGAAAATGAAGTGAGCTGTCACAGCAATGGAAATGCTATAAATATTTATGGTAGCAAAATAATAGTCATTCTTTTGAAGGTGTCAAATGGAGAGAGGAAGTCATCACTGTCTAAATGAAAGAAAATAATTCTCTTATTTTTTTTTAATCTCTGACATGTGACACATTTCATAATGGTTGCTGGCTTGATTCATCTGTGTAAAAGCAAATATTTATAATATTATCTTACTATAGACCTCAGAATCATACACTAGTTTGATTGTTATTAATTACAATATTGGAAATTTATATTACAATCATTTTTCTAATTTTCCTATTATTACTTACTTGTTTGCATCAACCTGTAGACAAAAGAAAATGACATTAAAATAATATAAAATAGGTTTTAGTTATATTAATTATCAATAAATTGCTAACTTGTATATTATGGAAAAATGGAAAAATATTCAGTTTTCTACATGAAGATGATAGCTAATAGATTATATTTCTGTTATCTGAGGAGAAGAATTGTGAAGGATAGTCTGTGCCCAGTTATCACATGAACTAGGAACACAGAGTGGCCTCTAAGCACTGAGTTTGGGTCAGGAGGTTATGGAAAAAGTACCACAGGTTGTGAGAAGAAACATACATGCATTAAGATACTGCAGAAAATATGAGAATCCAGAGTAGTGTATTGCAAAGAACAATAGAAAAGCAGAAAGAAACCAAAAACTGTTGCTGGCTACCAACTCACAGAGAAAAATAATATTAAAAAAAATCTTTTTGTACAGAATGAAATGCTGGTTATAGCCTTTGAACCCAACCTCTCTTTAGGAAACCTAGAGTTAATGTTCTGATAGGCAAGCTTTGGGTGCTTATGCATGACTCCAGACTTCTTATATCTTATATCCATTTCGCACTTAATCTGCGCTTAAATAAACAGGCCATGCTTTAAGCCACAGCAACAACAGAGGCTGCTGAGAAGGCCCTGGGGTCCTAGTGGGCATCAAGCTGCATGTGAACCAAACATGTGCCTTGGCAAGCAAAATGGCCAGCAGCATCCTGATCTGGAATTCAGCTACTAGATAAGGGAAGTAAGTATCCCCCTCTACTCAGCACTCATTAGGCTGAATCTATAATGCAGTTAAAGGTTAAAGGTTGGACTAGATGATCTTAGAGGTCTTTTCCAACCTGAATGACTGATTCTATGTAAAAGGAAGATATGGTGACTGCAGAGCTGTGAAAGGGAAAAGAGAAATCCAGCATAAGGAACATGAGACTGGAGCAGGCAGTACAGACGAGATAGCTGCCTTCCCATTGCAGGTTGGTGGGCCTGAGGTAGTAAGGGTGGTGGCAACTGGTCAGGTCCCCAAGAAAAAAATGTAAGATACACCCCCTTCTAACAGTAAATTTTTATTTTGTGTTTCTTTGGGTTACATTTTTAACCTTATGGTGATGACACAGAAGTATAGAGCTGTAGGCTCTTGGGCCTTTTCCAGCCCAGGTTTTGTTTTATTAACAAAACATTAACAAAAAGGGTGATTTATTATAGTTTTGATGTCTTATCACTGGAAAAGATCATTTCTGTCATAATTTAGTTGTATTCCAAACAATCAACAGGCACCTCTGAATCATAATTAACATATACACTTATTTCAGTGACTCAATCAGAAACTTTCTGTTCCTTTCCTAAAGATTTTTGTTTTATTTTGAAGGTCACTGTTATTAGAAGCTGTGATTTTTAAATGAAGAACCTCCTTTCTAAAGGCTGGGATGTTTCTAAGTCATTGTATCAGTGATCAGGTTTACAGGAGCATAGCTGAAGTGACAGAGAAATGATCTGTGAAGATAGGGAAAAATTCTTATGCTAACTTCACTGGTGGAGAAAATGCACTGCCTTGTTCTACTTTTGTAGATACACATTACTTTATTTGGAATACAGAATAAAAATAGAACCTCTCACCTGATTTTGCTTGTATCTCACTAGCACCAATTACGGTTTCTTCGCACTTCATCACATTGCAGGGCTCTCGGGGCACATGATGAAGTGCTGCTCCAGGCACTCTCTGCCAAGATGTCCTTCAGGGCAGGACTGAATAGTTTCACAACTGTATTACCCTTTTCTGGCAGTGCCATTTGCACAGCAGCCACTGTTTTCTCATGCTTATTCCAATATTCAAAGATCCCATCAATCAACTGGTACAACAGTGTGTGCACCCGCATAGTGAATTGGATTGGAAAACAGATCTGTATTAAAAATAACCTTTCTTTTTCTCTTTTGCTGGGTTATTTTTAGGCTGGATTGTTGCCAGATCCAATTCACAGCAGGGCTGAGTAAACAGACACTCTGTTACAATAGACATAGTGAGAAAAAGGGGTCAGGACAGGGGAGATAAAGACGGTTTAAGTCAGCATGGCTTCTGAAGGGAAGGTCTCTGAGTGTGCTTGAGAGGGGCTGGGCTGATGAGTGGACTTCACAGAAGCAGTTGCATGTAAAAAAATCTTTTTTTTTTTTTTTTTTTTTTTTTTTTTGTGTGTGAGGTGAGAAAATAAATATTTTGCTAGGTTGTTGCAGATATGAATTTGTCATTACTAGAGATGTAATAATGAATTGAAAGGAGCTCAGAGAAAAGCAACAAAAATAATCAGACCTTGTGTGTAGGCATATAAATGTATGACAACGATTGGCTAGACATTGGCATTTTGAAAAAGTGATGATGTGGGAATGTACAAGCACAGAAATATTCACATGGTGTAAGCATCACAGATAGTAAGGGGTGAAGTAAAATAATGTAAAACAATAATGAACTTAAGCAAGATTTTTATTTTTTATTTTTATTTTTATTTTTCACTGTCAAAGTAATACATTTTACCATCAGAATGTTTCTGTCCCTGTCAGGAATAGTTTCTCAAGAGAGGTTCCATTTCTTGGAACTTGTAAAACTAGACTGGATAAATACTAGAAAACATACTGTATGCAGTAATTCTCTATTGGCAGAGAGATGAATGAGTGATCTGTTGCATATTTACATCTCTTAGCAACTGTGAATCATAAATGGTAAGAAGTGGTGTTGAAGACCACATCTGAATTTCAGATGGGAAATTCACAATAAATGCATAATATACTGTACAATCATGTTACTGGCCATGACTACTTTCCATCTGCTTGCTTATTCCTTCATCTTGGAAGCGTCCCTTCACTAAAGTCAACTGTGAATGAAATACTGTGCTGGACTCCAGTGAGGCTTGATGTTTGTCCACTCTACAAAGTAACTATGTGAGAGATCAGTGTGTTACAATGCTGTTAAAATTGGCGTATAGTGGGGAACTTCTCACAAGAAGTAAGTAATGTGGTAAGTAACATAGCGGTAATCAGAAAATTCTGTGACAGGAATTCTCAACTATTTTTTTGGGCAGTGATGAAATGATTTGTAGCTGTATTCATAATAGAGCAGATAGAAGAAAGTGTAACCCTCTGCTGAACCAGTGATACAGATACACACTCTTTGTGCAGTATAGATTCTGATCAGTTTTGGTATTCTAGTACTGCAAATAACTGACAGATTTTGATGGATCTTACCAATTAATGTGTGCGATGATCTTCTAGTTCTCTTCTGTTTTTCTCTATTATGTAATCAGTGTTTAGTTTGTTTTAGTATCGTTATGTTTTTGTTCTCATCTGTTCCTCTTATCTGTTTAATAGCACAAATATTGGAGGTGAACTTGAAAGGTGAATCTGATTAAATTTCACCTATAATTCGGGTTCATATTCAAATCCTGGCTGATTGGGCCTGGTTTTAATTATGTTAAATTTCTGGAAGCTGCTATCAGGCCATTTTATTCCCAAATGGTAAAATTGTCATGAAATCAAATTACCTTGTAAGGCTAAGTCTGTATCTGACTCAGATACAATTAGATTGCATTTGGTTTTGGGATCCAACTCTCATTTACTCCCAGACAGCAAAGAGGACTAGATGTTAGATTTGGTTGTTGATCTATCTGTATTAAATATGTAATGTAGATGTATAGTTTGAATATAGTTTGTTATGGTTCATGTGTAGCTATGGAAATTGAGAATCATCTAACAATTTTCTCCTCAAACAGACTTTATTTAAACTACCAATATGGCATATTGCCATCCTTGAAGACTGCAAAATTTAAGATTCCTTGCTTTTGTCCTGCCCATTTCTCATCCCACTCATGTGTTAGCTAATGCTGACATTTTCTTAATTTAAAGTCTAATTCATAACATGAGTTGTGTTTAGTCACATGAATAATCCTGACTGTAACTCAGTGTGAAATCTTTAGCAGAGTCAACACTTTTGACTTTATTTTCTCTTGATCTTCTTCTTCAAAACGCATAACTATCAATGGCGTTGTATAAGAATAATCTATTTTATCCTCTTTATAATTTCATGTTGGTGGTCTGGCATGTATGCAGGAGGATGAAGTGTAAAATGAGTTGGGTTTGTCCTGGCTTCAGTAGCTCCCCCAGTACAGCTTTTCCTAGTCTGATATATTTTAAATTCCCTTTGATTTCCATAGCAAATGTAAATGGCCTATTTTACTCTGTATTTGAAATGTCCTTATGGGAAAGAAAATCATATGAATTAACTGCTGCTACTAATGACTGTTCAGCAGTTGCTTAATGTTGACTTAGTTGTCTTTCTCTATAATGCAATGAACAGGCACACTGTAACAACAGGTCGAATTGAGCAAGAAGTGGTGGTTTCTGTTAGCAGTAGAAATTAAATTTATTCCTGTCCCTGTTGTCTAGATACTGTTATTTATTGAAGGACAGTACTATGAGGCTATTAGTCACCTCATCAGATGAGATTGGTGAATCTGCATTTTTTTTTTTTTTGCTGCAACTTCAATACTTTAAGTTCATGAACCACATAAACCATAAAGGGTGATTTAGTTAGTACATAAGTAATCCTGTAAGATTGTCATCTAAAACTCTAGCACATCCTTCTGCACTTTTTTTTTTTTTTTTTTTTTTTTTTATTTTTTGTGTCTGGGGATTATAAAGTGGTCACTACAGTTTTAATTTTACATTGTAGTAGAGACAGCTTACGGAAATGCAAGTATTATTTACAAAGTTACTTCATCATCTCATAGTTCTTTATTAAATGCTAGCCCTAAATCCAGCATATTCCCTAATGTAGTAGTGTATATTATGAACAATCCCTAATGCTGTATGTGGTGAACACTATTTGCTATGAACAATTATTCTGCCATTATTCATATAACAGGCTGCTTGTAATTGTGATATATAGCCAGTTACATTGGTACCCAAGTTACCATCTGATGTAAACAACAAACAAAAATGTAGTGTTTTGATGTATGTGAGGTAAGTCATGCCAAATGTTCCTGAAGGCTGTGATGGTTTACTCCAGTAAGACGTAGGCTGCATTTTTATCATGCATAAATGAATATATTCCTTGAGATGCAACTGACAGTGCTTTAATTTTACAGACCCTTGCAGATTTTGAAGGGGAATATGTAACTAACATAACTCCTTAAATAAACTATTACCACAATTAAATTTCAGATCAATAAAGGTTCAATCCTTCCCCATATTTAGTGTATTATATACATCATAGCAGCAGAAGACTTTTACTCTTTAAGTTTCTGCTGCTTGCCACAAGTTGCTTAAAAATACACAACTGTATTCTGTCCCCCTCTAGATGTTCTATTTCATTTTATGTTATTTTATATTTTATTTTATTTTATTTCAAAGGAAGGCAGATAAACTCTTCTATTAATATACATATATATATGTACAGGAGTCTACTGTTTGGCCTGCTATTATTAAACATGCTAATATTGAGTCTTAGTTGTTCAGGGAAAGAAAAAAAAAAAAAACTGTCTGGAAAACAGCCTTCAATAACCTTTGCTGCCAGAATAGTCCGCTAACTAATTGCAAACACATGGGGATATTTATAAAAATTTGGGCAAGGGCTCAGAAAGCGACTGATCTCTTGCTCTGGTTCAGCATATATGAATGACAGCCCTTACTAACTCTGTTCCCTGTCAAAGGAGGTCTGCTTCATCAGGTTGTGACAAAATACAGCTGCTTTGCAGGCAGTGAGCACCCCAAAATGTTTCAATGAGAATAAGTTATGTTAAGATGAACAGATTTTGGGAAAAAAAAAAAAAAAAAAAAAAAAAAAAAGTTACCTTGCTAAGAATTAAAAAAGAAAGTTTACTTTTAGTTTCTACCATCCTTCAATGTGTTGTTTGAGTTTGGATACTTGAGGAGAATTTGAAAATCTGTACTGCTGTTATCTTTCCAGTGTTACTTGATGTTCACCAAGGATAAATAATGGTTGCAATATAAATGTTGGCCTCTGCACAGCAGGGCCCTGACATCATAGCTTTAAAACATGTGAACACATAGTTCATTTTCTCTTGCCCCATGAACCATTCTCCACCAGCAAGCTCATGTTTAGCATAAACAGAACTTGGCAAGAGAGAGAACAGGAGAAGGCTGTCAAGTTTCTAACTCTTTCTATGTAAATAATAATACATTTTTTTTTCAAGGTTTCTTCCCCTTCCCCTTCCCCTTTTCCTTCTGCTCTCTCTCTCACTCTCTCTTTTTTTTTTTTTTTTTTTTTTTTTTTTTTAAATATAATTTAAAGTTGTGGTACAGTGAGAATATGTAATTGTGTCTCCTTTGTAACATCAAGGTTTAAAAGTCAATGTAATCAAATGGTGTTCAGCTAAATTCTGAGAATTATTTTCATTCATTTTGGGGAAAATCTCACATATGTTAATCAATGAATATTTTTTAAAAAGTGCCCCGAATTTGAGGTGCTCTTATGAGCAGTACTCCAGCTCTAAATAGTCTTTGGGTGTCTACAGAACTCCTCCTGAAATCTCAGGAGGTCTGGAGATTTTGAAACAACTCTTAATGGTATTTGGCATTTGTTCAGCTGCCTCTGTCATCACCAGAAAGTACAAAGTTACTTTCACATGCTTAACATCAAGAAGGCTTTTGAGAGAGAGATTCAAACTGTTATTTTAGTGAGGGCCATTTTATTTTATCCCTGCTGAAAAAACTGGGAATATTTGAGCTATTACTGAATTTCCTTAGATTTACAAGGCGCATATATTTCCTGTTTTGTTGAAGATGTAAGTGTATACTTTCATTCATAAATAAAAGTTTAGGAATCACCTTGTGTTTTCCTTTTTGTTTCTCTTATTACTGCTTCTTATTTGTTTCTCTTACTCTTCATTATGTGTGTGATGCACTTGATGCACTGGAGGCCACTTTTTTGCAGGTCTGAGGTATTGAAAGAAAAATTACAGATGAGAACTCGAAAAGAAGAGTAGCACCATGAGCACAGACTGCCTCTGTATCTATTACAATAGCTTCCAGAAGCTCTGGATCCATACTGCCAGCTTTCCTAAGAGTTGGATGTTAAAGTTTCCCACTTTTGGCAATGGGTTCAATTCTGTCACAGGCTCAAGCCTGGCAGTCAAATGGAGTCCGTTTGCTCTTAATTACTGCTTTATTTTCAAAAGCTCTGGAAAGTATGACATTTTAATGTACATAAGTATCTGAGGTTGCAAACTTCATTTATTCACGGTACTGTGTGTGTTACTATTATTTTGTAGTTTTTGAAGTAGCACCTGTTTTGACAGAACAGTTTAAACTGTTAGCCACAGCATGAGAAATGCTGGTGTCATACATAAGCCTTATTGCCAAGTCTGTAGTGGTTATTTTAAGTATTTTTTACTACTGATAATTATTAGTTTATTATTATTATTAGTTTATTAGTTTATTATTATTATTTTCTATTAGGATTATTACTATTTATTACCAGAACATTTCCCACTTACCTCAGTGCCCTTGTTGCTGATAAAACTTTGCACAAAGAGAAACCTGGAAGTTGTTGTGGGCCATCAGACCTTCAGAGTTTTATTGGGGTACTGGAACATGTAGCCTTCAAAAAGACATAGTTTACTCTCAATTTACTCAAAATTTGATAAATCTTCTTTCTGTTTATTTTTACTTTTTCTATTGGGTATGCACTGACTAAACAAATCTGGCATATAACAGAAAACAAGAAATAAATGATCTTTAATATTTGAGTTTGTGAAAGAGATAAAATAGAGCATTTGTTGGAACAGAAGCCTGGGCCACAGTCTGAACTTCTCAACAGACTGCAAACATTAGTAAAAACAGATTAAATCATAATTTTTTAGGTATACGATTAAGAGAAAAACTTAAAAAACAATTTTCATTTCAGTAGTTTTGGAATTGAAGTGAATGAAAAAACTCTCTGAGTAAGATTGTACACTACATTACGCATTGCAAGAGAGGTTCTTATTTGTCCTCCTGGGTGTGTCTCCTGTGTTAGAATCACAAAGTGATGTTCCAGTTTCTTCCTCCTTCACATAAATGGCATCTACATTGGAAATCATTAGCTGTGTGAGGGTCTTCTGCAGTATTGTAAGGGAATCATCAATTGTTACATCAGTTTGGGTAGTTTAGAAACTCTAGTGTTGTCTTTTTTCCTTCAGAGTATTTAACTGATTTAGCTGATTTTTTTTCCTATGTTGCAGGCCAGCTGACTACTGTTGATGGTTTACTAAAGGTCATTTCTACATTGAATAGTTAACATGCTTGTAAATGTGGGGCCCTGCCTAGGAAGACTTTGTAATCACATCATCCATAATTTACCAGTAATTTATTCTTCTGCTGCTGTTCTGTTTTCCCACCTGCCTGTGGGATTTGGGAAAAATTATCTGTGCCTCTTAAAAATGGCTAAAATTTTTCAAGATTTTTTTTCTCTTAAATGTAAGGGGCACAAAGTTAGAGGTGGGAAACGAGAGCAGGAAAAATGTTATCAATAAGGAGAATATATAAAAATCAGAAATTGATCAGTATGGACCTTTGAAATAAAAGCAGTTTTCACATTTTTTTGTGAAGCCAATTTTTCATTTTCCTTCTACATTTTATATAATTCTATGGGAACAGATGTGAACTTCCTCCTTTTTTTATAAGAAGGCATTATGTGCTATATTGTCCTTTCTGAAGTACATTAACACTTTTTGATTATTATTATTTAATATTTTATGACTTTTGAATTAGAAATATTTTATTTGGGGATCCATATTCCTTAATTCTTTACTTTTTCATTCAGGATTTCATGTAAGGAACTCTAAGGCATATAAAAAATCTGCATAGTCAGAAAACTTGACCATTTTCTGGAAATATGATTGAATTTAATTCATTCATTAAGGAAAATATTCCCAAATGCATTGTTAGAAAGCATTTTATAAAATTTGATAATATTATTTTATACAGCTAAGCAATAGTTGACTTTCAGGCTCAACAACTGTGTTATCATTGCTTGATATTATCATTGGCAAATTAAAAAAAAAAAAAAAAAAAGGCAGCAAAATGTGGACAACACCCTTACAGAAGAAATGATTAGTTGTTTTCCTAATTACTTAGTAAAATTAATTTATTTAGATCTGAAAGTTTAGAATCTTAAAAAGTTGTAACACTAACTTTCTGCTCTGGCATACATCTGAACAATTAAGGAAAATTCATTGTAAAGGGAAAAATTCATACACATTTTTGTTGACATTCTTGGAGAAAAGTCAGACTTCAAGTATGACTGAGAAATTTATGATTTTTTTAAAAAGGGTTTCAAATACTGGATTCATTTAGTTTGGCAAAAGCTACAAAATGAATATGTGTTTGAAAAAGCAAAGGCTTAAGTGATCACAGCTTTTGCCTCTGAGGGAGAAGGAAATACCTTTAAAAATTCCATACTGCACCAAAATTCATTCTCTGCTTCCCCCTCTTTCTAGCCCGCATTTAATGTTATCTGTAATATCTGCTTAAGAAAATTAAAGCTGGAAACACATCTGTTAACCCTTCAGCTGGTAAAATTCCAGTTTTTTTTTGTGAGATGGCTGTTTTCCTGAGGGACAGTGTTTCGGGCACCTCAGAGCATAAAGCTAGTTTGAAATAGGTGCAGTAGACACCTATCCTCTCCCTTACGATTTTTGTTATGAGTTGTAAATGTCTAAAAACTCTTTTGCATCTCTGAGTGACACCTGTATTACAAACTGCATTTTATTAATTGTGTATGGGCAGAGACACATGGCATGGTATCAAAATATCAGGCTGCAACTGTGTGTATAGACATATTTTTAAAGCAGAGCATATATGGAGCATAATGAAGCACATTCAGTATATAGTGTATATGCATGAGGCATGCCTGTAACCTCCCATCCGGGGATTCACAATAAGAAGGGGGATCTTCTGGATCTGCAGTTTCTGCCTCTGTTTTCCTAAGACTAGTGTCATTCCAGCCCTTGCACAAGTATTTCCAGTTGCATGATGGTCTTTTACCACAGTTGAGAGCTGGCTCCTGTATCTTTTATTTCTGATGTATGGGGCCTATCCAGCTTTTCCCAGGAGTCTGTATGATGTCTCCTGGTGCTATTAAGAACGTGGCAAGCCTGAGCTGGCCCTAGCCGCATTTGGTTCATCCAGAAGAAATTCTTTTTGATCCCTACAAAAGCTAGTAGAGAATGCTGCTCCTCCCTCTACTGCAAGAACTGAGCTCCTCTGTTCAAATATCCCCCATCTGATTGCAGGAGAAGAATACATGGCTGTGGAGAGCCAGGGTCAGCAGCTGAGCTAAAAACTCATCTTTCCCAGAAAGTCTGGGAAAACACTGTCTCTTTAGGTGCAGGAGTCATCCAAAGTGTCCACCTACAGGCGATATAGTGACCTCAGTTTCATTTGTTACAGGTTACTTTGCTAACAGGTCATGAAACAGAACAGAAAGTCCTCTCAATCCAAAAATACACATTTTAAATGAATTTTTGTTTAACTCAAAGTCCCTTTTCTGCACAAATTCATAACTATTGTTGATGTGTACTACATATTTAATTAAATTACTGTTTCTGGGACATAACCAATGAAATAATGAGAAAGAGCTGGATTAATGGTATGACAAGTCTGTCTTTCCTCATGTTACTCTAGAGACCAGCCTTTGGCTGGTGAAGAACATTTCTAATACACATCTGAGAGGGGATCTCTGGAAATGTTTGCTTAGGAGCATGAGTTAGCTGATCTGTTTGCCTTCAGCAACACAAAATTCATAATGCTTTGGTAAGGTTTAGAAAGCAGATGAGCAAGAATGTGCTGAAAAGTCTCATTAAAAATGCAAAATAACAGTAAACATTTAATAACTTTTTCCATGCTTTGATCATTTGTAGAATGCTTATTTTGTCTATTATATTCGAGATTTTCTGTTAAGATCTCTGATTAATTTTGTTAAATTGTTGAATATCAATGTAAACGTATTTTAAGTACCAATATATGGTTCTCAGTTGACAGAGATTTCTTCAGGTTACAGATACTCAATGTTACAAATGATGTAACTACCAGTTATCTGTGCTGAAAAGAGCTGGTTGAATAATTTGGACAAAGCTTTGTTTAAGTTATAGAAACAGAATAAACTTATAAAGGAGAAGAGAAAGACCAGTGGCACTGCTGACTATAAAGAGAAACTTGGTCAGAGCCAGTAAATCCATATTGCTCAGCAATATTGGACTCTACAGCCATGATGCATGCAGAGTCCAGTGCACAAGCTGGACTAATTCCCTCCTCCTCTGCAGTGCATTTCAGTCATAAGCGGTCTAAACTTTGTGTTGTACCAAAACAACAACAACATCCTTAACAACAACAACAACACCTCACTGCAGTTTTGTTATCTGTGTTTCAAACACCAGACAGAGGTATTCAAATCCTACCCTTAGTAAATAGTCTCCTTTAGAATTTGACAGAACTTACTCCCTAAAATTGTTGCTTTGCTTTTATAATTGAGTGAGGAAGAGGGAAAAGAGAGAGAAAAGGAGAGGGGGAGAAGCAGACAGAGTGCATTGTACAACAGGAAATAAGTCTTATGGTAAGATTCTGGCAAGTACCCAGTGCTCAACAGCTATGAAAAGAGAGTTCTGTGAAACTGTTCAAGGGTGCTGACTTCTTTTGAAAATCCAGCCTTTAGCTTGTTTAGCTTTATCTTGGACAACATTCACCAAAGATCAAGTTTTCATGTTTGCCTCAAGGTTTTTGTTTGTTTCTATTTTGAGACAGAAAGAAGGTATTTCTGCTTAACCAGATACTCCGAAATACATATGAGGGTATTTAAAATCAATCCTAGCAAGTCTCCTGGATTGCTATAGCATGTACTGTGTGGATGAAAGAACAAGATAGATTCTGTGTGTTGCATTTAAGTTGCTGAATACTGTATTTACTATTTCATTATGTCTTGATGTTTCTTTACCATTCATTCTCATTCCCAAAACTGTCCCCATTTGGTCAATATAATTATAATTATAATTACAATGTTCCTACTGCATAATTGAAGTGTTGCAGGGTTTATATGCTTAGTACTTATATGCTTGGGAAAATATTGAAAATTGAAGTGTGATGGTTCATTGACTGTTAAAACAGTCTGATATCAGTTGTGGACACGGTCCACAATTGTCAATTTTAGCCATGTGTGGTGTTGACTATGAAGAAAGACAGATTTTTTTTATTATTATTTTTTATTTTTTTAAAACATACGGGTAAACATATTAACTGATAGAACATGTCACAGATGATGTTTTTACACCTCAAGAGTAGCTAATTTGGGTTTATCTGAGGACTGAGGAATAAAGTTTATTACCACAAAATGCAGGCCACATAATCACCATAAGGTTGTTTTAGCCAGTACATCCAAGCTATATAGTTTCTGGGATCATGCCAACATTGCTATTAGCTTTTGACTAGTTGTGTTGAACAAACAAAGTCTTGAATACTTGCCTCCCTTTGTCACATATAGGAGATGTTGTTACTCAGCCTAGTGGTGGCAGCTTCCAGAGAAGAACCTTTACCACACAGAAGGGTGTCTCTGCCAGGGGTCTCTGGCAGAAAGTGTTCTCTCGTGACCTATGTGGATCACTCCCTGGCCAGTCCTGGCACATAGTCCAATGTCTGGTTTACTCTTTAGGGCTCAGATGTTCCCTCTGCTCAGCCTTGATCCTATGGAGAGACAATATGCAGACTATCAGGTCTGTGTAGCGGAAGATAAAGGGAAGATAAAGGGAAGGAGGGGGCTATGTGGAAAGGAAGTTTACAGGCAGAAGCTGAGCAGGCCATGTCCATAGGGAACATCACTCAGCTCTGTTCCATGTTCTTCTGTTCATCCTTCCCACATCCAGTGTGCAGGTTCTAGCAGTTACCTACCTCCTGCCATAGTGGAGATTAATACCTGATTCCTTCTAGTGCCTGGAAAATGGCTGGTGTTGGCAGCAGTCAGGGCTGCTTGGTCTCCATGCCTGGGCCTTGTAGAGTTGATGTGGGGAAATGGCTTGGAAAACTGAAATGCTGCTTAAAAGGAAGAATTGTTCTTGTTGTTGTACTGCATTGCACTGCATACAGTCTCCTAAATTCCCAGTTTCCTCTTTTTCTGATACTGTGACTGAACAACAGAAGAACAGGGGTGACTGCCTGCTGAGAACCACAATGTCTATGGGCCTATCCATAGCTGGGGAGGTCATGGATACATGCATCTTTATAACAGCACAGTTTAATCCATTTGTAGCATCTGTACTGTCTAAACAGCTATCATGCAACTTCAGTTTTATTGGCTTAATTAAGCTGGATGAACTTCATGTATTTAGAGTAATTCATGCTGGCTTGTAAGAAAAATAAGTTTTATAAATATTATTTGCTTTTCTGTGATAAATAAAAGAGTTGAAATTATGATTGTTGTCAGCAATCATATACATGTTACATACCTGTATATATAGCTATAAGCTTATATCTGTATGGTACATCTGCAATGGAAAACTTTTAATGGGTAGCTCTCTGAATGGATTTTCTTCATTTGAATAGTAATATATTCAAGATGATCAGGTGGTGAGATTTTAAATAAACTGCATAATATCACATGATATTTGCATTCCTAATATCAAAAGTGTGAATTTAATATCATACAAAATATATGCTAACAAGCATTACAACAGGGAAAAAAAAGACTAGAATTTAACATCAAGTAATATTAACAAGAAAATCAGTCTTATGGGAGGAAGATTGATTAAATCAGCAATGTAATGGAGGAGGACAAAAAGTGCCTTAGTAGTGTGTTTTTGCTCCATAATACCTAAGTTGTATCACAAGCTGCAATTTCCACTTTTCAACAATTTATATTTTGCTTAAGTGACAGCACCTTCTGGTTAAACTATCGACCTTCAGGCTGGGATCAAGGGTACATCAAACTAACTAACAAAAAAAAAAAAAAAAAAAAAAAAAAAAAAGTTTTCAGGTATTTGTGAAATAGGCTAAGCTAGTTCTGCTTCTGCTTTTGCTTGCTATTATTATTATTCATTTTATTATACAATGATATCAGTTTGCTAAATATTTAAATGGAAATGAAAAGAACAAAAAAACCTTGCTGCATGCATTTATTTCACATGAAATTGTCCTTAATGTGTTCATTAACATTCAGTATCAAACTCTTTGAATTTGGAGTGCCAGATATCCAAGGTTCCAGAGCTGTGTTAGGGGTTTGAACTGGTCTGTCTTCATCTATGTAAATTGGCTGTGCAGAACATACCACCTTGTACTCTTAAGTGCCTGTTCATTTCTGTCTGACAAGAAACTGAAGATAAATTCATAGCATCTGATGACTTAATTGCAAGCAACTGGATGAAGTCTTTTCATTGTACAGTCTCAGTAATTATGGATGTGTTGTTATGTATAGGTCTATTCTTTCATGTGCTTTGTCTATTCTCTCATGTGTCTGATCTATTGTTTCGCATGCTGATAGGACAAGGGGGAATGGGCTAAAGTTGTGCCAGGGGAGGTTTAGGGTGGATATTAGGAAGAACTTCTTTACTGAAAGGGTTGTTAGGCATTCAAATAGGCTGCCCAGGGAAGTGGTTGAGTCACCATGCCTGGATGTCTTAAAAAGACATTTAGATATAGAGCTTAGGGATATGGTTTAGTGGAAGATTTGTTAGTGTTAGGTCAGAGGTTGGACTAGGTGATCTTGGAGGTCTCTTCCAACCTAGATGATTCTGTGATTCTGTATCAAAGGGGTTACTAAGCTTCCAACTGAAAACTTTAAAGAAATGACATTCTGTGGACTCAGATGAGGTAAGTTAGTGCCTCCCTTGTTCTTTTTATTGATATATTTTACTTTTCAGGGTAGTTCCCTCTATGCTTCCCCACAGACAGAGTACACTGTTATTTAAAGACCAAAAGTCAAAACACTGTTTATGTCCCGTGAAAAAGGGAGGACATTGTCTTCAAAGGGTTTGTTTGTTTATTTATTTAAGTTCAGATAATGTGTAGGGATGGTACCAACCAGCAAATCGTACCGTTTGGGTCATGCCACCATATCTATAGAGCTTCTAAATCTATCACTTTTATTTTTTTAACAAAAGAAGAAAATGAATTGTTGCACTCTTTCTCAACAGAAGTAATCTCTGCTCTGCATCAAGACTTTCCTGGTGCTATGAAAGAAAACTGAAATGGTTTTAGCAGAGGGGTTAAGTTGTTTCCAAGGACTGTATCTGTTCTGTCTTTTCCTCCAGGTTCTAGGCAAAGAAGAGAGGAATTTAAATGAACTTAGATGCTTTTGTCTATATTTAAGCATCTGAGCTTTATAAGTCTACATTTGAAAACAGTAAAACTTCTGCTTTCAATCTTCTCTTTGTTGTACAACAGTAAACGAAAGACTGGTTCTCAGACAATTAAAAGTTTCACAAGTATTTTACTGGCACCTCTTCTCCTCACTGGTACAATGTATTTTAGTGGCAGTGTAGTTTAATATGTATTTATTAAATTTTCTCATTTCCATGACATTTAAGCAATGTTAATATAATCATTTATTGCCCATGGTTGTGCTGTTTGTGCATAAAACAAACCTTGGAAAAATATTTAAATGAAATTTCTTTAACATGTATACGGAAGAGAAAGTAGCATTTCAATAATATGTTTTTGATTTGCATCATGGTGACATAGAAAATGCAATATTATCTATAGTAGTGAATTGAGCTGATTGTTTCTAGTTACCATGGACTTCAAGATTTTCAAACTGGACCTCAGCATCTCACCTCATTTTTATTCATGGATTGTAAGAGGAAAATAAGTTTTCCTACCTTTTAAAATCCCAGTTGGTTTTTCAGCTTTGATTGAAGAAGTTAAAATTTGAATTGAAACAAATATTCACTACGCACCTGCAGAATAGACTGTCAAAAGCTGATTTAACATTTCAACATATTCTGGCTCTAGTGGCTTTGATTTTGGCTTCTACTTCTTCAGGGATGTGACTTTCATTTAACACTTTAAATACTACTGAATATTTTTGCACTCTATAATAATTATAATTATAATTATAATTATTAATTATGATATTTATTTTTTGCACAGGATAGCATCATTTCATATATAAATGGGTAATTTTACAAGAAAAATCTCTCTAAAAAGAAAAAGATACATAAGCCAACTATTTATTTATTTATTTATAATATTTATCCACCATCCTTAGCTAGATCTGTCTTTTTGAGAAAGGAAATTTGAGAGAAAGTGATGATATATTTTCCTACTTCACTAAACATAGTATTTTTTTAGAGGGTGGGGTGTTGTTTGTTTGTTTGTTTGTTTGCTTTTTATCACTTCAGAAGCAGACAGATGGGTGCTGATTTAGTTCTGCCAATCTACCATTTATACAGGTTAATTTTTTTGTCTAAGTGTTACAATGTACATTTTAGTCAAAATTCTTCAGCAAATGATTTCTGCCTTGGCAAAAAATAACTTTCAGACGTAGAGTAGTACATACAATCCATTTTTTTCTCCACAAACTTATTTGAAACAGACATGTTTCATCAAGGAGTATGCGATCTTACGCACAAGTAAAAGTGTTTTGCCATGTGCAGGTGGTACTGCCTTCCTGCCAAACATACAGGGAGCTTACCTTTGTAAGGCAGGTCCTGTTCCAAATACCATGCAGAATTCATCTTCTCACAGGTGACAAACCAGCTTTAATATTAGACATCTTTACAGCCTGCTAGAGAGGGATGACAGGCTTTGTTTTCTTTTGCAAAATAATTCCAGCTTCGTGTAATCCTTCTTCCTTCCTTCACAGTATATTTTTGAAAGCACTTTTCTCCCTTGATCCTGAGCATAGAAAACTCTTTTAAGGTCTACATTGCTAGGTACAGTTTTTGTATGTTTATGACTTCTATCACATAATTTTTCTTTAAACTGTGTGCTTACACAGAGGCAAGCTGGAAAATTGAGTGTTTCTAGAAGGCTGTCTGACAATCAAGGTAATGTCATATTTTCCAGCACGAATACCAGATCTATGTCGTGTGTGATTTAACCAGCAGTTTCTGCATGAAGAACAGTATTCACTTTGTTTATTGGAGGATTACTGAAAATCCTATAATTCATCACTAGTCTGTCAGAAGCAAGTTTTGGCTGATTTAGTGCCTCATTCAGAATTGAAATGTACATATTTTACCCTAAATGTTGAGTGTTCTGTTTCAAGTCCTACATTCTAGCTTTGTGTAGAATAAAAATAGCCCTAGTATATATTTTTGTAAAATAAGAAACCATATTAATGAAAGAAAACGCTTTGAGGCATGTTGCTGCCAGGTTAAAATGTACTGCTAACTTGTTATAAAGCTGTTTTTCAAAACAAAATAACTATTTAGGCTATATGGTTATTATAATGAATGATGAGAGACAGTAGTAGTTTTTCACACATAAGCTAGTACATGTACTGTAAGTTATCTGCATTGGTTGATTTAAGGAGAAGAGTAAATGCCTGTATTTACTATCCTATTTATTATATCAATTACACAACTCTTGCATCTATTAGATACCTCAGCACGTTAGGTGGCAAGCACAGGCCACTAAGAATCGTAGATAGACATTAATATTTTTAGCTTCCTTAAAACCTCTAAGTTATCCTTTCTCTTTGCTGGCACTTTGTTTAGTTGCATGGAATAAACAAGAGGATGTACAATCATGACTACAGGTGTAGATATTTTATCCAAAGTTATATTTTCATTTTCTGTAAGATCAGGAGCTCCATTGTTCTGACTGCAGAACAATTGGGTTGTGCAGGCCTTATAAACTTGTATAGCTAAAGACCTGCTTGATGTTGGGGCAAGCATTTTGATTAGGACATAAACTGTTGTATGTACAGATTCCATTTCTTTATGAAAAAGGCTAAGAGGTCAGATATAAACCATGTGTGCTTCCTCTGGTTTTGCTCCATTGCTGTCAGACTGCTCTCAGAAAGAGTGACGGGAGAAGATTTAGGTATGCTTATGTTTCCTTACATGTCATCCAGAAGGTTGAATGACTTTCTAGAATTAAGTAGCAAGCTGTACTTTCAAAACTAATGTTTAATTAAAAGACTTAGCTTGGTTAGCCACTCTGCAGCAAAAGACAAGTTGCAACTAATTTATCTTTCCAGATATTAATTAATAAATTGAAAACCTCTGGGAACAGGATTACCCATCCAACAATTAATTATTCTTGTAGTTAAAAAGGGTTTTATGCGAACATCTTTCATTACTGCCTATAAATTAAGCTATTAAAGTTTTCTTCTAAAAATAAAGTCATTGTTGTTATTAATGGAGACTCAGTCTTTTGAGCTTGAGATAAAAAACGTAGACAGACAAAGTAGCATTTCAAATTATGAAATATCCCTGAGCAAAGTAGTTGTGCACTTGATGTTAGATAACTCATTCTTCAAGGGCTTTCTATTTGGGACCACCAAACTGTATTTCAGATGTCACAGATTATTTCCTCCTTCACTTTTTTCACTTCTTAAGACCTATCCAAGACAATAGGTTGCCTTTTAACCTTACTCTTCTGATCTGTGAGAGTGAGGTTTGAGTAGTTTACACCACAGAGGTCAAAACTAGATGCTTAGGTGTTACAGTTAAAGGAGGTTATGGTTATACTATACAAGTGCAATGTGCTCTAGTTGACCCTGCTTGGCAGGGTGGTTGGACTAGATGATGGTCCCTTTCAAACTCAACCCTTCTGTGATTCTGTGAAGTGGGTAGATGCTCTGCTGAGAATTTGCTTTGCAGCTGGCTTCCTGCTTTCTGTCCACTGGAATCTCTTCTCCCTCTACCAGTCTGTAAGGCTTTTTCCCATTATTCTGAAGTTCCTCTGTATCTCAGCACCTCATTTCTTTCTGAAGACTTCTCCAGACTTCCTGAAGTCTACTTGTATCTATTTTGCGTTTTTTTTTTTTTTTTTTTTTTGCCTTGCTTTTTATTCAATTCCATAAGTAAGTTCTCCCCTTTTTGTTGTTGTGGTTGGTGTGTTTTTATTGGTTTGGCTTGCCAAAGTGAAGTTGCAGCACATGTTACTTAGCAAGGGTCTTGCCTGATCAGCCAGATGTGCACCTTACAGATGGCAAATGTACCCTTCCTCAATCACCAACTGGTAATCAAGAGATTTGTATGTTTTGACAGCCTCGGGCTAAGCACTACAAACACCTTACAAACAGGAAGAAGCTAAGACAGCATATTAACTTCATGGCCAATAGGTGCTGTAGGTCTGAGTTGTCTTCTTCCTTACATGAACAAACAATGAATGACAGCAGTAAATAAAATCATTTTGAATATTCCAAATACTCTGTTTCATGTCTGGTATAGATGGCACCTTGGTTTTACTGTTATTTTCAGTATTAAATGTGATGACAGGGAAGACAGGGCAACACGTTTATGCCATTGTATAAAACTCAAAATCCAAATGTTTGTGAAAAACAATGTGTTCCACAAACACAAGCTGTTATTCCAGAGACAGTAAATTAGAAATCAGTGTTTTGCAGTGACCTGAGATGTTGGTGGGCTCAGTCTTTAGAACAAAAGATGCACAAAGTGCTTACCCAGATATGGGCTATGAGAGCATCTAGTCACTCTGAATGAGAAATTTCACTGGTGTGTTTTTCTCCTCTACCTTCTCTCCCAAAGTGTCCTGAAGAAGGTCAGCCATACCAGAGATATCATCAATGTCTTGTTGAGTAACACAGGTCTTTCTCCAAATCCCTCTCCCCAGCCCCATTTTCCACACCTACTTTCCTTTGCTTCCACAGAACCAGATATAGTGTCCCAGGGGCAGCTTCTGTGTAAGTGTGAGTTAAGAGTGCAGGTCTGATGTCTTGGCTCATTAAAGTAAGTGGAAATCCCATCTCACTGAGGTCATAAACACTCACCTTTGTGCTGGGTACATGGTCACTACCAGTGTTTTAATGTCAAATCCTCAGCTCCTTTAAGTGTCTTTTAAGGTCTGAAATGTTGGATCCAGAATGCCATTTTATTAAATTTTTGAACTAGCATTGTAAAAATTACTTGAATCTTAAGAGGTATTTGCTTAAAGGGTATCGGAGGAATGGAACTGGAAAGAGAAAAAAAAAAAAAAAAAAAAAAAAAAAAAAAAAAAAAAAGATTTACTGCATACATATTGATACACATACAGTACACTCCCACCTACGCTAACATGCCCTTTGCAGTAAATATGGACTGTGGGTTGCTCAATTGCCTGCTAATAATGTTCAAATCTTTTGATACAGAAAACAAAACAAAACAAACAAAAAAGTGAGCTTAAAAGCCTAGAGATAAAAGATACAAGAGTTCCTGCTACTTCTGTGGACACTGTGAATATCAAGATCAAAAGGCTCCCTATTTGCAAAGGGTCACCCATTTCTATTTTTGAAGAATTGCAGACTGCCAGACTTGGTTTAAGTTCAGTTAGGAGATTGTTTAGTATGTAGGTAATAACTCTTCCATAACACATTTCTCCAGAGCTGTTGTTTACACATGAGCAAAGTTACACATTTTTAAAAATGAAAGGAGACTTGAAAATGTAGCAATGTCTGTTTATGGATTTTACAAAGTTAAATCCTAACAGTCAAGCAACATGACTAGGAGATGTGAGAAGTAACCTAATCTATATTGCTTGCTTGCTAAAATTATTCTAAAAGATTTTAGGGAAGAACATTCTACTGTTATGATTCTACATATTTAAGTCAACTTAGTAGGGTTGGTGAAACTTGATTTTCTTCTGATACGTAAAATGTATAGCCCATCTCTGCATAAATGCACAATTCCTAAAACAACCCTGTTACTGTTTAAACAGCTAGTATAAATAATGAACCACTCCATTACCAAGAATATAAATAAATGTAGACAAGTAAGGGTTCTCTAGAGCTGAAAGTTTAGGTTATGCAAAAACTTCGACAGCTGTAATTTGTAGGTCCTTGTAGACTGAGGGGTGTGAGTGATGTAAACTCTAGAAAGCCGACATTTAATGTCTGTCTATTTTGTCATTTTGCCAAAAGGCAGGACTTCACTGTTATGTTTCTTTCGCTGTGTACAAATTTTGAACAGGGTAACATCTGGCAGAAAAAAATCCACAAAATGCATTAAGCTATGCAGTGCTGTAAACAGAGCGCAGTGTTCTGCTGCATTATGAGTGACGAGTCACTGTGTTAGAGAAGACTGGTCACAAACGTCTTTTCCCTGGATGAAACTAAGAAGAAGAATAGAGGAGCAAAAAATATTAATTAAAATTTATTTCTTCACATGTTATGACTTAAGAGTTAGTTTAATAGTAAAAGCTAGATGCGTCAGTAGTGTTCTTACTAGATCATAATCTAAAAAGTTTATTTTTCCTTAGGCTTAGCTAGTTGAGGAGATGTAAGGTCCTCAAATCTGAGCCCTTGGGTCCCCATGGTTAAGTGCTTAATTAGAAGCAGCTGAGTTCACCCCTCTATCCTCAAGTAACCATGCACCTGTAAATTCAGTGATCCACAGTGGAAAATGGCTTAACCAAAATCTCAGACATTTGGTCAGTTTTGGTGAGAATGTAACTTTTAAAGACCTAACGTTAAGTGAGAAAATGTAAAACTTTTCACTAGGGTTAGTGGAAGTCCTTTGGCTTAAATTATTAAAGTGAAAACATGGGGAAAGTTAAGAGCTTTACTTTGGGCAAGGGAGTTTGGGAGAGAGGGAAAGATGGAGGGAAAGAGAAAGGGGGAGACTGTGAGTGTAACAAGGTGAAATATATCCTGGTTCAGGGAAAGTTTTAAACAGAAAATTGTTCATATTTTATGGCTCTTGTCCAGAATATTTACAGAAACACTGAAGTCTCTACTGTCAGTTAGTCTGAGAATATGACTACACAAGCAATCCCAAACTACCGAAACACTGCTATGTGCTGAGTGAAGATACAGAAGTAAAGCAGGGTGTGGCTCTTAGCTGCTCATTTTGAAATATAATAATGATCTCTGTGAGTTCATTTAAAGCTACATATTTTGATTAGACCGCCAAACCTTCACTTCATTTATTGCCATACAATAGCAACATTTTTCACACCAAGCATCTCACACCAAGACTCTCGATAAGCAGTCCACCCCTCTTTGAAGGTGGAAGGACTGTCATCTAAGCATGCAGCCTTCTAGGAAAAGAACAAATTAGTGGGGAAAAAAAAAAATGGAAACAGGAAGAAAATTAGTTGATTAATGGCTCTATTAATTCCAAGGGATTCAGAGATTTTGAAAATGGTTTTGGATGTTTAGTAGCAACTTCAGGGATCATTTGCATAAGAAATGGTCATGTGATGGTAACGCCCCCTTCTGCTACTTGATTCCCAACAGCATTATGCTTTACCATACCCATGGCAAAGGCAAAGCTGGCTACTACAATTTATCACCATTACTTCTGTCCTTGGGAAACTTTCTGCAGGCTTCCTAGGACAACTGTAGCTCCAGGCAGCAACAGTGAAAGGTACCAAAGGTATGCCTGCAGTATACCTGCCCTGCCACTGCTCATACAAGAAAGGGCAGTGGCTTTGTCTCTTCAGACTTTCTTTTAATTTGCCTCTGGGATTCAGATTGCACATTCAACTCAGTTTGAAAAGACTTATTTTTTACTTTTATTTTATTTATTTATTTATTTGCATTGCTCAGTCTGGTTTATACACTCCCCCCCTTTTACTCAAAAATGATACCTAATGTGTGTGTTTGTATCGCACCATCTAAGGAGCCAATCAGGGGAATTATTTTGGCTATCAGAATTTCTTAAATATTTCTATGCATAATAAAAATAATGTCTAATAACCCCCACATCTCTTTCCCCCATAGCTAGGGGATCTCAGGTACAAACAGGAGGTAAGTCATTTTTGACTTTCATTATCTGAATTTAAATCTAGACCTAAAGAAGTGAGGTGAAAGAATAAGAAAAATTACTAAATCAGGTTTCTTGACATGCTGCAGCTGGAGGTGAATGGATGGACTCTAGTTAATGCTAGTCCCACTCCCTGTGAGGAAAAGTGGAGTGGGGCAAAAATTTAAAAACACTCTTAGGTGTAATAACATATTTCTGCTAATCTAATAATCAGAAAGCACATTTTCAAATGCTTGGGATTTGTAAATAATTATGTTTTAATAACTTAAGGCATACAGTATTCCAGAGACACCATAAATACTAATGCTTTTCCAGAGCTTTCTTATATTTGAAAATCGTGAAGTCTGAAAGAAACTTAATTATTTTGAATGCATTATTTTCTAGGTGAATATGATTTTTAAAAGCTATTTTGGAGTTCAAAGGGCATCTAACGTGTACAACTAAGACAAGATTTTATTCTTCCATCCTAAAGGCATACTTCTGTTGGCCTGTTGCACAGCACGTAACAGAGAATTAACAAATTAATTTTTAACACAAACATATTTATTTTTATCCTCAAATCCTGTCACCATCTTCAGTTGTTATGTACAACTTTTACTCTTGAAAACATTTCCCATTGCTAAAATATCAGAAAGACTCAGAAAATAGCAGTGTTTAATAACACAAAAAGATTGAAATAATGCTGAACAGAATAATTCCATTGCTATTAGTATTACATTATAGTTTAGTCTGCAGATATCCTCCTCTAAATTTTGGTCAGCCTCTTTCATGTTCTAATTGACTGAAGTGGGATGTATAATAACTACAACCTTTGTTCCCATGGCTGTTTGCCAACCTGGGTTCATGCTTCCACTAACCTTAGCTATAACTTCTGAGGAGGAAACTAGTGTACATAGTGATTTCACCTTATTTTCTATTCTGTCTACAGCATAACTGCACCTAAGCAGTGTCTTTTGAATGACTAATTACTAATACAAGAAAACTACAGAAATTCAATGATCCTTGTATTCTGTAATGATTTTACTCAATATACCTCATTATCCGCACTTTTGTACTGAACTGACATAATTGGATCTTATACTAACATAGCTAATATCTTAATTGTAGTTGATATCCTGGCACTGAAAAGGAAAATGCATATATAAGTACTTAGTTAGTGACTTGCTTGTAGTTGTACAGGAGCTCTATTAAGAGCACCATTCTAAATCGTAAGTATAGCAATCAGAATGCAATAAAGCAAAAGGTGGTAAAGCCTTGTGTGCTAACTAGAGCAGCACTGGGCAACTGCTCAAGTCAAATTTTACCATAAATTTTTAGCCCATTGAGTATTGCCATTTTATGACTTAAGCCGAAAAGGTCACTTCAAATCTGCTTAAAAGCCCTGTTACAGTAACACAATACAGTATATATGTGGCCTCTTCTGTGGACTAGTTTCACAAAGTCCTGCCAATCCAAGTGACTGAATGTTTGCGGTGGCCTTTGTCTCATGAAAAGTAATTGGTAAAGCAGTGGAACCGGATTGTAGTAAGGGAATTCAATCCTTCTGTGACCACTAAAAGTTGAGTTGCTGTGCCGTGGCAGCAATAGGTATTTCTCAAAGCTGGCTTTTGTAAAGTCTCCTTATTTGTCATTATTATTTAGTTTACTTTTACCATGGGCATTTATGCCAATTACAGGCTCGTTCTGCTTTTGTTCCTTTTATCAAACTCTTATTAGCAGTTGTGAACATGAAAGAATTGCAGTGCTACATACTTAAATCTGTCTGCTTTTGAATTCTACAAGAGCTGTGAAATTTGGAATCCTTTACAGGTTTTGAAGGGAAAACTTGGATTTTTTAATTTAATTTAATTTAATTTTTTTTTTTAGTTATTTTTGTGTGGAAGAGGAAAGAAAAAAAAGAAAGATGTACAAGTAGTGCAGCCAGTTTAGATTCCTGGATATGTATATATATGATTTTTTTTTTTTTTTTTTTTTTCTTTTCTTTTACTGTATTTGCATAGATATATCATGTTTGTGTGTTCAAATTTATGATCCCTTCTCTGTTAGGAAGTCCAGTATATGTTGCATTGGTGTGGCAAGAACAAAGAGAAAGTGGAGTTCATTTACCCTGTGTTATGACTAAGATTTCCTGCAATATCTGTTTTACTGTGTTTTAGTTTTATTGGAGATAGCTGTATTTATAGATATACACAGATTATTTATTTATTTATTTATTTATTTTTAAGAATAAAATATCATTTTTTTCCTGGTATGAGAGTGTCATAGGAGAAAATGCAAATAATATATTTTTTCATTTAATAGATAAACAAACTGAAAAGTCTTGGAATAGGTTTCAGGTATGACTTTCCTAGGAGGCATTGTAATAGGCTTTATAATGATAGTTTCTTCTAAAAAGTCATACTAGCTCTTCCATATTGCATAAGCAGGAGACCCTAATGGACAGTCAGGTAATTGAGCAGAGCACTTAATAACCTATTATCTGTACAGTGCTTACTTTATCAAACAAGTGAGGTTAGGTATTTCAGATTAATATATACAAAACAGAATACAGAGACAGAGCAAAGAAAAACAGACTAACCCAGAATGACAAGGTCAAGGGCAATATATCCACTGGTTGGCTTTCTGGGTCATAGTAGTTTTAAATATTTGAGAAGCCATTCCAAGAGTAATACAGAGTTCTTTGTTTTGCGATAGATCTTTGACCAGATCTTATCTACATTCATAGAGCTGGACTGTAAATCACCATGTCTCTTTCATGTTGGCTGCTTTGTAGAAATCTTAAGAGGCAGCAAGTAATGGACTTAGTGGAGGATCCAGAGGAGCTTTTCCCAGTGTTTTCTTAATTTGATGTCTAGTGGTAGAAAGTGCAGTACATTCAAATATTACTCTAGTCTTTTCTAAGATGCATTTCTTCATTTCCACAGCACACAGCTTACAGTTCGGTTGTGGTAAACTTGTTGCTTGATGCTTTCAACAGAATTTTCCAAGTATTTTCCCAAAACATCCAAAGTAGGTGTCAGAAAAAATAAGCTCCAATACCTTTAGTACTACAGTAACAGCCACCTAACGCAGATACTTCTGTCATGATAAAAAAAAATAAAAATAATAAAAAAAAATGTCTGCTGTTGAATATTGTTATAGAAAGATGTAGATTTCTCACATATACCCTAAAAGTGAGGAGGAAACACTAACAAACATTTTAAATAGATACATGCTGAACAATTCATACCTAATAGTAGTAGTAAAAAAACCCACCCTCTTTTATTGAAACTGGTGGCAGATATACTAAACCCTCTTGGTCTTATGTACAGTAAGTCACCTCTGACCACTTTATTGCTGGCATCTCTTTGACAGTTAGCAAAGATAGCTACTTGCTGATAATACTTATGTAGCCTTTTGTCATGCAAACTTCATTAACTAGAAATGAGACCGAGTACCCTGATAACAATCAGATAACAGTTTCTATTTCAGTGGAGTTTTGACAGGTTAAACTCAAACAACTGGTCTTATTTTGTAACAGTAATTCCACGTGTTTTTTTGGGGGAAACAAACTGTTGGCATCACAGTATCTTTGTCTAGTGTGTGTGACAAAACAACTGAATGTCTGAGAAGTGCACTTGGCTTTGAATTCATTCTGCCTGTCAACTATATTGGGCCATTGTGGGTTTCCTTCTTCCACCCTGCTTGACCAGACATGCCATTACCACTCCACCACATCATGGCTCCTTTTGATCTTGACTGAGCCCCTGATCTATGCATACTGACCTTGAATGGCTGTCTTCTCAGTTTGTGGCTGTTTGCTCTCTGGATTCTGCCTGTGCAGTAGTGCAGCATGAGCTGCTAATTATGTGATGGGCTCAATATAAGCCATACCTGGGAAATTCACGGTGCAGAGAAAGTGGTTGGTCTGTGTGAATGAGGACAGAGAGGCTTGATTCTACTCCTTTTTAATACCTGTTGAAACTCAGCATGCTGGTTTCACACTGATGGACAGCTGAGCTTCACCACACCACTCTCACTGCCACTCTACAAAGGAACAGGAGGAGAAAATTTGATGAAAAAAGGCTCATGGGTTAAGGGCAGGGAGACGCCTTGCCAGTTACCGTCATGGGCAAAACAAACTCAGTGCAGGGTGATTAATGTAAATTATTGTGTATTACTAACAGACAAGAGCAGTGAGAAGTAAATTACTCCCTCCCCTCCCCCATCTACCCTCTCGTATCTCCTCCTCCCGAGCAGCACAGGGGAATGGGGGCTGCGGTCAGTCTATAGCACTTCATCTCTGTCACTCCCTCACGGTCACTCTCTGCCCCTGCCCCACGTGGGGTTCCTCCCATGGATGCCGTCCTTCCCAAACTGAGCCTGCGGGGGTTACCCACAGGCAGCAGCTCCTCAACAACTGCTCCCACACGGCTCCGTACCACGGGGTCCATCCATCCCCCAGGAGCAAACTGCTCCAGCACGGGTTCCCCCATGGGCAATAGCTCCCCCCAGACCCCCTGCTCCTGCCTGGGCTCCTCTCCATGGGCTACAGCTCCGGCCCGGGGCCTGCTCCTGCGGGGGCTCTCCATGGGCCGCAGCCTCCTCCAGGCCACATCCACCTGCTCCACCGGGGGCTCCTCCACCCATGGGCTGCAGCGTGGAGATCTGCTCCATGTGGGACCCATGGGCTGCAGGGGGACAGCCTGCTCCACCAGGGGCCTCTCCCCACAGGCTGAGGGGAACTGCTGCTGCATGCCTGGAGCACCTCCTGCCCTCCTGCTGCACTCACCTGGGGGGCTGCAGGGCTGCTTCTCTCACATTTTCTCACTCCTCTCTCCAACTGCTGCTGCACATCAGATATGCCCCTTCTTAAATCTGCTGTCACAATGGAATGGCCAGTGTCATTCACTGGCTCGGCTTTGGCGAGTGGCAGGTCCCTTTTGGAGCCTCTTGTCTAACATGGGCCAACTGATGGGCTCTTCTCACAAAGGCTACACCTGCAGCCCCCCTGCTGCCAAAATCTTGCCATGTAAACCCAATACACCCAGTCAGTATTTTAAGATAAATTCGGTGTTTATAATAAACAGGAAAGTTTGCCATTAGAACTTAGCTCTTTAAGCTTAAGTGTTCTATCTTTCCATTGTGTAGTAGGTACCAACTATGCATACATTGCTTCCATGTACGTCAGACAAGACAATTCCATTAAAGCTTCATTAACAACAGAGGTCTTAGATTTCCTACCAGTACCTAAACTCACACTGTTTGTTAATGTTATCCTCTGCTACAATGGCAGCTTTAATTGTTGTATATACAGTTGTAGTCTGGTTCTAGCATGCTCTCTTGCTTCCTACAGTTATCAAACTTTTTCTATAGCTAAAATATTTTTAAAGATGATGATAATTAACATGAAGGAAGTCAACTGCTTGTATGCTTTGAACAATTCATTTGGAAATTGCTTGTGTTTGTTACAAAAAGTTCATATATTAAGACATTTGGATTGGCATGATTGGATTTGCCTGCAAGATTTTGGTAAAGTATAATACAAGTAAGTAATACCTGTGCAAATATTTTCTTAAGGATAATGAAAACCACAGCTGTCCACTTTGATTAAGTAAACAGTGGTTGCAGGGGAATGAATCAAGTGTAAAAGTAACAGTCAGATCTGTGCAGAGTACCTGCTAAAAGTATATTTTGAAATGTTGAAATATAATAAAATGCATGAATATAAAACATATGTATGCCTCAATTTTAATTCATACTTTGAAGAATATTCTTCTTCCTTAAAATATGGTCTTTTTCAATTCCAAAGCTAAGGCATCTGCATCATGGCTCAGAAGTGTTAGGGATAATGTCCAGCATGTTTAGCAGTTGCTTGGAGTAGCTGACTACTTCTGTGTACTTCTCACCTTAAGAGGGGAACAATTCAATTTTCCAACATTAAATATTGTTGGTTCCACACAGCTTGTTCCACTCCCTTTTATGATAATGATGGTTCATTCACAGACATGAGATTTCTGTTGCATTTGCTAAAAATACGAGTCCAAGAGAAATAAAATCTTAAATGTGGCTGTGTGTGATTTCCAAACAAGATTTGTTCAACATATAAGCAAGAAACTGAGGTCAAGGCTCAGTGCAATGACTGAACCTTGCAATCTAAAATAAGGTTGTGTTGTTTCTAGGTTATTTGTCCTGAAAACATGTGTTTCATTGTCATCGTTTTTTTGTTGTTGTTTGCTTTTTTTTTTTTTTTTTTGATAATGTAGAAACAAATCTGACCCATGTGATGAACAAGCAAGCATCGTTCCATCACAGCAACAATAAAGTAGAAAAGATTTTAGTTCGTAAAATGGGAATTTATACATTCAAGAGTCAGAGCTCTTCAGTGGAAAGGCACAGCTTTTAAAACCCATTGCACTTTATACAATTGTTCCTTTCAGGAATCATTAAAATGGTAGTGTGGCAGCCTTGCATACTGCTGCTGAAATGGAATCATAATAAAATGATTAATGTTGATCTTGTGATTAGCATCAGTTGCAATCATTAACTGTGTAATGAGAAATGATAGTGGGAGCTCAGGAAATCCCTGCCTGGCTTGGGGAAAAATGTGGCAGTTAGGTGGAAACTGCCAAGTGCTTTGAAGCACATGCTAGTGAGTGCATGCCCAGGCTCTCCTCTGCACTGCTGGGTTAGAGAAGCTGCTCCTTGCTCGGTGTGCGTAGGCAAGAACAGCAGAAGGGAGCTCCAAGGCATCATCACACCATTTGAAAGTGGCTTTGTTGGCTTGAATCTGTGGGACTGTGACTAGGTTCTTACTTGACTCGTGTGCTGTCCACCCACTGGAAACTGCAAGTATGTACATCTGGAAGTACTCTGTTCTTTCCACCTCAGGGCGCTACTCTTTTCTTATTATTGTTTTTGAGAAGAGCATAAGCAAACAATATCCCATTTCTTTTCATGCAGAAAAGTGTTACTTGGCTCTGTTAATTAAAAGCAAATAACAAAGAGCAATTTATCAAAGAAGTACATTTATGCAGCTGAGCTTTTTTTTTTTTTTTTTTTTCCTGTAGAAGTGAAGGCAACTTAAACAACAGGAGGAAGAAAAATGGGAGTCTCTTTTACAGCAGAAAACCATTATGACTACACTGTATGCATTCAGTTGTAATCCAAGGGATCAAATAGATTCTGCTGTAGGAAGAAAAAGACTTTTCCTGTCTAGACTCGATAAGCATAATGTTAACAAAGCATGGTTTTAGATATTGCCTGTCAAATGAAAAAATATAAATAGTATTTATACATTATTATTATTATTATTAAAGTAAATAATTCAATTCCATGAAAACTTGGAAAAACCTAGAACAAATCAATGAGGTATGTTTCAAACTTTAAGTAAAGTAACTAGATTATGTTTTTTTCAGAAGTTAAAATACAGACAAGGTGTTAGTTTCCTTTACATCCTGGGATCCCTGGTGTTTGTTCTCCATATCCTGCATAAATTCAAATGTGACATATGGACGCACACATGATGCTGTTTAGCCACTGACAATCTTTGATCACAAGTACTTGGAGTGCTTACTGGTGACGTGTCTGGCCAAGACACTTTTACAGTGATTCTGCTACTTCCTCACTTGCTCCACAGCCATTAGTACAAGCTGAACTGAGAGGAAGCAGAAGAGAGGAATTACTCCTTTTTCACATATAGATAATAATTCAATATATGAAGGCTTTCAGAAGAAGAATAAGAATTTTAAGCACTTGAATTAGAAACCAAGAGGTTTTGTGTTAAAAAGCTTTGTCCTCTTTGAGAATTGAAGCTGTTTTATTTAACCTTATGCCAACTGTTCTTGAGCAAAACCTATAGCAGAAATAATACTGATTAATGAGCAGCTGCTGATCTTTGAATACAGTATTTGATGTTACATATTGCTAGTTCAGCTTTGTGAAATCACCTTCTATTTTGACTTAGTGAAGACAAATCCCAAGAGACTAGGTAATGCTGTAGATAGCAAAAACATGATTTTCTGTCAGCATGAGGCTTTTCAAATCTGATACTCAGTAATATAAAAGAACTTGAGCATGTATTTAATGATTTTATTTAAGAATGAGTATTGCCCTATTGTTGTGTAACTTGCCAGCCTTAGCTTCTAGGAATATTCATAAGCCAGGCCTCTCACTTGGGTCCCCATGTTTCTCAAATTAGTGTTTAATATCAGGCATTGAGTTTGAAAATTAATTATTCATTTATCTCCACTGTGCCCTTCTGTCAGGTAGGTGGAGATTATTACTTGCTTGTAAGTACAGAAATGCTCTGATCAATCTATGTGTGTTGTTTGCTCTCACTGCGTTTTGGAGGGCTGAGTGGCTGGCTGTTACAGACATACCTTATGAGGCTGTGTAATTTCTGGTTTTGAAATATAAAGTGAAAATGAAAAAAAATTCTAAGGATAAAAATCTTTCTTACAGTGGTTACACTGCCTGTAGTTGTCAACCAAGTCAGAATAACCACTAGGATATGTAACAGCAGCTTCTACTATATTTATTAAGCTGTTTGATCTGTTCGGTTTTTGTATTGCCACCTAGATTGATGGAGATTAATGTTGTTGTTTTGTTTCAAACATAGGAACATATTTGAAAGAGTGCTTAGAAATAAATCCATTTTCAAGTATTCTACCTCACTAAGAGTGTTTTTCTGAATTGGAGTCAGAGATTTCAGCCTAAGGCTGCAAACAGGGTTGGTATTTTTGGATTCTAAATTATTTTTCAGAAAAAAGAGCCCTGTGAAAATTGTTGTTTCTCCCAGTTGATGGAGTGTTATACTCATAAATCATGATTATTTTCAACCTTTTGGTTGAGGCTATTTTGTTTTCACAGCCAGAAGCAGTAAAATAATCAATCATGTAATAATGCCATGGATAATTATCATGTTGCTTGGTGTTCTTTGAGCTACTGCAGGTGTGTTCAGAGCCTCTATTCGTTGTGTTTAAACTGTGATTTTACAGCTGAGGTGGTGAAGAGTTTTGGAATGTATCCACAATTGCTTGCCCCCCCCCCCCCCCCCGTTTTTTTTTTTTTTTTTTTCCATAATACTTTAGCAACAAAGACTGTTTGTTATGAAACCCAGAATGACTTTTTTCCATGGTTCAGGACTTTTATATGCTCCTTCATATATTGAGTTTGACTGCTCAACATATAGTTGTACAGAAAAGCTATGCTTGTGATAGCTAGTGGATTTAATTCCATTGTTGCTAAATTAGAAATGACATAGAAACGAGTTTGTGGTTTAAAAAGTCTCAAACATTTTATGTTGTAAATACTATTGAGTTCATTCTTATTTGTTAAACTTTCAGAACAGATTTATTGGCATAATTACATCTTAAAGCATTACTTAGCAACAAATTACATTTTGCCTGTCTTTACTAGGAGCAAATGTAATCCGCTGTAGTGGCTAGACTATCTATGCTATGGGGTGCAGAAATATAGCTGAAATCTCGAATTCTGTGATCAGTTGAATGTGGTGTATATCATCACAGCCATCAAAAAGCTCTGTCTTATCTTTTCACTGCCCCAGCTTCTTGATTCTGTGCTGCTCCATCTCTTGTGCTGATTCAAAAACTCTTACAGCTGCACAAGTTACCACACCAGGGAACTAACCTTCACTCCTCTCAGCCTCTGGGCACCTGAGGTACAAAAGCTTAAGGGATATTTACTGCAGACGTGAGATCTGTGTGCCCACATACTTTTGAAAATCCTAGTAGACATCTGTCTCCATCTTTTGGCATCAAATACTTCTAGCATTCTTGCCTAAGGTAACTTGGCCAGGACTTTGCAGAAAGTGCTAAGAATTGAAAATGGAATCTGAATATTCCTTGGTGCAGGCTGAGATCCCATAAAGATCCCCAGTCTGCATTATAAAATAAAAATAGATGAATTTTGTCTTAACTTTATTTAAAACTACTTAGGCTGTAAATCAGTAGAATAATTTTTAGACCAAAGTTTATCATCTCTGAAACTTGGTTGCAGGCTGAACATGGTGACTTAAGTATTTTCTCTTCCATGGCTGCTGTTTGTCTTACTGTAATGCTGCAGCAGCTGTTAATGAGGGTTCTGATGTGAACAAAATCTGAATAAATCTTTATCTCCAGTATATCTCGCTGATGTTTCTGAATTCTCATTTTAAGTAGCAAATATGAGTTCTAGGAGCAAGAATCAAAGTTATTTAACAGCTAAACTAAAAAATTAGGGTTGTGTAATAAAAGATTGACAGTTCAATTGAAAATGCAGCTGTGATTAAAAGTAAAATATACATTAACAGGCATTAAAATAAATCAAAGTATTCTTTGAAGTCTGTGTTTAAACCCCTGGTAATATTATTTTAAATGGCTTATCTGATTTTGTTATTTTCATACTGGCTTCACAGTAGTAGGTGAGGTGCCTGGTTGATGACTGGGAAGATAAACTGCATCTTATTTCTGTTTAGGAAGATCATTGCAACTCTGTGTGGAAACTGAGAATCTTTCATTCTCTGTAGTTTTATGCTGATGGCCAGCTCATTGTGGTGTTTTAAGATGATTTGATGGCAGGTTAATAGAGATTATTTCTGAAAAACTTTCTCATTTAATAAAACAATGTGAAATTTGCAAAGCAGTTTTTTCATCTTGTACTTGCCTATTAGTTTTCCAAAACCGTCCACTAGTGTATCTTGCATCCGTCTGTGAACACAAACATTCGCTATATCAGAGATTAATGCAATATGTAGATTCTCTCTTTATGCATTTAACTGACAAAAGAATATCAAGCTATAGGATTTTCAAGACCTCTTAAGATGTGTTTGAGAAATGAGTTGTCCCCATGCAGAATGAAGTTGATTTAGTATTTGTGTTTGGAATTTTACTTTAAATTAATGCAAGCTTTTCTGTCCTAAAAAAAATAATGAAGCTCTTTTAGTTGCCTCAGATCCTAAACCTCAGATCTGCCTTTGTTCCCTTGTGTAGTTCCCACATTTTGCAGTAGAGCATTTTTTCCTGACACTTGCTGACATTAAACTATTTCAATACAGCTCTTAGGTAAAATAGAAAAAATTCTAAAGAGGAGAAAATTCATACTAATGAAACAAGAGATTTGCTTCAATAAGGAATGCTTATAAACTGTGGGGATTTATTCTATATAACTCAGTCCTGGCTCCTATAAAGGGCTTCTTGTCTGTGTTTTCTTCCAGCTTTCTGAAGGTTCTGTTACTTGCAGGCTGATTTCGGCCTTACTTTAAATATACTTGTTTGATGTTATTTTGATGACTCTTGTTGTTAGAGCAGGCATACAAAAGCTTACTCCATTTCCAATAGTCTTATAGTAAGAGCTTTTTATTATTATGAATTTAGCTGCAATTAATTTTAAAGTACTTATGGATGGTATCAAAATTACCTTAAATTAAGTGTTTGCCATATTATCTGGCAAAAAATTTGCTTTGAAAGCTGATAGCAAGTTAAGAAATGTTTGCTATTCAGACTTTACAGTCATCTGAGTAGAGCAACTGCAACAAAAACTGCAGGTTATTTCCCCCCACCTTTAGCTATTTTTATGTGAAATTGCAGCAGTTAAGTAACATGTGCTGTGGCGGTTCTAATCTGCCTAAACTATGAAAGGGGAGCACAGATTTTATGCTACAAACTGCATCTTTTGTAGACTATTCACCACCCTTTACAGGTCTGCCAAGCCCACTCTGCAATTGGTTGCCAGGGGCTGCAGATGTTGGAAAAGAGAAATTTCAATGAAAGGCCCTGATTCAGCAACCTAAGCAGCCTGCCTCCCCCAGCCAAAGTAATCAGATTGGCAGCTGAATCAAAGGGTACAGTGGGCCCTTTGTTTGTGAGCTCCAGAGGTTAGTAATTGACAGAAGGTCAACAAAGTTTTATGAAGAAAAAAACAGAATATTAGAGGGTATTAGGCGCAGAGAGAGTTTAAGAGTTTTTTTGTTATTGAAAGAAAGTTGGAACTTGAGTCAAAGGTTACAGCTGTGGGAAGCAAAGGGTGCATATTGCCATTTGAATCTGAAAATATTTTCAGCTACAGGAACAGGATTATTGATGAACAGAAGGAATGGCTGAACAAAAATCAGCAGTTGCCCTAGCTGTAGGTATGTGCAGTTGTTAGTGTTGAAGGATTTGTTTGTAAGCTTTGGGATTTAACATACAATGGTAGAAGGATGGTCATTTTCCTCATAGAATCATGAGTCTGGAAGAGATCTTAAGAGGTCCTGTTTCACCCTGGGGAAAAGAAGAATTAACTGTATCTGTGCAGTATCATGTGCAATAGGAGCTTGTCTAATCTCCCACCTTGGAAAATGTCATTTGTGGAGACCTGTGCAGTTGAAGAATGCTAGGTCTCAGTCCATGTCTAATCTCCTTCAGACTAAGCAGGCTTTGTCATTCATTTTTTCTTTTTGTTGGTCACATTTTTAGACCAACCCTGTGGCACTAGTTGTAGTATTTCAGTTTGTCCCAGATCCTTTTTGAAAGGTGATACATAGAACTAGGGAAAAGACTCCAGGGGATTACTAATGCTGAGAAGACGGGAGGGATTACTACTATTTACATGTTCTGGTGTGATATTTGCCTTGTTTGCAGTAACTTAAGATTGTTGACTAATGTTCAATTCTAATCTGTGTAAGCCAATTCATTGTTGGCTTCTGTGTTGGTTATTACTCATCTCTGGTCTATTGGAAATGCTTAAAAATAATCTCTTTGTTCCATTATTTTTCCAGGAACTGATGTTAAGCTGATGGGTCTATAATTCTCTGGCATTCCTTTCTACCCTTTTTAATAAGTAATAAGAACTATTTGTGCAATTTCCAGCCCTTTAAGATCTCATCTGTTCTGTACAAGAACTGAAAGACTGTTATAAACGTTGCATGACATTGCATCAGCCAGCTCTTAACTGCTCTAAATTAATCAGGCCCACTCTGGCTGAAAATACCTGACTTTGCTATTCTCTTCCTGTTTGAGGCTGAGGCTCTGTTTTGTCCCTGGTATTAATTATAATAACTGCCTGCTTGGGACTGGCTTTTTGATGAAGATTAATGTATTGTTTGGATGTCTGTTTATAGCCATAAACATTTTTAAATCTGTTTATTGCAATTACCTCTCAAGTAATGAATGATGTGTAAACTCATAACCATTTCAGAAGGAAAAATTTAATTCTTTTATGATGAACAGTGTATGGACCCTAAGATGGTGTTGTTTACCAGGCAGTTTGGTTTTTCAAGTGTGTGAAAGAGCATTCCTGTCTCAGTAGTGCAGGATGCTTTCTTGTGCATTATGTTGGTCATCAGTGCCTGAAATGAAATAGTGAATCTACCTGCCCTAGAATCCTTGTCACTCAGCAAATCTTTCTCATATTTGTCAGGAGAAGGGAATTCACATGAGAAGGGAATACTATTTCTATTCAGTTGGAAAAGTGTTTTATATATTGCTTTTTTTTTTTTTTTTCTTCTGCAGTTTGCTATAGTATATCAAAGAGATTGAGTAATATTAACTTGTGTTTTGTACATCACGAGTATTGAACATTGACTTTAAATATGACTTATGTTTTGATGTTTCTGTTTTCCTTACATTGAAATAGCTTCCTCTCCTGCCCTGAAAACCTAAGACGTTTTTTCTGTGTAAGGAAGCAGTATAAAAGAGGTACTATTTACAGTAGCTACATTTTACTTGGTGATATGGTCCCTGAGAAGAGGGATATTCCTGAGGATCTCATGGGTGGTAAATCTGGAACATGCATTACCCCATGCTGGGATTCTGCATTCAGGCTGAGTTCTGGTTATGCCGAAGTCTTGTCTGTTCAAGTAGTGCATAAGGAGGGCAAACACTGGTCATCTTCTCTACCTGACACTCACTGCAAATGTAGCTTGAAGAAGTGGATGTTCAGAAATAAGCTGTGATGTATTTAAAGTCTGATCAGAGAATATGTGTAAGTGAAAAACATGAGAGCAACCATACTGGAGCAGAGGTCTACTCAGCTCTGTGTCTTTTACCAAGAGGTTGGTAAAAGAGGGAACAGTTTGAATCTGAATAGTCCAAGGACCTCATGACTCAAAAAAACTTTGCTGCCATACAACTCAGCTATCTTCTCCCCAGAATTCTAGCAGCTGTGAAGAAGCTGTTTTGTAACTTTTATTATCCTTACTGCTCTTCTCTGAAACTCTTTCAGCTCTAGTGTGCCCTTTTTCAAGATGAGAGCACCTGAACAACATGCAACATCCAATGCATTAGAGAATGCCTTAGATTTATACAACAGCGGCATAATGATGTTTTCAGTTTTATCCTTTATTCCTTTCCGAGATATACACAACACTGACTGGATTTGCTTTTTTTACTGCTGCTGAGCTCAATTTTGTTGGAACTAATAATTTTGAGACCAAGATCTTGTTCCTCAATTATCATAGTTAGCTCTGAAAAACGATGGTATTTAGAAAAAAAAATTCACCATGTGCATTTTCAGTTTTCTTCATTATTCTCAGTCAGGTCTGTTTTCACTCCCATTCCATGTCTTCATTTTCTTTACTTTGAATATAAATCACAGAATGATTGAGGTTGGAAGGGACCTCCAGAGATGATCTAGTCCAAGCCCCCTGTTCAAGCATGTTACACAGGATGGCATCCAGGTGGGTTTTGAATATCTCCAAATGAGGAGATTCCATAGCCTCTCTGGGCAGCCTATTCCAGTGCTCTGTTGCCCAAACTGTAAAGAAGTTCTTCCTCATATGGTGATGGAACCAGCTGTGGTTCAATTTATACCCCTTACCACTTGTCCTATCACTGGCCACCACTCAGAAGAGTTTGGGCCCATCCTCTTAACATTGTCCTCCCCCTGGTATTTGTAGAGGTTGATAAGATCCCTTCTCAATCTCCTCTACTCTAGGCTAAACAGGCCCAGCTTGCTTAGTCTTTCCACATAAGACAAATGTGATACCTGTGTAACCTTTGGTCATTTCTTTTCCATCCTTGTGGATTTTCTCCCATTCTGGCAGTAGCAGAACATGGAAAAACATGCCAGGAAAAAATACAGAAAGTAGGAAGAAAAGTAAAATGGGATACCCAGACTGGAATATTGAATAAATTAAATGGGAAAAGGTGTGCAAGCTAAAAATCAAAAATAGGAGTACATTTGTGTAGGGATCTTCAAACAAGTATAAGACAGCTAACTTGATGTATGTCTAAGTGGAAAATTGGTGATGGCACATGATCGGGGGTGTGTGTCCCTTACAGTGAGGGGAGTTAAGGAAAAATGACAGTGAGGGTTATTATCTAGATGATTTAACTAGATGATCTTAAAGATCCCTTCCAACCTGAGCTATCTACTGATGGAAGTACAAGGGATCTTCTCCTTGCAGTATAAATGTGCTAAGTTAGGAATTCAAATTCAGAAAGCATTGAAAATGATACTCAACAAGAATACATATTATTTTCATTGGAGAGTTTCTTGGTTTTAAGATTCTTTTATTCTGTTTAACACAAGGGGAAAAGATTTTATTTGGTTGCGAAATTTTCTTGATCATCTGATCCACAAGCTTTTCTGGTAGAAAAACAAAAATCAAAAGATTAATTTTTAATGCTGACAATAACACCATGGTGTTTTAACCTATGGTTTGGTAATTCAATTTTAAGCTTGGGAGTTCATATTGAATGTGGTCTAAGTGGAATTTTGCAAATTGCAGAAAATATAAATGTTTCTTTCATAAAAGCAGTTTAAGTGACAGATCTGTTTTGTATTTATGATTTACAAAGTACACAAAGGATTTTCAATCTTAACATTAGTTAGTTACAAAGACATTGCATGTAGGTGCTGTCTATGGTTTGCAATTATCCTCTCTAAAGCGCATCTGGAGAGAAATGATATATCTCTGCCAAAATTTGACAGAAGCACCCCTGACAAGCCTTTATCAGTTCACACATAATCATGTCTACCCAAGCCTTAAACTTTCCAGTTCAAAAGAGTATCTCAACATATGTATAGCACTGTCTTTACCATTACTCTAACTGGGGTGTCAGGGAATGAGCACACAATTCATTTGGCATCAGAAACACTTCCAGGCTAGGCGCCTCAAGCAGTATGAGATGAAGGGATGGATGAAGGAATGATAAAGTGCGAGGATTGAGGAAAAAATACTTAAGTTCAGACCTGCTGTAACGTAGAGGATCTCTCTGAGTTCTGTGTTTTACCCAGTAAACTTAAAGGCAAGTTAAGCTAAATCTTTTGTTCTCAAAAATAATGGTGACAGTCTTAATTCTTTCGTAATGCAGGGGGAGTTATAGATGTCGTTAACTGTATTTCATCACTGTGGCTTGCAGCCAAAATGTTTTTATAAGATTTATTTAGTGTGAAGGAAGGGCTATGGGGCAAAAGGAAGAGTGAGAACCTTTTCTCCAGTTCTGTTTTGTCCAAAATGTCACCATGAACACCCCTGCCAAAGCAATATCTACAGCAAGTATCACTTTTTTCACTTTGGATCCTGATAACCTTAGATTTATATGCTGTCTCTTAGTGATACAGCAAGACAATAAGGAATTTGGATGATTGAATGTGGATTAGTGAGAATACAAAAATATAGGGGATCTGAGAAGTTGTTTTAGTAAGAACAGTGGTATAACCTTGTCTTATTTAAAAGGTATAACCTTGTCTTATTTTATCCTCAAAGTATCCTCAAAGAATAATACTCTCAAAAGGGAGGGCAAACAGGAGAATGTCCACTTTATAATGGTCAGGATTTCCTGAGAACCACAGAAGCAAAGGAACATGGGAGTGTTTTTTGCTGTCTGCAGAACTGCTGGCTGACTAACGTTGTTTCTAGCTTGCTCTGATATAAGCAAGGAAGTTTGCCTTCCTTGCTAGACATAAGCAAGGAAGGCAAACGGAAGTCCATTTCATCAGCATTTGGAATACTTGAGAAAAGAGAATGAGTTCACTATAGCTCAGTACTCGAAAAAGTGGTAAAATCATCAGGGAAAATTTTTCATTGCTTTGTTTTCATTTCTGGGAGATAGATTTAGAGATGAGAGAATATCCTATCCTGAGAATAGGATAAGAAAATTAGCAAAGATGGTGAGTCTGACCCCTAAAAATAGAATCTAACTTATTGTAATGTAACTTCAGAAATAGATTTATGCCATTTCATAGTTGAGAATGTCAGTAAAGTTCAGGAACTACTTAGTTTCACTGGTCCAGCAAACCATCAGGAAATATGTGAATTTAAAAAAAAAAAAAAAAAAAAAAAAAAAAAGTGTGTGAACTTTATTCTGGTGAGAACCAGATTTTATTTTTTTTTAATTTTTATTTTTTTAATGTTGCCCATGCTTGTAAAACACAAGGTGTTCTACAGAACTTATTGAACTGGTATGGATAAAAACTGACTTGCTATTAGGTGTTACCTGTGAGTTATTCTGGAACCAGGATCTGGCCTGCATAAGTTAGCTGAACTCAGTATCACGATTCAGTATAAGAGACAGATTAAGTAAGAACCTCAGTTTAAACAAACTTTTTATTTTCTTCCTAGGTGAAATGGAAATTCCAGATTCAAATGACCCCTTAGGTCATGTGGATGAACTTGAGAGACCAATTCCAACACCTAAAGGTAAAATTAACTGTAGTACCCTTTTTTCCCCCAAGATACAAATGTACTTCATAAAGCACCAAAAAAATCCTGTTATATTTTCACGTATCTATATATACATCTCTGTAAGAAATGCAGCCTTGTATGTCTTCATTTTTATGATTCTAAGCAGGAACAGTGAGGTTACAGGAGTCCATAAAAATAATTTTTGAGCATGTTCTTAAGGCTTGCACTGAGAGATTATATGATTGACCCAAACATGTATGGTTATATGTATATGGTTACCTTCCTACTATATAGTTTGTCAGGTAGGTGCCATGAATGTGATCTGATTTTGTACATTACCATGCCTGGCATTTATAGGTAAATTTAAAGATATCTCTGAATATCTTTGTCTTGAGATAATTAAATCTAGCCTCTTTAATTTATTCTTTTGTGGCAACATAAGTGTACTTACAATTTAAGGAGCTCTGAGCATTAGTGATTTTTTTTTTTTTTTTAAACAGCCTGGAATAACAGAATTTACAGTAAATTGTTGGTTAATATAAATTTGTGTTGTACTTTATTACTTAAAGTGTAGATCCAAATGCTATGATCTGTAAATTTTCTCCTTTACACATGCACCACAATCACAAATTTACTGCAAATTGTGATTCCAAATAAGTAGCGTAACTTCATAAAACAGAGCACTTTCAGTATTTTGTCTGAAGAAACACATGCTTTCTAACTTGTAGTACAGATTTTTTCTTCTTCTGGATCCGACAGCTATATAAAGTAAAGACTGAGGCAAAGAAGGCATTCGGTACTTCAGCGTTTTCCCTGTCATGTGTAACCAGGCCTGCCACCTTGTTCAACAATGGGCCCACATTTTCCCTGGTCTTTCATCATTGATGTACTTATTGAAGCCCCTCTTGCTCTCTTTGACATCTCTGGCCAGATTAAATTCCATTTGGGGTTTAGCTTTTGGAATTTCATTCCCTGATGCATTTTCTCTAAGTATAAGGATTGTCTTATACTTTTTTTTTTTTTTTTCTCTCTCCCCTCACTCCCCTCCATATGTCAACTTTTATACTTAGAAAAAAATGCTCTCTGACTTATCATTGGCAGTCTTAGCAAGATGAGAACACGCTGAAATCTACCAAGCTCTGAGTTGCTGGCCACATATTCTTCTCAGAACTTCTTTTTCAGAGATCTCAAATTTTGAGGGGACCGTAGAATACAGTCACTGTAAGCTGTCACAGATGTCCAAAATCAAATAATTATTTTTTATTGTGCTTCATCTGAAAGTTAGATTTCTTACCTTGACTGTGCTTATTGGAAGATTTTTTCAGAATCTTCTGTTAATCTTCCATTAATTTCTATTCTTAATTGGATAGAAAAATGACGTGTTTATCTTTCAGAGAAGAATAAACATAGAAGAAACTGAAAGATTCTCTAATCAGGATCCAGCTATTGATGTGAGATACTCTGTCCCTCCCATCTGAGGGCAAAATCAGGACATTCTTCTTCCCAACCTTTTTCTATTTGCTAAATTCTTGTCCAGAAAGAAGTTGTAGTTATTTCCTTTTTTTTTTTTTTTTTTTTTTTTTTTTTTTTTTTTTTTTTTCTCAGAGCCACAGGCAATACCTCTCTGAGGAAGTAATTAATCACATCTCAAATGTTCCTACATCATAAGGATTTTTATTTTCTTCAGAGAAAATAAAAAAAGAAAAGAGAGAGACCCTTGTTCTTATATGACTCATTGGTGTAGAATCAGTTGCTAGTTTCTAAGCATGTCTGGTCTGGAAGTGGCCTCATTTTGCTCCTCTTATTTTTGTGGCTACAAGATTCTCAAATAAGCAAAAATCCCTTGTCTGAAACATTTTGTTTCTTTGGTATGAATGTTAACACAAGTTAACCCTTGTGTTTCTGTATCATAAAGAGGTAACAGTTTTTATTTCAAAATTCATTGCACAGTTATATTTTGGAAATTTGTGTGTACCATGAGAAAATTAGAAAGAGTCCTTAGCTCCTCCACCACCTTGGCTTTCTTTTCTTCATTAAGGAATGTTTAGTTATACTAATCTGTTTGTGACCTTTATTATTTTTTTATTTTCTATTAGTAGAATTGACAAAAAATAGGCCTGAAAATAATAGTAAACAAGCTTCAATATTGCCAAGGTTAGATCCACTGCAGAACTGTGAAGGTCAATTTTGACCTCAAAATCCTCCAGAAACCCTGAAAAATATTTCTGTCTCCAGAAGTAACCAGGTTAAGCAAGATATTATTAATAAATCTAGTGAAACTAGCCTTCTAGTTCTGAACAGACTTAACTTCACTGTGACAACAGCTTCTGAAAATTGATGGGATGGGACCATGACTCAGTCATCAAGGACAATTTACCTAGTGGTGAATTTACCTACCAACAAGGAGAATTTACCTACCTGTTTCCTTTAAGTGAATACCTGAACTGCCACAAAAAGAGCACTGCCTCTGAGCAATGCTTTTCTGGAACCAGAATGGAACAGTGAGTTTTTGATGTAGGAGAACTTAGGTCTTCTGGAGGTCTTTTGGATATGTCAGAATAAATAATTAAATAAATAAATATCTTCCCAGTCCAATGAGTTCCACCAAGTAGGACACTTAGTCTAAGTAAGACACCTGGGTTTCATCCCTCTAAGTATGAGAAAGTACTGCTCAAAAATAGGTTTGCTTCTGCTAATAAGAGAGCATAAGCCCACTAATTTAAGTGTGAGGGACAATGTTCAGACTGTGGCAATATTTCAATGGCAATTCTTTCTTCCTGAATTGTCTGTACTTTGTCCCAAAGTATATCTGAAGTATGCAGCTGCTTGTGTATGTGATCCAAAGTGTATGTGATCCAAATCATTTTATTTTACATGCTTGTGAATGCATTTTTGTACATTGAGATCAAAACATACAAGGAAAATGGGATGCAAATAATGGGATTAAATTAGGCTGTAAAGGTATCAGTTTATCTGGAAACATTATGTGGCAATGTATAACTCAACTTAGTCTCCTTAACGACTCATGTATTTTAGGAGAGCTGCCAAACATCTCTCGCATTTCCTAACCTGGCTTCAATATATTGCTATAGATTGCTCATCTTCATACTGGAGTTAAAGGGCAAAGAATTGAGAAGATTGCTTTACATTTAGGAAAACAGTCTGTGCAAGAAATTAGGAGTCTTAGACTTTTCTACCCTCTCCTTATTAGAGTTGTGCTTCTCAATGTATTTCCACTCCTGGTTTTTATGTGGAAAGAGCCACTTTACTGGGCTCTCACCATCTAGTGAGGTGCAGTGGTATGATACATGTCCCCTAAGCTCTTGTGCTTTCAGCAGTGTTGCTGTACAAAACTCGGCAAAGAAGTGCTTTTTATTTCAGCAACTTTCATCTTTGTTATCTCTTATGACAGTGTTCTGATCTTAGATAAGCTTAGAACACTTCACAATGCTTTGATATTTTTTATAGATTACCTGTCAATTCTGTGAATGTTTTATACTCTTTACTGTATTGGTTTGTTGTGGTTTAACCTGGCCAGCAGCTAAAAACCACACAGCTGTTCGCTCACCCTCCCCCCTCCCTCTCTGGGATGGTGTGATGGTTTTACTCGGGTGGGCAGCCGAGTTCCACCACAACCGCTCTCTCACTCCCCCTCCTCAAAGAGGAGTGAGGAGAAAATACGATGAAAGGGGCTCAAGGGTTGAGATAAGGACTAGGAGATCGCGCAATAATTATCGTGACGGGCAAAACAGACTCAGCATAGAGAGAAAGTAAGATTTATTGCTTATACTAACAAGCTAGAGAAGTAAGAAACAAAGAAAATAAACGAAAAGCACCTTCCCCCCCATCCACCCTCTTCCACCTCCTCCCCCCTAGCGGCGCAGGGGAACGGGGGAATGGGGGTCGTGGTCAGTCTACAGCACTTCTTCTCTGCCGCTCCTTCTTGGTCACTCTTGTCCCCTGTGCTGTGGGGTCCCACCCACGGGATGCAGTCCTTGCCAAACTGATCCAGCGTGGGCTGTCCACAGGCAGCAGCTCTTCAAGAACTGCTCCATATATGGGTCCGTACCACGGGGTCCATCCCTTTGGAGCAAACTGCTCCAACCTGGGTCCCCCACGGGCAGCAGCTCCTGCCGGGTCACCTGCTCCTGCGTGGTCTCCTCTCCACGGGCTGCAGGTCCGGCCTGGAATCTGCTCCGGCAGGGGTCTTCCACAGGCTGCAGTCTCCTTCAGGGCACAGGCTCCACCGTGGTCTCCTCCACGGGCTACAGCGTGGAACCCTGCTCCACCGTGGTACTCCATGGGCTGCAGGGGGACATCCTGCTTCACCATGGTCCTCACCACAGGCCGCAGGGGACTTCTGCTCCGGCGCCTGGAGCACCTCTCCCCCTCCTTCTTCACTGACCTTGGCGCCTGCAAGGCTGTTTCTCACTCCTCTCACCCTCCCAGCTGCTGAGTGGCGCAGCGGTTTTTTCCCTGTCTTAAATATGCTCTCACAGAGGCGCAAAACAACATCGCTTATTGGCTCAGCTCTGGTCAGCAGTGGGGCCCTTACCAAACATGGGGCAGCTTCTAGATCCTTCTTACAGAAGCCACCCCTATGGCCCCCCCCGCTACCAAAACCTTGCCACGTAAACCCACTACAA